>OY740785.1:119308093-120058093 GCA_963514005.1 Raja brachyura
CCTTGAACCTGTGTCCTCTGGTCCTCGATTCCCCTACTCTGGGCAAGAGACTGTGTGCCTCCCCGATCTATTCCTCTCATGATTTTGTACACCTCTATAAGATCGCCCCTCATCCTCCTGCACTCCAGGGAATAGAGACCCAGCCTACTCAACCTCTCCCTGCAGCTCACCCCCTCTAGTCCTGGCAACATCCTCGTATTAACGACTGGGCTTCTATTCACTGTTGTTCCACACAAGCTTGACATATGATGAAAGGATGGGTCGACTGGGCTTGTATCCAATTAAGGGATTGGACAGGCTAGAGGCAGGAAACATGTTGGGGGAGTCCAGAACTAGGGGCCACAGTTTAAGAATAAGGGGTAAGCCATTTAGGGCTGAGATGAGGAAACACTTTTTCACACAGAGGGTTGTGAACCTGTGGAATTATCTGCCTCAGAGAGCAGTGGAGGCCCTAAGTATGTCTATGCGTGTGTGTGCGCGTGTGTGCGTGTGTGCGTGAGTGCGTGTGCGTGCATGTGTACGTGTGCGTGTCAGTGTGTGTGCGTGCGTGAGTGCGTGTGCGAGTGTGTGCGTGTGCATGTGTGTGTGTGCATGTTATGCCCTAAGTATGTCTATGCGTGTGTGCGTGCGCGTGTGAGCGCGTGTGCGTGCACGCGAGTGTGTGTGTGTGCGTGTCAGTGTGTGTGCGTGTCAGTGTGAGCGTGCGTGAGTGTGCGTGCGTGTGTGCGTGTGCGAGTGTGTGCGTGTGCATGTGTGTGTGTGCATGCATGTGTGCGTGTGAGTGTGTGTGTGCGTGTGGTGTGCATGTGTGTGCATGCGTGCGTGCGCACGTGTCAGTGTGCGAGTGTGTGCGTGTCTCCACGTCTATATGCAGCAATGGTGAGACATTGGTTACGGTGATGTCTTTGTCCTGTGGCGATGAAGAAATGGTTGTGGGAGTGGGAAAAGTTTTTTTGTAGTTTAGTCCAGTTTACTTTAGAGATCCAGCACAGGAACAGGCCCTTCGGCCCACCGGGTCCACACTGGCCAACGATCCCCGCACACTAACACTATCCTACACACACTGGGGACAATTATACATTTAAGCAACAAACCAGCACGTTTTTGGAGTGTGGGAGGAAACCGAAGATCTCAGAGAAAACCCACACAGGTTACGGGGAGAAACTGCGTACAGACAGCACCCGTAGTCAGGATTGATCCCGGGTCTCTGGCGCTGTGAGGCAGCAGCTCTACCGCTGCGCCACCGTGCCGCCCTTAGATTTTAAAACATTTGGTTCAGGTTATTGTCATGCGTACCGAGGTAAAGTGAAAAGCTGTTTGTGAACTGCTAACCAGTCAGCGGAGTCAATATTACAATCGAGCCGTCCACAGTGTACAGATACAGGATAAAGGGAATGCTACAAGATCATTCAGATTACAGATAGTCTGAAGGTGTCCAATGCGGTCAGGATCGCTCTGCAGCAGGTTTCAGGACAGTTCACTCACAAATGCCCAATAATAAATAAATGAGGCTCTGGTTGTTGTGGGCAAGTCGGGCCGAAGGGCCTATTTTCATGCTGACCTCCCTCACCAATAACTCAGCGGGTCAGACAGCATCTCTGGAGAAAAGGAATAGGGTGGAGACCTTCCTCAGAATGGCGGGTGTGGGCAAGTCGGGCCTGTGTGGGAGTGCGGGGCCTAGTCAAGGCTGGGCCGGTGTGTGGGCGAGCGAGCAGTCCTGGCATCTAGTGAGGAACAGGGGCCTTTGACAGGGCTGGCCCACAAGCAGGCTTTTGTGCTTCCCCCTGTTTCCTGGCCAGATGACCCCCCCCTCACCCCCGGACTCCCTGCCAACCTCGTGGCAACAACTGCGCCTCAGATAAGTGCGGCCCGTTTTAGATGCAGCCAGCGTCTCCGGCAGCAAGCTTCCTGTCCCTGTGAACTGGCCTTCCCATTCTCTCCCTGTCCATTATACTCTGGCTGCCTGGCGATGGGGAGGGTGTGGGGGGGGGGGGGAGGGAGGCATGGAAACTATATTCACAGAACAACGTTGCCAGGTTTAGCTGCATGCCAGGGTTCTGCTGGCACTGCTCGACAGCATAGGAAAACCTTTAACTCATAGAAACATAGAAAATAGGTGCAGGAGGAGGCCATTCGGCCCTTCGAGCCAGCACCGCCATTCAATGTGAACATGGCTGATCATCCCCAATCAATAACCCGTGCCTGCCTTCTCCCCATGTCCCTTGACTCCACTAGCCCCTAGAGCTCTATCTAACTCTCTCCTAAATCCATCCAGTGACTTGGCCTCCACTGCCCACTGTGGCAGGGAATTCCACAAATTCACAACTCTCTGGGTGAAAAAGTTTTTTCTCACCTCAGTCTTAAATGACCTCCCCTTTATTCTAAGACTGTGGCCCCTGGTTCTGGACTCGCCCAACATTGGGAACATTTTTCCTGCATCTAGCTTGTCCAGTCCTTTTATAATTTTATTACATCCGCGTCGATCTCTACAAAGCGGAGGCCACGCGCCAATTCCTCCTACTTACCCCTGGACCATGACCCCACTGACGAGCACCAGGCCACCATCTCGAGCACCATAACAGACTTTATCAACAACTCAGAGCCTCCAACCTCATCGTTCCCCAGCCCCGCACAGCCCGATTTTACCTTCTCCCCAAAATCCACAAACCCGACTGCCCCGGCAGACCCATTGTCTCTGCCTGTTCGTGCCCCACCGAACACATTTCCACATACCTTGACTCCATCCTATCCCCCTTTGTTAAATCCCTCCCCACCTATGTTCAAGACACCTCAGACACTCTCCGTCGGCTCCGCGCATTCCATTCTCCAGGCTCCCCATCCTCTGATCTTCACCATGGACGTCCAGTCACTATACACCTTCATCCCCCACCAGAATGGTCTCAAAGCCCTCCGGTACTTCCTCGACCAGAGGAGCAACCCATACCCATCCACTGACACCCTCCTCCGCCTAGCGGAGTTGGTCCTTACCCTCAATAACTTCTCTTTTGACTCCTCCCATTTCCTCCAAACACAAGGCGTAGCTATGGGCACACGCATGGACCCTAGCTACGCTTGCCTCTTTGTCGGGCACGTCGAACAATCCTTGTTCTCGGCGTACCAGGGCCCCACCCCCGACCTTTACCTCCGTTACATTGACGACTGCTTTGGAGTCACCTCCTGCACCCACGCAGAACTGACTGACTTCATCCATTTCACCACCAACTTCCATCCGGCACTGAAATACACTTGGACCATTTCCGACATTTCCCTACCATTCCTTGACCTCACCATCTCTATTGCAGGTGATACACTCCACTCCTGACCGACATCCACTACAAACCAACTGAATCCCACAGCTACCTGGACTACTCTTCCTCCCACCCTGCTTCCTGTAAGGACTCCATCCCCTATTCCCAATTCCTCCGTCTACGCCGCATCTGCTCCCAGGATGAGGTATTCCACACCAGGTCATCACAAATGTCCTCGTTCTTCAGAGAACGGGGTTTACTATAGATGAGGCTCGCACCAGGGTCTCCTCCATACCCCGCAACACTGCCCTCTCTCCCCATTCCCCCACTCACAACAAGGGCCGAGTCCCCCTGGTCCTCACCTTTCACCCCACCAGCCAGCGCATACAACAGATAGTCCTCCGCCAGTTTCGTCACCTCCAGCGTGACCCCTCCACTCGCCACATCTTCCCATCTCCCCCCCTGTCTGCCTTCCGCAAAGACCGCTCCCTCCGCAACTCACTGTGATCACTCTGTGTGCCCCCCTTCCCTCCCGCTCCACCCCTTCATCGGGCACTTTCCCTTGCAACTGCAAGAGATGCTACACTTGTCCCTTCACCTCCCCCCTCCACTCCTTTCAGGGACCCAAGCAGTCATTCCAAGTCCAACAGAGGTTCACCTGCACCTCCTCCAACCTCATCTACTGCATTCGTTGCTCCAGATGCCAGCTGATCTATATCGGTGAGACCAAGCGGAGGCTGGGCGATCATTTCGCCGAACACCTCCGCTCGGTCCGCACTAACCAACCCGACCTCCCGGTGGCTCAGCACTTCAACTCCCCCTCCCATTCCGTATCCGACCTCTCGGTCCTGGGCCTCCTCCACGGCCAGAGTGAGCAACACCGCAAGTTGGAGGAACAGCACCTCATATTCCGCTTGGGGAGTCTGCATCCTCTGGGC
This sequence comes from Raja brachyura, assembly GCA_963514005.1. The sequence goes on from OY740785.1 coordinate 119,312,280, forward strand.
TTAAACATTGAATGTTCTCAATTCTGTTAACCCAGGCTGCCTCCTCCCCTTCCCACCTCTCCCTCAGCCCTCGGGCCCTGGCATTTCCTCTCTCTCTATCTCTCCCCCACCCAAGTCGCACTAGCTTCTCATTTCCACACCACAAACAGCTTACAATGGCCTGTTTCCTTTATCATCGATACTTTTTTGCATATCTTTCATTCATTGTTCTTTATCTCTCCACATCACCGTCTATATCTCTCGTTTCCCTGATCCCTGACCAGTCTGAAGAAGGGTCTCGACCCGAAATGTCGCCTATCTCCTTCGCTCCTTAGATGCTGCTGCACCCGCTGAGTTTCTCCAGCTTTTTGTGTAACCCTTTTATCATTTTATATGTTTCTATAAGGCTCGAAGGGCCGAATGGCCTACTCCTGCACCTATTTTCTATGTTTCGAAGACTCCCCTCATCCTTCTAAACTCCAGTGAATACAAGCCTAATCTTTTCAATCTTTCCTCATATGACAGTCCCGCCATCCCAGGGATCAATCTCGTGAACCTACGCTGCACTGCCTCAATCACAAGGATGTCTTTCCTCAAACTCATGAAGACACAAGGGGGCTGGGGCGCAGGGCGATGAGAGATGGTCTTATACAGGTGTACAAAATCACGAGAGGATTTGATCGGGTAGATGCACAGTCTTTTACCCAGAAAAGGGGAATCAAGAACCAGTTGGGGGAGTCCAGAACCAGGGGCCACAGTTTAAGAATAAGGGGTAAGCCATTTAGAACGGAGACGAGGAAACACTTTTTCACACAGAGAGTTGTGAGTCTGTGGAATTCTCTGCCTCAGAGGGCGGTGGAGGTCGGTTCTCTGAATACTTTTAAGTGAGAGCTAGATAGGGCTCTTAAAGATAGTGGAGTCAGGGGATATGGGGAGAAGGCAGGAACGGGGTACTGATTGGGGATGATCAGCCATGATCACATTGAATGGCGGTGCTGGCTCAAAGGGCCAAATGGCCTCCTCCTGCACCTATTGTCTATTGTCTAACGGACATGGGCTTAAGGTGAGGGAGAAAGATTTAATAGGAACCTGAGGGGTAACTTTTTCACACAGGGGGTGGTGGGTGTTTGGAACAAGCTGCCGGAGGAGGTAGTTGAGGCTGGAATTATTGACAGATTTGGACAGGTACACGGATAGGAAAGGTTTAGAAGGATATGGGCCAAACGTGGGCAAGTGGGACTAGTGTAGAATGGAGATGATGGCCGGCGTGGGCAAGTTGGGCCGAAGGGCCTGTTTCCATGCTGTATCATTCTCTGACTGCAGATGCTGGAATCAGGCAGCACCACTGGAGAACACGGATAGGTGACGTTTCGGGTCGGTCTCTACATGAAACGTCACCTATCCATTCTGGTCTCCAAATCTGAGGAAGGACATTATTGCCATAGAGGGAGTGCAGAGAAGGTTCACCAGACTGATTCCTGGGATGTCAGGACTGTCTTTTGAAAAAAGACTGCATAGACTCGGTTTATACTCTCTAGAATTTGTGAGATTGAGAGGGGATCTTATAGAAACGTACAAAATTCTTAAGGGGTTGGACAGGCTAGATGCAGGAAGATTGTTCCCGATGTTGGGGAAGTCCAGGACAAGGGGTCACGGCTTAAGGATGGGGGGGAAATCCTTTAGGACCGAGATGAGAAGGACTTTTTTCACACAGAGAGTGGTGGGTCTCTGGAACTCTCTGCCACAGAGGGTAGTTGAGGCCAGTTCATTGGCTATATTTAAGAGGGAGTTAGATGTAGCCCTTGTGGCTAAGGGGATCAGAGGGTATGGAGAGAAGGCAGGTACGGGATACTGAGTTGGATGATCAGCCATGATCATATCGAATGGCGGTGCAGGCTCGAAGGGCCGAATGGCCTACTCCTGCATCTAATTTCTATGTTTCTATCCATGTTCTCCACAGATGCTGCCTGACCCGCTGAGTTACTCCAGCATTTTTGTCTACTTTCGATTTTTCCAGCATCTGCAGTTCCTTCTTAAACAATGGCTATATTGTCTAAGGGAAGCATTGAGATTTGAAAGGCTTCGCTGCCAAGTGCTTGGCTGGTGCTCCACACATTTCTCAATTACATTCCGGTACTCGTGCCATGAATATGTTTCACCAGCTTTTTCCAGCCACACGCAAGGCTCGCTGAAGCTTCCGATTACGACAATTCCGTAGGGGCGATCATGGACCCCAACATGAAGCAAGAAAGATGCTGTCAGATTCACACCGTCCACAAACAAAACACGAGACCAAATGAAGTGCGTGCCCGCTTGCTGAGCGGATGAGAAAGATTCAATGAGATGGGAGACAAAAATCAGCGGAGAAACTCAGCGGGTGGGGCAGCATCTATGGGGAGAAGGAATAGGCAACGTTTGGGGTCGGTGTGCACTCAGAGGACCGAAGGGCATGTTTCAGCGCCGTATCCCAAAACTGAACTAAATTGAGAGTCGTAGAGTCACACAGCATGGAGACGGGCCCTTCAATAGTCAACAGACAATAGATGTGTTAAAGAAGGAACTGCAGATGCTGGAGAATCGAGGGGTTACACAAAAAGCTGGGGAAACTCAGCGGGTGCAGCATCATGTAAGGAACGAAGGAGATGGGCTACGTTTCGGGTCGAGACCCTCCTTCAGACTCACGTTTCGGGTCGAGGCCCTGAAGAAGGGTCTCGACCCGAAATGTTGCCTATCTACTTCGCTCCTTAGATGCTGCTGCACCCGCTGAGTTTCTCCAGCTTTTTGTGTAACCCCCAATAGACAATAGACAATAGGTGCAGGAGTAGGCCTTTCGACCCCTCGAACCAGCACCGCCATTCAATGTGATCATGGCTGATCATCCCCAATCAGTACCCCGTTCCTGCCTTCTTCCCATATCCCCTGACTCCACTATCTTTAAGAGCCCTATCTAGCTCTCTCTTGAAAGTATCCAGAGAACCGGCCTCCACCGCCCTCCGAGGCAGAGAATTCCACAGACTCACAACTCTCTGTGAGAAAAAGTGTTTCCTCGTCTCAGTTCTAAATAGCTTACCCCTTATTCTTAAACTGTGTGCCCCCTGGTTCTGGACTCCCCCAACATCGGGAACATGTTTCCTGCCTCTAGCGTGTCCAAACGCTTAATAATCTTATATGTTTCAATGAGATATCCTCTCATCCTTCTAAACTCCAGAGTGTACAAGCCCAGCCGCTCCATTCTCTCAGCATATGACAGTCCCGTCATCCCGGGAATTAACCTTGTAAACCTACGCTGCACTCCCTCAATAGCAAGAATGTCCTTCCTCAAATTAGGGGACCAAAACTGCACACAATACTCCAGGTGTGATCTCACTAGGGCCCTGTACAACTGCAGAAGGACCTCTTTGCTCCTCTACTCAACTCCTCTTGTTATGAAGGCCAACATGCCATTGGCTTTCTTCACTGCCTGCTGTACCTGCATGCCTACTTTAATTGACTGATGAACAATGTGTCCATGCCAACCATGTTTACCTACTGGGCTAGTCCCATTTGCCTGTATTAGGGCCAATAGCCAACTGAGTTGAGAGGGAAAGATAGATCAGCCATGATTAAATGGCAGAGGAGACTTGATGGGCCGAATGGCCTAATTCAGCTCCTATCACTTATGAGCATGGACATACCGCACGGAAGCAGGCCCTTTGGCCCACCTTGTCCATGCCTAGCTTTGGCCTACTGGGCTACTCCCATTTGGCCCATATCCCTCTAATACCTTCCTATCTATATATCTGTCCAACTAGTGTCACAGAGTCATGCACCATGGAAACAGGCCCTTCGGCCCAATGCATCAATGCTCACCCATTTATACCAGTCCCACCTGCCTGTCTTTGGCCCATAACCATATAACCAGATTGGAGCGGCTGGGCTTGTATACTCTGGAGTTTAGAAGGATGAGAGGGGATCTTATTGAAACATATACGATTATTAAGGGCTTGGACACGCTAGAGGCATGTTCCAGATGTTGGGGGAGTCCAGAACCAGGGGCCACAGTTTAAGAATAAGGGGTAAGCCATTTAGAATGGAGATGAGGAAACACTTTTTCACACAGAGAGTTGTGAATCTGTGGAATTCTCTGCCTCAGAGGGCGGTGGAGGCCGGTTCTCTGGATGCTTTCAAGAGAGAGCTGGATAGGGCTCTTAAAAATAGTGGAGTCAGGGGATATGGGGAGAAGGCAGGAACGGGGTACTGATTGTGGATGATCAGCCATGATCACATTGAATGGCGGTGCTGGATGGAAGGGCTGAATGGCCTCTTTCTGCACCTATTGTCTATTGTCACGTGATGAGCCGTTGCCGTTCATTGTTGTAGTGGTACGTTGCACAGATCTCCGTGACTAACACATTCCATTCGTGGATCAATGATGGAGCAGGACTGATCAATGCAATGAATCCGTCAACACCAGAATTCCTCTGGCATCGACTCCCTGCCCTCCACAGGGGGTCCAACTGCCAGCATGATCATCACGAGCGCAGTGTCCTCCCCATCAGAGCGGTTTCCGCATTGATCCTGTGTTCTGGATGGCAGCCCAGCCTCACAGCACCCGGCCATCTCCGTATCTCACCAACAACAACCTCGACAGATGCGCCGCAGAAAGCATTTTATCGGCACGCGTCACAGCGCGGCTCGGGAACCGCTCAATCCGAGAAATTGTGGACGCAGCCCAGACCATCGCACAAACCAACCTCCCTTCCACTGACTCCATCTACACCTCACGCTGCCTCGGCAAGGCCAGCAGCATCATCAAGGACCAGTCCCACCCCGGCCACTCCCTCCTCTCCCCTCTCCCATCGGGCAAGAGGTACAGAAGTGTGAGAACGCACACCTCCAGATTCAGGGACAGTTTCTTCCCAGCTGTTATCAGGCAACTGAACCATCCTACCACAACCAGAGAGCGGTCCTGAACTACTATCTACTTCATTGGTGACCCTTGAACTATCCTTGATCGGACTTTGCTGGCTTTACCTTGCACTGAACGTTATTCCCTTATCATGTATCTGTACACTGTGGACGGCTCGATTGTAATCACGTATTGTCTTTCCGCTGACTGGTTAGCACGCAACAGAAGCTTTTCACTGTACCTCGGTACACGGGACGATAACCTAAACTGCAGCCCAGTGTGGCATCTACGACTGATCTGCGCAATATGCATCTACCCGATCTATTCCCCTCATGATGTTGTACACCTCTATAAGATCACCCCTCATCCTCTTGTTTAAACGGCCACTTTTTGAGACACAGCATGGAAACAGGCCCTTCACCCACGCCGACCAGCGATCCCCGCACACTAACACTCTCCTGCGCCCACATTTATACCAAGCCAACTAGCCTTAGAGTGTGGGAGGAAACCGGAGCACCCGGGGAAAAACCACGGGGAGAACCTGCAAACTCCGCACAGACAGCACCAGTGGTCAGGATGGAGCCCGGGTCTCTGGCGCCGTGAGGCAGCGACTCTACCGCTGGGCCACCGCGACGCCCCAAAGGCCTACGGCACCAGGCGGTCTCCCGCCCAAGTACTAAGCGGGCCTGGGCATGCTTAGCCTCCGAGATCAGTCGGGATCGGGTAGTTTACAGGCTAGTATGGGCGTATCGGATGGGTGGAAGGGCTGCCCGGGATGTGCGTTATTTGATCCCCAAGGCAGTTTACAGAGGAGTGAAGGCTGGGCGTGAAGGAGTTAAAACCCAAAACCCACGCGAGCGGCAAGAATTGAAAAAATGGACGGCCTGCCCATAAAGTCACGAGGATGAGAGGCGGACAGTTCCCGAACAGTCAGTTCAAAGAGTGATGTGAATGCGTGAAAATTCAAGGCAGACACGGAGACTGGGTGCAGGATGCCACGGGGTTGGCAGAGCTATTTTCATATCGAGTTCTTGCATGTAGACAAAAGTGCTGGAGAAACTCAGCGGGTGCAGCAGCATCTATGGAGCGAAGGAGATAGGCAACGTCTCGACCCGAAACGTCACCTATTCCTTGGCTCCATAGATGCTGCCCGACCCGCTGAGTTTCTCCAGCATTTTTGTCTACCTACCCTTGTCCAAGTGTCTTTTAAATGTCGTGATGTTACCAGCCCCAACCACCTCCTCAGCCTAATGGAGTTGGTGTGTGGAGCAGTAAGCAGCATGTAACGGTTTAACACGATCAGAGAAACATTGATTTAGCAGTCAGGTATTTTAAACGACTTGCACGTTAAGAGCCTCTTTAATTCCTTTGCTCATTATTTTTCCTGCAGTGAATCCTTCTTGTAATTGGGGCCTCAGGCTGTGAGGCTTAAGTGCTGTCAGATCTTGCGCAGTGAGGTTTACTTTATCGACTCAGCGCGGAAACAGGCCCTTCGGCCCACCGCGTCCGTGCTGACCAGCGATCCCCCGCACACCAGCACAATCCTACACACACTCGGGACAATATTTGCATTTACACCAAGCCAATTAAACCTACAAACCTGTACGTCTTTGGAGTACTCGAGTACTCAAGAACATTCAAGTACTTAACACGAGTTTTAAAAAAAATCAAACTCGTGGTAAGCACGGAGAATGAACGTAGCGGGTACGTCGGAGCTCGGGGAAGTCTCTTAGCGGCTCGCAACGCTAACGGCAGGTGCTCGGGAAACGCGGTAAGCTCGGGAAGACTCGTGAAGATTTTTCAACGTGTTGAAAAATGTCCACGAGAGCCCCAAGTACCGACGAGCGGCCATTAAAAAAAAAAAAAAAAATTAAATACATGGTAAATGGTAGGGAATTGAGGAATGCTGTGGAACAGAGGGATCTAGGGATAACTATGCATAGTTCCCTGAAGGTGGAATCGCATGTAGATAGGGTGGTAAAGAAAGCTTTTGGTGTGCTGGCCTTTATAAATCAGAGCATTGAATATAGGAGTAGGGAAGTAATGTTAAAATTGTACAAGGCATTGGTAAGACCAATTCTGGAGTATGGTGTACAATTTTGGTCGCCTAATTATAGGAAGATGTCAACGAAATAGAGAGAGTACAGAGGAGATTTACTAGAATGTTGCCTGGGTTCCAGCAACTAAGTTACAGAGAAAGGTTGAACAAGTTAGGTCTTTATTCTTTGGAGCGCAGAAGGTTAAGGGGGGACTTGATTGAGGTCTTTAAAATGATGAAAGGGATAGACAGAGTTGACGTGGATAAGCTTTTCCCATTGAGGGTAGGGAAGATTCAAACAAGAGGGCATGACATGAGAATTAAGGGACAGAAGTTTAGGGGTAACATGAGGGGGAACTTCTTTACTCAGAGAGTGGTGGCTGTGTGGAATGATCTTCCAGCAGAAGTGGTGGAGGCAGGATCGATTTTAACATTTAAAAGTAAAGTGGATAGGTATATGGACGGGAAGGGAATGGAGGGGTATGGTCTGAGTGCAGGTAGATGGGACTAGGGGAAAATAAATGGTCGGCACGGACTGGAAGGGCCGAGAAGGCCTGTTTCCGTGCTGTAATTGTTATATGGTTATTACCGTAAATCTCCGCGTTCGAATCAGGGCAAAACTCGGGAGAGCTCTTGGAATGAACTCGTACCGTGGGACAGGGCTTGTGGTCAGGATGGAACCCGGGTCTCTGGCGCTGTGAGGCAGCAACTCTACCGCTGCGCCACTCACCGTGCCCGAGGCGACTCTAACTTCATATCAAGCTGCAAGGGCACGAAGCCAAACGTCAGGGTGGTTTACTATTAAGTGGGAAGTCCAGTACTTGCCACAAGCAGGAAGGACATGCAGAGGGAAGGAAGCAATCAGTCAGTTCAAAATCATTCAAGTGGATTAATTACATACAACGTTGCTGATGTGAACAGGAGTCACAATGCAGCTCGATAGGACTATGGTCAGGCTGCATTGGAGTATTATAGACAGTAGACAATAGGTGCAGTAGTAGGCCATTTGGCCCTTCCAGCCAGCACCGCCATTCAATGTGATCATGGCTGATCATCCCCAATCAGTACCCCGTTCCTGCCTTCTCCTCATATCCCCTGACCCCGCTATCTTTAAGAGCCCTATCTAGCTCTCTCTTGAATGCATCCAGAGAACCGGCCTCCACCGCCCTCTGAGGCAGAGAATTCCACAGACTCACCACTCTCTGTGAGAAAAAGTGTTTCCTCGTCTCCATTCTAAATGGCTTACTCCTTATTCTTAAACTGTGTGGCCCCTGGTTCTGGACTCCCCCAACATCGGGAACATGTTTCCTGCCTCTTAGTGTGTCCAAACCCTTAATAATCTTATATGTTTCAATGAGATCCACTCTCATCCTTCTAAACTCCAGAGTGTACAAGCCCAGCTGCTCCATTCGCTCAGCATATGGGAATAAACCCAAGGACCCCTCTCCTGCACCTTCCATCCACTATTGGGAGGCCACCAAACCGGTGGTTTGCCGGTAACCGCAGCTTTGCAAGCCCTGATGCTGTGCGGCACTTTCAATGCTCGTGCTTGTAGCTTGGCAGCGAGCAGCTTGGGCACTGTCCAGATATTGTCTTTGACCATCTGTGGGGGGGCACAGCTGCCAACAGGCTGCTTCTACGCCCACCATGCTGCCCACCCTTTAACCCAGGGGTGGAAATAGCTGTCAAAACATGGGGGGGGGACCCAATTTGTTGGTGGGCGCGCACACGTCAGGCTTCAGCCGTGGGCCCTGTGGAGGGTAACATCGGGAAGCTGAACTGGTTGGTGACCGGCTCCGAACTCCAGCAACAGCAGCTTCATCCGCCCCGAATCGTGGCGCTTCAATCGGCTCGTTCGCGGGGCCTTTCATCGCCCAGTGGGACCTAAATCCGGCCGCGGGAACTTCCATCGCCCGGAGGATGCTTCAACATCTGGAACCTCGATCGCCCCGACGCAGCAATTTGACCGCGGGGCGGTGGAAAAATCCGCGGCTGATATTAAGCCGCACCGGGCCCGGGCGATGAAAGGCCCCGCGAACGGGCCGATTCAAGCTCCGCTCGACGATCTTTGCTCCACCAGGACGCCTCCCTCCTCCAATCATCCCGCTGAATCATCATCTCCCCCCCCCCCATTGCCTGCTGACCGATGTCTCTCTCGTCCAATCGCTGCCCTCGATCATCAGTCCCACCCCCACTGTCTTTCATTTTTTTAAATTAAAAACTGTTTTAAATTGGGTTTTTTTCACCGAATTTGAAAATCCAGATTTCGAAACATGGGGTGGATTGTCCCCCACCTCTCGAAACATGTAGGGCACGTTCCCCTCCCCGTCACCCCTTGCATTTCCACCCTATGCTTCAACCCCCCAACATGGTCCACACAATGCCCGACTTTCCCCCGACCCCCAGTCTGAGGAAGGGTCTCCAATACATCGGCTAGATGGAAGGACCGTTCAGAAGCCTGATGCGCGTTATTCAGGCTTGTGTATCTTCTGCCGGCCAAGAGCAGGGAAAGTAGCACGATTAGGCCATTCGGCCCATCGAGTCTACTCCGCCATTCAATCAAGGCTGATCTATCTCTCCCTCCCAACCCCATTCTCCTGCCTTCTCCCCATAACCCCCGACACCCGCACTAATCAAGAATCTATCTATCTCCGCCTTAAACATATCCACTGACTTGGCCTCCACAGGCTTCCGTGGCAAAGAATTCCACAGATTCACCACCCTCTGACTAATGAAATCCCTCCTCATCTCCTTCCTAAAAAAACGTCTTTTTATTCTGATGCTGTGACCTCTGGTCCTAGACTCTTCCACAAGTGTACAAAATCATGAGAGGAATAGATCGGGTAGATGCACAGAGTCTCTTGCCCAGAGTAGGGCCAGTGGACATAGGTTCAAGGTGAAGGGGAGAAGATTTAATAGGAATCCGAGAGGTAACTTTTCCACTCAGAGGGTGTTGGGTGTATGGAACGAGTTGCCAGAGGAAGTAGTTGAGGCTGGGACTATCTCATCGTTTAAGAAACAGTTGGACAGGTACATGGATGGGACAGGTTTGGAGGGATATGGACCAAGGGGAGGCAAGTGGTCGATCTACTAGTGTAGATGGGGCATTGTTGGCCAGTGTGAGCAAGTTGGGCCGAAGGGCCTATTTCCACACTGTATCTCTCTATGACCCACAACATCACCTATTCCTTCTCTCCAGAGACGCTGCCCGTCCCGCTGAGTTACTCCAGCATTTTGTTTCTGTCTCCAGTGAAAACCAGCACCTGCAGTTCCTTCTTACGCAATCAACAAGCATTCGTTCCCCCTCCCAAGTCGGTGTACCTAGTTCAAAGGCGTCTTGTTGAGTCTCATTGTCTGTAATTCTTTCTCAGCCAACAATGACCCGACTCCTTTATCATCGTAAAGGGGGCTGTCCCACTTGGGCAACCTAATCCTGGCGAGTTTGCCCTAGACTCATACTGGCAGCACGGTCGACACGAGGTGGTAGGAGGTCTTTGTAACTCTCCTTCATGTTCGAGTGTGGTCTCCGTGTACTCGAGGCTTCAGCTAGGTCGCGCCGTTTTTTTCAATATGTTGAAAAATGTCCGCGAGTAAAAAAATTTTTAACGCGTAGGTTTAGTCGAAGTAGGTCGTAGTAGGTCGGCACATTAGTCGTAGGTAATCGAGGGTAGTCGAAGGTAGTCGTAGATAGTCTTCATCACAGTCGAAGGGAGGTCGAAGGAGATCGTCTTCACTCTCCACTATTCGGTGTCCAATTTTCCCGAAGTTAGTCGTAGCTGGTCTTCAACATAGTCAAAGGAGGTCTTCAACATGTCATTTTTTCAAACTCTCCAATTAGGTCGCCCAAGTGGGACAGCCCCTTTAGATGTTGCCGTATCTTTCATTCATTTGTTCCATGTCTCTCCACATCACCCTCTATATCTCTCCTTTCCCTGTGTCCTCCTGTGGCTATCAGTCTGAAGAAGGGTCTCGAACCGACACATCGCCCAGTCCTTCTCTCCAGAGATGCTGCCCGTCCCGCTGAGTTACTCCTGCATTTTGTGTCTATCTTTGGTGCAAACCAGCATCTGCGGTTCCTTCCCACACAATGCACAAACATTCCTCATTGGTTCCGAAATATATTGAGCGTTAATATAATAGGTTTTTGAGGATGATCCCGGGAATGAGTGGGTTAACATATGATGAGCGTTTGTCGGCACTGGGCCTGTACACGCTGGAGTATAGAAGATTGAGGGGGGACCATTGAAGCTTACAGAATAGTGAAAGACTTGGATAGAGTGGATGGGGAGAGGATGTTTCCACTAGTGGGAGAGTCTAGGACTAGAGGTCACAGCCTCAGGTTTAAGGATGTACCTCTAGGAAGGAAGTATAGGAGCAAAGGGGTCCTTCTGCAGTTGTACAGAGCCCCAGTGAGACCACACCTGGAGTATTGTGTACAGTTTTGGTCCCCTAATTTGAGGAAGGACATTCTAGCTATTGAGGGAGTGCAGCGTAGGTTCACAAGGTTAATTCCCGGGATGGCGGGACTGTCATATGATGAAGGAATGGAGCAGCTGGGCTTGAATTCACTGGAATTTAGAAGAATGAGAGGGAATCTTATAGAAACATATAAGATTATTAAGGGATTGGACACGCAGAGGCAGGAAACATGTTCCCGATCTTGGGGGAGTCCAGAACCAGGGGCCACAGTTTAAGAATAAGGAGTAAGCCATTTAGAACGGAGACGAGGAAAAACTGTTTCACGCAGAGAGTTGTGAGTCTGTGGAATTCTCTGCCTCAGACGGCGGTGGAGGCCGATTCACTTGATGCTTTCAAAAGGGAGTTAGATAGAGTTCTAAGGGCTAACGGAATCAAGGGATATGGGGAGATGGCAGGAACGGGGTACTGATTGTGGATGATCAGTGGCGATCACATTGAATGGCTCAAAGGGCCAAATGGCCTACTCCTGCACCTATTGTCTAGGTATCTATGTATCTATGAGATGAGGAGGAATTTCTTTAGTCAAAGGCCGGTGAATCTATGGAATTCTTTGCCACAGAATAAGGCTGTGGAGGCCAAGTCAGTGGGTATTTTTAAGGCAGAGATAGATAGATTCTTGATTAGTGCAGGTGTCATAGGTTATGGGGAGAAGGCAGGAGAATGGGGTTAGGAGGGAGAGATAGACCAGCCACGACTGAATGGCAGAGTAGACTAGATGGGCCGAATGGTCTAATTCTGCTCCTATCACTTATGATCGTGAACCTTTCCGGTATTCCGGAGAAAACAATATAAGTCTGTCATGATCACATTGAATGGCGGTACTGGCTTGAAGGGCCGAATGGCCTCCTCCTGCACCTATTGTCTGTCCCACCTCTCCTGGTGTACAAATGTTTTCATTTGCCATCTTTATAATAAACCTGGCGTGCTTTGTTTAGAGCAACCTATTTTCTGACCTATCATTAGTCACAGCACAAGCCTTCAAACCACCTTTCATGCCGCTGTTTTTAGTGCCGACGGCTATTTTCTTTCTCCGAGACACTGGACTTGCAGAACAGGCAGAGATGACAACTGCATCAACATACAACCATATAACCATATAACAATTACAGCATGGAAACGGCCCTCTCGGCCCTTCCAGTCCGTGCCGACCATTTATTTTCCCCTTGTCCCATCTACCTGCACTCAGACCATACCCCTCCATTCCCTTCCCGTCCATATACCTATCCACTTTACTTTTAAATGTTAAAATCGATCCAGCCTCCACCACTTCTGCAGGAAGATCATTCCACACAGCCACCACTCTCTGAGTAAAGAAGTTCCCCCTCATGTTGCCCCTAAACTTCTGTCCCTTAATTCTCATGTCATGCCCTCTTGTTTGAGTCTTCCCTACCCTCAATGGGAAAAGCTTATCCACGTCAACTCTGTCTATCCCTTTCATCATTTTAAAGACCTCAATCAAGTCCCCCCTTAACCTTCTGCGCTCCAAAGAATAAAGACCCAACTTGCTCAACCTTTCTCTGTAACTTAGTTGCTGGAACCCAGGCAACATTCTAGTAAATCTCCTCTGTACCCTCTCTATTTTGTTGACATCCTTCCTATAATTAGGCGACCAACATTGTAAACCATACTCCAGAATTGGTCTCACCAATGCCTTGTACAAAGAGCAGAGATATTACACAGGGCCACACAATTAAATCCACTCCAGAATGCTGCTGAATTCCTCTACAAACTTCAGACGTTACTTTAGAGATATGGCACGGAAACAGGCCCTTCGGCCCGCCGAGTCCGCGCCGACCAACCATTCCCCCCCCCACCCTGCCCACGCTCACTTGCACTGCCCTGCACACTTGGGACAATTTATAACTTTACCAAGCCAAACTCATCCCACAAACCAGTACGTCTTTGGAGAGCCGTTCCTGCCTTCTCCCCATATCCCCTGACTCCGCTATCTTTAAGAGCCCTACCTAGCTCACTCTTGAAAGTATCCAGAGAACCGGCCTCCACCGCCCTCTGAGGCAGAGAATTCCACAGACTCGCCACTCCCTCCTCGTCTCCGTTCTAAATGGAGAAGGTACAAACTAAGTACAGACAGCGCCCGTAGTCAGGATGGAACCCGGGCTGTGGAGGCCGGTTCTCTGGATACTTTCGCGAGAGAGCTAGATGGGGCTCTTAAAGATAGTGGAGTCAGGGGATATGGGGAGAAGGCAGGAACGGGGTACTGATTGGGGATGATCAGCCATGATCACATTGAATGGCGGTGCTGGCTCGAAGGGCCGAATGGCCTCCTGCACCTATTGTCTACTGAAGGGTTCCACCCTGAAACCTTGCCTGTCTTTGTTCTCCGCAGATGATGCCTGACCCGCTGAGTTACTCCAGCACTCTGTGCTAAAGAAGGAACTGCAGATGCTGGAGAATCTGTCTGTGCCCCATCTATAAACCATATAAAACCATATACCAATTACAGCACGGAAACAGGCCCTCTCGGCCCTTCCAGTCCGTGCCGACCATTTATTTTCCCCTAGTCCCATCTACCTGCACTCAGACCATACCCCTCCATTTCCCTTCCCGTCCATATACCTGTCTACACCAGTCGCACCTGCCCATTTTGGCCCATAGTCGTCCAAACCTACACTGTCCATGTACCTGTTCAGGTGTCTTTTAAATGTAGTTGTAGTCCCTGCTTCAACGACCTCTTCTGGCACCTTGTTCCATACACCCACCACCCTCTTGTGTGAACTAGATCCCCCTCAGATTCCTATTAAATCGTTGTCCCCCCCGTGTCCTCTGGTCCTCGATTCCCCGACTCTGGGCAAGAGACTCTGTGCGTCTTCCCGATCTAATCCTCGCATGAAGAATGTGTCGACATCCATTCATTCTACCCCCCCCCCCCCCCCCCCCTCATCTCTGCACAAGTTAATTCAGTGAGTGGTTTCAGTATCGTCTCTGAACCAAAGCCAATCTGTTCAGAGGCGGCAGCTGCAGGAACAGTTGGTGCTTGTGGGAGGACGGACAGGTCCTGGGCCTCCTCCATTGTCAGAGTGAGGCCCAGCGCAGATTGGAGGAGCAGCACCTCATATTTTGCTTGGGTAGCTCACACCCCAGCGGCATGAACATTGACTTCTCCAACTTCAAGTAATCCCTGCATTCCCTCTCTCTCCCTCCCTCCCCAACCCAAGTCGCACCAGCTTCTCATTCTCACCTAGCAAACAGCGAACAGTGGCCTGCTTCCATTATCATTGTTACTTTTTTCCACATCTTTTATTCATTTTTTCTATATCTCTCCACATCACCGTCTATATCTCTCCGTTCCCTGTGTCTCCTGACTGAAGAAGGGTCACGACCCAAAACATCACCCATTCCTTCTCTCCACAGATGCTGCCTGACCCGCTGAATTACTCCAGCACTCTGTGAAACGTCACCTATCCATGTTCTCCACAGATGCTGCCTGACCCGCTGAGTTACTCCAGCACTCTGTGAAACGTCACCTATCCATGTTCTCCACAGATGCTGCCTGACCCGCTGAGTTACTCCAGCACTCTGTGAAACGTCACCTATCCATGTTCTCCACAGATGCTGCCTGACCCGCTGAGTTACTCCAGCACTCTGTGAAACGTCACCTATCCATGTTCTCCACAGATGCTGCCTGACCCGCTGAGTTACTCCAGCACTCTGTGAAACGTCACCTATCCATGTTCTCCACAGTTGCTGCCTGACCCGCTGAGTTACTCCAGCACTCTGTGAAACGTCACCTATCCATGTTCTCCACAGATGCTGCCTGACCCGCTGAGTTACTCCAGCACTCTGTGAAACGTCACCTATCCATGTTCTCCACAGATGCTGCCTGACCCGCTGAGTTACTCCAGCACTCTGTGAAACGTCACCTATCCATGTTCTCCATGGGGTTTTTGCGGCAACAGACGGGATTCCAGGATGGTGTGCTGCCTTCCTGGTGCCAGGATCCAGGATGTTACGGACAGAGTGCAGACAATCCTCAAGGGCGAAGGTGACCAGCCGGAAGTGGTCGTGCATGTTGGCACAAATGATGTTGGAAAGAAGGAGATGAATTTTTTGCAGCGGGACTTCAGAGAGCTCGGAAAAATGCTGAAAAGCAGGACTTCCAGGGTTGTTATCTCCGGTTTGCTTCCAGTTCCTCGTGCTGGCGAGAGCAGGAACAGGGAGATATGGGACCTGAATGTGTGGCTGAGGAACTGGTGCAGGGGGCAGGGATTTAGATTCTTAGATCACTGGGATTCTTTTTATAGTAAGGGGGAACTGTACAAAAGGGACGGATTGCATCTTAACAGGTGGGGGACCAGCATTCTGGCCGGCAGGTTTGCCACTGCTACACGGATGGTTTTAAACTGAATAAGGGGGGTGGGGTATCAAATGGGATAGTCGAGGACGGAGTTAGAGGGAAAGAGAGTAAAGCGATGGTTAATGACCCCAGAATTAACGGGGAAGAAAGCTCACAAAGGGATAGGAGAGTATGGCCAAGTGTAATAGGGATCGATGTGAAAGGGGCCACTTGTCAACATCATTGTATAAGGAGTAAGAGTGTTGTAAAAACAAGCCTGAAGGCTTTGTGTCTCAATGCGAGGAGCATTCGTAATAAGGTGGATGAGTTGAAGGTGCAGATAGCGATTAATGACTATGCTATAGTTGGAATCACGGAGACTTGGCTCCAGGATGACCAAGGTTGGGAGCTGAACATCCAGGGATATTCAATATTCAGGAGGGATAGACGAAAAGGAAAAGGAGGTGGGGTAGCGTTGCTGGTGAGAGAGGAGATTAATGCAATAGAAAGGAAGGACATTAGCGTGGAGGATGTGGAATCGATATGGGTAGAGCTGCGAAACTCTAAGGGGCAGAAAACGCTAGTGGGAACTGCGTACAGGCCACCTAACAGTAGTATTGGAGTTGGGGATGGCATCAAACAGGAAATTAGAAATGCGTGCAACAAGGGTAACACGGTTATAATGGGTGACTTCAATCTGCATGTAGATTGGGTGAATCAAATTGGCAGGGGTGCTGAGGAAGAGGATTTCCTGGAATGTATGCGGGATAGTTTTCTCAACCAACATGTGGAGGAACCAACGAGAGAGCAGGCTATCCTAGACTGGGTATTGAGTAATGAGGAAGGGTTAGTTAGCAGTCTTGTTGTGCGTGGCCCCTTGGGCAAGAGTGACCATAATATGGTTGAGTTCTTCATTAGGATGGAGAGTGACAAAATTAAGTCAGAAACAAGGGTTCTGAACTTGAACAAAGGTAACTTTGAAGGTATGAGATGTGAATTGGCCAAGATAGACTGGCAGGTGATTCTTAAAGGGTTGACAGTGGATGTGCAATGGAAGGTATTTAAAGACTGCATGGATGAAGTACAAAAGTTGTTCATACCAGTTTGGCAAAAGAATAAATCGGGGAAGGTGGTGCATCCATGGATAACAAGGGAAATCAGGGATAGTATAAAAACAAAAGATGAGGCATACAAATTTGCCAGAAAAAGCAGCCTACCGGAGGACTGGGAGAAATTCAGAATCCAGCAGAGGAGGACAAAGGGCTTAATTAGGAAAGGGAAAATAGATTATGAAAGGAAACTGGCAGGGAACATAAAAACTGACTGCAAAAGTTTTTATAGATATGTAAAGAGAAAGAGACTAGTTAAAACAAATGTTGGTCCCTTGCAGTCAGAAACAGGTGAATTGATCATGGGGAACAAGGACATGGCAGACCAATTGAATAACTACTTTGGTTCTGTCTTCACTAAGGAAGACATAAATAATCTGCCGGAAATAGCAGTGGAACGGGGGTCAAATAAGATGGAGGAACTGAGTGAAATCCAGGTTAGCCGGGAGGTGGTGTTGGGTAAATTGAACGGATTGAAGGCCGATAAATCCCCAGGGCCAGATAGTCTGCATCCCAGAGTACTCAAGGAGGTAGCCACAGAAATAGTGGATGCATTAGTGATAATTTTTCAAAATTCCTTAGATTCTGGAGTAGTTCCTGAGGATTGGAGGGTAGCTAATGTAACCCCACTTTTTAAAAAAGGAGGGAGAGAGAAAGCGGGGAATTACAGACCAGTTAGTCTAACATCGGTAGTGGGGAAACTGCTAGAGTCAGTTATTAAAGATGGGATAGCAGCGCATTTGGAAAGTGGTGAAATCATTGGACAAAGTCAGCATGGATTTACGAAAGGTAAATCATGTCTGACAAATCTGATAGAATTTTTCGAGGATGTAACTAGTAGAGTGGATAAGGGAGAACCAGTGGATGTGTTATATCTAGACTTTCAGAAGGCTTTCGACAAGGTCCCGCATAAGAGATTAGCATACAAACTTAAAGCACACGGTATTGGGGGTTCAGTATTGATGTGGATAGAGAACTGGCTAGCAGACAGGAGGCAAAGGGTAGGAGTAAACGGGTCCTTTTCAGAATGGCAGGCAGTGACTAGTGGGGTGCCGCAAGGCTCAGTGCTGGGACCCCAGCTATTTACAATATATATTAATGATTTGGACGAGGGAATTCAATGCAACATCTCCAAATTTGCAGATGATACCAAGCTGGGGGGTATAGTTAGGTGTGAGGAGGATGCTTGGAGGCTGCAGGGTGATTTGGATAGGCTGAGTGAATGGGCAGATGCATGGCAGATGCAGTACAATGTGGATAAATGTGAGGTTATCCACTTTGGTGGCAAAAACATGAGGGTAGACTATTATCTGAATGGTGGCAGATTAGGTAAGGGGGAGATGCAACGAGACCTGGGTGTCATGGTACACCAGTCATTGAAAGTAGGCATGCAGGTGCAGCAGGCAGTGAAGAAAGCAAATGGTATGTTAGCATTCATAGCGAAAGGATTTGAGTATAGGAGCAGGGAGGTTCTACTGCAGTTGTACAGGGTTTTGGTGAGGCCACACCTGGAGTACTGCGTACAGTTTTGGTCTCCAAATCTGAGGAAAGACATCCTTGCCATAGAGGGGGTACAGAGAAGATTCACCAGACTGATTCCTGGGATGTCAGGACTTTCATATGAGGAAAGATTGGATAGACTCGGTTTGTACTCGATGGAATTTAGAAGATTGAGGGGGGATCTTATAGAAACCTACAAAATTCTTAAGGGGTTGGACAAGCTAGATGCTGGAAGATTGTTCCCGATGTTGGGGGAGTCCAGAACAAGGGGTCACAGTCTAAGGATAAGGGGGAATTCCTTTAGGACCGAAATGAGGAAAACATTCTTTACACAGAGAGTGGTGAGTCTCTGGAATTCTCTGCCACAGAAGGTAGTTGAGGCCAGTTCATTGGCTATATTTAAGAGGGCGTTAGATGTGGCACTTGTGGCTAAAGGGATCAGGGGGTATGGAGAGAAGGCAGGTACGGGATACTGAGTTGGATGATCAGCCATGATCACATTGAATGGCGGTGCAGGCTCGAAGGGCCGAATGGCCTACTCCTGCACCTATTTTCTATGTTTCTATGTTTCTATGTTCTCCACAGATGCTGCCTGACCCGCTGAGTTACTCCAGCACTCTGTGAAACGTCACCTATCCATGTTCTCCACAGATGCTGCCTGACCCGCTGAGTTACTGCAGTGTTTTGTGTCCATCTATGGGCAGGGTGGGATTGTTGGCGTCCACTGAAGCAGCAAGTCCTTTGATCGTTAACCCTCCAGGCGAGGATGGCAACAAACCACGCATTCCCCTGCTGAGGGAATCACTGGCTTGGGACACAGTTCCATCGTTTAGACTCCAAGAGACATACAGCACGGAAACAGAACAACTCGACCACGCCAACCAAGTCGCCTCATCTAAGCTAGCCTCATTTGTATAAGAAACAATCACGAGCCAATTAGGCAGGAACTGCAGATGCTGGCTTACACCAGAGACAGACTCAAAAAGCTGGCGTAATGGGGGCCTCTCCCACTTACACAACGGGTTCACACTGCCACCCAGCTTTGCGTCATCTGCAAATTTACTAAAGAAGGAACTGCAGATGCTGGAGAATCGAGGGTTACACAAAAAGTTAGAGAAACTCAGCGGGTGCAGCAGCATCTAAGGAGCGAAGGAGATAGGCGACGTTTCAGAAGCGTGGGACCCGAAACGTCGCCTATCTCCTTCGCTCCTTAGATGCTGCTGCACCCGCTGAGTTTCTCCAGCCTTTTGTGTACCCTGCAAATTTGCTAATGCTACTTTGAATCCCTTCATCCAAATCATTGATGTATATTGTAAATAGCTGCGTTCCCAGCACCGAGCCTTGCGGTACCCCACTGCATCCTCCATTAAGCTCTAAACTACAGACTTGGAAGCATTGTCTTTGTCTTTTTGCAGTTACTGTTCAGTGTATTTGAGTATAGGAGCAGGGAGGTTCTACTTCAGTTGTATAGGGTCTTGGTGAGGCCACACCTGGAGTATTGCGTACAGTTCTGGTCTCCAAATCTGAGGAAGGACATTATTGCCATAGAGGGAGTGCAGAGAAGGTTCACCAGACTGATTCCTGGGATGTCAGGGCTGTCTTATGAACAAAGACTGCATAGACTCGGTTTATACTCTCTAGAATTTAGGAGATTGAGAGGCGATCTTATAGAAACTTACAAAATTCTTAAGGGGTTGGACAGGCTAGATGAGGGAAGATTGTTCCCGATGTTGGGGAGGTCCAGGACAAGGGGTCATAGCTTAAGGATAAGGGGGTAATCCTTTAGGACCGAGATGAGAAGGACTTTTTTCACACAGAGAGTGGTGGGTCTCTGGAACTCTCTGCCACAGAGGGTAGTTGAGGCCAGTTCATTGGCTATATTTAAGAGGGAGTTAGATGTGGCCCTTGTGGCTAAAGGGATCAGAGGGTATGGAGAGAAGGCAGGTACGGGATACTGAGTTGGATGATCAGCCATGATCACATTGAATGGCGGTGCTGGCTCGAAGGGCCGAATGGCCTACTCCTGCACTTAATTTCTATGTTTCTATGTATTGTCACGTGTATCGAGGTACAGTGAAAAGCTTCTGCTGCGTGCCAATCAGTCAGCGCAAAGACAACACGGTGGTGCAGCGGTAGAGTTGCTGCCTTACCGGAGACACGGGTTCCATCCCAACTACGGGTGCTGTCTGTGCGGAGTTTGTACATTCCTCGCGTGACCCGCGTGCCGTTTTCTCCAAGATCTTCGGTTTCCTCCCACACTCCAAAGACGTACAGGTTTACAAGTTCATTGGCTTGGTAAATGTAAAAATCGCCCCTAGTGTTAATGTGCGGGGAATCGCTGGTCGGCGTGGACCGAGAGGGCCTGTATCATTAAACTAAACTAAAAAAATACATTAACAAATAAGAATTGCAGATGTTGGAAAAATCGAAGGTAGACAAAAGTGCTGGAGAAACTCAGCGGGTGAGGCAGCATCTATGGAGCGAAGGAATAGGTGACGTTTCGGGTCGAGACCCTTCTTCAGACTGATGAGGGGGTGGGGGGGCGGGAAGAAGAAAGGAAGAGGCGGAGACAGTGGGCTGTGGGGGAGCTGGGAAGGGGAGGGGAAGGAGGGAGAATGCAGGGACTACCTGAAATTGGAGAAGTCAATGTTCATACCGCTGGGGTGTAAACTACCCGAGCGAAATATGAGGTGCTGCTCCTCCAATTTGCGGTGGGACTCACTCTGGCCATGGAGGAGGCCCAGGACAGAAAGGTCGGATTGGGAATGGGAGGGGGAGTTGAAGTGCTGAGCCACCGGGAGATCAGGTTGGTTATTGCGAACTGAGCGGAGGTGTTGGACGAAGCGATCGCCAAGCCTGCGCTTGGTCTCACCGATGTAGAGCAGAGCCTATGATATATACACAAATGTGTGTACATGCGCACATATATTTACAAGTTCATTCTATTGTTTACAGTGTACCATGTTTACATATTGTGTTAGAACCGTTTCTCACAGAGAGTGGTGAGTCTGTGGAATTCTCTGCCTCAGAGGGCGGTGGAGGCCGGTTCTCTGGATACTTTCAAGAGAGAGCTAGATAGGGCTCTTAAAGATAGCGGAGTCAGGGGATGTGGGGAGAAGGCAGGAACGGGGTACTGATTGGGGATGATCAGCCGTGATCACATTGAATGGCGGTGCTGGCTCGAAGGGCCGAATGGCCTACTCCTGCACCTGTTGTCCATTGTTATGCTGCAGTGAGAATGTCTTTGTTCTCTCTGGGACACACCACAATAAAACATCTCTTGCCTCTTAATCTCAATGCAGTTGACATTTGCAGGAAACTTAAATTGGTACAGGAAGTGGAATTGTATAAAACCTCCACAAACACCTTAATTATTTATAGCGCGGATTCCAGAGTTGGCTTTTTTGGAAAGAAAAGTATTTTTCTCCCCGACCGCGACTGTGTGTTATTTTTAAATCACGGCGGGGAGGGGAAGCTGTGCACGGCGCTGCCGATTTGCATTTGAAAGAGGTTTATAAAAAGTGGAGTGGAAATATTCATAAGAGTTATATAAGCTGCCCCTGTACGTCACGGAACTGCAGGCAGCCCGTGTAAGCAGGTTAGAAATTCCACAGAAGGTCCCAGGAGATGGGTGTAGGTGGACATAAATGCCGGAGAAACTCAGCGGGTGAGGCAGCATCTACGGAGCGAAGGAAATAGGCGACGTTTCGGGCCGAAACCCTTCTTCAGACCCCAACCCGAAACGTCACCTATTCCTTCGCTCCCTCACCCGCTGAGTTTCTCCAGCATTTTTTGTCCACCTTCGATCTTTCCAGCATCTGCAGTTCCTTCTGAAGAGGGGGGGGGGGGGGGGGGGGGGAAGGAGATGGGCAGGGATGGTGAGGAATGATAAACACAAAATGGTGGAGTAACTCAGCGGGTCAGGCAGACAATAGACAATAGGTGCAGGAGTAGGCCATTCGGCCCATCGAGCCAGCACCGCCATTCAATATGATCATGGCTGATCATCCAACTCAGTATCCCGTACCTGCCTTCTCTCCATACCCCCTGATCCCTTTAGCCACAAGGGCCACATCTAACTCCCGCTTAAATATAGCCAATGAACTGGCCTCAACTACCCTCTGTGGCAGAGAATTCCACAGACTCACCACTCTCTGTGTGAAAAATGATCTTCTCATCTCGGTCCTAAAAGACTTCCCCCTTATCCTTAAACTGTGACCCCTTGTTCTGGACCTCCCCAACATCGGGAACAATCTTCCTGCATCTAGCCTGTCCAACCCCTTAAGAATTTTGTAAGTCTCTATAAGATCCTGAGAACTATATTCTGCACTCTGTATCTTCCCCTTTGCTCTACCTATTGTAATGGAGTTTGACTTGATTGCATTTATTTACGGTGTTTTTCACTGGACAATAGGTGCAGGAGTAGGCCATTTTCCCCAGCACCGCCATTCAATGTGATCATGACTGATCATCCCCAATCAGTACCCCATTCCTGCCTTCTCCCCACCTCCACTATCTTTAAGAGCCCTATCTAGCTCTCTCGTGAAAGCATCCAGAGAACCGGCCTCCACCGCCCTCTGAGGCAGAGAATTCCACAGACTCACCACTCTCTGTGAGAAAGAGTGTTTCCTCATCTCCGTTCTAAATGGCTTACCCCTTATTCTTAAACTGTGGCCCCTGGTTCTGGACTCCCCCAACATGAGGAACACGTTTCCTGCCTCTAGCGTGTCCCAAACACCTCAGAACACAAGACGAGAATAAACTTTAAAGATACTTTAGAGAACAGGACCTTCTGCCCATCGAGTCCGCACTGCCCAGCGATCACCCTGCACGCTTATGGACCTGTCCCACTGTACGAGGTAATTCAGGAGCTCTCCCGAGTTTAAAAAACAAATCAAACTCGTGGTAAGCACGGAGAATGTACGTAGCGGGTACGACGGAGCTCGGGAACGCCTCTTAGCGGCTCATAACGCTAAACGGCAGGTACTCGGGGAAACGCGGTAAGCTCGTGAAGATTTTTCAACGTTGAAAAATGTCCACGAGAGCCCCGAGTACCTACGAGCGGCCATTACCGTAAATCTCCGAGTTCGAATCAGGGCAAACCCGGGAGAGCTCTTGAATTAGCTCGTACAGTGGGACAGGCCCAGTGCACTGTCCTCCGTACCTAGGGACAAGTTACATTTTTACCTGAGCCAATTAACCTATAAACCTGCTCGTCATTGGAGTACAGAGAGTTAAACACTTAGCGTTATTGAATGTAAAAGGGCGGCAGGAAACCGGGGCACCTAGAGGAAACCCACACGGGCGAAGGTAGAAACTGCAGCCGTAGTCAGGATGGAACCCGGGTCCCTGGCGCTGTGAGGCAGTGGCTCAACCCGCTGTGCCACCCACCATGCCGTCCAATACAAGCGTTGACCTCTCTGCGCTGGCCAAGCCCCTGCACAGAGGAGGCATGACCGGCTGCATCATGACCGGTTGCATCGTGAACGTCCAGAAGCGGAAAAGGCTGCAGAAAGTTGTGACCACTGCCCAGTCCATCATCGGCTCTGACCTCCCCACCATCGTGGGGATCTATCCCAGTCGCTGCCTCAAAAAGGCTGCCAGCGTCATCAAGGACCCACACCATCCTGGCCACACACTCATAGAATCATAGAAAATAGGTGCAGGAGTAGGCCATTCGGCCCTTCGAGCCTGCACCGCCATTCAATGTGATCATGGCTGATCATCCAACTCAGTATCCCATACCTGCCTTCTCTCCATACCCCCTGATCCCTTTAGCCACAAGTGCCACATCTAACGCCCTCTTAAATATAGCCATGAACTGACCTCAACTACCTTCTGTGGCAGAGAATTCCAGAGACTCACCACTCTCTGTGTAAAGAATGTTTTCCTCATCTCGGTCCTAAAGGAATTCCCCCTTATCCTTAGACTGTGACCCCTTGTTCTGGACTCCCCCAACATCGGGAACAATCTTCCAGCATCTAGCTTGTCCAACCCCTTAAGAATTTTGTAAGTTTCTATAAGATCCCCCCTCAATCTTCTAAATTCCAGCGAGTACAAGCCGAGTCTATCCAGTCTTTCCTCATATGAAAGTCCTGTCATCCCAGGAATCAGTCTGATGAATCTTCTCTGTACCCCCTCCATGTACCAATCTCCCCGCTGCCTTCAGGTAGAAGGTGCAGGAGCCTGAAATCTGGAACATCCAGGTTCAGGAACAGCTTCTTCCCCACAGCCATCAGACTATTAAACATGTCATCAAACAAACTCAGAACAATAGCAGCGTATTGCATTTTATCTGTTTATTTATTGTGTGTATATATATATGGTCTATGGTATATAGACACACTGAACTTTGATCTCCTGTTCTGTATTAAGTTTACATATTCTGTTGTGCTGCAGCAAGCAAGAATGTTATTGTCCTATCTGGGACACATGACAATAAAACTCTGGCTGACTGTTGGTTCGGGCACTTTGTGTGTCGTGCGTCAGCCTGGTGACCAGATAT
Source organism: Raja brachyura (assembly GCA_963514005.1). The sequence continues at coordinate 119,337,072 of OY740785.1, forward strand.
CTAGATGCTTGTGGACGCAGCCCAGACCATCGCACAAACCAACCTCCCTTCCGTCGACTCCATCTACACCTCACGCTGCCTCGGCAAGGCCAGCAGCATCATCAAGGACCAGTCGCACCCCGGCCACTCCCTCTTCTCCCCTCGCCCATCGCGCAAGAGGTGGTAGTCAAGAAAGCAAACTCAATGCTCGCATTTATATCAAGAGGGCTTGTATACAAAGACAGGGATGTAATGGAGAGGCTCTAGAAGGTGCTGGTCCTGGCTGAACCGACCCGACCAGCTGTGACCTGCGCCAGATACTGGCACAACGACATCTGAGATTGCAACAGACTCGAAGAAGAAGAAGGGGTCACAGCTTAAGGATGAGGGGGAAATCCTTTAGGACCGAGATGAGAAGGACTTTTTTCACACAGAGAGTGGTGGGTCTCTGGAACTCTCTGCCACAGAGGGTAGTTGAGGCCCCATGCAAATGGTATGTTAGCATTCATAGCGAAAGGATTTGAGTATAGGAGCAGGGAGGTTCTACTGCAGTTGTACAGGGTTTTGGTGAGGCCACACCTGGAGTATTGCGTACAGTTTTGGTCTCCAAATCTGAGGAAAGACATCCTTGCCATAGAGGGGGTACAGAGAAGATTCACCAGACTGATTCCTGGGATGTCAGGACTTTCATATGAGGAAAGACGGGATAGACTTGGCTTGTACTCGCTGGAATTTAGAAGATTAAGGGGGGATCTTATAGAAACTTACAAAATTCTTAAGGGGTTGGACAAGCTAGATGCTGGAAGATTGTTCCCGATGTTGGGGGAGTCCAGAACAAGGGGTCAGAGTCTAAGGATAAGGGGGAATTCCTTTAGGACCGAGATGAGGAAAACATTCTTTATACAGAGAGTGGTGAGTCTCTGGAACTCTCTGCCACAGAAGGTAGTTGAGGCCAGTTCATTTTCTATATTTAAGAGGGCGTTAAATGTGGCCCTTGTGGCTAAAGGGATCAGGGGGTATGGAGAGAAGGCAGGTACAGGATACTGAGTTGGATGATCAGCCATGATCACATTGAATGGCGGTGCAGGCTCGAAGGGCCGAATGGCCTACTCCTGCACCTAATTTCTATGTTTCTATGTTAAGAAGAAGGTGCTGGTCAGGCCCCATTTGGAATATTGTGAGCAATTTTGGGCTCCATATCTGAGGAAGGATGTGTCGGCTCTGGAGAGGGTCCAGAGGAGGTTTACAAGAATGATCCCAGGCATGAGTGGGTTAACATATGATGCGCGTTTGTTGGCACTGGGCCTGTACTCGCTGGAGTTTAGAAGAACAAGGGAGAGACCTCATTAAAACTCACAGAATAATGAAAGGCTTGGACAGAGTGGATGTGGAGAGGATGTTTCTACCAGTGGGAGAGTCTAGGACTAGAGGTCACAGCCTCAGAATTAAAGGATGTTCTTTTTAGGAAGGAGGCGAGGAGGAATTTCTTCCGTCAGAGGGCGGTGAATCTGTGGAATTCTTTGCCGCAGACGGCTGTGGAGGCCAAGTCAATGGATGTTTTTAAGGCAGAGATAGATAGATCCTTGATTAGTACGGGTGTCAGGGGTTATGGGGGGGAAGGCGGGAGAATGGGGTTCAGGTTTAAGTTCACATTCTTGTCACTTGCACCAATTCAGGTACAGTGATATTTGAGCTACCACACAGCCATACAAGTGAACAGAACACACTACACAGTAGGTTTAGCATAAACATCCACCACAGTGGAATCCCCATTCCTCACTGTGATGGAAGGCAATAAAGTCCAGTCATCTTCCTCCTTAGCCATGATTGAATGACGGAGTAGACTTGATGGGACAATAGATAATAGGTGCAGGAGTAGGCCATTCGGCCCTTCGAGCCAGCACCGCCATTCAATGTGATCATGGCTGATCATCCCCAATCAGTACCCCGTTCCTGCCTTCTCCCCATATCCCCTGACTCCGCTATCTTTAAGAGCCCTATCTAGCTCTCTCTTGAAAGCATCCAGAGAACCGGCCTCCACTGCCCTCTGAGGCAGAGAATTCCACAAACTCACCACTCTCTGCGAGAAAAAGTGTTTCCTCGTCTCCGTTCTAACTGGTTTGCCCCTTATTCCAAATGGCCTAATTCTATTCCTAATGATCTTAAGTGTGAAAACGCACACCGCCAGATTGAGGGACAGTTTCTTCCCAGCGGGGGTTACACAAAAAGCTGGAGAAACTCAGCGGGTGCAGCAGCATCTAAGGAGTGAAGGAGATAGGCGACGTTTCGGGTCGAGACCCTTCTTCAGACTCAGTTTCTTCCCAGCTGTTATCAGGCAACTGAACCATCCTACCACCACAACCAGAGAACTACTATCGACCTCAATGGTGACCCTCGGTCTATCCTTGATGGGATTTTCCTGGCTTTACCTTGCACTGAACGTTATTCCCTTATCATGTATCTATCTATACGACGGCTCGATTGTAATCATGTATTGTCTTTCCGCTGACTGGTTAGCACGCAACAAAAGCTTTTCACTGTACCTCGATACACACGACAATAAACTGAACTGAACTGATCGAGCTGCTTGGTTGTGAGGAGGGGTGATGTTCTCTCCGCTGCATTCTGACAAGAATCCAGCACTAATGTTGTCCTTAAATTATTTCCCACTGCTTAGCAACCATGAGAAGCTGTGCATGTCTTGAAACCTTTGGGGAGGCTTGCATCATGATGCACAAGCTGAATAACAATCACAGCAGTGTTTGCGAGCTGTGCAAGTCTCAGGCACCCAGGGACAGGTTAACCCCCTGTGTGCTGGACAGGATCCATCTTCACGGTGGCGCAGCGGTAGAGTCGCTGCCTCACGGAGCCAGAGACACGGGTTCCATCCCGACTACGGGCGCTGTCTGTACGGAGATTGTACCTTCTCCTGCGTGGGTTTTCTCCGAGATCTTTGGTTTCCCCGTCCCACACTCCAAAGACGTGCAGGCAGGTTTGAAGGACAATTGTCATCAGCAAACAGTCCCCAGTGTGTGTAGGATAGTGTTAAGGGCCCCGTCCCACTGTACGAGTTCATTCAAGAGCTCTCCCGAGTTTAAAAAAAAATCGAACTCGTGGTAAGTACGTAGAATGTACGTAGCGGGTACGTCGGAGCTCGGGGACATAGAAACATAGAAACAAAGAAAATAGGTGCAGGAGTAGGCCATTCGGCCCTTCGAGCCTGCACCGCCATTCAATGTGATCATGGCTGATCATCCAACTCAGTATCCTGTACCTGCCTTCTCTCCATACCCTCTGATCCCTTTAGCCACAAGGGCCACATCTAAACTCCCTCTTAAACATAGCATGAAAATACAGCATGAAAACAGGCCCTTTGGCCCAACAAGTCGATACAGACCGGAGATTCCCGCACACTAAAGGGCCTGTACCACTTGCCGATTTTTTCGGCGACTGCCGGTATTATTGACTGGCGTAATCAGGTCATCGAAAAACTCCCGGCGTGACGACGTATTGACGCGCGGTGTTTTTTCACGTGACGCAACATTTTTTTTGTCGCCACCGGATTTTGAAATGCTCAAAATCTTTTGGCGACCCTGATATGATGCCGGCTGTCACTGAAAAATTCGCCAAGTGGGACAACGGGCCCTTAACGCTATCCTACAAACACTAGAGACAATTTGCAATTTTTACCAAAATCGTTTAACCTATAAACCTGGAGCGTGGGGGTTTAACCAGCGCACCCGGAGAAAAGGACAGGTTTGGAAGGATATGGACCAGACGCAGGCAGGTGGGACTAGTGTAGTTCGGTCAGTTTTGGTCCCCTAATTTGAGGAAGGACATTCTTGCTATTGAGGGAGTGTAGCGTAGGTTCACAAGGTTAATTCCCGGGGTGGCGGGACTGTCATATGCTGAGAGAATGGAGCAACTGGGCTTGTACACTCTGGAGTTTAGAAGGATGAGAGGGGATCTCATTGAAACATATAAGATTATCGAGGGTTTGGACATGCTAGAGGCAGGAAACATGTTCCCGATGCTGGGGGAGTCCAGAACCAGGGGCCACGGTTTAAGAATAAGGGGTAAACCATTTAGAACGGAGACGAGGAAACACTTTTTCTCACAGAGCGTTGTGACTCTGTGGGATTCTCTGCCTCAGAGGGCGGTGGAGGCCGGTTCTCTGGATGCTTTCAAGAGAGAGCTAGATAGGGCTCTTAAAGATAACGGAGTCAGGGGATATGGGGAGAAGGCAGGAACGGGGTACTGATTGGGGATGATCAGCCGTGATCACATTGAATGGCGGTGCTGGCTCGAAGGGCCGAATGGCCTACTCCTGCACCTATTGTCTATTGTCTATGATCACACTGAATGGCGGTGCTGGCTCGAAGGGCTGAATGGCCTACTCCTGCACCTATTGTCTATTGACATGTTGGCCGGTGTGGGCAAGTTGGGCCGCAGGGCCTGTTTCCACACTGTATCAGTCAATCACTCTGTGCACTAGGCTGCTGCATGAGCCGTTTCCCAGAAATGATAACATGTCCCTGGGGCTGCTGCGAGCCTCAGTGGCTATGGTGTAAATCAGTCAGACACGCGATGACCTCAGCCCCACTCGGCAGCTCAGCGGACCGGCCCCAACCCTTGGCACAGTCAGGAGCAACAGCTGGACAGCAGACTGACCCAGCCCAACACTCCAGAGCAGGACCGGCCTACACTGCTGCCTCAGTGTTGCATAGGAACATAGAAAATAGGTGCAGGCAGAGGCCATTTGGCCCTTCATTGTGATCATGGCTGATCGTCCCCTATCAATAACAGAGAATTCCACCGATGTTAGGGGAATCCAGAACCAGGAACTACTGTTTAAGAATAAGGGGTAAGTCATTTAGGACAGAGATGAGGAAGCACGTTTTCACACAGAGAGTTGTGAGTCTGTGGAATTCTCTGCCTCAGAGGGCGGTGGAGGTCGGTTCTCTGGATACTTTCAAGAGAGAGCTAGATAGGTCTCTTAAAGATAGTGGAGTCAGGGGATATGGGGAGAAGGCAGGAACGGGGTACTGATTGGGGATGATCAGCCATGATCACATTGAATGGCGGTGCTGGCTTGAAGGGCCGAATGGCCTACTCCTGCACCTATTGTATATTGTCTATTGATTAGGGGTGAGGGGAAAAAGGGGTGAGGGAAGGGTTGGGTGGGGGGGTAATTACCTGAACTGGGAGTATTCAACGTACAGAGAGCTTAGTCCTGCTTCTCGATCAGACTCATGCAGTTGTGATTTACAGATACAGTGCAGAAACAGGCCCTTCGGCCCACCGGGTCCGTGCCGACCAGCGATCCCCGCACACTAACACTATCCCACACACACCAGGGACAATTTACAATTTTACCAAGGTCAATTAACCTACAAACCTGTGCGTCTTTGGAGTGTGGGAGGAAACTGGAGAAAACCCCCGCAGGTCACGGGGAGAAGGTACAAACTGCGTACAGATAGTGCCCGTAGTCAGGATGGAACCCGGGTCCCTGGCGCTGTGAGGCAGCAACTCTATATAACCATATAACAATTACAGCACGGAAACAGGCCTTCACGGCCCTTCCAGTCCGTGCCGACCATTTATTTTCCCCAAGTCCCATCTACCTGCACTCAGACCGTCCCCCTCCATTCCCTTCCCATCCATATACCTATCCACTTTACTTTTAAATGTTAAAATCGATCCTGCCTCCACCACTTCTGCTGGAAGATCATTCCACAGCCACCACTCTCTGAGTAAAGAAGTTCCCCCTCATGTTACCCCTAAACTTCTGTCCCTTAATTCTCATGTCATGCCCTCTTGTTTGAATCTTCCCTACCCTCAATGGGAAAAGCTTATCCACGTCAACTCTGTCTATCCCTTTCATCATTTTAAAGACCTCAATCAAGTCCCCCCTTAACCTTCTGCGCTCCAAAGAATAAAGACCTAACTTGTTCAACCTTTCTCTGTAACTTAGTTGCTGGAACCCAGGCAACATTCTAGTAAATCTCCTCTGTACTCTCTCTATTTTGTTGACATCCTTCCTATAATTAGGCGACCAAAATTGTACACCATACTCCAGAATTGGTCTCACCAATGCCTTGTACAATTTTAACATTACTTCCCTACGCCTATATTCAATGCTCTGATTTATAAAGGCCAGCACACCAAAAGCTTTCTTTACCACCCTATCTACATGCCATTCCACCTACCAACTCTACCGCTGCGCCACCGTGTAGATGTACACATGACTATCCAGTGTGGACACACACCTCACCGTCGGGCAAGACACAAGCACAAGCCACGTCACATCACACGTTGGGGCACAGCGAGAGACAACAGGTGCAGGAGGAGGCCATTCGGCCCTTCGAGCCAGCACCGCCATGCAATGTGATCATGGCTGATCAACATAACTACACAGTTGCTCCTCTGCATTCATGGACAAAGTGGAGACGGACTTACCAAGTGCTGCCCAGCATCGAGGGTCTCACATTGCTTCATGCACAGGGCTGGTGGAAGACCTGTGATAGACAGGGGGAGAGGAGAGGGGGGAGAGAGATGGGGGGGAGAGGAGGAGGGGGGAAGAGGAGAGAGAGAGAGAGAGAGAGAGAGAACACTGTCATGGTCCCAGAGTAACATTGGGTTTTACATGCAGTAACCATATTTCCAGAGAACTGAAGTCCAGTTGGAGCAACTGATTGTCCTCCAGTCCCCTTGGGTAGGCAGGGAACGGAGGGAGATGGATCAGAGGATGCCCCATCTACACGAGTCCCACCTGCCTGCGTTAGCACCACACCTGGAGTATTGTGTGCAGTTTTGGTCCCCTAATTTGAGGAAGGACGTTCTTTCTAATGAGGGAGTGCAGCGTAGGTTTACAAGGTTAATTCCCGGGATGGCGGGACTGTCATATGCTGAGAGAATGGAGCGGCTGGGCTTGTACACTCTGGAGTTTAGAAGGATGAGAGGGGATCTCATTGAAACATTTAAGATTATTAAGGGTTTGGACACGCTAGAGGCAGGAAACATGTTCCTGATGTTGGGGGAGTCCAGAACCAGGGGTCACAGTTTAAGAATAAGGGGTAAGCCATTTAGAACGGAGAGGAGGAAACACTTTTTCACACAGAGAGTTGTGAGTCTGTGGAATTATAGACAATAGACAATAGGTGCAGGAGTAGGCCATTTTGAGTCTCCCCATATCCCCTGACTCCGCTATTTTTAAGAGCCCTATCTGCCTTAGAAGGCAGTCCAGGCCAATTATCTTGATGCTTTCAAGAGAGAGTTAGATTGGGCTCTTAAAGATAGTGGTCAGGGGATATGGGGAGAAGGCAGGAACGGGGTACTGATTGGGGATGATCAGCCATGATCACATTGAATGGCGGTGCTGGCTCCAAGGGCCAAATCCTGTACCTATTGTCTATTGATCGGACATTACTGGACCTGATCTTGTATGAAATGTTATTCCCTTATCATGTTGTGGGAAGGAATTGCAGATGCTGAAACGTCACCCAATCCTTCTCTCCAGAGATGCTGCCCGTCCCGCTGAGTTACTCCAGCATTTTGCGTCTGCCTTCCCTTGTCATGTATCTGTACACTGTGAATGGCCCGATCATAATCATGTATTGTCTTTCCGCTGACTGGTTAGCACGCAACAAAAGCTTTTCACTGTACCTCGGTACACGGGACAGTAAACTGAACTGTGAACAATGGATCAGAGTCTGGCCTGCTTCCATCGCTGGTTATAGTTTGTTAATGGCACTTCTTGCAAAAACATTCCAGGCAAACTGCTGAGCCCACAAGGCCAGTCACCAGATTCCATTCACATTACGATGATGACCTTGAGTTTAGTTTGGCGATGCAGCGCAGAAACAGGCCCTTCGGCCCACCGAGTCCGCGCCGGCCAGCGATCCCCACGGACTAACTCGGGGACAATTTACAATTGACACCAAGCCAATTAACCTGCAAACCTGCACGTCTTTGGAGTGCGGGAGGAAACCAAAGATCTCGGAGAAAACCCACGCAGGTCACGGGGAGAACGTGCAAACTCCGCCCAATAAATGATTGGAAAAGTGAGGCCTGCAAACACTCCCGAACTCCTGAGCCTGTGCCACTGGTTTGCAAATGCGCTACAGATGGCTGAAACCCTGGGCATAGAAACATAGACAATAGGTGCAGGAGGAGGCCATTCAGCCCTTCAAGCCAGCAGCGCCATTCATTGTGATCATGGCTGATCGTCCCCAATCAATAACCCGTGCCTGCCTTCACCCCATATCCCTTGACTCCACTAGCCCCTACAGCTCTATCTTAAATCCATCCAGTGATTTGGCCTCCATTGCCCTCTATGGCAGGGAATTCCACAAATTCACAACTCTCTGGGTGAAAACGTTTTTTCTCACCTCAGTCTTAAATGGCCTCCCCTTTATTCTAAGACTGTGGCCCCTGGTTCTGGACTCGCCCAACATTGGGAACATTTTTCCTACATCTAGCTTGTCCAGTCCTTTTATAATTTTATATGTTTCCATTAGATCCCCCCCCTCATCCTTCTAAACTCCAGTGAATACAAGCCTAGTCTTTTCAATCTTTCCTCGTATGACAGTCCCGCCATCCCAGGGATCAATCTGGTGAACCTACGCTGCACTGCCTCAATCACAAGGCATGTTGGTGCCTGATAAATTAGACCGAATGGTGTATCACCATGGATGGCGCAGCGGTAGAGTTGCTGCCGCACAGCGCCAGAGACCCGGGTTCCATCCTGACTACGGGTGTTGTCTGTACGGAGATTGTCCCCGTGACCTGCGTGGGTTTTCTCCGGGTGCTCCGGTTTCCTCCCACACTCCAAAGACGTGCAGATTTGTAGGTTAATTGGCTTTGAAAAATTGTAAATTGTCCCCTGGTGTGTGTAGGATAGTGTTAGTGTACGGGGATCGCTGGTCAGCATGGGCTCGGTGGGCCGAAGGGCCTGTTTCCTGTGCTGTTCTGTGTTAAAACATGTAGTGATACAACTGCACAATTAACCTTTACCAATGAGACTATCATTAGGCCCAGGGGACAAAGTAAAGAAGTGTGTGAGGGGTTTAGGAGACATCGATCCGCTGTTTGACTCGAAGGGTAGTAAATCTTTGCAAGGCCCTGCCTCGGAGGGCTATGAATGCTTCACGATTACTATATTCAATACAGCGATCGATAGATTCTAAACACATTCCTGATTCTCACCCCTGGTCACCCTCTTCTCCCCTATGGCAAAATAGACAATAGGTGCAGGAGTAGGCCATTCGGCCCTTCGAGCCAGCACCGCCATTCAATGTGATCATGGCTGATCATCCCCAATCAGTACCCCGTTCCTGACTCCGCTATCTTTAAGAGCCCTATCCAGCTCTCTCTTGAAAGCATCCAGAGAACCGGCCTCCACCGCCCTCTGAGGCAGAGAATTCCACAGACTCACAACTCTCTGTGTGAAAAAAATTTCCCTCATCTCCGTTCTAAATGGCTTATCCCTTATTCTTAAGCTGTGGCCCCTGGTTCTGGACTCCCCCAACATCGGGAACATGTTTCCTGCCTCTAGTGTGTCCAAGCCCTTAACATTCTTGTATGTTTCAATGAGATCCCCTCTCATCCTTCTGAACTAAAGTGGGTGAGGCGGCATCTATGGAGAGAAGGAATAGGTGCTGTTTCGGGTCGAGATCCTTCTTCAGACTGATGTGGGGGGAGGGGGGCGGGGGAGATCCTCCGCTCAGTTATTTTTTTTATATTTCAAAATAGACTTTATTCAAGTAATAAATATATACATCAACCGTGCGAAAAATCCGTCCGACATTTCCGGAGGCTATACAAATTGTTCCATACAGTCTATATACATTTCTCAAATTTTACTAATCGATCCCCCACCCGTGCCACTCATGTAGCCCCCGGCATGGGATGCCTTCCCTTATTTTGAGGGGCGTCTCCACCATACTGTGCCCCCCATGTCCAGCAGCGGAAGGACCTTAGACTGTGGCCCTCCCCCACCGAGCCTTGGCGTTGGCTGCACCGAGCTTCAGTGCGTCCCTCAGTACGTACTCCTGCAGTCTGCAGTGGGCCAGTCGGCAACATTCCCCGACGGACATCTCGCTCTGCTGGGTGGTGAACAACGCTCGGGCAGACCAGAGAGCATCTTTCACCGAGTTGATGACCCTCCAGCAGCACTTGATGTCAGTCTCTGAATGTGTCCCTGGGAACAGTCCGTAAATCACTGAGTCCTCTGTGACGGAGCTGTTTGGAATAAAGCGTACCAGGGACCCTTGCATTTTTCTCCAGACTCTTTGGGCAAATCCACACCCTGCAAAGAAGTGGGCAACCGTCTCCTCCCCATAGCAGCCGTCCCGATATACCTCATATTTCACTTGGGTAGTTTACACCCCAGCGGTATGAACATTGACTTCTCCAATTTCAGGTAGTCCCTGCTTTCTCCCTCCTTCCCCTCCCCTTCCCAGCTCTCCCACAGCCCACTGTCTCCACCTCTTCCCTTCTTCTTCCCCCCCCCCCCACATCAGTCTGAAGAACAGTCTCGACCCGAAACGTTGCCTATTCCTTCGCTCCATAGATGCTGCCTCACCCACTTTAGTTCAGAAGGATGAGAGGGGATCTCATTGAAACAGATAAGATTATTAAGGGTTTGGACACACTAGAGGCAGGAAACATGTTCCTGATGTTGGGGGAGTCCAGAACCAGGGGCCACAGTTTAAGAATAAGGGGTAAGCCATTTAGAACAGAGATGAGGAAACACTTTTTCTCACAGAGAGTGGTGAGTCTGTGGAATTCTCTGCCTCAGACACTTTCAAGAGAGAGCTAGATAGGGCCACAGTTTAAGAATAAGGGGTAAGCCATTTAGAACGGAGACGAGGGAATTTTATTTCACACAGAGAGTTGTGAGTCTGTGGAATTCTCTGGACACTTTCAAGAGAGAGCTAGATAGAGCTCTTAAAGATAGTGGAGTCAGGGGATATGGGGAGAAGGCAGGAACGGGGTACTGATTGGGGATGATCAGCCATGATCACATTGAATGGCGGTGCTGGCTTGAAGGGCCGAATGGCCTACTCCTGCACTTTTTGTCTACCTTCGATTTTTCCAGCATCTGCAGTTCCTTCTTAAACACTACAAATCCAAGCGTCTCTTTTTAAATACAAACCCCCGTTCAGATCGTTTAATTAACAGCGCGTGTGATTTGAACTCTTGTCTGGTGGTTATTTCAGGCAGGGGATGAGTAATTTGGCTGCTGGCTGCTCCAGAGTGATGCACAAAACTCTTTATTGCACAGTGTTAAAAGGTCAAAGCAATAGCCGTCCTCAGGAAGATACAAAGAAAATAATGCCAGCAATCAGAGGGTCCACATCCACACCAAACATTTAACAGCATGTAGACAAGAGTGCTGGAGAAACTCAACGGGTGCAGCAGCATCTTTGGAGCGAAGGAAATGGGCGACGTTTCGGGCCGAGACCCTTCTTCATTTAATGGCACGGTTCTTTCTGGTCATCCATCAAATACTGGCCCATGTGGGCGGCACGGTGGCGCAGCGGTAGAGTCTCTGCCTCACAGCGCCACAGATCAGCTAGGAGACTGCAAGGTGACTTGGATAGGCTGGGTGAGTGGGCAAATGTTTGGCAGATGCAGCATAATGTGGATATCCACATGAGGTTATCCACTTTGGTGGCAAAAATAGGAAAGCAGACTATTTTCTAAATAGTGGCCGATTAGGAAAAGGGGAGATGCAACGAGACCTGGGTGTCATGGTACACCAGTCATTGAAAGTAGGCATGCAGGTGCAGCAGGCAGTGAAGAAAGCGAATGGTATGTTAGCTTTCATAGCAAAAGGATTTGAGTATAGGAGCAGGGAGGTTCTACTTCAGTTGTATAGGGTCTTGGTGAGACCACACCTGGAGTATTGCGTAGTTCTGGTCTCCAAATCTGAGGAAGGACATTATTGCCATAGAGGGAGTGCAGAGAAGGTTCACCAGACTGATTCCTGGGATGTCAGGACTGTCTTATGAACAAAGACTGGATAGACTCGGTTTATACTCTCTAGAATTTAGGAGATTGAGAGGCGATCTTATAGAAACTTACAAAATTCTTAAGGGGTTGGACAGGCTAGATGCAGGAAGATTGTTCCCGATGTTGGGGAAGTCCAGGACAAGGGGTCACAGCTTAAGGATAAGGGGGAAATACTTTAGGACCGAGATGAGAAGGAATTTTTTCACACAGAGAGTGGTGGGTCTCTGGAACTCTCTGCCACAGAGGGTAGTTGAGTCCAGTTCATTGGCTATATTTAAGAGGGAGTTAGATGTGGCCCTTGTGGCTAAGGGGATCAGAGGGTATGGGGAGAAGGCAGGTACGGGATACTGAGTTGGATGATCAGCCATGATCACATTGAATGGAGGTGCAAGCTCGAAGGGCCGAATGGCCTACTCCTGCACCTAATTTCTATGTTTCTATGGTTTAATCCAGACCACGGGTGCTGTCTGTACGGAGTTTGTAGCTTCTCCCCGTGACCTGCGTGGGTTCTTCTCCGGGTGCTCCGGGTTCCTCCCACAAGACAAGAGAGTTTATTGTCATGTGTCCCAGATGGGACAATGACATTCTAGGACAATTAAATTTTTACTCCAGCGACGTGCAGGTTTGTAGGTTTTGGTATAAATGTACATTGTCCCTGGTGTGCGTAGGATAGTGTTAGTGTGCGGGGATCGCTGGTCGGCGAGGACTCGGTGGGCCGAAGGGCCTGTTTCCGCGCTGTATCTATAAACTAAACTACACCAGCCCACTGGTTTTACATTCATTCATCCGTCCAAGGAATCCACTGCTGTGCCACAGAGCAATCAATGCAATTATCAGTGATGCATTGTTGTGACCACACCATCGATTACACGTGGAGCTTGCAGCTACTCAATTTTCCAGTGGAATCTATGCTGGAAAGTCGCGACTTCATCAACACTCTCCCCCGCGCTTAAGGTCGTAAGTGAGAGGAGCACAATTAGGCCATTCGGCCCATCAACTCTCCTCCCCCATTCAATCACGGCTGGTCTATCTCTCCCTCCTAACCCCATTCTCCTGCCTTCTCCCCATAACCCCTGACACCCGCACTAATCAACAATCTATCTATCTCTGCCTTAAAAATATCTGCTGACTTAGACAATCGACAATGGGTGCAGGAGGAGGCCATTTGGCCCTTCGAGCCAGCACCGCCATTCAATGTGATCATGGCTGATCATCCCCAATCAGTACCCTGTTCCTGCCTTCCCCCCCCCCCCCCCCATCTCCTGACTTCCACAGCCTTCTGCGAGTTGTCCTCCACAGCCGTTGGTGGCAATGAATTCCACAGATTCACCACCCTTTGACTAAAGAAATTCCTCTTCATCCCCTTTCTAAAAGAACGTTCTTTAATTCTGAGGCCGTTCCCTCTGGTCCTAGACTCTCCCACTAGTGGAAACATCCTCTCCACATCCACTCATTTGCAGAGCAAGTAAATGAAGATGACAGCATGGAAACAGGCGAGTTCACACTAGTTCCATGCTATCCCACTTTCTCATCCACTCCCGAGGAACAATTTACAGTGGACCAATTAACCTATAGATCCGCACGCCTTTGGGATGTGGGAGGAATCCGGAGTGTTCTCCACAGATGCTGCCTGACCCGCTGAGTTACTCCAGCACTCTGTGAAACGTCACCTATCCATGTTCTCCACAGATGCTGCCTGACCCGCTGAGTTACTCCAGCACTCTGTGAAACGTCACCTATCCATGTTCTCCACAGATGCTGCCTGACCCGCTGAGTTACTCCAGCACTCTGTGAAACGTCACCTATCCATGTTCTCCACAGATGCTGCCTGACCCGCTGAGTTACTCCAGCACTCTGTGAAACGTCACCTATCCATGTTCTCCACAGATGCTGCCTGACCCGCTGAGTTACTCCAGCACTCTGTGTCTATCTACACTCATATATGTTGCTCGATATAATTTCACACAACGTCCTTGGTACAGGAATCATGGGCTCATTGGACGGGCATGGATTCCAGCTCTCGTTAGGCGTGCTTTGGCCAAGGATGCAGGCACACCGGATAAGAGTATTGTGTGCCGTTTTGGTCCCCTAATTTGAGGAAGGACATTCTTCCGTTTTAAAATGGCTTACTCCTTATTCTTAAACTGTGGCCCCTGGTTCTGGACTCCCCAACACCAGGAATATGTTTCCTGCCTCTAGCGTGTCCAAGCCCTTAATAAACTTATATAGAAACACATAAACGTAGAAAATAGGTGCAGGAGTAGGCCATTCGGCCCTTCGAGCCTGCACCGCCATTCAATATCATCATGTCTGATCATCCAACTCAGTATCCCATACCTGCCTTCTCTCCATACCCCCTGATCCCTTTAGCCACAAGGGCCACATCTAACTCCCTCTTAAATATAGCCAATGAACTGGCCTCAACTACCCTATGTGGCAGAGAATTCGACAGATTCACCACTGTGTGAAAAATGTTTTTCTCATCTCGGTCCTAAAAGACTTCCCCCTTATCCTTAAACTGTGACCCCCTTGTTCTGGACACGTGACAATAAACTCGACTGTTGCTTGAAGGGGCACGTCTGTCGGCAGATTCCACAGATTATTAAGGGCTTGGACACGCTAGATGCAGGAAGATTGTTCCCGATGTTGGGGGAGTCCAGAACCAGGGTCCACACTGTTTAAGAACAAGGGGTCGGCCATTTAGAATGGGGACAAGGAAACACTTTTTCTCACAGAGTTGTGAATCTGTAGAATTCTCTGCCTCAGAAGGTGGTGGAGGCGGGTTCTCTGGATACTTTCAAGAGAGAGCTGGATAGGGCTCTTAAAGATAGCGGAGTCAGGGGATGTGGGGAGAAGGCAGGAACGGGGTACTGATTGGGGACGATCAGCCATGATCACAGTGAATGGTGGTGCTGGCTCGAAGGGCCGAATGGCCTACTCCTGCACCTATTGTCTATAACAGGGATGGGGAACCTTTCATGTTGGAAGGCTGCATTAAGTTAATAATCTAATAAGGCCGCATCCAAGAAACTTCGACCAGATATAGCTTTATTTAATTGAATCTTATTTTACTCTTTGATAATTTTAAATACGTTCATTTTAAGAGTAAAATTAAAATAATAAAAGACAAACAGAAACATATTAATGAAAATAAAAGGATTTGTTCAACAAAATTTGGATTAATTCTAAAGGCCGCACTTAATGGCCTAGAAGGCCGCATCCCTGGTTCCCCACCCCTGGTCTATAATATAGTTCTCAGCATTGTAGCGCATCAGTTCCAGAGACAAAGTCCTTTGGCCCACATTGCCCTCGAGTCCTTGACATTACCGCCCTGGGAGAAAGGTTCTGACTGTCCACTGCATCTAGGAATCTCAGAATGCTTTTTAAAAATGTTTATTTATTAGAATCAAATGTATAAAAATAGAACCAACGGCATATAGAATTATACAGCTATTGTACAGCCTCAATTTTGACTTTTAGCTACAGTTGAAAGAAAAGGAGAAAAAGCAAGAAAGAGAAATAGTGGAATGTGCAAAGACAGAGCCCCTAGACTAGCAACGTGGTGTCGGCAAAGAGTGAGTACATAGAAACATAGACCATAGACAATAGGTGCAGGAGTAGGCCATTCGGCCCTTCGAGCCTGCACCGCCATTCAATATGATCATGGCTGATCATCCAACTCAGTATCCCGTACCTGCCTTCTCTCCATACCCCCTGATCCCTTTTGCCACAAGAGCCACATCTAACTCCCTCTTAAATATAGCCAATGAACTGGCCTCAACTACCTTCTGTGGCAGAGAATTCCACAGATTCACCACTCTGTGTGAAAAATGTTTTTCCCATCTCGGTCCTAAAAGACTTCCCCGTTATCCTTAAACTGTGACCCCTTGTTCTGGACCTCCCCAACATCGGGAACAATCTTCCTGCATCTAGCCTGTCCAACCCCTTAAGAGTTTTGGAAGTCTGTATGAGATCCCCCCGGGACTGATGTATGTTTCAAAAACTTGAGTAGTTGTTTTTTTGGCCGTTGTCAGACCATAATTAAGGAAACGTCTTTGAAATAGTGATAGCTGAGAGCAGGCTTCTGACGTTCCTAGAATAATCAGTTCCGCGCCGGGTTCCAATTTTGTTTTTTGCGTTTTGAAAAAATGTCAAAAATTCCTCTCCAGAAGTTATGTAACTACACAAGGGGCGAAGGATGTTTTATACTGCTCTCAGCTCTCCCCTCGGCCTCCAGCGCCCTAGAGAACGAGTGCAGATTTGGCCGACTTTATAGCTTATACCCACTCACTAAACCTCCAGCACTCCACACCCTTCCTGTCATGGGTCGACCAGAACTATTCTGCAACTGCAGCCTAACCAGAGTGTTATAACCTTGCAACACGACTTCCTGCCTCGTCTAGGCAATGCCCCCGTCCTATGATGCATTCTTTACCACTCTCTACTCGTGCTGTCACTTTCAGGGACCCGAATTGTGCGCAGTTTTGGTCTCCCAATTCGAGAAAGGACGTTCTTGCAAAAATACGTGGTGTCAGTACACGGCAGAGTTTGCACCCCACACAGTCATTTGAGGAAGGACGTTCTTGCTATTGAGGGAGAGCAGCGTAGGTTTACAAGGTTAATTCCCGGGATGGCGGGACTGTCATATGCTGAGAGAATGGAGCGGCTGGGCTTGTATTTGCTGGAATTTAGAAGGGTGAGAGGGGATCTTATTGAAACATATAAGATTATTACGGTTTGGACAGGCTAGAGGCAGGAAACATGTTCCCGATGTTGGGGGAGTCCAGAACCAGGGCCCACAGTTTAAGAATAAGGAGTAAGCCATTTAGAACGGAGACGAGGAAACACTTTTTCTCACAGAGAGTGGTGAGTCTGTGGAATTCTCTGCCTCAGAGGGCGGTGGAGGCCGGTTCTCTGGATACTTTCAAGAGAGAGCTAGATAGGGCTCTTAAAGATAGCGGAGTCAGGGATATGGGGAGAAGGCAGGAACGGGGTACTGATTGGGGATGATCAGGCATGATCACATTGAACTGGTGCTGGCTCGAAGGGCCGAATGGCCTACTCCTGCATTGTCTATGGAATTAGACCCCGAGATCCCTCTGGACATCAATGCGGTCTTGCAAATAATTGTAGAATTTCCCTGGACATTTGACCTCCCAAACTGCAACACCTCACACGTGATCAGATTAAACTCCACCAGCCATTGGTCCCCTGCTATCTCTCTCCCCATTTCAGTAGCTGATCTATAACCCACTGTAACCTATGACAGCTTTGCAGTGTAGCTGCTGCTGCTGCTGCTGCTGCTGCTGGCGCTGACGATGGCTGCCTCGGCGTACTGCTCCTTGCTGTTTTGTATGTGTTTGTTCGTTTGTGTCGTCTGTGAAAACGCTACAAAGATTACTTTCACTAGAGAGATACTGATAAACATCGGACATACGGTGCCTCCAAACATCGTTCCGGATTTCTCTCACTCGCTGGATTATTTGGACATACCCGTCAGTGGGGCTCTGGCTGCGTTCATGGTCTTGAGACGGAGGAGGACCCGTGGGAAGTGCTCTGGAGCACTCACCCGACTCCGGCGATGAGTATCGCGCACACCAGTCCCGAGCACATCCCTGGCAAATGTACGTTCTCTCAAGAACAAAGTGAACGAACTGCAACTCCTGCGCCGGACAAACAAGGACTTCTCTCGAGCTGCTGCCCTGTGTTTCACCGAGACCTGGCTGTGTGAGGCGACCCCGGACAAAATGCTGCAACTGGCTGGCCTCCAACTTCACAGAGCGGACCGCGAAGTGGAGGCAGCGGGGAAAATCAAGAGGCGGTGGAATATGCTTCTCTACCAATCATGACTGTTGCAGTGACATCACAGTACTGTCAAATTTCTGCTCTCCCAACCTAGAATCCCTCTTTATAAACTGCAAACCCTTCTACTCTCCAAGGGAATTTACCTCCTTTATCTTGCTGGAGTTTACATTGCCCCCCAAGCCTGCGTACGTGAGGCACAAACGCAACTCGCTGACCAGATAATGAGGGTAGAGAGTGACTTCCCGGAGTCCATGGTCATTGTTTTAGGGGATTTAAACAAAGCTATCCTCAGCCGTGACCTTCCAAAATACAGACTTCATGTAACCTGCCCCACCAGAGGGGAGAGAACACTCGATCACTGTTATACGGCAATCAAGAACGCACATCGCTCTGTTCCCCGGGTGGGTCTGGGTCTCTCTGATCACCTTATTCCGACCTACAGGCAGAAACTAAAAGCTGCTAGGCCTGTGGTCAGAACAACAAAAAGGTGGACAAGCGAGGGCATTGAGAACCTACAATCCTGCTTTGACCGCACGGATTGGAATGTGTTCAGGGAAGCTACACAAGCCTCGATGAGTATACGGACACTGTATCATCACATGTCAGCTGTTGCGAGGTCAGTTGCATTCCAACTAGGATCCGGACATGGTCCAACAACAACAAGCCCTGGTTCACTGCAGAACTCAGACAGCTCCGACAGTCTAAAGATGAGGCCTACAGGAGCGGGGATGCAGACCTCGACAGGCAGGCCAAGTACAAGCTGAGAGGAGGAATCAGAGCTGCCAGGGTAAGGAGAAGTTGAGGAGCAAGTTGTCAGCTAGTGACTCTTCTTCAGTGTGGACGGGTTTGCAAGGAATCACCAGCTACAAGAGGAAACCCCCCCGTTCCGCTCTTTGGACAATCGTCAGCAGACCAACGACCTGAATGAGTTCTACTGCAGGTTTGACAAGCAGAAGTGCAACCCTGGTAACCCCTCCCCCCCCTCCCCAACCAACACAGCCAGACCCCATTCTACAAAGAATGGACCCTGCACCCTCTCCTTCAAATTCACTTCACACCTACAGAAGGCAAGACCCCAGTATGAAAAGACTGGACCATTTCCCACCCCAACCAACACTTCACAGCCTGACCTCAGTCTGCAAAGACTGGACCCTTCTACACCCAGCTCCCTCCAATCACCATTCACACCCAATCACCCACACCCTCTGTGCTGCACAACATCACTTATCCAATTAATTAGGAATGTAATTTAGAAACATAGAATCATAGAAAAATAGGTGCAGGAGTAGGCCATTTGGCCCTTCGAGCCAGCACCGCCATTCAATGTGATCATGGCTGATCATCCAACTCAGTATCCCGTACCTGCCTTCTCTCCATACCCCCTGACTCCGCTATCTTTAAGAGCCCTATCTAGCAGAGAATTCCAGAGACTCACCACTCGCTGTGTAAAGAATGTTTTCCTCATCTCGATCCTAAAAGAATTCCCCCTTATCCTTAAACTGTGACCCCTTGTTCTGGACTCCCCCAACATCGGGAACAATCTTCCAGCATCTAGCTTGTCCAACCCCTTAAGAATTTTGTAAATTTCTATAAGATCCCCCCTCAATCTTCTAAATTTCAGCGAGTACAAGCCGAGTCTATCCAATCTTTCCTCATATGAAAGTCCTGACATCCCAGGAATCAGTCTGGTGAATCTTCTCTGTACCCCCTCTATGGCAAGGATGTCTTTCCTCAGATTTGGAGACCAAAACTGTATGCAATACTCCAGGTGTGGCCTCACCAAAACCCTGTACAACTGCAGTAGAACCTCCCTGCTCCTATACTCAAATCCTTTCGCTATGAATGCTAGCATACCATTTGCTTTCCTCACTGCCTGCTGCACCTGCATACCTACTTTCAATGACTGGTGTACCATGACACCCAGGTATCGTTGCATCTCCCCTTTTCCTAATCTGCCACCATTCAGATAATAGTTTACCCTCATGTTTTTGCCACCAAAGTGGATAACCTCACATTTATCTCTATTATGAATTTACTCTAATTGATAGCTAATCCAATCCATAATTTGGTCTGTGAAGTGCCCCATAAAGGGTTACTGCATTAGATAAGCACCTTGGACTTGAACGTAATAGGTTAAGTCCAGGGGGTCAGATATGGGGCTTTATGTGTGGGCCAGATATATTGTCAGTGCAAAGGGGCTAGGAGCAAGGCCAAGTGTGCATCCAGAGTCAAGGTCTGGAATAGTACTAGGTGTGCAGTCAAAGCTGGGACCAGGGGTGTGTTCAGCACTGGGAACCTAAGCAGGTAAGCAGCTATGATCAGGGTAGAATAGGGGAGCAGGTGTAGGGCTGGACTCAGGGACAGGAATGAGTGAAGGTATGCAACTGGAGTCAGGGCCAGGCGTAGTACCAGGTGTGCAGTGAGACCCAGGTTGGACAACATGGGCCAAGTGCTTGATTATAATCTGATTTCCATACATGAATACACTAAAATCGTGCATGTGCTGCACGTATGGATCAGAGCCTGGGCTCTACTGTGGAATGTAATTAGAATGTAATTTACTCTAACCTTATTCGTAGCTAATCCAATTTAAAGCATATATACTGCATTCAAGTGTTAAAGGACTCGCTACAGTATGCACCATATTTGAAGCTAAAAAAATGCAAAAGTTCCGTACCAATGGGAGGGGGGGGGGACATTGGCCTCTCGCAATTTCTCACTCCCAACTCTCACCAAATGCTGGCAGCCCTGCTACAGGCCTGTCGCACTGACCTCTGTAGTCATGACGACACTCGAAAGGCTTGTGCTGGCCAGGCTGAAGAATATCACCAACTCCCTGCTGGACCCTCTGCAGTTTGCATATCTGGCCAATAGATCTATGCGAGGTTTCTGTTTGTTGATTTTAGCTCTGCATTCAACACCATTGTGCCAGAGCTACGACACTCCAAACTTTCCAAGTTGACTGTGCCTGAACCCCCCCAACCTGATCTCCCAGTGGCTCAGCACTTCAACTCCCCCTCCCATTCCTTATCCGACCTTTCTGTCCTGGGCCTCCTCCACGGTCAAAGTGAGTCCCACTGTAAATTAGAGGAGCAACACCTCATATTTTGCTTGGGCAGTTTACACCCCAGCGGTATGAACATTGACTTCTCCAATTTCAGGTAGTCCCTGCTTCCTCCCTCCTTCCCCTCCCCTTCCCAGCTCTCCCACAGCCCACTGTCTCAGACCACATTCTATCTCTCCCCCGCCCCCTCCCCTGACATCAGTCTGAAGAAGGGTCTCGACCCAAAAAGGTCGCCCATTCCTTCTCTCCAGAGATGCTGCCTCACCCGCTGAGTTACTCCAGAATTATGTCTACCTTCTATTTTACCAGCATCTGCAATTGTTTCTCACAGTTTGCTGAAGCCCATGTGGACCACGTCAGGCCACCGCATGAGGCTGCTCTTGCAGGAGCGCTCGGAGAGGATGGACGAACACACACCGCGGGCGACCGTGTGATCGCAGCGCTGGGGTGAGGTGTGAATGATTCAACACTGCAGCACCTTCACACCTTCAGCTCACGGGCCCACACTGCACAGAAGCATCGAGCCGCAAGGCCCAACACAGGTCTTGTTCATGAAGGAACTGCAGATGCTGGTTTAAACAATACACAAGAGACTATAGGTGCAGGAGTAGGCCATTCGGCCCTTCAAGCCAACATAGAAGATGGGTTTCGGCCTGAAATGTTGCCCATTTCCTTCCCTCCATAGATGCTGCTTCACCCGCTGAGTTTCTCCAGCATTTCTAGATTTACTAGAATGTTGCCTGGGTTCCAGCAACTAAGTTACAGAGAAAGCTTGAACAAGTTAGGTCTTTATTCTTTGCAGCGCAGAAGGTTAAGGGGGGACTTGATTGAGGTCTTTAAAATGATGAAAGGGATAGACAGAGTTGACGTGGATAAGCTTTTCCCATTGAGGGTAGGGAAGATTCAAACAAGAGGGCATGACATGAGAATGAAGGGACAGAAGTTTAGGGGAACTTCTTTACTCAGAGAGTGGTGGCTGTGTGGAATGATCTTCCTGCAGAAGTGGTGGAGGCAGGATCGATTTTAACATTTAAAAGTAAAGTGGATAGGTATATGGACGGGAAGGGAATGGAGGGGTATGGTCTGAGTGCAGGTAAATGGGACTAGGGGAAAATATATGGTCGGCACGGACTGGAAGGGCCGAGAGGGCCTGTTTCCGTGCTGTAATTGTTATATGGTTATAAGGTCATAAGTGACCATTCGGCCTCTCAAGTCTACTCCACAATTCAATCATGACCGATCCCTCTCTCCCTCCTAACCCCATCCTCCTGCCTTCTCCCCGCAACCCCTGATATCCTTATTAATCACAAATCTGTCAATCGCTGCCTTAAAAATACCCACTGACTTGGCCTCCACAGCCGTCTGTGGCAATGAATCCCACAGATTCACTACCCCCTGACTAAAGAAAATCCTCCTCATCTCCTTCCTACAGGTACGTCCTTTAATTCCGAGGCTGTGCCCTCTGGTCCTAGACTCTCCCACTAGTGGAAACAACCTCTCCACATCCACTCTATCCAAGCCTTTCACTATTCTGTAAGTTTCCTCAATGAGGTCCCCCCCTCATCCTTCTAAGCTCCAGCGAGTACAGGCCCAGCGCCGACAAACGCTCATCATATGTTAACCCACTCATTCCTGGGATCATCATTCTTGTAAAACTCACACAAAGACCACCCCCACCCCCACACTGCAGCAGCTGCCAGCTGTTCGAGGGGCTGTGCGGAGGTGGGGGAGGGAGATTGGTTGTACGGTGGGCGGGGGGTGGGGCGGAGAAGAACATCCTGGGCGTGACCTCAAATACAAATAACCGGGTCGCTACTCGACAAAGGGCATGGAGTTCACGTTTCCCAGCGTGGGAGAGAAACAGATTCACGCCTCCAGCGACAACAGCAGCATCAACAACGTTAAACGCAGCTCACCGATGCAATGATACAAAACGCCCTTCAGTTATTCTACTTCATGAGAAGATTACGGAGAGTCGGTCTGTCAAGGAGGACTCTCTCGAACTTCTACAGGTGTACAGTAGGGAGCTTGCTGACCGGTTGCATCGTGGCTTGGTTCGGCAACTTGAGCGTCCAGGAGCGGAAAAGAATGCAGGCAGTTGTGACCACGGCCCAGTCCATCATCCGCTCGGACCTCCCCACCATCGAAGGGATCTATCCCAGTCGCTGCCTCTAAAAGGCAGCCAGCGTCATCAGAGACCCACACCACCCTGGCCACGCTCTCATCTCGCTGCCACCATCGGGAAGAAGTTACAGGAGCCTGAAAACCGTGACTTCCAGGTTCAAGAACAGCTTCTTCCCAGCAACCAGGGGAAGGAGTGACCCGTATAAAAAGGACGGGTTGCACTTGAACCCGAGGGGGACCAGTATCCTGGAGGGGAAATTTGCAAAGGCTACCGGGGGGACTTTAAACTAGAATGGTTGGGGGGGGGGAGGGACTCAAATAGAGAAAGCCAGTAGACTGGGTCTGAGGCAGTAGGCAGAGAAGGGAAGCAGTCAGACCCAACATGTAGGGGGGAAAGAAGAAAAAAATAATAAACAGAGAATAAGAGGTGGTGGGTTTCCAGGGCAAAAATCAAAAGGGGCCACTTGTCAACATAATTGTATAAGGAGTAAGAGTGTTGTAAAAACAAGCCTGAAGGCTTTGTGTCTCAATGCAAGGAGCATTCATAATAAGGTGGATGAGTTGAATGTGCAGATAGCGATTAATGACTGTGCTATAGTTGGGATCACGGAGACATGGCTCCAGGATGACCAAGGCTGGGAGCTGAACATCCAGGGATATTCAATATTCAGGAGGGATAGACAGAAAGGAAAAGGAGGTGGGGTAGCATTGCTGGTTAGATAAGAGATTAATGCAATGGAAAGGAAGGACATTAGCATGGAGGATGTGGAATCGATATGGGTGGAGCTACGAAACACTAAGGGGCAGAAAACACTAGTGGGAGTTGTGTACAGGCCACCTAACAGTAGTAGTGGAGTTGGGGATGGCATCAAACAGGAAATTAGAAATGCGTGCAACAAGGGTAACACAGTTATAATGGGCGACTTCAATCTACATATAGATTGGGTGAATCAAATTGGCAGGGGTGCTGAGGAAGAGGATTTCTTGGAATGTATGCGGGATAGTTTTCTAAACCAACATGTAGAGAAAGCAACGAGAGAGCAGGCTATTCTAGACTGTGTATTGAGTAATGAGGAAGGGTTAGTTAGCAGCCTTGTTGTGCGTGGCCCCTTGGGCAAGAGTGACCATAATATGGTTGAGTTCTTCATTAGGATGGAGAGTGACATTGTTTAAGTTCAGAACCGTTTCTGAATTAACAAAGGTAACTTTGAGGGTATGAGATGTGAATTGGCCAAGATAGACTGGCAAGTGATTCTTAAAGGGTTGACAGTGGATGTGCAATGGAAGGTATTTAAAGACTGCATGGATGAACTACAACAATTGTTCATCCCAGTTTGGCAAAAGAATAAATCGGGGAAGGTAGTGCATCCATGGATAACAAGGGAAATCAGGGATAGTATCAAAACTAAAGATGAAGCATACAAATTAGCCAGAAAAAGCAGCCTACCAGAGGACTGGGAGAAATTCAGAGTCTAGCAGAGGAGGACAAAGGGCTTCATTAGGAAAGGGAAAATAGATTATGAAAGAAAACTGTCAGGGAATCATAAAAACCGACTGCAAAAGTTTTTATAGATATGTGAAGAGAAAGAGATTAGTTCAAACAAATGTAGGTCCCTTGCAGTCAGAAACAGGTGAATTGATCATGGGGAACAAGGACATGGCAGACCAATTGAATAACTACTTTGGTTCCGTCTTCACTAAGGAAGACATAAATAATCTGCCAGAAATAGCAGGGGACCGGGGGTCAAATAAGGTGGAGGAACTGAGTGAAATCCAGGTTAGCCGGGAAGTGGTGTTGGGTAAATTGAACGGATTGAAGGCCGATAAATCCCCAGGGCCAAATAGTCTGCATCCCACAGTACTCGAGGAGGTAGCCACAGAAATAGTGGATACATTAGTGATAATTTTTCAAAACTCCTTAGATTCTGGAGTAGTTCCTGAGGATTGGAGGGTAGGTAATGTAACCCAACTTTTTAAAAAAGGAAGGAGAGAAAACGGGGAATTACAGACCAGTTAGTCTAACATCGGTAGTGGGGAAACTTGCTAGAGTCAGTTATTAAAGATGGGATAGCAGCACATTTGGACAGTGGTGAAATCATTAGACAAAGTCAGCATGGATTTACGAAAGGTAAATCATGTCTGACAAATCTGATAGAATTTTTCGAGGATGTAACTAGTAGAGTGGATAAGGGCGAACCAGTGGATGTGTTATATCTAGACTTTCAGAAGGCTTTCGACAAGGTCCCTCATAAGAGATTAGTATACAAACTTAAACCACACGGTATTGGGGGTTCAGTATTGATGTGGATAGAGAACTGGCTAGCAGACAGGAAGCAAAGAGTAGGAGTAAACGGGTCCTTTTCAGAATGGCAGGCAGTGACTAGTGGGGTACCGCAAGGCTCAGTGCTGGGACCCCAGCTATTTACAATATATATTAATGATTTGGACGAGGGAATTCAATGCAACATCTCCAAATTTGTGGATGACACTAAGCTGGGGGGTAGTGTTAGGTGTGCGGAGGATGCTAGGAGGCTGCAAGGTGACTTGGATAGGTTGGGTGAGTGGGCAAATGCATGGCAGATGCAGTACAATGTGGATAAATGTGAGGTTATCCACTTTGGTGGCAAAAACATGAGGGTAGACTATTATCTGAATGGTGGCAAATTAGGAAAAGGGGAGATGCAACGAGACCTGGGTGTCATGGTACACCAGTCATTGAAAGTAGGCATGCAGGTGCAGCAGGCAGTGAAGAAAGCAAATGGTATGTTAGCATTCACAGCGAAAGGATTTGAGTATAGGAGCAGGGAGGTTCTACTGCAGTTGTACAGGGTTTTGGTGAGACCACACCTGGAGTATTGCATACAGTTTTGGTCTCCAAATCTGAGGAAAGACATTCTTGCCATAGAGGGGGTACAGAGAAGATTCACCAGACTGATTCCTGGGATGTCAGGACTTCCATATTTGGAAAGACTGGATAGTCTCGGCTTGTACTTGCTAGAATTTAGAAGATTGAGGGGGGATCTTATAGAAACTTACAAAATTCTTAAGGGGTTGGACAGGCTGGATGCAGGAAGATTGTTCCCGATGTTGGGGAGGTCCGGGACAAGGGGTCACAGTCTAAGGATAAGGGGGAAATCCTTTAGGACCGAGATGAGGAAAACATTTTTCACACAGTGGTGAGTCTCTGGAATTCTCGGCCACAGAAGGTAGTTGAGGCCAGTTCATTGGCTGTGTTGTTTGTTTGTTTTTAATGTGTGGGGTAGACTGAAACCTGATGAAGGGCCTGTCCCACTTACGTGATTTTTCGGTGACTGCTGGCTCCGGCCATAGTCGCAGCAGGTCGCTGAAAATGTTCCAAATGTTGAAAATCCAGCGGCGACCAGAACAAGGTGCGACTCTTTGGGTGACTACTCACGACCATACAGGCTTCATCCCGCGACATGTCACCTGTATGGTCGTGAGTCATCGCCCAAAGAGTCGTACCTTGTTCTGGTCGCCGCTGGATTTTCAACATTTGGAACATTTTGGGCCACCCTCTGGGACCTATGACGGGTATCGGCAGTCGCCGAAAAAGTTGCGTAAGTGGGACAAGCCCCTTAGTGGGAAAGTATTCAGGACTGCTCTCTTATTGATAGGTTGCCTGATAACAGACAATAGACAATAGGTGCAGCAGTAGGCCATTCGGCCCTTCGAGCCAGCACCGCCATTCAATGTGATCATGGCTGATCATCCCCAATCAGTACCCCGTTCCTGCCTTCTCCCCATATCCCCTGATTCCACTATCTTTAACAGCCCTATCTAGCTCTCTCTTGAAATCATCCAGAGAACTGGCCTCCACTGCCCTCTGAGGCAGAGAATTCCACAGACCCACAACTCTGTGAGAAAAAGTGTTTCCTCGTCTCTGTTCTAAATGGCTTACCCCTTATTCTTAAACTGTGGCCCCTGGTTCTGGACTCCCCCAACATCGGGAACATGTTTCCTGCATCTAGTGTGTCCAAGCCCTTAACAATCTTATATGTTTCAATGAGATCCCCTTTCTGTGTTCCCTCGCTGTTAACAAGAGCGAGTCTTGGAGCCAAGTTGGTCAATTCCTGGAAGTAGATCGAGGTGACGCCCTGTTGCAGAAGGAATCGATCGGGAATCCAGAGGAGAATTTAAAATCGTGCAGACACTCACTCTGTTAAAGGGCCTGTCCCACTTGGCCATTTTTCTTCGGCAACTGCTGGCGTCATTGACTGACGTATCAGGTCACTGAAGAATTCTCGGCGTGACGACGTATTGGCGCACAGTGTTTTATTCAAGCGTTGCGACATTTTTTTTGTCGCCACTGGATTTTGAAATGTTGAAAATCTTTTGGCGACACCGAAAAAAAAATGGGCAAGTGGGAAAAACAGGCCCTTTATTTACTCCAGCAATTTGTGTCTCCCTCACGGAGCTAACCCGTCTTAGCCAGCACCGCCAATCACTGTGAACGGGACAAGGCAGAGATCTCTGAACATTTTCTCCTCAGATGTTCACAATTGATAGCAGCAGAACCTGGCCATTCGGCCCAGCAGATCATCTCAGCAGATCAGATAATACTATAGAAAATAGAAATGGAAAATAGAAAATAGGTGCAGGGAAGGCCATTCGGTCCTTCGAGCCTGCACCGCCATTCAATATGATCATGGCTGATCATCCAACTCAGTATCCTGTACCTGCCTTCTCTCCATATCCCCTGATCCCTTTAGCCACATCCAACTCCCTCTTAAATATAGCCAACGAACTGGCCTCAACTACTTTCTGTGGCAGAGAATTCCACAGATTCACCACTCTGTGTGAAAAATGTTTTTCTCATCTCCGTCCTATCCTTATCCTATCATCTCCCCCTTATCCTTAAGCTGTGACCCCTTGTCCTGGACTTCCCCAACATCGGGAACAATCTTCCTGCATCTAGCCTGTCCAACCCCTTAAGAATTTTGTAAGTTTCTATAAGATCGCCTCTCAATCTTCTAATCGTCCCCAATCAATAACCCGTGCCTGCCTTCTCCCCATTTCCCTTGACTCCACTAGCCCCTAGAGCTCTATCTAACTCTCTCTTAAATCCATCCAGTGACTTGGCCTCCACTGCCCTCTGTGGCAGGGAATTCCACAATTTCACAACTCTCTGGGTGAAAAAGTGTTTTCCTCATCTCAGTTTTAAATGGCCTCCCCTTTATTCTAAGACTGTGGCCCCTGGTTCTGGACTCGCCCAACATTGGGAACATGTTTCCTGCCTCTAGCTTGTCCAGTCCTTTTATAATTGTATATGTTTCTATAAGATCCAAGAAAAGATCTATATATCCAGACACAATCAGTAAACTCAAGTACTATAGGAACTAAGATGAAGATACAGAGTGCAGAATAGACTTTGGAGATACAGTACAGAAAGAGGGCGTTCTGTCTGCTCCAACCAGCGATCCCCGCAAACTAACACTATCCTGCACACAGAGGAAAATTTACAATTTTATCCAAGCCAATTAACCTACAAACCTGCATGTCTTTGGAGTGTGGGAGGAAACCGGAGCGCCCAGAGTAAACCCACGCAGGTCATGGGGAGAATGTACAAACTCTGTACAGACAGCGCCCGTAGTCTGTATCGAACCCGGGTCCCTGGCGCTGTGAGGTAGCAGCACTACTCGCTGTGCCACCGTGCCGGCCCTAGTGTGCAGCCGACAGAATCATGCTCCCAAAACGTGCGAGCAGCACCTGGACCTGACAACGATGGACGATTGGTGATGCTGTCCCCAACCAGGATGGTCAGGGCTGCCTTGCATGGAAACAGGCCCTTCGGCCCATCTTGCTGGCCCATCTTCGGGACGGTGATACAACTCCATTCAGTCATGAGAAAGTGATATATACTGCTTTGCACGTGTACACACACATATAACTCGTGTGTGTGTGCGCGTAAAATATACATATACATATAATAGAATATATTATATTATATATGGGGCACGATGGCGCAGCTGTAGAGTTGCTGCCTCACAGCGCCAGAGACCCGGGTTCCATCCTGACTACGGGTGCTGTCCGTACGGAGTTTATACCTTCTCCCCGTGACCTGCGTGGGTTTTCTCCGGGTGCTCCGGTTTCCTCCCACACGCCAAAGACGTACAGGCTTGTAGGTAAATGTAAATTGTCTCGAGCGCGTGTGAGCGTGCGCGAGCGAATCAGTGCGGGCGAGAGTGCGCGCGAGAGTCTGTGGTAATCGCTGGTTGGTGCGGACTCGCTGGGCTGCAGGGCCTGTTTCCATGTTTTATCTCTGAAATTAAAATGTAAATGTTGGTGCATGGGGATGGTCCCATTTGCTGCCATTTGGCCCACGTCCCTCTGAACCCTGCCGACCGGCGCTGGAACGCTGAGAACCCTGGTGAGCAGCCGGTAGGGAACGGGGCAGGAAACTGTGGCCAGTTACAGGTGACATGAGAACTGTTTGCAAACACCATTGCTGATGAAACAGCAGTGGAGACACTCACACTTAAACCGTGTTCGATTCTCACAAGCAACCCACAGTCAGAGTAAAACGCAGCACCAATCCACTTTGTTACAAGGCATGGAGACCAACCAAAGGTTCGCCTTGTGATAGGTGCAGAATTAGGCCATTCGGCCCATCGAGTCTACTCTTTCATTCAATCATGGCTGATCTATCGCTGCCTCCTGGGCTTGTACACTCTGGAGTTTAGAAGGATGAGAGGGGATCTTATTGAAAAATATAAGATTATTAAGGGTTTGGACACGCTAGAGGCAGGAAACATGTTCCCGATGTTGGGAGAGTCCAGAACCAGGGGCCACAGTTTAAGAATAAGGGGTAAGCCATTTAGAACGGAGACGAGGAAACACTTTTTCACACAGAGAGCAGTGAGTGTGGAATTCTCTGCCTCACGGGCGGTGGAGGCCGGTTCTCTGGATGCTTTCAAGAGAGAGCTAGATAGGGCTCTTAAAGATAGCAGAGTCAGGGGATATGGGGAGAAGGCAGGAACGGGGTACTGATTGGGGATGATCAGCCGTGATCACATTGAATGGCAGTGCTGGCTCGAAGGGCCTCCTCGTGCACCTATTGTCTAATCCTGTCATTTATGCACTGACTTGGATCACTAATTTGCTCGGGGCCCGGGCTTCAGGGAGGGGTCGGGCAGGCCGAGACTTTAGTGGCAAGAAGATGAGGGGTGATCTTATAAAGGTCAGTAAAACCATGAGAGGAATGGACATACGATAGAAATGTATTTATTCCAGGAGGTATTTAATCTGCCAACAGTCAAAAATCACACAAAATATATGAAACACAAACACAAAATTTATGACAAAAATGCTGGAGAAACTCAGCGGGTGAGGCAGCATCTATGGAGCGAAGGAATAGGTGACGTTTCGGATCGAGACACTTCGTCAGACTGATGAAGGGACAAGGAGGGTCTCGACCCGAAACGTCACCCATTCCTTCGCCCCATAGATGCTGCCTCACCCGCTGAGTTTCTCCAGCATTTTTTGTCGACCTCCAGATTCAGGGACAGTTTCTTCCCGGCTGTTATTCGGCAACTGAACCATCCTACCACCACAACCAGAGAGCGGTCCTGAACTACCATCTACCTCTTTGGTGACCCTCGCACTATCCTTGATCGGACTTTGATGACACGTGAAATTAAACGAGACGAGTGGAAAGGCTTGGGTGATGTGCACAGATTGGGGGGTTGGTGGGGGAATGGCCTGCTCCTGCACCTATTGTCTATTGTCTATAAAACCCACGCGGTCACGGGGAGAACGTACAAACTCCGTACAGACAGCGCCCGTAGTCAGGATGGAACCTGGGTCTCTAGTTGGACTCTACCGCTGCACCACCGTGCCTTCAAACGCTCATTAACGTTACGTTAACCCGCTGATTCATGGTAATAATTCTGAGGCCGTGACCTCTGGTCCTAGAATCTCTCGCTGGTAGAAGCACCCTCTCCACATCCAGTCTATCATGGAAGTTTGTGATTGGAGTTGCTAATGGCTCAGCTGGTCGCTTATCAGCCGGGCCGATCTTTCATCGCCCGACTCTTTGCACAATTCACACGCTCGCAGCAGATGGCAAATTTGCAACATCAGCACGCCGAGCTTTCCCCCAGATTGTAAATCATGCAGGCAACTGCAGCGAATGGTGGACGCAGCCCAGACCATCGCACAAACCAACCTCCCTTCCTTCCTACCACAGACTCAGTTTACACCTCATGCTGCCTCAGCAAGGCCAGCAGCATCATCAAGGACCAGTCTCACCCCGACCACTCCATCTTCTCCCCATCTCCCATCGGGCAAGAGGTACAGAAGTGTGAAAACGCACACCTCCAGATTCAGTGTTTAAGAAAGGTGCTGGAAAAATGGAAGGTAGGACAAAAATGCTGGAGAAACACAGCGGGCGAGGCAGCATCTATGGAACGAAGGAAATAGGTGAGGTTTCAAGTTCAACACACTTCGTCAGACTGATGAAGGGAGAAGGAGGGTCTCGACCCGAAACGTCACCTATTCCTTCGCTCCATAGATGCTGCCTCACCCGCTGAGTTTCTCCAGCATTTTTTGTCGACCTCCAGATTCAGGGACAGTTTCTTCCCAGCTGTTATTCGGCAACTGAACCATCCTACCACAACCAGGGAGCAGCGCTGAACTATTATCTATCTCTTTGGTGACCCTCGGACTATCGTTGATCGGACTTTGCTGGCTTTACCTTGCGCTAAACGTTATTCCCTTATCATGTATCTGTACACTGTGGACGGCTCGATTGTAATCATGTGTTGTCTTTCCGCTGGCTGGTTAGCACGCAACAACAGCTTTTCACTGCACCTCGGTACATGTGGCAATAAACTAGACTGAACATCCTGTGGAAAGAAGAGACAATTCAGCTCAGGAGTACAGCATGGAAAGAGGCCCTTCGGCCCAACTCCTCCACGATGCTCCATCTACAAATCTCACTGTCCTGCTGTCAGTACCTACGACAATTATACACTCTTGACTCATGCTTCCTCGGTTTAGTTTATTTTAGTGATACAGCGCGGAAACAGGCCCTTCGGCCCACGCCTACCGGCGATCCCCGTACATTAGCACCACCCTACACACACCAGGGACAATTTTTACATTTACCAAGCCAATTAGCCTCCAAACCTTGTACATCTTTGGAGTGTAGGAGGAAACAATAGACAATTGACAATAGGTGCAGGAGTAGGCCATTCGGCCCTTCAAGCCAGCACCGCCATTCAACGTGATCATGGCTGATCATCCACAATCAGTACCCCGTTCCTGCCTTCTTCCCATATCCCCTGACTCCACTATCTTTAAGAGCCCTATCTAGCTCTCTCTTGAAAGTATCCAGAGAGTAAGCCTCCACCGCCCTCTGAGGCAGAGAATTCCACACTGACAACTCTGTGTGAAAAAGTGTTTCCTCGTCTCCGTTCTAAATGGCTTACCCCTTATTCTTAAACTGTGGCCCCTGGTTCTGGACTCCCCCAACATCGGGAACATGTTTCCTGCCTCTAGTGTGTCCAAGCCCTTAACAATCTTATTTGTTTCAATAAGATCCCCTCTCATCCTTCTAAACTCCAGAGTATACAAGCCCAGCCGCTCCATTCTCTCAGCATATGACCGTCCCGCCATCCCGGGAATTAACCTTGTAAACCTACGCTGCACTCCCTCAATAGCAAGAATGTCCTTCCTCAAATTAGGGGACCAAAACTGCACACAATACTCCAGGTGTGGTCTCACTAGGGCCCTGTACAACTGCAGAAGGACCTCTTTGCTCCTGTACTCAACTCCTCCTGTTATGAAGGCCAACATGCCATTCGCTTTCTTCACAAACCGAAGATCTCGGAGAAAACCCATGGGGAGTCAAAGTCAAAGTCAAATTTATTTGTCACATGCACCAACTAAGGTGCAGTGAAATGAATTTGCCAGCAACGATACAGTTGAAAAGGCAGAACACACAAGACACAATAAAAATGCAACACACCTCCAAGAAGCTGCCTGAACCCATTCCTTTGCATCCTGTATAAAAATACAAAACTTCTGGATGGGAATATTCGATATCATCTTTAAAACACTTAAAATTCAATTGGAGTCAGATGCAAAATTAATAATTTTAGGAATGTCAGAGGGCTGCTCTGAATTTACGACATTCCAAAGATGTTTCCTTGACTACAGCTTAATAACCGCGAAAATACTTAGACACAAATTCTGGAAAAAAGATAACAGTTCCCACAGTGAAGATGTGGATCACAGAAATGACCGAGACACTACATCTAGAAACATTAGGCTCGTCTCGGCTGTTAAATCAGACCAGTTCTCCAAAACATGGGAAGACAAAAGTGCTGGAGAAACCCAGCGGGTGCGGCAGCATCTATGGAGCGAGGAAAATGGGCGACATTCCGGGCCGAAACCCTTCTTCAGACTGATGGAGGGGGTCTCCTTTCACTGAATTTCTTCAACGATAGAATGGTCAAGCACAGATTTATAACCGATGCTTCGATGGGTGAGTGGGGGGGGAGAAGGATAGTGGGACATATCTCAGTCTTTCTTCTGCCTCTCACGTCTTCGGCAGTTCAGGGTTTTTTAAAGCCCTCGATTCACTTATCAGTTTATAAAATGATTGAAATGACACTGTACGAAAATTGTGTATTCGTTACACCGATCGCTTTATTCTTGTACAATCGCTTAATAAACATCAATAAATAATGTGGTTTTCAAATGCAACACAAACATCCACCACAGTTTTCTTCCCTGTGGTGGAAGGCAACAAAGTTCAGACGTACAGAGAACGTACAAACTCCGCACAGGCAGCACCCGTAGTCGGGGTGGGACCCGGGTCTCCGGCGCTGCATTCGCTGCAAGGCAGTAACGCAACAAAGAACCATGCAGGGGAACCAAGAACCAGGGGACTTGGGTTTAAAGTGAGAGGGGGGAAAATTTAATAGGAACCCGAATAATAACGTCTGCACGGGGGTGGTGGGTGCGTGGAACAAACTGCTGGAGGAGGTAGTTGAGGCTGGTGTAAATTCCATTTAGAAACACAGGAATTAGGAGCAGGAGTAGGCCATTCGGCCCTTTGAGCCTGCACCGCCATTCAATATGATCATGGCTGATCATCCAACTCAGTATCCCGTACCTGCCTTCTCTCCATACCCTCTGATCCCCTTAGCCACAAGGGCCACATCTAACGCCCTCTTAAATATAGCCAATGAACTGGCCTCAACTACCCTCTGTGGCAGAGAGTTCCAGAGACCCACCACTCTCTGTGTGAAAAAATTCCTTCTCATCTCGGTCCTAAAGGATTTCCCCTTATCCTTAAGCTGTGACCCCTTGTCCTGGACCTCCCCAACATCGGGAACAATCTTCCTGCATCTAGCCGGTCCAACCCCTTAAGAATTTTGTAAGTTTCTATAAGATCCCCCCTCAATCTCCTAAATTCTAGAGAGTATAAACCGAGTCTATCCAGTCTTTGTTCATAAGACAGTCCTGACATCCCAGGAATCAGTCAATTTAAAAGACATTTGGACAGGTATATGGATGGAACGGTTTAGAGGGATATGGGCCAAACACAGGCAGGTGTAGTATAGTGTAGATGTGGCAGGTGGGACTAGTGTAGCTGGGACGTGTCGGGCGGTGTGGGCAAGTTGGGCCTGTTTCCACATTGTATCACTCTATTACTATATAGGGCCCTAGTGAAACCACACCTGGAGTATTGTGTGCAGTTTTGGTCCCCTAATTTGTGGAAGGACATTCTTGCTATTGAGGGAGTGCAGCATAGGTTTACAAGGTTAATTCCCAGGATGGTAGGACTGTCATATGCTGAGAGAATGGAGCGGCTGGGCTTGTACACTCTGAAGTTTAGAAGGATGAGAGGGAATCTCATTGAAACATATATTATTAAGGGCCACAGTTTAAGAATAAGGAGTAAGCCATTTAGAACGGAGACGAGGAAACACTTTTTTCACACAGAGAGTTGTGAGTCTGTGGAATTCTCTGCCTCAGAGGGCGGTGGAGGCCGGTTCTCTGGATGCTTTCAAGAGAGAGCTAGATGGGCTCCTAAAGATAGTGGAGTCAGGGGATATGGGGAGAAGGCAGGAATGGGGTACTGATTGGGGATGATCAGCCATGATCACATTGAATGGCGGTGCTGGCTCGAAGGGCCGAATGGCCTACTCCTGCACCCATTGTCTATTGACTAGTGTGGATGGGACAGGTTGGTCAGTGTGGGCAAGTTGGGCCGAAGGGCCTGTTTCCACACTGTATCACTCTATGACTAGTGTAGCTGGGACGTTGATCAGTATGGGCAAGATGGGCCGAAGGGCCTGTTTCCACACTGTATCACTCTATGACTAGTGTAGATGGGACATGTTGGGCAGTGTGGGCAAGTTGGGCCGAAGGGCCTGTTTCCACACTGTATCACTCTATGTGGGCAGGTGCATGCATTGCCAGGTTTGAGAGGGGCATATGGGACTAGGGTAGATTGGGACACATTGGTCGGCATGGAGTGGTGGGCCGAAGGGCCTGTTTCCGTGCCGTATGATGCAATAGCGAACAAGTACTTTCCATTCAGCGGGTTGATGCAGTGGGTGGTGTACGCAACCACGAAATACAAAGGAAGGAAACTGGGTATGGTGTTGCAGTGGAACTTGTTGCAAAGTGCTTTACAAACTGCGCCTCTTGATACCTGGTCACTGATATCCAGGGAGACTAGGGAGAGCGGGCAAGCACTGAGGAGAGAGGCTGGCACAAGGGCAGGCTTAGTTTAGTTCAGCTTAGTTTAGAGATACAGCGCAGAAACAGGCCCTTCGGCCCACCGGGTCCGTGCCGACCAGCGATCCCCGCACACTTACACCATCCTACACACACACACACACACACACACGGTGCACTCTTTTCATTTGTACCAAGCCAATTCACCTGCAGGCCTGTACGGCTTTTTGGAGCACGGGGAGGAAAGCGAAGATCTCGGAGAAAACTCACAGGGAGAAGGTACAATCTCCGTACAGACAGCGCCCGTAGTCGGGATGGAACCCGGGTCTCCGGCGCTGCGTTCGCTGTAAGGCGGTGTCTCTGCCACCGTGACTGCCCGCCATACTGGTTTAAGTCGAAGGCAGACATTTTGGTGTCAACCTTCGGCCCACCGAGTCCGTGCCGACCCGCGATCACCCCGTATACTCGCGCAGTCTTACACACAAGGGACAAGTTACCATTTATACCCAAGGCAATTAACCTACATAACCCAGCAGTATGAATATTGATTTCTCCGACTAACCCTTCCTTTCCCTCTCTCTCTCTCTCTCTCTCTCTCTCTCTCTCTCTCTCCTCCACCCCTCCCCCATTCTAGTTCTCCGAGTAGTTTCACTGTCAGCCTCTTTAAATATTCCCCCACCTAACAATGATCCATTCGAGGGTTACACAAAAGACTGGAGAAACTCAGCGGGTGCAGCAGCATCTAAGGAGCGAAGGAGATAGGCGATGTTTCGGGTCGAGACCCTTCTGATGGTCCATTCGACATTTCCCTGGTCACCCTCCCCTTTGATCTCCCATTTTCACACCTTACCCTTCCATATCTCTGTGTTAATAGACAATAGGTGCAGGAGTAGGCCATTCGGCCCTTCGAGCCAGCACCGCCATTCATTGTGATCACGGCTGATCATCCCCAATCAGTACCCCGTTCCTGCCTTCTCCCCATATCCCCCGACTCCGCTATCTTTAAGAGCCCTATCTAGCTCTCTCTTGAAAGCATCCAGAGAACCGGCCTCCACCGCCCTCTGAGGCAGAGAATTCCACACTCACAACTCTGTGAGAAAAAGTGTTTCCTCGTCTCCGTTCTAAATGGCTTACTCCTTATTCTTATAATATTCTTAAACTGTGGCCCCTGGTTCTGGACTCCCCCAACATCAGGAACATATTTCCTGCCTCTAGCGTGTCCAAATCTCCTTCCCCCAACTCTCAGTCTGAAGTAGGGTCTTGGCTAGTCGAGGCCAGTTCATTGGCTATATTTAAGAGGGAGTTAGATGTGGCCCTTGTGGCTAAAGGGATCAGGGGGTATGGGGAGAAGGCAGGTACAGGATACCGAGTTGGATGATCAGCCATGATCATATTGAATGGCGTGCAGGCTTGAAGGGCCGAATGGCCTCCTCCTGCACCTATTGTCTATTGAATGAACCATCTGGTATCAGAATGACAATATTCTGAACTACAAGCTTTCACATTTGATTCTGCTCTTTATTATAAGAAAAAAAACCCTCGCACAAAATACTGGAGTAACTCCAAAGACATCCGGGTTTGTAGGTTAATTGGCTTGGTATAAATGTGAAATTGTCCCCGGTGTGCGTTGGATTGTGTTAGTGTGTGGGGATCGCTGGTCGGCACGGCCTGAGGGCCTGTTCATGCGCTGAATCTGGAAACTACACTAAACTCAATGGGTCAGGCAATGTCTCTGGATAAACTAACGTTACGTTTCAAGTTGGACCATTCTTGGATGGGGAGGGGGAGATGGGGGGAGGGGGAGGGAGGGGGAGGGGGACATGGGCATGGAGGAGGGAGATGGGGGGAGGGTTGAGGGGTGTGGGGTGAGGGGTGGGGAAAATAGGTGTGGGTCAGCTGGGGCATGGGGAAGTTAGGGGGGGGGGGGGGGGGTTCTATAGACCCAGGATCAGTTCCTGTGGATTGGAGGGTAGCTAATGTTATCCCACTTTTTAAGAAAGGCGGGAGCGAGAAAACAGGGAATTATAAACCAGTTAGCCTGACAGCAGTGGCGGGGAAAGATGCTGGAGTCAATTATAAAAGATGAGATAGCCGCACATTTGGATAGCAGTAACAGGATCGGTCCGAGTCAGCATGGATTTACGAAGGGGAAATCATGCTCGACTAATAGAAACAGACATAGAAACATAGACAATAGGTGCAGGAGTAGGCCATTCGGCCCTTCGAGCCTGCACCGCCATTCAACATGATCATGGCTGATCATCCAACTCAGTGTCCTGTACCTGCCTTCTGTCCATACCCCCCCCCGAGCCCTTTTGCCACAAGGGCCACATCAAACTCCCTCTTAAATATAGCCAACAAACTGGCCTCAACTACCTTCTGTGGCAGAGAATTCCACAGATTCACCACTCTGTGTGAAAAATGTTTTTCTCATCTCCGTCCTAAAAGACTTCCCCCTTATCCTGGACTTCCCCAACATCGGGAACAATCTTCCTGCATCTAGCCTGTCCAACCCCTTAAGAATTTTGTAAGTCTCTATAAGATCCCCCCTCAATCTTCTAAATTCCAGCGAGTACAAGCCGAGTCTATCAAGTCTTTCTTCATATGGAAGTCCTGCCATCCCAGGAATCAGTCTGGAATCTTCTGGAATTTTTTGAAGATGTAACTAGTATAATGAACAAGGGAGAGCCAGTGGATGCAGTGTACCTGGACTTTCAGAAAGCATTTGATAAGGTCCCACATAGGAGATTAGTGGCACATGGTATTGGGGGTAGAGTGCTGACATGGTGGTTGGCAGAGAAGTGGTTGGCAGACAGGAAACAAAGAGTAGGGATTAACGGGTCCCTTTCAGAATGGCAGACAGTGACTAGTGGGGTGTCGCAAGGCTCGGTGCTGGAACCGCAGCTATTTACAATATACATCAATGATTTGAATGAAGGGATTCAAAGTAACATTAGCAAATTTGCAGATGACACAAAGCTGGGTGGCAGTGTGAACTGTGAGGAGGATGCTATGAGAATGCAGGTTGACTTGGACAGGTTGGGGGAGTGGGCAGATGCATGGCAGATGAAGTTTAATGCGGATAAATGTGAGGTTATCCACTTTGGTAGCAAAAACAGGAAGGCAGATTACAATTTAAATGGTGTCGTTGGGAAAAGGGGAAGTACAACGGGATCTGGGGGTCCTTGTTCATCAGTCTATGAAAGTAAGTATGCAGGTACAGCAGGCAGTGAAGAAAGCGAATGGCATGTTGGCCTTTATAATAAGCGGAATTTAATATAGGAGCAAAGAGGTCCTTCTGCAGTTGTACAGAGCCCTAGTGAGATCACAGCTGGAGTATTGTGTGCAGTTTTGGTCCCCTAATTTGAGGAAGGACATTCTTGCTATTGAGGGAGTGCAGCGTAGGTTTACAAGGTTAATTCCCGGGATGGCGGGACTGTCATATGCTGAGAGAATGAAGCAGCTGGGCTTGTACACTCTGGAATTTAGAAGGATGAGAGGGGATCTCATTGAAACACATAAGATTATTAAGGGCTTAGACACACTAGAGGCAGGAAACATGTTCCCGATGTTGGGGGAGTCTAGAACCAGGGGTCACAGTTTAAGAATAAGGGGTAAGCCATTCAGAATGGAGACGAGGAAACACTTTTTCTCACAGAGAGTCGTGAGTTTGTGGAATTCTCTGCCTCAGAGGGCGGTGGAGGCCGGTTCTTTGGATACTTTCAAGAGAGAGCTAGATAGGGCTCTTAAAGATAGTGGAGTCAGGGGATATGGGGAGAAGGCAGGAACGGGGCACTGATTGGGGATGATCAGCCATGATCACAGTGAATGGCGGCGCTGGCTCGAAGGGCCGTATGGCCTCCTCCTGCACCTATTATCTATTGACACAATTTAGAGAGTAATCTGCCTTCCTGTTTTTGCTACCAAAGTGGATAACCAGACACTCACAGACAGCAGCAGTGACCGACAAAAGACTGTGCCTCCACTCACCCAGTGACGCACCTCTTCAATCCAGGCCACACACAGGGGACAGGGGGAGTATAAGATGCTTCCCCACGCAGTGGCTGAGGGGGAGGGGGGGGGGGGGGGGGGGGGGGAAGACTGAGACTTTGCACAACTTGTCCTGCAGCTTGGAAACTCCAACACACCTTGCATCAAAACCCACATCCTGCACCAGCGATCTCGCTGCAGCAGCAAACTCAACTTCACACACCGCAGCACCTTTGATATCTGCATCCACAACGCGTTTCAACCGCTTGCCACCGAGGGCTTCATTACAAGTAAAATGTTTGCAACACACACACACACACACACACCTACACACAATGCATTTGTATTCATAAGGACACAGGTGATAGGAGCAGAATTAGGCCATTCGGCCCATCAAGTCTACTCCACCATTCAATCGTGGCTTCTATCTCTCTCAACCCCATTCTCCTGCCTTCTCCCCATAACCCCTGACACCCGCACTAACCATATAACAATTACAGCACGGAAACAGGCCCTCTCGGCCCTTCCAGTCCGTGCCGACCATTTATTTTCCCCTAGTCCCATCTACCTGCACTCAGACTATACCCCTCCATTCCCTTCCCGTCCATATACCACTAATCAAGAATCTATCTGTTTCTTCCTTGAAAATATCTACCGACTTGGCCTCCACAGCCATCTGTGGCAAAGAATTCCACAGACTCACCGCCCTCCGGCTAAAGAAATTCCTCCTCATCTCCTTCCTAATGTTCCAGATGTCGGGGGAGTCCAGAACCAGGGCCCCAGTTTAAGAACAAGGGGTAGAACAGAGATGAGGAAACACTTTTTCTCACAGAGAGTGGCGAGTCTGTGGAATTCTCTGCCTCAGAGGGCGGTGGAGGCTGGTTCTCTGGATGCTTTCAAGAGAGAGCTAGATAGGGCTCTTAAAAATAGCGGAGTCGGGGGATATGGGGAGAAGGCAGGAATGGGGTACTGATTGGGGATGATCAGCCATAATCACATTGAATGGCGGTGCTGGCTCGAAGGGCCGAATGGCCTACTCCTGCACCTATTGTCTATAGGAACTTCTTTAATTCTGACACTGTGCCCTCTGCTCCTAGACTGTATGTGGTCCATACAAGGTTATTTAGGATTTGCGTTAAGATTTAGAGCAACGACATGCGAGAAGTGAAGGGTCGTGGCGTCATAGAATCAGTCCACACGGGAACAGGCCCTTCGGCCCAACTCCTCCATGCAGACTCAGATGCCCCATCTTTGCCCATCTCATTTTGCGGTGCTAACTCGAAGGGCCGAATGGCCTACTCCTGCACCTGTTGTCTATTGGCCCATATCCCTCTAAACCTTTCCAATCCTTGAATCTTTCCAAATGTCTTTTAAACGCTGTATTAGCATCTCCAGATTCAGGGACAGTTTCTTCCCAGCTGTTATCAGGCAATTGAACCATCCTCTCACCAACTAGAGAGTGGTCCCGAACTCCTGGGATGTCAGGACTGTCTTATGAACAAAGACTGCATAGTCTCAGTTTATACTCTCTAGAATTTAGGAGATTGAGAGGGGATCTTATAAAAACGTACAAAATTCTTAAGGGGTTGGACAGGCTAGATGCAGGAAGATTGTTCCCGATGTTGGGGAGGTCCAGGACAAGGGGTCACAGCTTAAGGATAAGGGGGAAATCCTTTAGGACCGAGATGAGAAGGACTTTTTTCACACAGAGAGTGGTGAGTCTCTGGAACTCTCTGCCACAGAGGGTAGTTGAGGCCAGTTCATTGGCTATATTTAAGAGTTAGATGTGGCCCTTGTGGCTAAGGGGATCAGAGGGTATGGAGAGAAGGCAGGTACGGGATACTGAGTTGGATGATCAGCCATGATCATATTGAATGGCGGTGCAGGCTCGAAGGGCCGAATGGCCTACTCCTGCACCTAATTTCTATGTTTCTATGTTACTATCTACCACTTTGGAGACCCTCGGACTATCATTGGTCAGTCTTTACCATGCACTAAAATCCTGTATGGACGGTTGGACTGCAGGTAAGTAAGTTTATTGGCCAAGTATTCACATACAAAGAATTTGCCTTGGTGCTCCACCCGCAAGTAACAAGTAACAAGCTGCCCACAATCATGCATTGTCTTGGATTAACTAGTTAGCACACAACAATAGTTTTTCACTGCACCTCGATACACGTCACAATAAACTAGTCTGAAGTCTTGTCTCATTAAACCAAACATCACAGAACTGCAGTTCAAGAGGACACATGACAAAAAAATTCCATTCATAGACATTTTACAAAAATCCACGTCACCCCACAAGCCAGTGTCTGGTGCTGACGGGGAAGATATCTGCTCCAAACTAAAAACCTCAACATTTTTCTTCACTCAATCAAGATTTAAGCACATCAGAACCAAAACTCATCGTCGATGCACGATTTCAATCGGAAAGAACCAAGAATTAAATGTCTGAAGACGGGTCTCGACCCAAAACGTCACCCATTCCATAGAATGCTGCCTCACCCGCTGAGTTTCTCCAGCATTTTTATCCACCTAAGAATTAAAGGAAGGAGATGAGGAGGAATTTCTTTAGTCAGAGGGCGGTGGATTTGTGGAATTCTTTGCCACAGACGGCTGTGGAGGCCAAGTCAGTGGGTATTTTTAAGGCAGAGATAGATAGATTCTTGATTAGTATGGGTGTCAGGAGTTATGTGGAGAAGGGTAGCACACAACAAAAGCTTTTCACTGTACCTCGGTACACATGGCAATAAACTAAACTGAACTGAAAGCAGGAGACTGGGTTAGGAGGGCGAGATAGATCAGCCATGATTGAATAGCAGAGTAGACTAGACGGGCCAAATGGCCTAATTCTGCCTCCTATCGCTTATGAACGTATTTGCAAGTTCGTGGACGACACAAAAAATTGGTGGAGTTGGACTTTGAGGAAGGCCGTCCATATTCCCGATGTTGGGGGTTCAGAACCAGGGGCCACAGTTTAAGAATAAGGGGTAAGCCATTTAGAACGGAGACGAGGAAACACTTTTTCACACAGAGAGTTGTGAGTCTGTGGAATTCTCTGCCCCAGAGGGCGGTGGAGGCCGGTTCTCTGGATGCTTTCAAGAGAGAACTAGATAGGGCTCTTAAAGATAGCGGAGTCAGGGGATATGGGGAGAAGGCAGGAACAGGGTACTGATTGGGGATGATCAGCCATGATCACATTGAATGGCGGTGCTGGTTCGAAGGGCCGAATGGCCTACTCCTGCACCTATTGTCTATTGCGAAAGTATACAGCGTGATATAGATCCAGAAATGGGCGGAGAAATGGCAGGCGGAGTTTAGTCTGAGCAAGGGCGAGGTGTTGCATTTTTTGGAGGTCAAATGCGAGGGGGGAAATATACAATTAAAGGCTCGATCCTTAACAGCATCGATCTACAGAGGGATCTTGGGCTCCAAGTCCATAACTCACAGACGGTGACAACGCAAGATAGAGCGGCAAGAAAGCTACGGTATACTTGCCTTCATTAGTCAAAGTAGTGAGTAGAAGAGGCAGGAAGTCATGTTTACAGCTTTAGAGGACTTTGGTTAGACCGCATTTGGATTATTGTGCAGAAGAGGTTTATCTGAAATGCTAGACAGATACAAAAAGCTGGAGTAACTCAGCGGGTGAGGCAATTAAAGTGAAGGGGGAGATGTGATGTAATTAAAGTGGAGGGGGAGATGTGATGTATACGCAATGTAAATGCCAGTGCCCCTTGTGGCCAAAAGCAGAAGCTGGCAAATGTACCTGTGCCTTGTGACTAAGGTCAAGTGACCTTCTGGAAGTTTCAGTTGATTACAGATTAAACTTTTCCTACAAGATGTCGCACGTGTACTCATCGTGCTAGTCACAACATGGTCTTACAGAACACATCACAGCACCGTCTCTGGAGAGAAGGAATGGGCGACGTTTCGGGTCGAGACCCTTCTTCAGACCGATGTCGGGGGAGTGGGCGGGACAGAGATAGAATCCAGGACAGAGATAGAATCCAGGAATCCAAGACTGGTGGGAGAACTGGGAAGGGGAGGGGATGGAGAGAGAGGGAAAGCAAGGGCTATCTGAAGTTAGATAATTCAATGTCCATACCGCTAGGATGTAAACTACCCAAGCAAAATATGAGGTGCTGCTCCTACAATTTGCGTTGGGCCTCACTGACAATTGAGGCCCAGGACAAAAAGGTCCTGGGCCTCCTCCATGGATACCTAGCCCATTCGGCCCTTCGAGCCAGCACCGCCATTCAATGTGATCATGGCTGATCAACCACAATCAGTACCCCGGTCCTGCCTACGACCCCGTCCACGACCTCCCACGACCCCGTCCACGACCCCCCTGGACCTCAGTCTTCCACACCTAAGACCAACTCCAACAAGCTACGAATGGAAAATGATCACATGATAAAATGGATGTCATGTTTGCTTTTTTTCCTCTGGCCAGTTACCGACCTACAACTACCGTCACAACCTACCTACGACCTACCTACCAGTAAAAAGTATCCATTTGTTCCATGCCGACCTTTTTTTTTTACTCGTGGACATTTATTATCAGGCTAGAGAAACGCCGCAACCTACTTGAGGCCACGAGTACGCGGAGACCACTCTCGAGCACGAGGAAGAGTTACGAAGACCTCCTATGACCTCGTAGCGACCATGAGTGCGAGTCGAGGGCGAATTAGGTCGTGAAAGTGGGACAGAGGCTTAACTCTTTCTTGAAAACATCCAGAGAACCGGCCTCCACCGCCCTCCGAGGCAGAAAATTCCACAGACT
Source organism: Raja brachyura (assembly GCA_963514005.1). The sequence continues at coordinate 119,381,549 of OY740785.1, forward strand.
CACAACTCTCTGGGTGAAAAAGTGTTTCCTCGTCTCAGTTGGCCCCTGGTTCTGGACTCCCCCAACATCGGGAACATGTTTCCTGCCTCTAGCGTGTCCAAGCCCTTAACAATCTTATATGCTTCAATGAGATCCCCTCTCATCCTTCTAAACTCCAGAGTGTACAAGCCCAGCCGCTCCATTCTCTCAGCATATGACAGTCCCGCCATCCCGGGAATTAACCTTGTGAACCTACGCTGCACTCCCTCAATAGCAAGAATGTCCTTCCTCAAATTAGGGGACCAAAACTGCACACAATACTCCAGGTGTGGTCTCACTAGGGCTCTGTACAACTGCAGAAGGACCTCTTTGCTCCCATACTCAACTCCTCTTGTTATGAAGGCCAACATGCCCTGCACATTTAAGGGCCTGTCCCACTTTCATGACCTAATTCACGACCTCTGCCGAGTTTGGCCTTGACTCATACTCGCAGCAGGGTCCTCACGAGATCATAGGTAGTTTGTAGCAGGCCGTGATGCTAGTCGTAGGTACTCGTGGCATCAAGTAGGTCGGGCCGTTTTTCTAGCATGATGAAAAATGTCCAGGAGTAAAAAAGGTTGTGAATTAGGTCGTGAAAGTGGGACAGGCCCTTTACACTATCCTACATACACTAGGGACAATTTACTATTTCACCAAAGCCAACTAACCTGCAAACCTGTACGTCTTTGGAGTGTGGGGGAGAAACCGGAGCACCCGGAGAAAACCCGCGCAGGTCACGGGGAGAACGTACAAACTCCGTACAGACAGCGCCCGTAGTCAGGATGGAACCCTGGTCTCTGGCGCCGTGAGGCAGCAACTCTACCGCCGTGCCAGAATTTGTGAAGCAAACGGTTTAACATAGAAACATAGAAATTAGGTGCAGGAGTAGGCCATTTGGCCCTTCGAGCCTGCACCGCCATTCAATATGATCAATGCTGATCATCCAACTCAGTATCCTGTACCTGCCTCCTCTCCATACCCTCTGATCCCCTTAGCCACAAAGGCCACATCTAACTCCCTCTTAAATATAGCCAATGAACTGGCCTCAACTACCTTCTGTGGCAGAGAATTCCACAGACCCACCACTCTGTGTGAAAAAAGTCCTTCTCATCTCGGTCCTAAAGGATTTCCCCCTTATCCTTAAGCTGTGACCCCTTGTGCTGGACCTCCCCAACACTGGGAACAATCTTCCTGCATCTAGCCTGTCCAACCCCTTAAGAATTTTGTAAGTTTCTATAAGACCCCCCCTCATTCTTCTAAATTCCAGCGAGTACAAGCCGAGTCTTTCTTCATATGGAAGTCCTGACACCCCAGGAATCAGTCTGGTGAACCTTCTCTGTACCCCCTCTATGGCAAGAATGTCTTTCCTCAGATTAGGAGACCAGAGCTGTACGGGGCAGCACCAGCTCCGTAGCGGAGGTCGGAGTGAAGGTGCAACAATGCGAGGCTGCAGGAGGCTGCAGGTGCAACCTTGTTTACACTCGCTGCCTTTACAGCCACCCACGTTATTCTGCTTGCAGGTTTCAAACTCAACAGCGTGGCAGTGCAAGAAACCTACGGTGTGGGCAGCTCTCCAATGCAAAAATCTCGGCATAATTCACTCCAGACCCATTAAAGCACTGGGACCGCATTCCAGGCCTTTCACTTGCCTGGCTCTACGACTCCCGAACAGATGATGCACATTTTCTGTGTTTCATTTTGCGAGAACATTTTGAATTAAAAAGCGATGAAGCATGCCTGCATGTAAAATTAAGTGAATCCTGGCCCAGACTCGAAATGTTCAGAATTCCTCGCTCACAGTGGCCATAGGTGCAGGAGTAGGCCATTCGGCCCTTCGAGCCAGCACCGCCATTCAATGTGATCATGGCTGATCATCCACAATCAGTACCCCGTTCCTGCCTTTTCCCCATAGCCCCTGACTCCGCTATCTTTAAGAGCCCTATCTAGCTCTCTCTTGAAAGTATCCAGAGAACCGGCCTCCACCGCCCTCTGAGACAGAGAATTCCACAGACTCACAACTGTGAGAAAAAGTGTTTCCTCGTCTCCGTTCTAAATGGCTTACTCCTTATTCTTAAACTGTGGCCCCTGGTTCTGGACTCCCCCAACATCGGGAACATGTTTCCTGCCTCTAGCGTATCGAAACCCTTAATAATCTTACATGTTTCAATGAGATCCCCTCTCATCCTTCTAAACTCCAGAGTGTACAAGCCCAGCCACTCCATTCTCTCAGCATATGACAGTCCCGCCATCCCGGGAATTAACCTTGTAAACCTACGCTGCACTCCCTCAATAGCAAGAATGTCCTTTCTCAAATTAAGGGGCCAAAACTGTAAACAATACTCCAGGTGTGGTCTCACTAGGGCTCTGTTCAACTGCAAAAGGACCTCTTTGCTCCTATACTCAACCCTCCCCACCCCTCACAGCGCCAGAAACCTGGCCTCCATCCTGACTACGGGTGCTGTCTGTACGGAGTTTGCATGTTCTCCACATGACCTGCGTGGGTTTTCTCCGAGGTCTTTGTTTTCCTCCCGCACTCCAAAGTCGTGCAGGTTTGTAAGCTAATTGGCTTGGTGTAAATGTAAATTGTCCCTTGTGTGTGTGGGATACTGTTAGTGTGCGGGGATCGCTGGTCGGTGCGGACTCGGTGGGCCGAAGGGATTGGTTCCGTGCTGTATCTGTAAACTAAAAGATGCTGCCTTGCTTGCCGAGTCTCTGCGGCAGCTTTTTCCATGTAAAATTTAAACCTGGGTTAAAATCCATCCCATGGCATACATTTCCTCCATGCCCATCCACAGACCGAGGCGTTAAACAGGTGGAGGTCTCTGCAAAACCTTGTTATCCATCAATAACATACATTCTCCCCTCTCCCATCGGGCAAGAGGCACAGAAGTGTGAAAACGCACACCTCCAGATCCAGGGGCAGTTTCTTCCCAGCTGTTATCAGGCAACTGAACCATCCTACCACAACCAGAGAGCGGTGCTGAACTACTATCTACCTCATTGGTGACCCTCGGACTATCCTTGATCGGACTTTGCTGGCCTTACCTTGCACTAAACGTTATTCCCTTATCGTGTATCTGTACACTGTGGACGGCTCGATTGTAATCATGTATTGTCTTTCCGCTGACTGGTTAGCACGCAACAGAAGCTTTTCACTGTACCTCAGTACACGTGACAATAAACTGAACTGAAGTACAAACTAAAAAGTATCAACACAGCACAGGAATAGGTCCTTTGGCCCTGGAGTCTGAAGAAGTCTCGACCCTAAGGTTATTAAGGGTTTGGACACGCTAGAGGCAGGAAACATGTTCCCGATGTTGGGGGAGTCCAGAACCAGGGGCCACACAGTTTAAGAATAAGTAGTAAGCCATTTAGAATGAAGACGAGGAAACACTTTTTCACACAGAGAGTGGCGAGTCTGTGGAATTCTCTGCCTCAGAGGGCGGTGGAGGCCGGTTCTCTGGATGCTTTCAAGAGAGAGCTATATACGGCTCTTAAAGATAGTGGAGTCAGGGGATATGGAGAGAAGGCAGGAACGGGGTACTGATTGGGGATGATCAGCCATGATCACATTGAATGGTGGTGCTGGCTCGAAGGGCCGAATGGCCTCCTCTAGCACCTGTTGTCTTATCTATACCTCCATCCTCTGTGTGAAGCAGTTGCCCCTCAGCTTCCTATGAAATCTTAAAGACGGGCACAAAATGCTGGAGCAACTCAGTGAGTCAGGCAGCATCTCCATAGAAAAAGGATGGGTGACGTTTTGGGTTGGGACCCAGATTCACCCACCCTTTTATTTCTCCGGAGATGGTTGCTGACCCAGCGAGGTACCCCAGCACTCTGTGCTTCTCTTTGGTATAAACCAGCATCTGCAGTTCCTTCCCCTTACATTTTATCCTTTTAAATCTTTCCTTTCTCACTCTACGGGTAGAACATAAAATAGAAAATAGATGCAGGAGGAGGCCATTCGGCCCTTCGAGCCAGCACCACCATTCATTGTGATCATGGCTGATCGTCCCCAATCAATAACCCGTGCCTGCCTTCTCCCCATATCCCTTGACTCCACTAGCCCCTAGAGCTCTATCTAACTCTCTCTTAAATCCATCCAGTGACTTGGCCTCCACTGCCCTCTGTGGCAGGGAATTCCATAAATTCTCAACTCTCTGGGTAGAAAAGTTTTTTCTCACCTCAGTCTTAAATGACCTCCCCTTTATTGTAAGACTGTGGCCCCTGGTTCTGGACTCGCCCAACATTGGGAACATTTTTCCTGCATCTAGCTTGTCCAGTCCTTTTATAAGTTTCTATAAGATCCCCCCTCATCCTTCTAAACTCCAGTGAATACAAGCCTAGTCTTTTCAATCTTTCCTCATACGACAGTGCCGCCATCCCAGGGATCAATCTCGTGAACCTACGCTGCACTGCCTCAATCACAAGGATGTCCTTCCTCAAATTAGGAGACCAAAACTGTACACAATACTCCAGATGTGGTCTCACCAGAGCCCTGTACAACTGCAGAAGAACCTCTTTACTCCTATACTGAAATCCTCTTGTTATGAAGGCCAACATTCCATTAGCTTTCTTCACTGCCTGCTGTACCTGCGCGCCAACTTTCAGTGACCGGTATACAAGCACACCCAGGTCTCGCTGTACCTCCCCCTTACCTAACCCCATGTACCTCCCCCTAACCTAACCAACCTACTTAATCCGAGGAAAGACATTCTTGCCATAGAGAGAGTACAGAGAAGATTCACCAGACAAATTCCTGGGATGGCAGGACTTTCATATGAAGAAAGACTGGATAGACTCGGCTTGTACTCGCTGGAATTTAGAAGATTGAGGGGGGATCTTATAGAAACTAACAAAATTCTCAAGGGGTTGGACAGGCTAGATGCAGGAAGATTGTTCCCGATGTTGGGGGAGTCCAGAACAAGGGGTCACAGTCTAAGGATAAGGGGGAATTCCTTTAGGACTGAGATGAGGAAAACATTCTTTACACAGAGAGTGGTGAGTCTCTGGAATTCTCTGCCACAGAAGGTAGTTGAGGCCAGTTCATTGACTATATTTAAGAGGGCGTTAGATGTGGCCCTTGTGGCTAAAGGGATCAGGGGGTATGGAGAGAAGGCAGGTACGGGATACTGAGTTGGATGATCAGCCATGATCACATTGAATGGCGGTGCAGGCTCAAAGGGCCGAATGGCCTACTCCTGCACCTATTGTCTATGTTTCTCTGTGTGTGGGCATGTGGTATAATCTGTGGCAAACAACAAACGTGTGGGGAATGAGTAAAATGGGGCTAATCAGGCATCCGCGTACATGGACACTTAGGGGCTGGCAGGATTTGATGGGCCGAAGGGCCTGCTTCCGTGCTGCCTCTCTCTGTGACCCTACATGGCCTGTTCCGGCGCTGTAGAGAACAGCGACGCCAGACTCAGCGCCACAAGCACCATAACACTCATATCAATAATCACACTTGCGGAGAACAAAGTCTTGAAGTTTCGATACTTATCTGTTGCAACGAAATCTTGCAAACCCAAATGGAAAAAAATACATTCTCAGAGAGGGGGAGGAGTGTGCCCTTCGGCCCACCAAACTGCTCGGAAGTAGGAAGGAACTGCAGGTGCTGGCTTGAACTGAAGATAGACACAAATGTGGAGTAACTCAGCGGGACAGGCAGCATCTCTGGAGAGAAGGAATGGGCGACGGTTTGGGTCGAGACCCTCCTTCAGTGTGAAGGAAGGTCTCGACCTGAAACGTCACCCGTTCCTTTTCTCCAGACGTGCTCTCTGACCTGTCGAACTGCTCATGTGGTTGCTTCTTGAACCAGGGGCCACAGTTTAAGAATAAGGGGTAAGCCATTTAGAACGGAGACGAGGAAACACTTTTTCTCACAGAGAGTTGTGAGTCTGTGGAATTCTCTGCCTCAGAGGGCGGTGGAGGCCGGTTCTCTGGATGCTTTCAAGAGAGAGCTAGATAGGGCTCTTAAAGATAGCGGAGTCAGGGGATTATTAAGGGCTTGGACACGCTAGAGGCAGGAAACATGTTCCCGATGTTGGGGGAGTCCAGAACCAGGGCCACAGTTTAAGAATAAGGGGTAAGTCATTTAGAAGGAAGACGAGGAAACACTTTTTCTCACAGAGAGTTGTGAGTCAGTGGAATTCTCTGCGGTGGAGGCCGGTTCTCTGGATGCTTTCAAGAGAGAGCTAGATAGGGTTCTTAAAGATAGCGGAGTCAGGGGATATGGGGAGAAGGCAGGAACGGGGCACTGATTGGGGATGATCAGCCATGATCACATTGAATGGCGGTGCTGGCTCGAAGGGCCGAATGGCCTACTCCTGCACCTATTGTCTAATGTTTAGACTTGCACTTTTCAGAGATACAGCATGGAAACAGTCCCTTCGGCCCGCAGAATCCGTGATCACCCCGTACACTGACACTATCCTACACGCCAGGGACAATTTACAATTCACAGAAGCCAATTAATCAACTCCAGATACAGGGACAGCTTCTTCCCAGCTGTAATCAGGCAACTGAAATGTTCTCCTGCAACTAGCGAGCAGCGCTGACCTCCCGTCTACCTCATTGGAGACCCTCTGTGTATCTTTAATCTCACTTTACCTTGCACTAAACCTTATTCCCTTTATCCTGTATCTGCAGATGGCTTGATTGCAACCATGTTTAGTGCCTCTGCTGACTGGATAGCACGCCGGGAAAAAAAGCCTTTCACTGTACCTCAGTACACACGACAATAAACGGGACGCCCAGGAACGAAGGGGGCTACAGAGAGTGGTGGACACTGCCCGCACCATCACAGGTACTGACCTCCCCACCATCGAAGGTCCATCACAGGTACTGACCTCCCTACCATCGAAGGTCCATCACAGGTACTGACCTCCCTACCATCGAAGGTCCATCACAGGTACTGACCTCCCCACCATCGAAGGGATCTACAGGAGTCGCTGCCTCAAAAAGGCAGCCAGCATCATCAGAGACCCACACCACCCTGGCCACGCTCTCATCTCGCTGCCAACATCGGGAAGAAGGTACAGGAGCCTGAAAACCGTGACCTCCAGGTTCAAGAACAGCTTCTTCCCAGCAACCATCAGGCTCCTGAACAATAGACAATAGGTGCAGGAGGAGGCCATTCAGCCCATCGAGCCAGCACCGCCATTCAATGTGATCAATGGCTGATCATCCCCAACCAGTACCCCGTTCCTGCCTTCTGCCCATATCCCCTGACTCCGCTATCTTTAAGAGCCCTATCTAGCTCTCTCTTGAAAGCATCCAGAGAACCGGCCTCCACCGCCCTCTGAGGCAGAGAATTCCACAGACTCACGACTCTCTGTGAGAAAAAGTGTTTCCTCATCTCCGTTCTAAATGGCTTACCCCTTATTCTTAAACTGTGGCCCCTGATTCTGGACTCCCCCAAACACTAACTTCAGCTATGAACTGTGGACTATCTTTGCTTGCACTGTGTATGATGGGGGTTTTTTTTTGCACGATTAAGTGGGTGCTGTCAGTAAAGAGTTTGCACGTTCACCCCATGACCTGCGTGGGTTTTCCACCAATGCACCAGTTTCCTCCCACACTCCAGACCTACGGGTTTGTAAGTCAATTGGCCTCCACTGACTGGATAGTACGCAACAAAAAAGCTTTTCACTGTACCTCAGGAAAGTCATTGATGGAGTTCAGTTTGTTATATCGAGTTTAGTTTGACTGAAGAAGGGTCTCGACCCGAAACGTCACCATTCCTTCTCTTCAGTTTAGAGATACAGTGCAGAAACAGGCCCTTCAGCCCACCGGGTCCGTGCCGACCAGCGATCCCCGCACACCCACACTATCCTACACCCACCAGGGACAATTTTTGAAAACATTTATACCAAGCCAATTGACCTACAAACCTACACGTCTTTGGAGTGCGGGGGGAAACAGGCGATCTCGGAGAAAACCCACGCAGATCACAGGCAGATCATGTACATACTCCATACAGACAGCACCCGTAGTCGGGATGGAACCCGGGTCTCTGGCGCTGCAAATCTGAGGAAAGACATTCTTGCCATAGAGGGGGTACAGAGAAGATTCACCAGACTGATTCCTGGGATGTCAGGACTTTCATATGAGGAAAGACTGGATAGACTCGGCTTGTACCCGCTGGAATTTAGAAGATTGAGGGGGGATCTTATAGAAACTTACAAAATTCTTAAGGGTTTGGACAAGCTAGATGCTGGAAGATTGTTCCCGATGTTGGGGGAGTCCAGAACAAGGGGTCACAGTCTAAGGATAAGGGGGAATTCCTTTAGGACCAAGATGAGGAAAACATTCTTTAGAGAGTGGCGAGTCTCTGGAATTCTCTGCCGCAGAAGGTAGTTGAGGCCAGTTCATTGGCTATATTTAAGAGGGCGTTAGATGTGGCACTTGTGGCTAAAGGGATCAGGGGTATGGAGAGAAGGCAGGTACGGGATACTGAGTTGGATGATCAGCCATGATCATATTGAATGGCGGTGCAGGCTCGAAGGGCCGAATGGCCTACTCCTGCACCTATTGTTCTATGTTCTATGTTCTATGTTCTATGTTCTATGTTCTATGTTCTATGTTCTATGTGCTGTCAGGCAGCGACTCCACTGTGAAGGCCCAAACGATGCTGCCTGTCTCGCTGAGTTACTCCGGCATCTTGTGTCCATCTCGTTGTACACCACTACATGCACTGCGTCTAGAGGCTTGTACAGCTGCTGGGAGCAAGGGCCTCATTGTTACGCTGCCACTGCGTATGGAAATGCAACCAGCAACTCTTGACCTACATGGGCCAATGATGCAATGGTGCAAAAATGTCCCCACCTCCTCTCTCGCTGGCCTCCACAACCCCTTGTGGGTCAGAGAATGCCAGAGAATTAGTCGGAAACATCTGCATCTCTAAAGTCCAAAGTAAATCTCACAACTAAGTCTGTAGGAAGGAACGGCAGATGATTCAAGAGATTCGAAGAGAGTTTATTGTCATGTGTCCCAGATAGGACAATTAAATTCTTGCTCTGCTTCAGCACAAAAGAACATAGACGGCATGACTACAGAACAGATCAGTGCGTCTATATACCATTATATAAATTTACAAACTTACTTTAAATTTTCAAAATTCTTAAGGGGTTGGACAGGCTAGATGCAGGAAGATTGTTCCCGATGTTGGGGAAGTCCAGGACAAGGGGTCACAGTTTAAGGGTAAGGGGGAATTATTTTAGGACCGAGGAAAACATTTTTCACACAGAGAGTGGTGAGTCTCTGGCATTCTCTGCCACAGAAGGTAGTTGAGGCCAGTTCATTGGCTATATTTAAGAGGGAGTTAGATGTGGCCCTTGTGGCTAAAGGGATCAGGGGGTATGGAGAGAAGGCAGGTACAGGATACTGAGTTGGATGATCAGCCGTGATATTGAATGGCGGTGCAGGCTCGAAAGGCCAAATGGCCTACTCCTGCACCTATTTTCTATGTTCCTGCCTTCTCCCCATATCTAGTGACTCCACTATCTTTAATAACCCCATCTAGCTCTCTCTTGAAAGTATCCAGAGAACCGGCCTCCACAGCCCTCTGAGGCAGAGAATTCCACAGACTCACAACTCTCTGTGAGAAAAAGTGTTTCCTCATCTTTGTTCTAAATGGCTTACCCCTTATTCTTAAACTGTGGCCCCTGGTTCTGGACTCCCCCAACATCGGGAACATGTTTCCTGCCTCTAGTGTGTCCAAACCCTTAATAATCTTATATAGAAACATAGACAATAGGTGCAGGAGTAGGCCATTCGGCCCTTCGAACCAGCACCGCCATTCAATGTGATCATGGCTGATCATCCAACTCAGTATCCCGTACCTGCCTTCTCTCCATACCCTCTGATCCCCTTAGCCACAAGGGCCACATCTAACTCCCTCTTAAATATAGCCAATGAACTGGCCTCAACTACCCTCTGTGGCAGAGAGTTCCAGAAACTCACCACTCTCTGTGTGAAAAAAAGTATTTCTCATCTCCATCTTCAATAAGTTTCAATAAGATCCCCTCTCATCCTTCTAAACTCCAGAGTGTACAAGCCCAGCCGCTCCATTCTCTCAGCATATGACAGTCCCGCCATCCCGGGAATTAACCTTGTAAACCTACGCTGGGCTCCCTCAATGGCAAGAATGTCCTTCCTCAAATTAGGGGACCAAAACTGCACACAATACTCCAGGTGTGGTCTCACTAGGAGTACATGGGGTAGCGGAGACACGAGGAACTCAGCGGGTCAGTCCACATCTCCTAGAATCATAGAGAGACGCACAGCACGGAAACAGGACAGTCGGCCCATCTTGAACAACACGCCCCATCTACATTAGTCCCACCTGCCTGCGTTTGCCCATACCCCTCCGACCATTGTCGGCACCCTCTATGTGGCGACTATTGCAAACCTTGAGGATGTAGGCAAGGAATTTCACTGTGTCTTGTCATGTGCGCTCATTCATTCATACCCGTCCTATCCATGTACCTGTCCAATGGCTTTTAAACATTGTGATAGTCCCAGCCTCAACTACCTCCTCCAGCAGCTCGTTCCATACACTCACCATCCTTTGTGTGCCCACGTGTGCCCCTGAGTGCATGTGTGTGTGTGTATGTGTACGTGTGTGTGTCTATGTCTGTGTGCGTGGCTCGGTGCGCGTCTGTGTCTCCGTGCGTGTCTGTGGGTCAGGCAGCATCTCTGGAGAAAAGGAATAGGTGACGTTTCGGGTCGGGACCCTTCTCCAGATGTCTGGTTTAAGACAAACAAGGAAGGAGAGGAGACACCCAGGACCATCTTCCCTTAATCCTGTATCTGTACACCGTGAGCGGCTCGATTGTGATCATGTGTTGTCTTTCCGCTGACTGGTTTAGCACGCAACAGCTTTTCACTGTACCTCGACACACGGGACAATGAACTAAACTCTCCGATGCACAAAGACGGAATTATTCAGCAATGCTGCCTGGTGCCCCGGAGAATACATCCACCCAAACCCACATCACCATGACGTGACCTCATTACATGTGTTGTGACAGTACTGTTGGTTAACAGGCTGTGTGCAATCCTGCCCACTTGATTTCCAGAGTAGTGCCCCAAACACTGGGAAAAGCTGAGAAACATTCTTTAACAGAAACACCTCTCTCTTTAATATTACATACAGATAGTGTTGCATTGTTACATACAAGCCATTCCCATAGACATAGACAGCCATGTTGCAGATTCATACCAGAGACAGGCACACAGAGAGAGGCGCACACACAGAGGCACACACACACACACACACAGAGGCGCACACACACAGACAGAGAGACACACACACACAGACAGAGAGACACACACACACAGACAGAGACACACACACACACACAGACAGACAGAGACACACACACACAGACAGACAGACAGAGACACACACACACAGACAGAGACACACACACAGACAGAGACACACACACAGACAGAGACACACACGCACACAGACAGAGACACACACGCACACAGACAGAGACACACACACACACAGACAGAGACACACACACACAGACAGAGACACACACACACAGACAGAGACACACACACACAGACAGAGACACACACACACAGACAGAGACACACACACACAGACAGAGACACAGACACACACACACAGACAGAGACACACACACACACAGACAGACACACACACAGACAGACAGACACACACACAGACAGACACACACACAGACACACAGACAGACACACACACACACACACACAGAGACACACACACACAGACAGAGACACACACACACAGAGACAGAGAGACACACACACACAGAGACAGAGAGACACACACACACAGAGACAGAGACACACACAGACAGAGACAGAGACACACACAGACAGAGACAGAGACACACACAGACAGAGACACACACACACACAGACAGAGACACACACACACAGACAGAGACACACACACACAGACAGAGACACACACACACAGACAGAGACACACACACACAGACAGAGACACACACACACAGACAGAGACACACACACACAGACAGAGACACACACACACAGACAGAGAGACACACACACAGACAGAGAGACACACACAGACAGAGAGACACACACAGACAGAGACACACACACACAGACAGAGACACACACACACAGACAGAGACACACACACACAGACAGACAGAGACACACACACACAGACAGACAGAGACACACACACACACACACACACACACACACACAGACAGACAGAGACACACACACACACACACACACACAGACACACACACAGACAGAGACACACACACAGACAGAGACACACACACAGACAGAGACACACACACACAGACAGAGAGACACACACACACAGACAGAGAGACACACACACACAGACAGAGAGACACACACACACAGACAGAGAGACACACACACACAGACAGAGACACACACACACAGACAGAGACACACACACACAGACAGAGACACACACACACAGACAGAGACACACACACACAGACAGAGACACACACACACAGACAGAGACACACACACACAGACAGAGACACACACACACACAGACAGAGACACACACACACAGACAGAGACACACACACACAGACAGAGACACACACACACAGACAGAGACACACACACACAGACAGAGACACACACACACAGACAGAGACACACACACACAGACAGAGACACACACACACAGACAGAGACACACACACACAGACAGAGACACACACACACAGACAGAGACACACACACACAGACAGAGACACACACACACAGACAGAGACACACACACACAGACAGAGACACACACACACAGACAGAGACACACACACACAGACAGAGACACACACACACACAGACAGAGACACACACACACACAGACAGAGACACACACACACACAGACAGAGACACACACACACAGACAGAGACACACACACAGACAGAGACACACACACACACAGACAGAGACACACACACACACAGACAGAGAGACACACACACAGACAGAGAGACACACACAGACAGAGAGACACACACACAGAGACACACACAGACACAGACACACACACACAGACAGAGAGACACACACACAGACACAGACAGAGACACACACACAGACAGAGACACACACACAGACAGAGACACACACACAGACAGAGACACACACACAGACAGAGACACACACAGAGACAGAGACACACACAGAGACAGAGACACACACAGAGACAGAGACACACACAGAGACAGAGACACACACAGAGACAGAGACACACACAGAGACAGAGACACACACAGAGACAGAGACACACACAGAGACAGAGACACACACAGAGACAGAGACACACACAGAGACAGAGACACACACAGAGACAGAGACACACACAGAGACAGAGACACACACAGAGACAGAGACACACACAGAGACAGAGACACACACAGAGACAGAGACACACACAGATACTTCGGCCCAACTTGCCCACAGTGACCAACATGTCCCAGCTACATTTGTCCCACCTGCCTGCGCTTGGTCCATATCCCTCCAAACCTGTCCCATCCATGTACCTGTCTAACTGTTTCTTAAACATTGGGATAGTCCCAGCCTCAACTACCTCCTCCAGCAGCTTGTTACATAGAACCACCACCCTGTGTGTGAAAAAGTTACCCATCGAATTCCCATTAAATCTTTCCCCCACTCACCATAAACCTATGGTCCTTCATTCCTCTACTCTGGGTAGAAGACTGTCCATTTATCCGGATCTATTCCCCTCATGATTTTGTACACCTCTATAAGATCACCCCTCATCCTCCTGCGCTCCAAGGAATAGAGACCCAGCCTGCTCAACCTCTCCCTGTAGCTCACACCCCTCCAATCCCGGAAACATCCTGGTAAATCCTCTCTGCACCCTGCCCAGCCTGACACCATCTTTTCCTAAAACACGGTGACCAAAACTGACCACAATACTGTAAATGTGGTCTCAGCAACATGCTCATCTCCTCTTGCCTGCATGTGATCCATTTCCCTCCATCTTGCTATTGAGGGAGTGCAGCGTAGGTTCACCAGGTTAATTCCCGGGATGGCGGGACTGTCATATGCTGAGAGAATGGAGCGGCTGGGCTTGTACACTCTGGAGTTTAGAAGGATGAGAGGGGATCTCATTGAAACATACAAGATTGTTAAGGGCTTGGACACGCTAGAGGCAGGAAACATGTTCCCGATGTTGGGGGAGTTCAGAACCAGGGGCCACAGTTTAAGAATAAGGGGTAAGCCATTTAGAACGGAGACGAGGAAACACTTTTTCACACAGAGAGTGGTGAGTCTGTGGAATTCTCTGCCTCAGAGGGCGGTGGAGGCCGGTTCTCTGGATGCTTTCAAGAGAGAGCTAGATAGGGCTCTTAAAGATAGCGGAGTCAGGGGATATGGGGAGAAGGCAGGAACGGGGTACTGATTGGGGATGATCACATTGAATGGCGGTGCTGCCTAGAAGGGCCGAATGGCCTACTCCTGCACCTATTGTCTATTGCGCTCCAAGGAATAGAGTCCCAGCCTGCTCAACCTCTCCCTGCAGCTCACACCCTCTAGTCCTGGCAACATCCTGGTGAATCTTCTCTGCACCCTGCCCAGCCTGACAACATCTTTTAATAAAACAAAACTGACCACAATACTCTAAATGTCGGGACTAAACCTGGGTCTGTACCCAGCCCTACCCGCTGCACCGCCCTAGTTAGAGTCTTTCTCAGTCTGACGCCGGGGACCGAGCGCTTTTCGGGGGCAGAGAATAATCCGAGCCCAGAAGAGAAGACACTTTAGCAACAAATTATTGAAGACCAAAGTCAAGACTGTACACAAGACACGCTGGCACACGTCACGCAAGTGAAGATAAACGGCCATCGCACAAAGCAGCGATTCAGAAACTCGCAGGCAAGGGGGAGAAACGACCAAGTCAGAGGGAACAATAACCCTGTAGAAAATGTGGCAACTGCAAGAGGAGTAAAAGCTGACAAAATGTCAATCCAGGCAGTTGCCAGCTACACCCAAACCCTCTGGACTCAAGTCAGAACCACCAGTGGATGCTAGTGCGTCCATATCCAGAGTCTTTCAGTCGGGAAACATTGTCACAATCTGCGTCCATTTACATTTGAGTACAAATCAGATTTATCATCTGCTAAGGGTTACACAAAAAGCTGGAGAAACTCAGTGGGTGCAGCAGCATCTAAGGAGCGAAGGAGATAGGCGACGTTTCGGGCCGAGACCCTTCTTCAGACTGGTCAGGGATCAGGGAAACGAGAGATATAGACGGTGATGTGGAGAGATAAAGAACAATGAATGAAAGATATGCAAAAAAGTATCGATGATGAAGGAAACGGGCCATTGTAAGCTGTTTGTAGTGTAGTTATCATCTGCTAAGTTTGGAGATTTCAAACGGGACCTCGGTAGACAACAGGAATGAAAACACACACACACACACCAAAGAGCTGGGGTGGGCCTCCTCCATGGCCAGACTGAGGCCCACCGCAAATTGGAGGAGCAGCACCTCATATTTCGCTTGGGTAGTTTACACCCCAGCGGTATGAACACTGACTTCTCCAATTTCAGGTAGTCCTTGCTTTCTCCCTCCTTCCCCTCCCCTGCTCTCCCACAGCCCACTGTCTCAGCCTCTTCCTTTCTTCTTCCCCCATCAGTCTGAAGGAGGGTCTCGACCCGAAACGTCACCTATTCCTTCGCTCCATAGATGCTGCCTCGCCCGCTGAGTTTCTCCAGCATTTCTGTCTACCTTCGATTGTTCCAGCATCTGCAGTTCCTTCCTAAACAGAGTGTTGAGGGAACTCAGCGGGTCAGGCAGCATCTGTAGAGGGGGAGGGGAAGGGGAAGGACAGGGGGCAAGGTTTTCCGACTCGTGCAAGTCCACAGAAGGATCTCGCTTCCAAAACGTCGCCTGTCCATTCATTGCCCCTCCACAGGGGCTGCCCTACCCACCGAGTTCCCCCAGCACTTTGAAAGTAAACAGAAAAAATGCTGGAGTAACTCAGTGGGGCAGGCAGCATCTCTGGAGAGAAGGAATGGGTGACGTTTCGGGTCAAGACCCCATTCCTTCTCTCCAGAGATGCTGCCCTGTCCTGCTGAGTTACTCCAGCATTGGTATCTTCGATTTAAACCAGCATCTGCAGTTCCTTCCGACACATTTCCTCCAGAACTGTGTGTGTCTATCTGCGTGTCTGTCGCTCTCTGTCTGTCTCTCTCCCTGTCCGCGTCTCGGTCTCTCTGTCTGCGCCTCTGTCTGTCTGTCTGTGCCCCCCCTCTGTCTGCGCCCCCGTCTGTCTGTCTGTGTCTCTGCCTCTCTCTGCGTTTTGCACAGGATTCTGCAGTTCCTCGAGTCTCCATATTTTTAAAAAGTGGGAATACAGGGAAGAGGGGGAGAGAGAGGAGGGGAATGGGAATGGGGGGGGCCACAGAAACAACACAATGCCAACTTGGAGTTCAGCTCCACCTGGTCAGCAGCTGCACAGTTGTGGAGCGTGTGTGTGTGTTCGTGTCTGTCTGTCTACTTATTTATTTATTTATTTATTTATAACGGTGCCTTCTGCAAAAATATAAACAGCAGCCCCCGCACAACAATATACATGTAGAAAAACAGCCCGGTCTTTTGTCCCGGAAACATTCCCTGAATTACATGGAAATAGCCATGAATAAATAGAAGAGGAGAAACACAGAGACACACACTCACACACACACACTCACACACACACACACACACACAGAGACACACACACTCACACACACAGAGACACACAGACACACACACTCACACACACAGAGACACACAGACACACACACTCAGAGACACGTAGAGACACAGACACACTCACACAGACACACTCACACAGACACACTCACACAGACACACTCACACAGACACACTCACACAGACACACTCACACAGACACACTCACACAGACACACTCACACACACACTCACACACACTCACACACACACTCACACAGACACACACACAGACACACACACAGACACTCACACAGACACTCACACAGAGACACACACAGAGACACACAGAGACACACAGAGACACACAGAGACACACACACTCACAGAGACACACACACACACTCACAGAGACACACACACTCACAGACACACACACACACTCACAGACACACACAGACACACACACACAGACACACACACACACTCACAGACACACACACACACACACAGACACAATGAGAATTCTAATTTTAAACCTCTCTACACTCATTTACACACTAGTGCAGCCCGCTATGTCCGTGTGGAGCTACTGACTGCAGCTCTCTCGCACACACACTTACACACTCACTACAATCCGCTAGATCAGTGAGCAGCAATTTTTGCCACAGTTCTCTCTCTCTGACACACGCACACCATCACACGCTTACAAACACACAATAACACGCATACACTCACACAACACGCAATCCGCTAGATCCGTGAGCATCTATCTGTGCCAGTTCTCTCTGTCTCTCTCACACACACACACACCCTCGCACACGCATAGAAACACAAACACACACACATCCACGCACACAGACACACTCACACACACACACACATATATGTATCTGCCCCCTTTTCCCACCCATCCCACCAGCAATTCCTCCCCAAAAACATGTTCGCAATAACGAGACCAATTTGCAACAGCGAGAGCGAGAGGCTTTGATTTGCAGACAATGCAATGTAGAGGCTTACTTGGAGGGGCGAGGGTGTTGCATTCATCCGGCAGTGTTGTGCTGAGCTGAGCTGTGCAGTGCTGATCAATGCAGCGCCGCTCCCTCTGTCACCAGCAGCCCCGGCTCCAGCGCCGGCTCCGCTCTTTGTGCTGGCGGCCTCTCACACCAACTTCACTGTTCAGTCGTGGGTGTGTGGGGTGCAACCCACCCTGCTGGCCGAGCCTGGCACTCCGGAAGTGTCGTCACTGCGGATAGATACAGGGTCGGTGACGTCATCCTGCCCATGACGTCAGTTCGGGGTTGAGTTGAGTTCCATTGCAACCCTACCCTACCCTCCCCAACCCAAGCCCTCCCCAACCCAACCCTACCCAACCCTACCCAACCCTACCCAACCCAACCCTCCCCATCCCTCCCCATCCCACCCCAACCCTCCCCAACCCTCCCCAACCCTCCCCATCCCACCCCAACCCTCCCCAACCCTCCCCAACCCACCCCAACCCTCCCCAACCCTCCCCAACCTTCCCCTCCACACCCCTCCACACCCAACCCTCCCCTCCCAACCCTCCACACCCAACCCGATCCAACCCAGCTCTCCCCAACCCAACTCATCCCAACCCAACTCATCCCTAACCCTAACCCTAACCCTAACCCTCATCCCAACCCAACTCATCCCAACCCACCCCAACCCTCCCCAACCCTCCCCACCCCAACCCAACCCTCCCCTCCACACCCATCCCAACCCACCCCACCTCAACCCACCTCAACCCAGCCCTCCCCAACCCAACCCAACACAACCCACCCCAACCCAACACTCCCCAACCCCACCCCAACCCTCTCCAACCCCACCCCAACCCTCTCCAACCCCACCCCAACTGGGTCGACAAAAAGTGCTGGAGAAACTCAGCAGGTGCAGAAGTATCTATGGAGCGAAGGAAATTCTTGCAAATACAAGCCCAGGTGACCCATTCTTCAACACCAAAGTGCTGGAGTAACTCAGCGGGACAGGCAGATTCTCTGGAGAGAAGGAGTGGGTGATTTTTCTGGTCGAGACCTTCAAAGCCTTATTGGCCTTTGCTCCACAGATGCTGCTGCACCCGCTGAGTTTTTCCGGCATTTTTGTCTACCTTTGATTTTCCAGCATCTGCAGTTCTTTCTTAAAGAACCCCATTGGGTCTTGGGGCAGGGCAGCACCAACCCAGCAACTTATAACCCTGACATTACTTGGTCTTGCCATCCGTTTATCATCCTCACTGAAGATAGAAACATAGGTACAGGAGTAGGCCATTCAGCCCTTCGAGCCAGCGCCACCATTCAATATGATCATGACTGATCATCCACAGTCTGAAGAAGGGTCTTGACCCGAAACATCACCTATTCCTTTGCCTATTCCTTCCTATTCCCTACCCCCTGATCCCTTTAGCCACAAGTGCCACATCTAACGCCCTCTTAAATATAGCCAATGAACTGGCCTCAACTACCTTCTGTGGCAGAGAGTTCCAGAGACTCACCACTCTCTGTGTAAAGAATGTTTTCCTCATCTCGGTCCTAAAGGAATTCCCCCTTATCCTTAGACTGTGACCCCTTGTTCTGGACTCCCCCAACATCGTGAACAATCTTCCAGCACCTAGCTTGTCCAACCCCTTAAGAATTTTGTAAGTTTCTATAAATCCCCCCTCAATCTTCTAAATTCCAGCGAGTACAAGCCGAGTCTATCCAATCTTTCCTCATATGAAAGTCCTGCCATCCCAGGAATCAGTCTGGTGAATCTTCTCTGTACCCTCTCTATGGCAAGAATGTCTTTCCTCAGATTTGGAGACCAAAACTGTACGCAATACTCCAGGTGTGGCCTCACCAAAACCTTGTACAACTGCAGTAGAACCTCCCTGCTCCTATACTCAAATCCTTTCGCTATGAATGCTAACATACCATTTGCTTTCTTCACTGCCTGCTGCACCTGCATGCCTACTTTCAATGACTGGTGTACCATGACACCCAGGTATCGTTGCATCTCCCCTTTTCCTAATCTGCCACCATTCAGATAATAGTCTACCCTCATGTTTTTGCCACCAAAGTGGATAACCTCACATTTATCCACATTATACTGCATCTGCCATGCATCTGCCCATTCACTCAGCCTATCCAAATCACCCTGCAGCCTCCAAGCATCCTCCTCACACCTAACTAGTCACTGCCTGCCATTCTGAAAAGGACCCGTTTACTCCTACCCTTTGCTTCCTGTCTGCTAGCCAGTTCTCTATCCACATCAATACTGAACCCCCAATACCGTGTGCTTTAAGTTTGTATGCTAATCTCTTATGCGGGACCTTGTCGAAAGCCTTCTGAAAGTCTAGATATAACACATCCACTGGTTCTCCCTTATCCACTCTACTAGTTACATCCTTGAAAAATTCTATCAGATTCGTCAGACATGATTTACCTTTCGTAAATCCATGCTGACTTTGTCCAATGATTTCACCACTTTCCAAATGCGCTGCTATCCCATCTTTAATAACTGACTCCAGCAGTTTCCCCACTACCGATGTTAGACTAACTGGTCTGTAATTCCCCGCTTTCTCTCTCCCTCCTTTTTTAAAAAGTGGGATTACATTAGCTACCCTCCAATCCTCAGGAACTACTCCAGAATCTAAGGAATTTTGAAAAATTATCACTAATGCATCCACTATTTCTGTGGCTACCTCCTTGAGTACTCTGGGATGCAGACTATCTGGCCCTGGGGATTTATCGGCCTTCAATCCGTTCAATTTACCCAACACCACCTCCCAGCTAACCTGGATTTCACTCAGTTCCGCCATCTTATTTGACCCCCGTTCCACTGCTATTTCCGGCAGATTATTTATGTCTTCCTTAGTGAAGACAGAACCAAAGTAGTTATTCAATTGGTCTGCCATGTCCTTGTTCCCCATGATCAATTCACCTGTTTCTGACTGCAAGGGACCAACATTTGTTTTGTTTTCTCTTTCTCTTCTCTATGTGGTCCCGGGTTCTGGACTCCCCCAACATCGGGAACATGTTTCCTGCCTCTAGCGTGTCCAAACCCTTAATAATCTTATATGTTTCAATGAGATCCCCTCTCATCCTGCTGAACTCCAGAGTATACAAGCCCAGCCGCTCAATTCTCTCAGCATATGATCACATTGAATGGCGGTGCAGGCTTGAAGGGCTGAATGGCCTACTCCTGCACCTATTTTTCTATGTTTCTATGTTTCTATCATGGCTATCATGTTCGGTACAGATATTGTGGGCTGAAGGGCCTGATTCTGTGTTTGGGTTAGTTTAGTTCAGAGATACAGCGTGGAAACAGGCCCTTCGGCCCACCGAGTCTGTGCCGACCAGCGATCCCCGCACACCAGCACTATCCTCTACACACACTAGGGACAATTTACAATTCGCAGAAGCCAATTAACCTACAAACCTGCATGTCTTTGGAGCGTGGGAGGAAACCGGAGCACCCGGAGAAAACCCACGCAGGTCACGGGGAGAAGGTACAAGCTCCGTACAGACAGCGCCCGTAGTCGGGATGGAATCCGGGTCTCTGGCGCTGTGAGGCAGCGACTCTACCGCTGCTCCACCATGTACATGTACACATGACTATCCAGTGCGGACACACACCTCACCGTCGGGCAAGACACAAGCACAAGCCATGTCATATCACACATGCCAGCCTCTGTGTTGTACTGGTCTACGTTCTACAGTGTCTTGTTTAAGCTGTGGGCCATTTGAAGGAGATAATATTCACCAAGCATTGCATACAGGTGCAGCGAGAATGAAGAAAGCTGGTCTTTACTGGATTTGAGTTTAAGATTAAAACCATCTTGATCCAATTACACAGGGATCGGCTGCAATGCATCTGGATCATAGCTCACAGGCCTGGAATCCCAATCTAAGGGGCATAGCGGCAGCAATAGAGAGAGTGCTGGACAGGGGCAGCAGATCGGTCTCTGCGCTGACGGCTTTATCCAACGCCTCAGGGTGTAGCCCTCTGCGTTCAGCAGAATGAGAGATGACCTCATCAGACCAGGCACAAACAAGTGGAGTAACTCAGCGGGTCAGGCAGCATCTGTGGAGAACATGGATAGGTGACGTTTCACAGAGTGCTGGAGTAACTCAGCGGGTCAGGCAGCATCTGTGGAGAGAAGGAATGGGGGACGTTTCCTTGATCATCATCTGCTTTGATCTATCATTTTCACACGCTACCCTTCCATATCTCTGGACTCACTATCCCCTGAGTCTCAGTCTGAAGTAGGGTCTCGACACAAATGTTCTATCCAGAGATGCTGCCTGTCCTCGCTGAGTTACTCCAGCATTTTGTGTCCATCTTTGGTTCGGAAAGGTTGAGCAGGAGATGGGCCCAATGCTGGCAAAGGAGTTACAGAGTCATCGAGTGATACAGCGTGGAAACAGGCCCTTCGGCCCAACCTTCCCACACCGGCCAACATGTCCCAGCTACACTAGTCCCACTGCCCACGTTTGGCAATCTCTCTAAACCCGTCCTATCCATGTACCTGTCTAACTGTTTCTTAAACGTTGGGATAGCCCCAGCCTCAACTACCTCCGCTGGCAGCTCGTTCCATACACCCACCACCCTCTGTGTGAAAAAGTTACCCCTCAGGTTCCTATTGAAACTTTTCCCCTTCACCTTAAACCTATGTCCTCTGGTCCTCGATTCCCCGACTCTGGGCAAGAGATTCTGTGCATCTACCCGATCTATTCCTCTCATGATTTTGTAGTTAGATGGGGCTGCTTGGTTGGATTGGGTAAGTTGGGCCGAAGAGCCTTTTTATAGACAATAGGTGCAGGAGGAAGCCATTCGGCCCTTCGAGCCAGCACCGCCATTCAATGTGATCATGGCTGATCATCCCCAATCAGTACCCCGTTCCTGCCTTCTCCCCATATCCCCTGACTCCGCTATTTTTAAGAGCCCTAACTAGCTCTCTCTTGAAAGAGCACATTTTTTGGTGCTAAATGATTAAATTGAAGCTTGTCTTGATCTACACAGCCTCGTATGTCTAGTAATATTCCTGCAAACCTGTGCACATTCTCCACTGCCTCTGTGTCTAATTATAATGTGGTCACCAAACAGCCGGCACACAGTGTTCTGAGGATCTTCGTTTCCCTTCTTGACAATTTGTTCCCTCTTGGGAAAAATTCTGGTGCATGAGTTTGCTCTTGTTTTCCTTGATGTCCTTACCAACCAGCTCATAAGGTCATAAGTGATAGGAGCAGAATCAGGCCATTCGGCCCATCAAGTCTACTCCGCCGTTCAACCATGGCTGATCTATCTCTCCCTCCCAACCCCATTCTCCTGCCTTCTCCCCATAGCCCCTGACACCCGTACTAACCACAAATCTATCTATCTCTGCCTTAAAAATATCCACTGACTTGGCCTCCACAGCCGTCTGTGGCAATGAATTCCACAGATTCACCACCCTCTGGCTAGAGAAATTCTTCCTCATCTGCTTCCTAAAAGAACGTCCTTCAATTCTGAGGCGCTGCCCTCTAGTCCTAGACTCTCCCACTAGTGGAAACATCCTCTCCACATCCACTCTATCCAAGCCTACATTCAGTTGCCAGCCAGCATCCGCAGTGGCCTTTCTACAAACCTGCACGTCTTTGGAACGCGGGAGGAAACCGGAGATCCCGGAGAAATCCCACGCAGGTCCTGGGGAGAACGTGCAAACTCCGCACAGACAGTGGAATAGAGAATAGAGAACGGAGCAGCTGGGCTTGTAGACTTATTGAATAGCACCGCTATTCAATGTGATCATATCTGATCATCCCCAATCAGTACCCCGTTCCTGCCTTCTCCCCATATCCCCTGACTCCACTATCTTTAAGAGCCCTATCTAGCTTTCTCTTGAAAGCATCCAGAGAACCGGCCTCCACCGCCCTCTGAGGCAGAGAATTCCACAGACTCACAACTCTCTGTGAGAAAAAGTGTTTCCTCGTCTCCGTTCTAAATGGCTTACTCCTTATTCTTAAACTGTGGCCCCTGGTTCTGGACTCCCCCAACATCGGGAACATGTTTCCTGCCTCCAGCGTGTCCAAACCCTTAATAATCTTATGTTTCAATAAGATCCCCTCTCATCCTTCTAAAGTCCAGAGTGTACAAGCCCAGCCACTCCATTCCCCCACATCCCTTGATTCCATTAACCATAAAGGCCCTGTCCCACTGTACGAGTTCATTCAAGAGCTCTTCCGAGTTTAAAAAAAAAATCAAACTCGTAGCACGTAGCGGGTATGTCGGAGCTCGGGGACGTCTCTTAGCGGCTCGTAACGCTAACGGCAGATACTTGGGAAACACGGTAAGCTCATGAAGACTCGTGAAGATTTTTCAACATGTTGAGAAATGTCCACGAGAGCCCCGAGTACCTACGAGCGGCCATTACCGTAAATCTCTGAGTTCGAATCAGGGCAAACTCGGGAGAACTCTTGGAATGAACTCGTACAGTGGGACAGTCCCTTAAGGGCTTGATCTACCCCAACCCACCCCCAGCTTGGAGTAAGAAGATTAGCATACGTCACAGTCGTTACAGACTTCATAAAGAAATGTGTGGAGGACTGCATCCCAACAAAAATCTTCCGAGTGTTTCCTAACCAGAAGCCTTGGATGAACCATGAGATCCGCAGTCTTCTAAAGTCCAGATCGCGGGCATTCAGGTCTGGAGTTGCAGAGGTCTACAAGAAGTCCAGATACAACCTTGGTAAGGCCATCAAAAACTCCAAAAGGGACTTCTGCTCCAAGCTGGAGGATGAGACGGATGTTCGGCTACCGTTGAATACCATCACCTCCTACAAGGCGAAATCAGGAGGCAGCTCAATTGTCAGTGAAGCATCACTCCCTGACGAGCTCAATGCATTTTTGATAGGGAGAACACTGATGAGCCTTCCCGAGCCCCCATTCACCGTGATAGTATTTCAGTCAGTCAGAGGCCAACGTCAGAAGATCCTTCAGGGGGGTGAACCCTCGCAAAGCGCCTGGACCTGATGGTATACCCGGCCGTGTTTTAAAAACCTGTGCGGACCAACTGGCTGGAGTTTTTATGGACATTTTCAACCTGTCACTTCTGAAGTCTGAGGTTCCCACCTACAATTAGTACGGGAGCACCTCAAGGCTGTGTGCTCAGCCCCCTGCCATACTCACTCTATACTCATGACTGCGTAGCCGGTCATAGTGCGAACTCCATCATCAAGTTCGCCGACGACACCACTGTTGTGGGACGTATCACTGATGGGGATGAATCAATGTATAGAAGAGAGATCGAGCGACTGTCCAAATGGTGCCAGCACAACAACCTGGCTCTCAACACCAGCAAAGCCAAGGAACTGATTGTGGACTTTAGTAGGGGAAGGATGAGGCCCCACAATCCTGTTTATATCAACCAGGGGTGAGCTGAGTCTAGGGCAAGGGGTCAAGAACTTCAAATTCCTGGGCGTGCATATATTAGATCTTTCCTGGACCCAGCACACCGAAACAGGCAATTGTAAAGAAGGCACACCAGCACCTCTACTTCCTGAGAAGATTACGGAGATTCGGCATGTCGAAGAGGATTCTCCTAAACTTCTACAGGTGCACAGTAGAGAGCTTGCTGACCGGTTGCATCATGGCTTGCTTCGGCAACTTGAACGCCCTGGAGCGGAAAAGACAAGTTGTGACCACTGCCCAGTCCATCACCGGCTCTGACCTCCCCACCGTCAAAGGGATCTATCGCAGTCACTGCCTCAAAAAGGCAGCCAACATCATGAAGGACCCACACCATCCTGGCCACACACTCATCTCTCCATTGCCATCAGGTAGAAGGTGCAGGAGCCTGAAATCTGTAACGTCCAGGTTCAGGAACAGCTTCTTCCCCACAACCGTCAGGCTAGTAAACAACAAATAAGCTCTGAGCTCTGAACTGTAAAAGACTACATTATTATTTGTTATTTACACTATATTTGTTATTTATTGAACGTTTTATTTTTCCCCGTTATATACAACGTTTACATATCCACATATTGTGTTGTGCTGCAGCAAGTAAGGATTTCATTGTCCCGTCCGGGACACATGACAATAAAACACTTGTGACTCTTGATCCTGTAACAGCCCTGTCCCACGGTACGAGTTCATTCCAAGAGTTCTCCCGAGTTTGCCCTGATTCGAACTCGGCGATTTACGGTAATGGCCGCTCGTCGGTACTCGGGGCTCTCGTGGACATTTTTCAACACGTTGAAAAATCTTCACGAGTCTTCCCGAGCTTACCTGCCGTTAGCGAGTCTTCCCGTGCTTACCTGCCGTTAGCGTTACGAGCCGCTAAGGGACGTCCCCGAGCTCCGACGTACCCGCTACGTTCATTCTACGTGCTTACCACGAGTTTTTTCAAACTCGGGAGAGCTCTTGAATGAACTCGCATTGTGGGACAGGGCTTTAAGGCTTTCCACATTCTCTCCACTGTCCTCATGACTATTTGCAGTGTGGTCGCCAAACTGGTACACCGTGTTCTGCGGAGATTCACTTCACATCCAGCATAACCCCTCACTCACGTCACTCTCTCCAGAGCTGAATTCATGTACAGATTTCTGGCAGCTTCCCGTACATAAATTGGCCTACGCCTTTCTTGAACTTCCAAAATTTGTTGTCGATCATTTTGCAACGAGTCACACAGTCATACAGCGCGGAAACAGGCCCTTCGGCCCAACACGTCTCCACCTATGCTAGTCCCACCTGCCTGCGTTTTGCCCATATCCCTCCAAATCTGTCCTATCCATGTACCTGTCCAAATGTTTCTTAAACGTTGGGATAATCCCAGCCTCAACTACCTCCTCTGGCAGCTCGTTCCATGCACCCACCGCCCTCTGAGTGAAAGACGTTGCCCCTCAGGTTCCTATTAAATATTTCTCCCCCCCTCCCTCAACTTAAATCTATGTCCCCTGGTTCTTGGTTCCCCTACTCTGGGTAAAAATCTCCAACCAGAAGGGCGTTTGTGTACATTGTGTATGCAGCAACAGATCTCACTAATATAAGATTATTAAGGGTTTGGACACGCTAGAGGCAGGAAACATGTTCCCGATGTTGGGGGAGTCCAGAACCAGGGGCCACAGTTTAAGAATAAGGGGTAAGCCATTTAGAACGGAGACGAGGAAACACTTTTCCACACAGAGAGTTGTGAGTCTGTGGAATTCTCTGCCTTAGAGGGCGGTGGAGGCCGGTTCTCTGGATATTTTCAAGAGAGAGCTGGATAGGGCTCTTAAACATAGCGGAGTCAGGGGATATGGGGAGAAGGCAGGAACGGGATACTGATTGGGGATGATCAGCCATGATCACATTGAATGGCGGTGCTGGCTCATCGAAGGGCCGAATGGCCTACACCTGCACCTATTGTCTATTGTCTGTTGACTATTGTAATTGGCTTCTGTAAATTGTGCCTAGTTTTTGGGTAGAGCTAGTCTAGGGGTGGTCAGCACGGACTCGGTGGGCCGAAGGGCCTGTTTCCGTGCTGTATCTCTAAACTAAACGTTGCTGTTTGATAAGTGACCTACTCCTGCGTCCATTGTCCATTCATCCTAACTGTTGTCCTCACAATGTTATACATGATGGTCTTGGCATCATGTACAGCACAGACTTTGTGGGCTGAAGGGCCTGTTCCTGTGCTGAGCTGTTCTGTGCTCCAGTGGGTGTATGCTGCAGATTTGTAACACAGTTGGTTTAGCCTGTGTTTAAGAAGGAACTGCAGATGCTGGAAAGTCGAAGGTAGAAAAAAATGCTGGAGAAACTCAGCGGGTGAGGCAGCATCTATGGAGCGAAGGAATAGGCAACGTTTCGGGTCGAGACCCTTCTTCAGACTGATGTGGGGGTGGGGGGGGGGGGAAGAAGAAAGGAAGAGGCGGAGACAGTGGGCTGTGGGAGAGCTGGGAAGGAGGGAGAAAGCAGGGACTACCTGAAATTGGAGAAGTCAATGTTCTTACCGCTGGGGTGTAAACTACCCAAGCGAAATATGAGGCGCTGCTCCTCCAATTTACGGTGGGCCTCACTCTGGCCATGGAGGAGGCCCAGGACAGAAAGGTCGGATTGGGAATGGGAGGGGGAGTTGAAGTGCTGAGCCACCGGGAGATCAGGTTGGTTATTGCGAACCGAGCGGAGGTGTTGGGCGAAGCGATCGCCAAGCCTGCGCTTGGTCTCACCGATGTAGAGCAGCTGACACCTAGAGCAGCGGATGCAGTAGATGAGGTTGGAGGAGGTGCAGGTGAACCTCTGCCGCACCTGGAAAGACTGCTTGGGTCCTTGGATGGAGTCAAGGGGGGAGGTAAAGCGACAAGTGTGGCATTTTTTTTCCAGTTGCAAGGGAAAGTACCCGGGGAGGGGGTGGTTCGGGTGGGAAGGGATGAATTGACCAGGGAGTTACGGAGGGAGCGGTTTCTGCAGAAAGCCGACAGGGGAGGAGACGGGAAGATGCGGGATCCCGTTGGAGCTTGGAGCTGACACGTCCAGCTGTACACTCCACTAATTAACACAAGGCGCTGGGCAGAGAATAAAGTGTTTTGAATTCATGTTGCGTACTGCTGGCCTGCCTTCCACCGACTCATTGCAACGGAATCTCTTCCTCTAAACATGGGATTTACTGCCTCATGACTTTGATCCTGAAATGAGTTGGGTCTGTGCTGGCCTGGAGTGATCTGGGTGTGGATCAGGGCCAGGAACGTTCCACGGGATGTTACTGTGCCCCCTCGCTGCATGATCCAGCCAGCACGTCCGGGGCAAGCCTCCCCCATCAACCCCCCCCCCCCCCCCCCCCCCCCCCCAAGGCACGCAAACTGTGTAGAGTCGCTGCCTCACAGCGCCAGAGACCCGGCTTCCGTCCTGACTACGGGCGCCGTCTGTACGCAGTTTGTACCTTCTCCCCGTGACCTGCGTGGGTTTTCTCCGGGTGCTCCGGTTTCAGCCCACACTCCAAAGACGTGCAGGTTTTGTAGGTTAATTGGCTTCGATAAAATTCTAAATTAGACATAGACAATAGGTGCAGGGGTAGGCCATTCGGCCCTCGGAGCCAGCACCGCCATTCAATATCGGGACATGGGGAGAAGGCAGGAACGGGGTACTGATTGGGGATGATCAGGCATGACCACAGTGAATGGTGGTGCTGGCTCAAAGGGCCGAATGGCCTCCTCCTGCACCTATTGTCTATTGTCTATGGAATTGGATCCAGAGAGTGGTGAATCTGTGGAACTCTCTGCCACAGAGGGTAGTTGAGGCCAGTTCATTGGCTATATTTAAGAGGGAGTTAGATGTGGCCCTTGTGGCTAAGGGGATCAGAGGGTATGGAGAGAAGGCAGGTACAGGATACTGAGTTGGATGATCAGCCATGATCATATTGAATGGCGGTGCAGGCTCGAAGGGCCGAATGGCCTCCTCCTGCACCTATTGTCTATGTTTCTATGTTTCTATCCCTCTGAACATCAATGCTGTCGAGGGTGTTGTAAATAATTGTATAATTGTATATCCCCTGACTCCACTATCTTTGTCCCTGGTGTGTGTAGGGTAGGGTTAGTGTGCAGGGCTCGCTGGTCGGTGTGGGTCAAAGCCTCTGTTTCCATGCTGTATCATTAAACCAGACTAGACTAAACTAGGGAACTAACTGCTGGCGTTGTGCTGCTGTCCTTCTGCCAGAACAGGGCATCCATGACTGGGTCGATCTCAGCTTTGTGTTGGGGAGGGGGGAGCAGGGTGGAGGATGCGGGGGCTGGTATAACCAGTGGAAACGTGACCTCATCTTTTCCACTCGTCACTTTAAATCAGCACCAGGTTTTCATCATTTGACTTAAATACGCTTGGCCCGGACCCGCATCTGGTCTGCTTGCCTTTGGTGAACATAGCATGGGAGGTTGCCAGGACTAGAGGGCCTGGG
This sequence comes from Raja brachyura, assembly GCA_963514005.1. The sequence continues at coordinate 119,411,217 of OY740785.1, forward strand.
CTACAGGGAGAGGCTGGGACATTGCTCCTTAGAGCGCAGGGGAACGAGGGGTGATCTCTACACGGCAGCATTTACGCAACACGCCACAGTTTACGCGACGGGAAACCTTCTCCCCGTGACCTGCGTGGGTTTTCTCCGGGTGCTCTGGTTTCCTCCCACACTCCAAAGACGTACAGGTTTGGAGGTTAACTTGCTTGGTATAAATGTAACTTGTCCCTAGTGGGTGTGGGATAGTGTTCGCGTGCGGGGATCGCTGGTCGGCGCCGACTCGATGGGCCGAAGGGCCTGTTTCCGTGCTGGATCTCAAAACTAAACCAAAACTGTACACGTTAAGTCTGAAGAAGGGTTTCAACCCGAAACGTCGCCGATTTCCTCCGCTCCATAGATGCTGCCGCACACGCTGAGTTTCTCCAGCACTTTTGTACCTGTACACATGGCCTACTCCAGCACCTATTGTCCATTGTCTATTGTACAGACCTTTGTCTCTGGGACTTAAAGGACCAGAAAGAGCACTGGAGTAACTCAGCGGGTCAGGCAGCATCTGTGGAGAACATGGATAGGTGACGTTTCACAGAGCGCTGGAGTAACTCAGCGGGCCAGGCAGCATCTGTGGAGAACACGGATAGGTGACGTTTCACAGAGCGCTGGAGTAACTCAGCGGGTCAGGCAGCATCTGTGGAGAACATGGATAGGTGACGTTTCACAGAGCGCTGGAGTAACTCAGCGGGTCAGGCAGCATCTGTGGAGAACATGGATAGGTGACGTTTCACAGAGTGCTGGAGTAACTCAGCGGGTCAGGCAGCATCTGTGGAGAACATGGATAGGTGACGTTTCACAGAGTGCTGGAGTAACTCAGCGGGTCAGGCAGCATCTGTGGAGAACATGGATAGGTGACGTTTCACAGAGTGCTGGAGTAACTCAGCGGGTCAGGCAGCATCTGTGGAGAACATGGATAGGTGACGTTTCACAGAGTGCTGGAGTAACTCAGCGGGTCAGGCAGCATCTGTGGAGAACATGGATAGGTGACGTTTCACAGAGTGCTGGAGTAACTCAACGGGTCAGGCAGCATCTGTGGAGAACATGGATAGGTGATTTATTTGGGTTGGGACCCTTCTTCAGACTCATTGCCTGACCCACTGAGTTACTCCAGCACATGTGTCCTTGTGTGTATTAACCAGCATCTGCAGTTCCTTGTGTCTACTGGAAGGGTCTTTCTACTTTCAGTAGACAGTTGAGGGATGAGACGACATTGAGAGCCTTTGGAGCGGAGAGGGTTATATTTGCCCATTAATTACTGCAGTTTATCATTAATCACCACTGGCCTTTTGGATTAAATCCAAAATGTCGCTCTTTTTCGGCACTGTTCTGGGTAGCTAAAAGTAGACCATCAAAATAAATATCTTCCTGTGGAGCTAAATGAGGAAGCGTAAAATTAGCCGCTAAATTATAGATCTACAAAGCAGATCAAAGGATTTCAGGGTTAGAAGCCCTGTGATGTAAAATCAGCGTGATACACTGCTCTGGCAGGTTCAGCAAAGCATCCAACAAGGTTCCGCATGGTAGTCCTCATCAGTGCCTATCTCCTTCGCTCCATGGATGCTGCTGCACCCGCTGAGTTTCTCCAGCACTTCTGTCGACCTTCCGCATGGTAGGCTGCTCTGGAAGGTTCGATCGCTTGGGATCCAAGGAGAGATAGCAAACTGGCTCACAATAGACAACAGACAATAGGTGCAGGCGTAGGCCATTCGGCCCTTCGAGCCAAACTCGGGGGCGGTGGTGGCCGGTTCTCTGGATAATTTCAAGAGAGAGCTAGATAGGGCTCTTAAAGATAGCGGAGTCTGGGAATATGGGGAGAAGGCAGGAACGGGGTACTGATTGGGGATGATCAGCCATGATCACGTGAATGGCGGTGCTGGCTCGAAGGGCCGAATGGCCTACTCCTGCACCTATTGTCTATTATAGTCTATTGTGTTGCATTTTGGGACGTGGAACAAGGGCAGCACCTACACAGTGAATGGCAGGGCCCTGGAGGGTGTTGTAGAGCAGAGGGATCTTGGTGTGCAGGTGCACACAAAATGCTGGAGTAACTCAGCGGGACAGGTAGCATCTCTGGAGCGAAGGAATGGGTCGAGACTCTTCTTCAGACTGAGAGTCGGGGGGGGGGGGGGGGAGACAGGCACAGAGGTATGGAAGAGTAAGGTGTGAACACAACAGATCAAAGCAGGCAATGGTAAAGAAATGTAGAATGGTTCATTGTTGACTGAGGGGAAGGTGCAAACCAGGCACGTGCCGTCAGGGTTGGCAAAGTAGGCACTGCCTACCCTGACTAAAATTATAACATAATAATAACTAAATATAAATAATAACGGCATGGGAGAATGATGCCTATGTAAGAGACCGATCTCTTAGGTAGGCATAATTCTCCGTGCCTTTCATCCGCAGCGCTTGTAACACGGGAAGCTCTGTGCAGCCCACGTGCCGTCAGCGCTGCCTGAAGCCGTCAGTTTCAAGCGGGGCTGAAGGCCGCAGAAATTCTGCCTTTGCAGCACTGCGCATGAGCATCGGTCTACTGCGCATGCGCAGCGCAAGTTCCTTGGCGGGGTTTTCAAATATGGTTTGTCAATATTTTAAGTGTATGTTAGGTGACAAAGAGAGAAGTATAGAGTTTGTGTACCAATAATGTGGTAAGTACATTTTGTGTTTATGTTTTTAAATACTGTATTTCCCGGGGTGTGGGGGTGGGGGAGAGCTCCTTTCACAGCGTTTGGGGAGTCTGGCCCATGGTAAAGATGCGGGGAGGGCACGAATGTTATGAATGAGGGGATCGGGATAATGCCACTTGCAACGCTCCTTGCACGGAGGCGTGGAATGCCACCGCATTGAGGCGGGGGGTGGTGGGGGGGAGAGAAGTACCTCGGGTGGCTGAGCAGCCGCCGGGCCGGACAGCAGAACCAGCCGCCACCTTAGCTCCTTCTGCCGGTCCCCGCTCACCTCTGGCAGCTCTCCGTCTAAAAACCTCTCTCCTGCCGCTCGCTGGCCTCACTCATGTCCTTAAATTCCGACAGCAAATTACTCGACTGTGGGAATTTAAGGATTTGCAGGAAGCCGCTCACATGAGCGAAGTCGGCGAACGGCTGGTGACGGGTGTTCCGACGGAGAGCACTGCCAAAGGTGAGCGGGCCGGCAGAAGGCACTGAAGTGGCGGCCAGTTCTGCTGTCGGGTCCCGGTGGCCGCTCGTAGCTCCCCGAGCTGCTTCTATCCACAGCTACAGTGCGTGGCTTTGCGCCCGGAGAGCTGCGGTAGCGGTGAGTGAGTGAGTTACTGGCAGTATCCCCGACACCCTCCTTCTCAACACTCGTGCCCTCCCCACAACTTTACCCCTGGCACAGACTCTCCACATGCTGTGAAAGGAACTGTTCCTCCAATTGGTCCCTTGACAAGTGTTCAATAAGATGACAACTGATTTAACTATTCCCCCCCCCCCCCCCTCCCAAATTCCCTCCCCCTAATTCAACAATTCAGAATAAAGGAGACTAGGAAGCCTTGGGCAAATTGAATTGTCACTGTTTTAATTTATTTATTTAACGGAGAGAACAATCTGCGCATGCGCTGTTTAAATTTTTTTAAGCGTGCTGAGTGCCTACTCTGAGTAATTACTCACGGCACGTGCCTGGTACAATCCCTACAATTTTTCAGATGGACGGGGAAACTAGTCGTAGAATTAGGATGGGGGTGGGATGGAGAGAGAGGAAAAGCAAGGGTCACTCGAAGGTGGAGAAATCAATATTCATACCGCTGGGTTGTATCTGGAGTGCAGGTGCATGCTTCCCTGACGGTGACCTCACTGGCAGATAGGGCGGTCACAATGGCTTTTGGCACATTGGCCTCCATCAGTCGGAGTATTGAGTTTGGAAGATAGACACAAAAAGCTGGAGTAACTCAGCGGGACAGGCAGCATCTCTGGAGGGAAGGAATAGAGCTTTCTTCTGCTTGCGAATGAAGCATAAATAAACCGAAGGAATAGTTAGATCTGGCGCCGGGTGTTGAGCAGCCAGGTTGTTGTCTCTGTTGGCGTCAATGTCTGCCAGGCCCTGACAGAGCTCCATTTGGTGGGTGGTAGAGCGGGCACCCAGAGATGACATGGTTGGCTGTGTGTTGTTCTGCTCCACATCCACAGGCTGGGCTCTGGCGGAGGGAGGGAGCCCCCATCTCCACACGCTGGCATTGAAACGCCCAACTCCAGGACCAAGTCTGTTGAGCTTCACCCATGCTCCTCTGGGGAGCTCAGACCCTGGACAGCTTTTATCTGGTGAAGAGATGTCGCTGTGTAATGGAGATGAGGTTGCCTTCCATTCCTGTGACCACTTGGTGGCTATCCAGTGGGCTTTTGTCTCAGTTGGCTGGGTGGATGGATGCTAGGGGTTGTTTTCCATGTGGAGCAGAGGGGTGACGGGACTTCAGTCGGGGTGGCCTCTGCTCTCTGCTGATAGCCCGATGGAGGAGGTGATCTGGGGCCAAGGCACGACGAGATAGTGCCAGAGTTGGAATGGGCAACGATTCTAGTCGAGACCCTTCTTATAGAAGTTGCGAGGTCATGTTGCTGTTGAATAAGACGTTGGAGTATTGTGTTCAGTTCTGGGCACCGTGTTGTAGGAAAGATGTTGTCAAGCTGTAAAGGGTTCAGAGAAGATTTACCAGGATGTTGCCAGGACTAGAGGGCCTGAGTTATAGGGTGAGAAAAGATGTCCATCAAGACAATTATTCACACACAGAGGATGGTGGGTGTAAGGAATGAGCTGCCAGACGAGGTAGTCTCCATGCTGCAGGTCCCTATCACTTTATAGAATCATGGAATCATAGAAATTAGGTGCAGGAGTAGGCCATTCGGCCCTTCGAGCCTGCACCGCCATTCAATGATCATGGCTGATCATCCAACTCAGTATCCCGTACCTGCCTTCTCTCCATACCCCCTGATCCCTTTAGCCACCAGGGCCACATCTAACGCCCTCTTAAATATAGCCAATGAACTGGCCTCAACTACCCTTTGTGGCAGAGAATTCCACAGATTCACCAATGTCTGTGTGAAAAATGATCTTCCCATCTCAGTCCTAAAAGACTTCCCCCTTAATCTTAAACTGTGACCCCTTGTCCTGGAGTTCCCCAACATCGGGAACAATCTTCCTGCATCCAGCCTGTCCAACCCCTTAAGAATTTTGTAACTTTCTATAAGATCCCCCCTCAATCTTCTAAATTCCAGCGAGTACAAGCCGAGTCTATCCAGTCTTTCTTCATATGGAAGTCCTGCCATCCCAGGAATCAGTCTGCTGAATCTTCTCTGTACTCCCTCTATGGCAAGAATGTCTTTCCTCAGATTAGGAGACCAAAACTGTACGCAATACTCCAGGTGTGGCCTCACCAAGACCCTGTACAACTGCAGTAGAATCTCCCTGCTCTTGTACTCAAATCCCTTTGCTATGAATGCTAACATACCATTCGCTTTCTTCACTGCCTGCTGCACCTGCATGCCTGTTTCAATGACTGGTGCACCATGACACCCAGGTCTCGTTGCATCTCCCCTTTTCCTAATTGGTCACCATTCAGATAATAGTCTACCCTCATGTTTTTGCCACCAAAGTGGATAACCTCACATTTATCCACATTATACTGCCTCTGCCATGCATTTGCCCACTCACCCAGCCTATCCAAGTCACCTTGCAGTCTCCTAGCATCCTCCTCACGGCTAACACTGCCCCACAGCTTTGTGTCATCTGCAAAATTGGAGATGTTGCCTTCAATTCCCTCGTCCAGATCATTAATATATATTGTAAATAGCTGGGGTCCCAGCACTGAGCCTTGCGGTACCCCACTAGTCACTGCCTGCCATCCTGAAAATGACCCGTTTACTCCTACTCTTTGCTTCCTGTCTGCCAGCTAGTTCTCTATCCACATCAACACTGAACCCCCAATACCGTGTGCTTTAAGTTTGAATGCTAATCTCTTATGTGGGCCCTTGTTGAATGCCTTCTGAAAGTCTAGATATAACACATCCACAGGTTCTCCCTTATCCACTGTACTAGTTACATCTTCGAAAAATTCTATAAGATTCGTCAGACATGGTTTACCTTTCGTAAATCCATGCTGACTTTGTCCAATGATTTCACCACTTTCCAAATGTACTGCTATGCCATCTTTAATAACTGACTCCAGCATTTTCCCCACTACCGATGTTGGACTAACTGGTCTGTAATTCCCCGTTTTCTCTCTCCCTCCCTTTTTAAAAAGTGGGGTTACATTAGCTACCCTCCAATCCTCAGGAATTACTCCAGAATCTAAAGAGTTTTGAAAAATTATCACTAATGCATCCACTATTTCTGGGGCTATTTCCTTAAGTACTCTGGGATGCAGCCTATCTGGCCCTGGGGATGTATCGGCCTTTAATCCAGTCAATTTACCTAACACCACTTCCCGGCTAACCAGGATTTCACTCAGTTCCTCCATCTCATTTGACCCCCGGTTCCCTGCTATTTCAGGCAGATTATTTATGTCTTCCTTAGTGAAGACAGAACCAAAGTAGTTATTCAATTGATCTGCCATGTCCTTGTTCCCCATGATCAGTTCACCAGTTTCTGCCTGCAAGGGACTTACAAGGTTAACTAACCTTTTTCTCTTCTCATATCTATAAAAACGTTTGCAGTCCGTTTTTATGTTCCCTGCCAGTTTTCTTTCATAATCTATTTTCCCTTTCCTAATTAAGCCCTTTGTCCTCCTCTGCTGGACTCTGAATTTCTCCCAGTCCTCTGGTAGGCTGCTTTTTCTGGCTAATTTGTATGCTTCATCTTTAGTTTTGATACTATCCCTGATTTCCCTTGTTATCCATGGATGCACTACCTTCCCTGATTTATTATTTTGCCAAACTGGGATGAACAATTGTTGTAGTTCATCCATGCAGTCTTTAAATACCTTCCATTGCATATCCACTGTCAACCCTTTAAGAATCATTTGCCAGTCTATCTTGGCCAATTCACATCTCATACCCTCAAAGTTACCTTTCTTTAAGTTCAGAACCCTTGTTTCTGAATTAACTATGTCACTCTCCATCCTAATGAAGAACTCAACCATAGTATGGTCTCTCTTGCCCAAGGGGCCACGCACAACAAGACTGCTAACTAACCCTTCCTCATTACTCAATACCCAGTCTAGAATAGCCTGCTCTCTCGTTGGTTCCTCTACATGTTGGTTTAGAAAACTATCCCGCATACATTCCAAGAAATCCTCTTCCTCAGCACCCCTGCCAATTTGATTCACCCAATCTACATGTAGATTGAAGTCACCCATTATAACCGTGTTACCCTTGTTGCACGCATTTCTAATTTCCTGTTTGATGCCATCCCCAACTCCACTACTACTGTTAGGTGGCCTGTACACAGTTCCCACTAGCGTTTTCTGCCCCTTAGAGTTTCGCAGCTCTACCCATATCGATTCCACATCCTCCACGCTAATGTCCTTCCTTTCTATTGCATTAATCTCCTCTCTAACCAGCAACGCTACCCCACCTCCTTTTCCTTTCCGTCTATCCCTCCTGAATATTGAATATCCCTGGATGTTCAGCTCCCAGCCTTGGTCCCCCTGGAGCCATGTCTCCGTGATCCCAACTGTATCATACTCATTAACATCTATCTGCACATTCAACTCATCCACCTTTTTACGAATGCTCCTCGCATTGAGACACAAAGCCTTCAGGCTTGTTTTTACAACACTCTTACTCCTTATACAATTATGTTGACAAGTGGCCCTTTTTGATTATTGCCCTGGTTTTATCTGCCTGCCACTTTTACTTTTCACCTTGCTCCCTATTGCTTCTACCCTCATTTTACATCCCTCTGTCTCTCTGCTCATGCTCCCACCCCCCTGCCGCATTAGTTTAAATCCTCCCCGACAGCACTAGCAAACACTCCCCCTACTCCTGCACCTACTGTTGTCTATTGTTGGACAATAGGTGCAGGAGTAGGCCATTCGGCCCTTTGAGCCAGCACCGCCATTCACTGTGATCATGGTTGATCATCATCGTAGGAACCTTGAGGGAAACACAAAGTGGTGGAGGAACTCAACAGGTAAGGTAGCATCTGTGGAGGGAATGGACAGACGACATCTTGTGTTGGGTCTTTCTTCTGACACCACAGGCTTACTGAAGACCAGCCATTCTGAGAGCGGGAACCTCAGCAGTGGAGATGCACCTGGTAAATCAAAATGTGGGCTTGTGGACACACCGCTGCGGAGATGAGGTGGGATCGTGGAAGTTGTCCAGAAGACACAAAGTGCTGGAGTAACTTTAAGCGGAGTAACTGGAGTAACTTTAAACTTTAAGAGTAAGTGTGTGGCACGGTGGCGCAGCGGTAGAGTTGCTGCCTCGTGGTGCCAGAGATCCAGGTTCGATCCTGATTACGGGCGCTGTCTGTACGCAGTTTGTACCTTCTCCCCGTGACCTGCGTGGGTTTTCTCCGGGTGCTCCGGTTTCCTCCCACACTCCAAAGACGTACAGGTTTGTAGGTTAATTGGCTTGGTATAAATGTAAAAAGTTGTCCCTAGTGTGTGCAGGATAGTGTTAATGTGCGGAGATCGCTGGTCGAGTGTGTCTCCAAACTGAACTAAATCTAAACTCAGCAGGTCGGGCAATATTTCTGGAGAACATGGATAGTCCGGGACCCTTCTTCAGTATCAAAGAGTCTGGGTGAGTAATTCCATGTTAGAAGTTGTCAGCAGGGATTTCAGTAAAGGGGCCTGTCCCACTTATGTGCCTTTTACGGTGACTGCCGGCACCCGTCATAGTCACAGCAGGTGGTCGAATATGTTCAACATGTTGAAAATCCAGCGGTGACCAGAACAAGGTACGACTCTTTGGGCGACTACTCATGACCGTACAGGCATCACCCCTCTGCCACTATGACGGGTGCCGGCAAGTCGCCGAAAAAATCGCGTACGTGGTTCAGCCCTTTACGGCTTCAGGTTTAGGTGCATGTTGCTATTATATTCTACACGGCCATCGTAGAGTCTGTCCTCACCTTCTCCATCGTGGCCTGGTTTGGCTCAGCCACCAAGCACGACACCTGGAGGCTGCAGCGAATCGTCCGATCAGCAGAGAAGGTTATTGGCTGCAACCTTCCCTCCATTGATGAACTGTACGCTGCAAGGGCCAGGAAGCGAGCGGGCAAGATCATCTCTGACCCCTCTCACCCTGGCCACAAACTCTTTGAATCACTTCCCTCTGGAAGGCGACTCCGGACTGTCAAAGCTGCCACAGCCAGACATCAAAACAGCTTTTATCCACGAGTAGTTGCTCTACTTATTAACCCAAAATCTGTAGCCTCCTTTTATTCTGGTAATTTATTTAATTCACATGTTTAATCGATAAACATATAAAATTATAAAAGAACTGGACAAGCTAGATGCAGGAAAAATGTTCCCAATGTTGGGTGAGTCCAGAACCAGGGGTCACAGTCTTAGTATAAAGGGGAGGCCATTTAAGACTGAGGTGAGAAAAAACGTTTTCGCCCAGAGAGTTGTGAATTTGTGGAATTCCCTGCCACAGAGGGCAGTGGAGGCCAAATCACTGGATGGATTTAAGAGAGAGTTAGATAGAGCTCTAGGGGCTAGAGGAATCAAGGGATATGGGGAGAAGGCAGGCACGGGTTATTGATTGGGGACGATCAGCCATGATCACAATGAATGGTAGTTCTGGCTCGAAGGGCTGAATGACCTCCTCCTGCACCTATTTGCTATGTTTCTATGATAATGTTTTATTATTAATGTTTAATGTTTTATGTGTCATTCCTAACTGTCACTGTATGTCATGTTGTCACTTGCGGGTGGAGCACCAAGGCAAATTCCTTGTATGTGAATACTTGGCCAATAAACTTATTCATTCATTCATTCATTGTCACCTGTACTGAGGTACAGTGAAAAGCTTTGTTTTGCATGATATCCAAACAGATCAGATATATCATACATAAATAGGTAGAGGAAAGGGGAAGATACAGAGTGCAGAATATGGTTCTCAGCATTGTAGGAAGCAGCATCTCAGACTCGGTGGGCCGAAGGGCCTGTTTCCATGCTGCATCTCTAACTAAACGATTCAATTGTGGAGGAAGGAACTGCAGATGCTGGTTTAAACTGAAGATAGACACAAAATGTTGGAGTAACTCAGTGGGTCAGGCAGCATCTTCAGACTATTTTTCGGTCCATTCCTGTCTCTGATGTCAACACCTGGGAATGTGGGGATTTCAGAACGGTGAAATCAGGGCAGAATGTCAGAAAGGGCAGCACGGTGGCGCAGCGGGTAGTGCTGCTGCCTCACAGCGCCAGAGACCCGGGTTCCACCCTGACTACGGGCGCTGCCTGTACGGAGTTTGTACGCTCGCCCTGTGACCTGTGTGGGTTTTCTCCGGGTGCTCCGGTTTCCTCCCACATTCCAAAGACATGCGAGTTGTATGTTAATTGGCTTTGGTATAATTGTACAAATGGTAAAACAATTGTCCGCAGTGCGCGTAAGATAGAGTTAAAGCCCGGTCCCACTGTATGAGTTCATCCCAAGAGTTCTCCCGAGTTTGCCCTGATTCGAACTCGGAGATTTACGGTAATGGCCGCCCGTCGGTACTCTGGGCTCTCGTGGACATTTTTCAACGTTGAAAAATCTGCACGAGTCTTCCCGTGCTTACCTGCCGTTAGCGAGTCTTCCCGAGTACCTGCCGTTAGCGTTACGAGCCGCTACGGGACGTCCCCGAGCTCCGACGTACCCGCTACGTTCATTCTCCGTGCTTACCACGAGTTTGATTTTTTTTAACTCGGGAGTGCTCTTGGAATGAACTCGTGCTGTGGGACAGGGCTATTGGTGTGTGGGGATCGCTGGTTGGTGCAGTCTCAGTGCGATCAGCGCTGTATCTATAAACTTCTTATCGAGTCCACATCACAAGTTTGGAAATTTTTCAGCCAGAGCTGAACACACTTCTCAGCATCTGCATTCAATGGCGTCTTGTGCTTCTTGTGCGTGGCGGTGGAAAGATTGGTGGAAACGGGGCCCAGACGTGAACGCTCTTTCCCTGACCTCCATCTCGAAACTAACCAAACTTTAAACTAAATGAACGGAGACAGTACAGAAGTGAACGCTGCCCTCCAGTGGACCAGGGCAGAGTTACAGGTGCAACGTCAGTGCAAAGCCACTGGATACAACACCAACAACTTGCTCTGACAGTGAGATGTTAACACTATAACTGCTGAAGTTGTGTTAGAAACATAGAAACATAGAAAATAGGTGCAGGAGTAGGCCATTCTGCCCTTCGAGCCTGCACCGCCATTCAATATGATCATGGCTGATCATCCAGCTCAGTATCCTGTACCTGCCTTCTCTCCATACCCCCAATCCCTTTAGCCACAAGGGCCACATCTAACTCCCTCTTAAATATAGCCAATGAACTGGCCTCAACTACCTTCTGTGGCAGAGAATTTCACAGATTCACCACTCTCTGTGTGAAAAATGTTGTTCTCAACCCAGTCCTAAAAGACTTCCCCCTTATCCTTAAACTGTGACCCCTTGTTCTGGACTTCCCCAACATGGGGAACAATCTTCCTGCATCTAGCCTGTCCAACCCCTTAAGAATTTTGTAAGTTTCTATAAGATCCCCCCTCAATCTTCTAAATTCTAAAAAAAGAGTACTAGCCGAGTCTATCCAATCTTTCCTCATATGAAAGTCCTGACATCCCAGGAATCAGTCTGGTGAACCTTCTCTGTACTCCCTCTATGGCAAGAATGTCTTTCCTCAGATTAGGAGACCAAACTGTTCACAATACTCCAAGTGTGGTCTCACCAAGGCCCTGTACAACTGCAGTAGAATTTCCCTGCTCCTATACTCAAATCCTTTTGCTATGAATGCTAACATACCATTTGCTTTCCTCACTGCCTGCTGCACCTGCATGCCTACTTTCAATGACTGGTGTACCATGACACCTAAGGGCTCGTTGCATCTCCCCTTTTCCTAATCGGCCATCATTCAGATATTAGTCTACTTTCCTGTTCTTGCCACCAAAGTGGATAAACTGACATTTATCCACATTATACTGCATCTGCCAGGCATTTGCCCACTCACCCAAACTATCCAAGTCACCTTGCAGCCTCCTAGCATCCTCCTCACAGCTAACACTGCCCCCCCAGCTTCGTGTCATCCGCAAACTTGGAGATGTTAGAAACATAGAAACATAGAAAATAGGTGCAGGAGTAGGCCATTCGTCCCTTCGAGCCTGCACCGCCATTCAATGTAATCATGGCTGATCATCCAACTCAGTATCCTGTACCTGCCTTCTCTCCATACCCCCTGATCCCTTTAGCCACAAGTGCCACATCTAACGCCCTCTTAAATATAGCCAATGAACTGCCTCAACTACCTTTTGTGGCAGAGAATTCCAGAGACTCACCACTCTCTGTGTAAAGAATGTTTTCCTCATTTCGGTCCTAAAGGAATTCCCCCTTATCCTTAGACTGTGACCCCTTGTTCTGGACTCCCCCAACATCGGGAACAATCTTCCAGCATCTAGCTTGTCCAACCCCTTAAGAATTTTGTAAGTTTCTATAAGATCCCCCCTCAATCTTCTAAATTCCAGTGAGTACAAGCCGAGTCTATCCAATCTTTCCTCATATGAAAGTCCTGACATCCCAGGAATCAGTCTGGTGAATCTTCTCTGTACCCCCTCTATGGCAAGGATGTCTTTCCTCAGATTTGGAGACCTAAACTGTACGCAATACTCCAGGTGTGGCCTCACCAAAACCCTGTACAACTGCAGTAGAACCTCCCTGCTCCTATACTCAAATCCTTTCGCTATGAATGCTAACATACCATTTGCTTTCTTCACTGCCTGCTGCACCTGCATGCCTACTTTCAATGACTGGTGTACCATGACACCCAGGTCTCGTTGCATGTCCCCCTTTCCTAATCTGCCACCATTCAGATAATAGTCTACCCTCATGTTTTTACCACCAAAGTGGATAACCTCACATTTATCCACATTATACTGCATCTGCCATGCATCTGCCCATTCACTCAGCCTATCCAAATCACCCTGCAGCCTCCAAGCATCCTCCTCAAACCTAACTATACCCCCCAGCTTGGTATCATCTGCAAATTTGGAGATGTTGCATTGAATTCCCTCGTCCAAATCATTAATATATATTGTAAATAGCTGGGGTCCCAGCACTGAGCCTTGCGGCACCCCACTAGTCACTGCCTGCCATTCTGAAAAGGACCCGTTTACTCCTACCCTTTGCCTCCTGTCTGCTAGCCAGTTCTCTATCCACATCAATACTGAACCCCCAATACCGTGTGCTTTAAGTTTGTATGCTAATCTCTTATGCGGGACCTTGTCGAAAGCCTTCTGAAAGTCTAGATATAACACATCCACTGGTTCTCCCTTATCCACTCTACTAGTTACATCCTCAAAAAATTCTATCAGATTTGTCAGACATGATTTACCTTTCGTAAATCCATGCTGACTTTGTCCAATGATTTCACCACTTTCCAAATGCGCTGCTATCCCATCTTTAATAACCGACTCTAGCAGTTTCCCCACTACCGATGTTAGACTAACTGGTCTGTAATTCCCCGCTTTCTCTCTCCCTCCTTTTTTAAAAAGTGGGGTTACATTAGCTACCCTCCAATCCTCAGGAACTACTCCAGAATCTAAGGAATTTTGAAAAATTATCACTAATGCATCCACTATTTCTGCGGCTACCTCCTTGAGTACTCTGGGATGCAGACTATCTGGCCCTGGGGATTTATCGGCCTTCAATCCGTTCAATTTACCCAACACCACCTCCCGGCTAACCTGGATTTCACTCAGTTCCTCCATCTTATTTGACCCCCGTTCCACTGCTATTTCCGGCAGATTATTTATGTCTTCCTTAGTGAAGACAGAACCAAAGTAGTTATTCAATTGGTCTGCCATGTCCTTGTTCCCCATGATCAATTCACCTGTTTCTGACTGCAAGGGACCAACATTTGTTTTAACTAGTCTCTTTCTCTTCACATATCTATAAAAACTTTTGCAGTCAGTTTTTATGTTCCCTGCCAGTTTCCTTTCATAATCTATTTTCCCTTTCTTAATTAAGCCCTTTGTCCTCCTCTGCTGGATTCTGAATTTCTCCCAGTCCTCCGGTAGGCTGCTTTTTCTGGCAAATTTGTATGCCTCATCTTTTGTTTTTATACTATTGCTGATTTCCCTTGTTATCCACGGATGCACCACCTTCCCCGATTTATTCTTTTGCCAAACTGGTATGAACAACTTTTGTACTTCATCCATGCGGTCTTTAAATACCTTCCATTGCACATCCACTGTCAACCCTTTAAGAATCACCTGCCAGTCTATCTTGGCCAATTCACATCTCATACCTTCAAAGTTACCTTTGTTCAAGTTCAGAACCCTTGTTTCTGACTTAATTTTGTCACTCTCCATCCTAATGAAGAACTCAACCATATTATGGTCACTCTTGCCCAAGGGGCCACGCACAACAAGACTGCTAACTAACCCTTCCTCATTACTCAATACCCAGTCTAGAATAGCCTGCTCTCTCGTTGGTTCCTCCACATATTGGTTGTGTTACTGCGTTGGCCTGGATGTGGATTGGCAGCTCCAGCAAATGATGCCAAACTACTTAGAATTTAGATTAGACACAAACCTTGACGACAATAGACAATAGGTACAGGAGTAGGCCATTCGGCCCTTTGAGCCAGCACCGCCATTCAATGTGATCATGGCTGATCATCCCCAATCAGTACCCCGTTCCTGCCTTCTCCCCAGAGTTTGTTAACCGAATTGCATCCTGCCCTTGTGCCCCTGATTCATTGCTGCTGCCGACTTAGTGGACCTCGACGGAGATCCCAGTAGATGGATGTCCGAGTACAGCCAGGGTCTCCAACGGCAGAAGCCCCCAGCCAGCTGCGTGGAGCGGTACGGTGGCACAGCAGTAGAGTTGCTGCCTCACAGTGACTACGGACGCTGCCTGTACGTAGTTTGTATCTTCTCCCCGTGACCTGCGTGGGTTTTCTCCGGGTGCTCCGGTTTCCCCACCACTCGGAAGACGTACAGTTCTGTAGGTTAAGTGGCTTCTGAACATTGTAAACTGTCCCTGGTGCGTGCAGGATAGTGTTAATGTGCGGGGTTTGCTGGTTGGTGCGGATTGGGTGGGCCGAAGGGCCTGTTTTTGCACTGTATCTCTACCGGGAATCGGGATCAGATCTAGAGTCATCCGAGGATCGTCTCCTGCTCGATCCCGAAGACCAAGAGCCGGGGCAGAGTGTGGAGGGAGTTGATGGCGATGGACGCTGAACAAGATGGCCGCTTTCAAGATGGCGGCGGACGGAGGACAGGATCGGTGTCGTCATGACAACGGGCCATTAAGGCCAAGACGAGACTGCACTCCTAAGAACTTTAGAACTTTGTGTACTGTCTCGCTGAAGTCTGCTCTTACAGGACCATAGGAATGATTGGATTAGCATATGATGAGCATTTGACGGCTCTGGGCCTGTACTTGCTGGAGTTTAGAAGGATCAGTGGGGACCTCATTGAAATGTACAGAATAGTGAAAGGCTTGGATAGAGTGGATGTGGAGAGGATGTTTCCACTGGTGGGAGAGTCTAGGACTAGAGGGCACAGCCTCAGAATTAAAGGATGTACCTTTCAGGTGGTGATGAGGAGAAATTTATTTAGCCAGAGGGTGGTAAATCTGTGGAATTCATTGCCATAGAAGGCTGTGGAGGCCAAGCCAGTAGATATTTTTAAGGCGGAGATAGATAGATTCTTGATAGTGCGGGTGTCAGGGGTTATGGGGAGAAGGCAGGAGAATGGGGTTGAGAGGGAAAGATAGATCAGCCATGAATGAATGGCGGAGTGGACTTGATGGGCCGAATGGTCTAATTCTGCTCCGAGAACCTATGAGCATGACCCTTAACCTTCGACTGGCCAAGCTTATGGTCCCATGAATAATGTCCCACGCAGTACAATCTCTGCCCACACGCCTTGAGGAAAGACCCAGACCCTACATCATAATAGACAACAGACAATAGGTGCAGGAGGAGGCCATTCGGCCCTTCGAGCCAGCAATGTGATCATGGCTGATCATAGAGTGATACAGCGTGGAAACAGGCCCTTTGGCCCAACTTGGCCACGCCTTCCAACATGTCTCATCTACACTAGTCCCACCTGCCCACATTTAGCCCACATCTGAAAGCAAACCTGTCCTATGCATGTACATGACTAATTGTTTCTTAAAGGTGGTGATAGTCCCTGCCTCAATGACCTCCTCCGTTAGCCCTTTCCATATGCCCACCACCGTTTGTCCAAAAAGTACCTATCCATGTTCTCCACAGATGCTGCCTGACCCGCTGAGTTACTCCAGCACTCTGTGAAACGTCACCTATCCATGTTTTCCAAAGATGCTGCCTGACCCGCTGAGTTACTCCAGCACTCTGTGAAACGTCACCTATCCATGTTCTCCACAGATGCTGCCTGACCCGCTGAGTTACTCCAGCACTCTGTGAAACGTCACCTATCCATGTTCTCCACAGATGCTGCCTGACCCGCTGAGTTACTCCAGCACTCTGTGAAACGTCACCTATCCATGTTCTCCACAGATGCTGCCTGACCCACTGAGTTACTCCAGCACTCTGTGAAACGTCACCTATCCATGTTCTCCACAGATGCTGCCTGACCCGCGGAGTTACTCCAGCACTCTGTATTTTGATTTATAAATCTGTATCTGCAGTTCCTTGTGTTTCCTTCAAACTGAATGGATCGTGCTTCAGAGATCAGTGTTTGGTGACCTCTAGTGTTCATTCAACACATTACAATAGACAATAGGAAAGTCAAGGCACTTTTATTTCTATACCACATTTAAAAACAACTCTCATTGACCAAAGTGCTTTACATTAGTGCAGGTACTAACGTGCTACATACAGTGGTACATAGATCTAACAATACATACATTAATACACACATACAGCGCTCCCTCAGAGGCCCTCATGAAAGGCTTGGGATTAGAAATAGGTTTTAAGTCTAGACTTAAAGGAGTCGATGGTGGAGAAGGAGACTTAAAGGAGTTCTGATGAGAAGAGGGATGCTGTTCCACAGTCTAAGTGCTGCAACTGCAAAAGGGCGGTCGCCCCTGAACATAAACCTGGACCGCGGGATAGTCTGTAACCCCAAGTCGGCCGATCTGAGGGACTTGGAGTAGCAATGTTACAGAATTTTGTGATTTTAAAAATCAAGTCTGCAATTTATCCCATCAGATACCCTCACATTTATCTATATTATACTGCATCTGCCACGCATCTGTCCACTCACTCAACCTGTCCAGGTCACCCTTCAAGCTCCTAACATCCTCTTCACAGTTCGCACTGCCACCCAGCTTTGTGCCATCTGCAAACTTGCTAGTGTTGCTCCTAATTCCCTCTTCCAAATCATTAATATATATGGTAAACAGTTGCGGCCCCAACACCGAGCCTTGCGGCACTCCACTCGCCACTGCCTGCCATTCTGAAAATAACCCGTTCACTCCTACTCTTTGCTTCCTGTCTGCCAACCGATTTTCTATCCATGTCAACACCCTACCCCCAATACCATGTGCTCTAATTTTAGTCACCAGTCTCCTGTGCGGGACCTTATCAAAGGCTTTCTGAAAGTCTAGATACACTACATCCACTGGCACCCATTTCACCCATCACATCCTCAGAAAATTCCAGAAGATTAGTCAAGCATGATTTCCCTTTCATAAATCCATGCTGACTTGGACTAATCCTTTTACTGCTATTCAAATGCCCCATTATTACCTCTTTAATAATTGACTCCAGCATCTTTCCCACCACCGAAGTCAGTCTAACTGGTCTGTAATTCCCTGTTTTCTCTCTCGCTCCTTTGTTGAAAAGTGGGATAACATTAGCTATCCTCCAATCCACAGGAACTGATCCTGAATCTATTGAACATTGGAAAATGATCACCAATGCGTCCACTATTTCTAGAGCCACCTCCCTGAGGACCCTGGGATGCAGACCATCAAAACCAATGGTCTGTGGTGTATCTGGACTTTCTTTTTTTAAATTAAAATATATATATTTATTAGAAGCAGTGTACAGTAGCAATGTTACAAAATTTTGGGATTTTAAAAATCAAGTCTGCAATTTATCCCATCAGATAAAGCACAAAAAGAAGTTTAATTTGACACCTAATTCATTTTAATATCTTCAGTATTAAAAAAGTTATGGCCATTTTCATACTCGGAAATTAGCATCTTGTTCCCCATTGCCTTTCTATTGACTTAACACAAAAGCTGTGATCGAGGACAGTCAAAAGCCCATAAATTTCTTAAAAATTAAGAGAACTGAAAGAAATTTTCAGTTATTATAGATTGAAGCATTCTGAAGCAAATATGAAACAATCTTACATGGATGACCTGAAATTAAAAGCATATAATTAGTTAGTTACCCAATTGTACCCAATTACAAAATTCAATTACTCGATCTAAACATCTATCCATTTCTTAAATTTTTATTTTTTTTAATTTAAATCCTAAGTGTCCAATTAACATTCACACAAGAATTCACAGTATAACATGATTTTTAAATCTAATTGTCATTCATTTATAGGCCAAATTGAAGGAATTTAGTGTTTAATGCCTGTAAATTAATGGCCATTTAAATCAGCTTGCGAGTGGGCTTTCTGGAACACGATGGATTGGAACATTGCGGTTGCGGTGAATTTAAACCCCATATCAGCAGGAAAAACACTGCCGGTTCATATGGGGACTAAATCACCGTTTCGCAACATACAATGTTGATTAAGGTCATCTAAAAAAGCAAGTTTATATGTAAAAATAAACAGCTTTCACTTACCTGTCCCCTACGTAAAATCGGTCCCCGTTGTCGGCGTTCACGGCATTAGGAGCTAATTTTTATTTTACTGCAGCGATGAAACAGTCGGGCTATTTATAAAAAAAAATTAACTTACCGTCAGTCGGTACGAATCTCCAGAAATAGATCGCACTCCGACAAAAGAAAGCTCCGGATGGCAAGGGGAAAACCGCATTTTAACCCCGCCCCCCCCTCTTAAAGGCGCCAAAGTCGCGCACACGGCCAGCGGCAGAACTGCAGCACCGTTGAAGGTAGGTTTTGTAACATACCTATGTACAGTAGTATAAACCGCGGCATATGACAACATACATTTATTGTACATCTTCTATTTTAATTTTGACAAAAATGACATAGAAAGAGAGCGAAAGAGCAAGGTAGAGAAAAAGTGAAAGATAGTGAATGTGTAAAAGTTGAACCCATAAACTACCAAAGAGCGTAGTCACAAAGTGAGTAAATAAAAACTTTAAAAAAAGACAAAAACGGAAAAAAAGACCAAAAAGTGTTGATATACCTGCTTCATTTCTCACCTCACCCATCACCCTGTCCATAAATCGGTTTAATTCCAAAGTTGTGTTGCACCATACTACCCTTGTAATGAATCAATGAAAGGAGACCATATCTTTGAGAATTGCTCTGATTTTCCTGCTAAGACGAGTCTCATATCTTCAAGATGTAGCGTCTCAGACATGCTTGCGATCCACATTTTAAGAGTTGGGGGTAGATGCATTTTTCCAAAATGTAAGTATAATTTTTTCGCCATTATCAGGCCATATTTAAGGAAATGTCTTTGAAATGTTGATAGCAGAGCAGGCTCCTGTTATTCCTAAAATAATCAATTCTT
The DNA here is from genome assembly GCA_963514005.1 of Raja brachyura. The sequence continues at coordinate 119,431,000 of OY740785.1, forward strand.
TATGGGGGTCCAGTTTTGTTTAATAATTTTGAGAAAATTTCAAATATTTCTTTCCAAAATATCTGAGTTTTATGCAAGAGGCAAAGGAGTGTGTTATAGTTGCTTCTTGAGAGAGACATTTGTCGCAAATAGGAGATACATTTGGGAACATCTTATTCAGTTTAGTTTTTGAGTAGTAGAGTCTGTGCAGTATTTTGAATTGGATTTGAATGTGTCTAACAATAATAGAACAATTATATATATATAGGAGATATTTTTCCCATCTGTCTTTTGAGATTTTTAGGCCTAATTCCTCTTCCCATTCTCTTCTAATTACGTCTGATGATGGCATTTCTATATTTAGAAGGATATTGTACAAGTGTGACATTAGTTTATTTGACTCTGCATTTCTATTCATACCTTCATCTAATATATCTGGTAACAGAGTTTGGTGCTCGTGGGTATATGTTTTCAAATAATCTTGAATTTGAAGATATCTAAAATATTGATTACCTTTCAGACTGTATTTCAACTGTAATTTCTGGAATTATAGGAGGTTTCCCATTTTGTACAAATCTCCAACATAGAAACATAGAACATAGAAAATAGGTGCAGGAGTAGGCCATTCGGCTCTTCGAGCCTGCACCGCCATTCAATATGATCATCCAACTCAGTATCCCGTACCTGCCTTCTCTCCATACTCCCTGATCCCACAAGGGCCACATCTAACTCACTCTTAAATATAGCCAATGAACTGGCCTCAACTACCTTATGTGGCAGAGAATTCCAGAGACTCACCACTCTCTATGTGAAAAATGTTTTCCTCATCTCGGTCCTAAAGGAATTCCCCCTTATCCTTAGACTGTGACCCTTGTTCTGGACCTCCCCAACATTGGGAACAGTCTTCCTGCATCTAGCCTGTCCAACCCCTTAAGAATGTTGTGTTAAAGAAGGAACTGCAGATGCTGGAGAATCGAGGGTTACACAAAAAGCTGGAGAAACTCAGCGGGTGCAGCAGCATCTAAGGAGCGAAGGGGATAGGCGACGTTTCGGGTCGAGACCCTTCTTCAGACTGGTCAGGGATCAGGGAAACGAGAGATATAAACAGTGATGTGGAGAGATAAGGAACAATGAGTGAAAGATATGCAAAAAAGTATTGGTGATAAAGGAAGCAGGCCATTGTAAGCTGTTTGTGGTGTGAAAATGAGAAGCTAGTGTGACTGGGGGGGGGGGGGGGGAGAGATGGAGAAGGAATGTCAGGGCCAGAGGGCTGAGGGAGAGGTGGGGGGGAGGCAGTCTGGGTTAACAGAATTGAGAAAATTCAATGTTTAAGCCCAGAGGATGCAGACTCCCCAAGCGGAATATGAGGTGCTGTTCCTCCAACTTGCGGTGTTGATCACTCTGGCCGTGGAGGAGGCCCAGGACCGAGAGGTCGGATACAGAGTGGGAGGGGGAGTTGAAGTGCTGAGCCACCGGGAGGTCGGGTTGGTTATTGCGGACCGAGCGGAGGTGTTCGGCGAAACGATCGGCCAGCCTACGCTTGGTCTCACCGATGTAGATCAGCTGGCATCTGGAGCAACAGATGCAGTAGATGAGGTTGGAGGAGGTGCAGGTGAACCTCTGTCGGACTTGGAATGACTGCTTGGGTCCCTGAAAGGATTGGATGGGGGAGGTGAAGGGACAAGTGTGGCATCTCTTGCGGTTGCAAGGGAAAGTGCCCGGGGAAGGAGTGGAGCGGGAGGGAAGGGAAGAATTGACAAGGGAGTTGCGGAGGGAGCGGTCTTTGCGGAAGGCAGACAGGGGGGGAGATGGGAAGATGTGGCGAGTGGAGGGGTCACGTTGGAGGTGACGAAACTGGCAGAGGACTATCTGTTGTATAGAAAACATAGAAACATAGAAAATAGGTGCAGGAGTAGGCCATTCGGCCCTTCGAGCCTGCACCGCCATTCAATGTGATCATGGCTGATCATCCAACTCAGTATCCCGTACCTGCCTTCTCTCCATACCCCCTGATCCCTTTAGCCACAAGTGCCACATCTAACGCCCTCTTAAATATAGCCAATGAACTGGCCTCAACTACCTTCTGTGGCAGAGAATTCCAGAGACTCACCACTCTCTGTGTAAAGAATGTTTTCCTCATTTCGGTCCTAAAGGAATTCCCCCTTATCCTTAGACTGTGACCCCTTGTTCTGGACTCCCCCAACATCGGGAACAATCTTCCAGCATCTAGCTTGTCCAACCCCTTAAGAATTTTGTAGGTTTCTATAAGATCCCCCCTCAATCGTCTAAATTCCATCGAGTACAAACCGAGTCTATCCAATCTTTCCTCATATGAAAGTCCTGACATCCCAGGATGCGCTGGCTGGTGGGGTGAAAGGTGAGGACCAGGGGGACTCGGCCCTTGTTGTGAGTGGGGGAATGGGGAGAGAGGGCAGTGTTGTGGGGTATGGAGGAGACCCTGGTGCAAGCCTCATCTATAGTGGGGGAGGGGAAACCCCGTTCTCTGAAGAACGAGGACATTTGCGATGACCTGGTGTGGAACACGTCATCCTGGGAGCAGATGCGGCGTAGACGTTGGAATTGGGAATAGGGGATGGAGTCCTGTAAGGACTCCATCCCCTATTCCCAATTCCTCCGTCTATTCCCAATTCCTCCGTCTATTCCCAATTCCTCCGTCTACGCCGCATCTGCTCCCAGGAGGACGTTTGCGATGTCCCCCCAGTCGCACTAGCTTCTCATTTTCACACCACAAACAGCTTACAATGGCCTGCTTCCTTTATCACCAATAGTTTTTTGCATATTTCACTCATTGTTCCTTATCTCTCCACATCACTGTTTATATCTCTCGTTTCCCTGATCCCTGACCAGTCTGAAGAAGGGTCTCGACCCGAAATGTCGCCTATCTCCTTCGCTCCTTAGATGCTGCTGCACCCGCTGAGTTTCTCCAGCTTTTTGTGTAACCCTTAAGAATGTTGTAAGTTTCTATACGATCCCCCCTCAGTCTTCTAAATTCTAGCGAGTACAAGCCGAGTCTATCCAGTCTTTCCTCATATGAAAGTCCTGACATCCCAGGAATAAGTCTGGTGAACCTTCTCTGTACCCCCTCTATGGCAAGAATGTCTTTCCTCAGATTTGGAGACCAAAACTGTACGCAATACTCCAGGTGTGGTCTCACCAAAACCCTGTACAACTGCAGTAGAACCTCCCTGCTCCTATACTCAAATCCTTTCGCTATGAATGCTAACATACCATTTGCTTTCTTCACTGCCTGCTGCACCTGCATGCCTACTTTCAATGATTGGTGTACCATGACATCCAGGTCTCGTTGCATCTCCCCTTTTCCTAATCGGCCACCATTCAGATAATAGTCTACCCTCCTGTTTCTGCCACCAAAGTGGATAACCTCACATTTATCCACATTTATTTTTAATTCCTTTTTAATTCCTAGTCTTTCCCAATAAATAAACGTTTTATCAATAATGGATGGTTTGAACGACGGGTTATTAGCTATTGGAGAAAGAAGAGATAGATTTCTTAATTTAAAAGTAAATTTTACTTGTCTCCAAATCTGTAAAGTGCTATGAATAATCGGATTTTTCTCGTATATTGTGTTCTTCAACTTTATTGGGGAGAGAAGGATCGCGCCTATATTAAAAGGCGAACAATCCTCTCTCTCCATTACTAACCAATCTACCTGTCGACATGCATTATCCAGCCAGTATATCACGTTTTTAATATTCGCTCCCCTATAATAGCATAAGAAATTGGGGAGCGCCAATCCACCAATTTCTTTGGGTTTGCATTGATGTCGTTTATGAATTCTGTGTGATTTATAAGCCCAAATAAAATTTGTAATCCCGGAATTGAGTTTTTAAAAAAAATTTAAGTAGATATATCGGTATTGATTGAAATAAATAGAGAATTTGTGGGAGGAAAATCATTGTTTTGGCATTTATTCTGCCTATTAGAGACATCGGAAGTATTTTCCAGAATCGAATAAGAGCGTTTAATTTAGTAACTAAAGGCGGGAAGTTGATGTATATTTTCCGGTTACTTGAATACCCAGGTATTTAAATTTTTTATGTACCAATTCTAAAAGAGAATTTTAAAAGGTGTGTCAGCTCTTGAGGTTTTATTGCCATAATTTCACTTTTATTCCAGTTTATTCTATATCCTGAGAAGGAACCGAATTCCTCTATAAGATTTAATATATTTGGAATGCTAACTTGAGAGTTGGTGATGTATAATAATACATCATCTGCATATAATGATATTTTGTTATTAGAATGTTTAGTATTATAACCGTGAATGTTTGGATGTATTCTTATACTTTCCGCTGAGGGTTCAATCGCAAGGGTAAATAGCAGGGGTGATAATGTTCAACCCTGTCTATTGCCCCTGGATAACTGAAATTTCAGTGAAAGTATGTGGTTGGTCAGTATTCTGGCAGTTGGCCTGTCATATAGTAATTTTATCCATTAAGTAAAACTCTCTCCCATCTGAAATGTTTGCAGTACTGTGAAGAGGTATTCCCATTCTACTTGGTCAAATACTTTTTCTGCATCTAATGAAATAATTGATAAGTCTTCTTCAATTTGGTGTGAATACATTATATTAAAAAGACGTCAAAAAATTATTAAATGAATGTCTCTTAGGTATGACCCCGTTTGATCCAAATGTATTAATTTACTATCGTATTTAATTAATCTTCTTGCCAAAGTTTTTGCTAATATTTTCTTATCTGTATTTAACAATGCAATTGCTCCATATGAACCGGGGTCTTCTAGATCTTTATCTTTTTTGGGTATAAGTGTGATAGTTAATTCAGCTAGTGTTTCTGGTAGTGTCCGTTCTTTAAATGCATATGTATAAAGGTTGTATAAACGCGGGGAAATTACCTCGTAAAATCTTTTATAAAATTCGTTACTAAACCCGTCTGGTCCCGGTGTTTTACCATTCTTCAGTGAGTTTATTGTCTCTTCTATTTCTTTGATTGAAACATGTGCTCCTAATTCCTCTTGTTCCAACGGATTAAGTGTTGGGAGATTACAGTTGTCCAGAAAGTTTGTAATTTTACTACTGTCTTTTGATGCTTTGGATGTATATAAGTTTTGATAAAATTGAGCATATCTTTTGTTAATGTCTTAAGGCAGCATTAACAATTCACCTTTATCTGATTTGATTTTTAGAATAGTGTGATCCTTTTCCACTTTTTTCAGCTGACGTGCCAAAAGTTTGTGTGGCTTATCGCCAAATTCGAAATTCTCCTGTTTTGTAATTTGAAATAATCTAATAACTCTTGCAGATAAAATTTGGTTTAGCTTAAATTTCAATATCGCTGTCTTGTTGTGTTTCTATATAGTTGGACCTTTAGCGTTTTCTAAATCATTGTCTGATTTGTTCTTTTAGTTGCAATTGTTCCGTCCTATTCATTTTATTTTGAAAAGCTTGGTATGAAATAATAGAACCTCTAATAAAAGCCTTAAAGGATTCCCATAATAGGGAGGTATCTGGGTTATCATTAATCTCAAAGAAAAGTTCCATCTGTTGCTTTGAGTATATACAACCATCCGGGTTGTTTAGTACTTGAGGATTAAACCTCCAAAACGATTTTTTATTGAACATTCCTTCTAGTTTAAGGAGAAGGTTAGCGGAGAATGATCAGAAATGACACTATTATGATATTTAGGATTAGTTGTAAAGGGAATTAATTTTGTGTCCACTAGGAAATAGTCGATACGTGTATAGGTTTTATGTACTGATGAATAAAAGGAGTATTCCCTTCCGGCCAGGTTTTCAATCCTCCATACATCTGTTATATTTGTGTTTTTTATGTATGTATTTAAAGGTTCACTGGATTTTGATTTTATATTAAGCCTCTTTTGTTGGGCAGATTTATCCAGATATTGATCCACAACGCAATTGAAATCTCCCCCGATTATCACGTTTTGGTGATTGGACTCAGAGATTATATGAAGGACCTGGGGATCAGCGGACAAGCCCTACGCCAGGGCATCAAAGAAACATCATGGGTGGCAGAGCGGAGTAGCCAGTGGCTCTGGCTGAAGAGGAAAGACCCCATTTGATCTCCCAAATAATCGGCTAGACAGATGCAGAGGGGGGTGGTTCTGGGACGCCAGAATGCACCGCTGAGTCCACTGGAGACGTTGTGGGTTCAATCAGTGAAACGTCGATGAAAGTAGGTGCCCACTTGATAACCCCAATGACGTGTCTCCCTAGCCTTTCTCAACATCGGAGGAGCATAGGCGAGTGCAGAAGGCTCTCATCACCATCGGGAGTAAATTGATATTTGGCACTTTGGACTTTTAACATCTAGTCCTGTATTTGTAAGGATTTTATTTAAAAATTGCGGGTTTTCAAAATTAGGAGCATAAATACTTACCATGGTAAGTAGAGTAGATTGTATCTCTCCAGAGACTATAACATACCTCCCCTCTTTGTCTACGATGGTATTCTTATGTTTAAATGGTATGCCTTTGCAGAATTATAATTGCTGTAGCCCTAGATTTGGAGAGATAAGAGGAATGATATGTTTGACCGGTTTGGACTTTCAAAAAGCCTTTGACAAGATCCCACACAAGAGATTAGTGTGCAAAATTAGAGCATATGGTATTGGAGGTAGGGTATTCACATGGATGGCAGACTGGTTGGCAGACAGGAAGCAAAGAGTAGGAATTAAAGGGTCCTTTATTAACAGGCAGTGACTAGCGGGGTGCCGCAAGGCTCAGTGCTGGAACCCACTATTTACAATACTATATATATTAACGATTTAGATGAGGGAATTAAATGTAACATCTCTAAATTTGCAGATGGCACAAAGCAGTGTGAGCTGTGAGGAGGATGCTGTGAGGCTGCAGGGTGACTTGTACAGGTTGGGTGAGAGGGCAGATACATGGCAGATGCAGTATAATGTGGATGAATGTGAGGTTATACACTTTGATGTCAAGAACAAGAAGGCAGCTTATTATCTGAATCATAGAAAATAGGTGCAGGAGTAGGCCATTCGGCCCTTCGAGCCTGCACCGCCATTCAATATGATCATGGCTGATCATCCAAATCAGTATCCTGTACCTGCCTTCTCTCCATATCCCCTGAACCCTTTAGCCACAAGGGCCACATCTAACTCCCTCTTAAATATAGCCAATGAACTGGCCTCGACTACCTTCTGTGGCAGAGAATTCCACAGACTCACCACTCTCTGTGTGAAAAATTATCTTCACATCTCGGTCCTAAAAGACTTTCCCCTTATCCTTAAATGGTGTCAGAATGGTGTCAGACTAGGAAAAGGGGAGGTGCAACGAGACCTGGATGTCCATGTACATCAGTCACTGAAAGTATACATGCAGGTACAGCCTTCATAGTGAGAGGATTTGAGTACAGGAGCAAGGAGGACTCATTGCAAGCCCTGGTGAGACCACATCTGGAGTATTGTGTGCAGTTTTGGTCTCTTAATTTAAGGAAGAACATTTTTGCTATTGAGGGAGTGCTGCGTAGGTTCACCAGGTTAATTCCCAGGATGGCAGGACTGTACATATGATGAAAGAATGGGTCGACTGGCCTTGTATTCGCTGGAATTTAAGATGAGAGGGGATTTTATAGAAACTTACATAAAACTCTTAAGGGATTGGACGGGTTAAATGCAGGAAAAATGTTCCCTATGTTGGGGGAGTCCAGAACCAGGACAACTATTCTTAACAGTTTAATTCTTAACAGGCCATTTAGGAGAGAGGTGAGGAAAAACTTCTTCACCCAGAGAATTGTGAATTTGTGGAATTCTCTGCCACAGAAGGTAGTGGAGGCCGATTCACTGGATGTTTTCAAGAGAGTTAGATTTAGTTCTTAGGCCTAACGGAATCACAGGATATGGTTAAAAAGCAAGAACGGGGTACTGATTGTGGATGATCAGCCATGATTATATTGAATGGCAATGCTGGCTCGAATGGGCGGATGGGCTACTCTTGCACCTATTTTCTATGTTTCTGTTTCTAAACTATACACAAATGCACAGGTTGGGCAAGAAGAAAATAAACATTGTGGAATATAGTATTACAACAGTTTACTATGATTACAATCGAGTCGTCTAGTGTACAGGTAAATGATAAGGGAATAACGTTTAATGGAAAATAAAGTCCAGTAACGATTGATTAATGGTAGTCCGAGGGTCACCAATGACAATAGACAATAGGTGCAGGAGTAGGCCATTCGGCCCTTCGAGCCAGAACCGCCATTTAATGTGATCATGGCTGATCATCCTCAATCAATACCCCGTTCCTGCCATCTCCCCATATCCCCTGACTCCAAGCCACGGTTACCCAGCCAGATGCAACTAAATTTAAAGTGGCACTTTCTTCCCAATAACCTTCTCTGATTAAACCCCTCCCTTCACCACCTCCAGTTTAAATTCCAGTTGGAATATTTTGGAGGACCAAGTAACCAAGAACCAAGACTCCGCTATCTTTAAGAGCCCTATCTAGCTCTCTCTTGAAAGCATCCAGAGAACCCGCCTCCACCGCCTTCTGAGGCAGAGAATTCCACAGACTCACCACTCTGTGAGAAAAAGTGTTTCCTCGTCTCCGTTCTAAATGGCTTACTCCTTATTCTTAAACTGTGGCCCCTAATTCTGGACTCACCCAACATCGGGAACATGTTTCCTGCCTCTGGCGTGTCCAAACCCTTAACAATCTTATATTGTTTCAATGAGATCCCCTCTCATCCGTCTAAAGTCCACAGTATACAAGCCCAGCTGATCCATTCTCTCAACATATGCCAGAACCGCCATCCCGGGAATTAACCTTGTAAACCTACGCTGCGCTCCCTCAATAGCAAGAATGCCTTTCCTCAAATTAGGGGACGACAACTGCACACAATACTCCAGGTGTGGTCTCACTAGGGTTCTGTACAACGGCAGAAGGACCTCTTTGCTCCTATATTCGATTCCTCTTGTTATAAGGTTATGTGAGGTAGATAGTAACTCAGTTGTGGTAGGATGGTTCAGTTGCCTGATAACAGCTGGGAAGAAACTGTCCCTGAATCTGGAGGTGTGCGTTTTCACACTTCTGTATCTCTTGCCTGAAGGGAGAGGGGAGAAGAGGGAGTGGCCGGGGTGGGACTCCTCCTTGATGATGCTGCTGGCCTTGCCGAGGCAGCGTGAGGTGTAGATGGAGTCAAGAGAGGTTGGTTTGTGTGACGGTCTGGGCTGCATCCACAATTCGCTGCAATTTCTTGCGGTCTTGGATGGAGCTGTTCCCAAACCAAGCTGTGACGCATCCCGATAAAATGCTTTCTACGGCGCATCTGTAGAAGTTGGTGAGAGTTGTAGAGGACATGCCGAACATCCTAAGCCTTCTAAGGAAGTAGAGGCGTTGCATGGTATGATTTCTGGGATAGAACACAAAGCTTTTCACTCTCAATCTCAATTAACATGACAATAATAAACCAATATCAAGATCACTGTCATAAAAATTGTTGAAACTTTATTCAGCAAATACTGAGTGGTATCAAATGAAACTGTGTATTAAACAGTACAAATAGCTTTGACATAATGAAAAGGCAAATTATACATTCTTAAACAATCATTTGTATCAAAAATATGTTGCTCTTCATTTCAGAGATTAGTATAACTCTCACATTTGGTTATCTCGCACGTATTGTATTGTAAGTGACGCCTCTGACGCCTAGTCTGCGTCAGAATTCGACCAGATATTTAACTGTTCGTCTGCCAGCAGCTCAATGAAAGTTTATTCGCTCGGCTCGAAATCTAAGCTACCAAATCAAGTCATTCAGCTAGGAAACAGGCCATTCTGCCCAACTCATCCATACCTCCCAAGATGCCCCATCTAAGCTGTATGAGTCATGCTTCTGTAGTTACGCCCACTAGCTTTTCAGTTATCACTGCTTGCTGGATTCCTTTAAAGTAAAACCTGCAAGTGTGAAGTCGTGCTTGCTATGTAGTTAACAAAGTCTTTGGATCTTTATCTTGGTGTGTGGCTTCTGTTATTGTATGGTCACCACCAACATGGTGTCAGAGTGTACGGACTTACTCCTCGATTAATTTTATTGTTTTTATATTAGTTTGCTATTTTTCTACTGTGTAGAATGGCTTCTGCTCTCAGGAAACCAGAGATGTTGGTGTTTGATGCGGATCTTGCAGAACGATGGCGTGTGTTTGAAGAGGATTTTTCAATCTACATTGATGCTGCCTACCCTACGGCTGATCCTGGTCTTTGTGCGTCAATCCTTCTTCATTTTGGCAGGCACAGAAGCTGCTCGTCGTGCCAGAAGATTTCACTATGCACCAGCTGGTGACACTAATCTACATAAGCCAGTCCCTCCTAAATCTTTCCTATCCATATAGCTGACTTTTAAAGTGTCTTTTAAATGTTATTGTACGGGCCTCAACCTCCAATTGCAGCTCCTTAGTAATAATTATGATGCTGAAATAAAAAGTCCAGAACTAAAATACAGTAAACCCTCATTTTAATGGACCTCTTTATAACAGATATTGGTTATAACGGACGGAAGTACTCACACAGTCCCTGGCTCGCTCCGCTACCCGACCGCACCTGCCACTGCCGACCCTTGCCAGCAATCTGGTCGTCCGCGTGCCGCGACCATTGACTCCGCCAATCCTCGCTTCTCCCCACGGCCACCAGCACGCCGGGGCCGGCAACTCACCTGGAATCCACAGTCCCAGAGTCTGAAGAGTCTCAACCCAAAACGTCACCTATCCATGTTCTCCAAAGATCTCGAGTTACTCCAGCACTATACTCAATTATAGCAGAAAAACAGCAATAATGGACACCGATCACCCCCCCCCCCCCCCCCCATGGTCCGCTATAGCGAGGGTTTACTGTATATTTATTTAGATTGGATGTTTGTCTAACGTTTCCTAGTCCCATGGCCCACGCTGGAACTGTAACACTGCTAACTGTAAAGTGCAACGTTTGGGGACTGTGGATCAGTAAGTGAATTGAGCTGGGAGTAGCTGGTGGGATTTCAATCACACTGACCTGGAACATATTGCAGTTCATATCACAACAACATGCTTCTTATTATCTTCTCATTCACCTTATACCACCAGCGATCTGGGCTGGTGCACGTTGGGTATTACTTGAGGCTATGTTTTCCACCAACCACAGGTTTAATTCCAGGGTCCCACAACACCAGGACATGAGTGGGTTAACAAATGACAGCACTGCGCCTCCACTCGTTGCTTTAGAAGAATGACCGGGGAACCTCATTGAAACGTACCGAATAGTGAGAGGCTTGGATAGAGTGGATGTGGAGAGGATGTTTCCACTAGTGGGAGAGTCTGAGACTAGAGGGCACAGCCACGGAATAAAAGGACGTTCCTTTAGGAAGAAGCGGAGGAATTTCTTTAGTCAGAGGCTGGTGAATCTGTGGAATTCATTGCCACAGGTGGCTGTGGAAGCCAAGTCAATGGATATTTTTAAGGCAGAGATTGATAGATTCTGAAGAAGGGTCTCGACCTGAAACGTCACCCATTCGTTCTATCCAAAGATGCTGCCTGTCCTGCTGAGTTACTCCAGCATTTTGTTTCTATCTTCAGTGTAAATCAGCATCTGCAGCTCTTTCCGACACTTAGGTAGATTCTTGATTAGTACGGGTGTCAGGGGTTACCGGGAGAAGGCAGGAGAATGGGGTTGAGAACGAGAGATAGGTGGCAGAGTAGACTTGATGAGTGGAATGGCCTATTTCTGCTCCTATTACTTATGAACACTGATCAAAGCTGAATAATTGAAGCTAGGATTCCCACTCCTCAGCCCCACACTGACGATTCATCTGGAAATGCGGCTGAGTGGACAGGTGCCGTTTTGGGTCGGGACCTTTATTCAGAGTGAATCATGCTGATGAAGGGCCTCGACTGGAACCGTCACCTGTCCATTCCCCACCACAGATACTGCTTGACCTGCTGCATTACTCCAGCGCCTCTGTTTAAAACTCCACCACCTGCGCTTTCTAAACGTTAATGTGATGTTTGCAATAAATTACTAATGTTATATTTTGAAGATTTTCTAACATTAACTTTTTTACTCCAGCACTTGATGTTTTACTTATCTTTCTGTAGACTTCAATTCACATTGAACTCTTGCATTGTATGTGACAAACCGAACATATCCTGGGTCTACATTGACGCAAAGAACTGCAGACGCTGGAATCTGGAGCTTGTATACACTGGAATTTAGAAGGATGAGAGGGGATCTTATTGAAACATATAAGATTATTAAGAGTTTGGATACGCTAGAGGCGGGAAACATGTTCCCGGTGTTGGGGGAGTCCAGAACCAGGGGCCACAGTTTAAGAATTAAGAGGTAAGCCATTTAGAACGGAGATGAGAAAACGCTTTTTCACAGAGAGTGGTGAGTCTGTGGAATTCTCTGCCTCAGAGGGCGGTGGAGACCGGTTCTCTGGATGCTTTCAAGAGAGAGCTAGATAGGGCTCTTAAAAATAGCGGAGTCAGGGGATATGGGGAGAAGACAGGAACGGGCTACTGATTGGGGATGATCAGCCATGATCACATTGAATGGCGGTGCTGGCTCAAAGGGCCGAATGGCCTACTCCTGCACCTATTGTCTATTGTCCACATTGACACAAAGAACTGCAGACACTGGAATCTGTAGCAAAACACAAAGTGCTGGAGGAACTCAGTGGGTCAGGCAGCACGAAGGGCCTGTTTCCACACTGTATCACTCTATGACCTGTGCAGTGGATGGAGAGGTGACGTTCCGGGTTGGCAGCTGTTTAGTTTCAGTCTGAAGGCGGCTCTGAGTGCTGCCCGAGGTCCATGTCAACGTTGTCACTCACATTGTGGGGGATTTTCTTGTACTTGTGTATAGAGGCTTCTGTTACTCCCAGACTGACAGGGAAGATCCCCTCGGGTATCAGAGAGGACCAGACTTCTGCTTTCACCTGGGACAGCTCATTTTCAGCAGCAGCCGACTCCTTCACACCAGCAGTTTCCAGCGGTGCTGAACTCTGCTCCTCCTGGACTGCAGGCTGCCCTTCTTCACGCTGTTGGCCCCGTGGTCTCTGCCACTGCTGTATATCCACAGACAGCTTTTGGCTGAGCAGGAGCACCAGGGTCCCTTCAGCCCGCAGCACCCTGTGTATAAAGACCACCGCAATCATTAAGTAAGTAAGTATGTTTATTGGCCACGTATTCACATACAAGGGATTTGCCTTGGTGCTCCGCCTACAAGTAACACCATGACATACAGTGACAGTTACGAATGACTCAGAAATCACTAAACATTAATAATAATAAAACATTAATGATAAAACACCATTGATCAAGCACGTGAACCAACAAGATACCAGATCAAAGACAATAGACAATAGGTGCAGGAGGAGGCCATTCAGCCCTTCGAGCCAGCACCGCCATTCAATGTAATCATGGCTGATCATCCACAATCAGTACCCCGTTCCTGCCTTCTCCCCATATCCCCTAACTCCACTATCTGACTCGTCTCCGTTCTAAATGGCTTACCCCTTATTCTTAAACTGTGACCCCTGGTTCTGGACTCCCCAACATCGGGAACATGTTTCCTGCCTCTAGCGTGTCCAAGCCCTTAACAATCTTATATGTTTCAATGAGATCCCCTCTCATCTTATTTAATCTATATTTAAGAGGGAGTTAGATGTGGCCCTTGTGGCTAAGGGGATCAGAGGGTATAGAGAGAAGGCAGGTACGGGATACTGAGTTGGATGATCAGCCATGATCATATTGAATGGCGGTGCAGGCTCGAAGGGCCGAATGGCCTACTCCTGCACCTAATTTCTATGTTTCTATGTTTCTATCCTTCTAAACTCCAGAGTGTACAAGCCCAGCTGCTCCATTCTCTCAGCATATGACAGTCCCGCCATCACGGGAATTAGACAACCCAGCGGTAATATTCAATATTAACTTCTCTAACTTCAAGTAACCCTTGCTTTCCCCCTCTCTCTCTCTCCATTCCTCCCCCTTCCTAGTTCTCCCACCAGTCTGACTGTCCTCCTGACTAAATTTTTGTAATTGTCACCATCCCCTATCTATCAACGATTCTACATTTTCCTTGATCTTCGCCCCCTTTGAACTCTCGTCTTCACACCTTACCGTTGTTCCATATCTCATGTTTCCCTCTCCCCTGACCCACAGCCACAGAATAAAAGGACAATCCTTTAGGAAGGAGATGAGGAGGAATTTCCTATGTCAGAGTTCGGTGGGTGAATCAGTGGAATTTTACTTCGGAGTCACGTGAGTGACTACGTGAAGAAGACCCCGCCTGGCGCTGGAACAGCATTACGTCGACGCTATCGGCAAAGGAAGAGCTGCAGAGCGCAGCTCCAGCACAGCGGTAAGGAAACGGCCCGCAGGTAAGAAAATTATTTTACTTCCAGGACGTTTTCTTAAAACTCCGTAGGCTGGTAGGAAACCAGCAGGAGTTTAAATAAAAATAAAAAATAAAAATGTTTTAAAAAAATCGCGGGTAAAACGTGCGTCCCGGGGTGTAAAAAGTCGGGACAGCAGACTATTGCGGAGCCGGTTCCGATACCGGTGGCCGATTGAAATACCCATTAGGGAGCCTTTAGTTGCTCCACAAACAAAACTTGAAAACCCAGTGCCTAAAAAGTAAAAAGAGGCTTGAAAGGCCTGAGGTTTCTAAAAGATCCTGTAAGGTAAGCCTAAAATTGGCTAAGTATGGATCTAATGGAGGAAATACTCCAAATTATATCAACCAAGGGTCTAAGTACCCAGAATATTCCCAGGCAGCCCCTGAGGGGGTTCCATATCGTGAATATGGTGCCAATTCGAATTGGGAATTTGAAACCCCAGTGCCTGGGTATGGACTGGAGGAAGTCTCCTTGAACGAGTTTCAGGAGTACCAGGGCTGTATGAGACAGACCCTGAAAGTGGTGTTTGTGGTCAGAAGTACCCACCACAATGCAAATCCAGGTGTGTCTGAGGGGCACAAAGTTACTATACCTGGTGGAGGCGGTGAGGCCATGGAAGGAACCTGGCGGCCAATGTTAATTATATGGTCTCTCACCTGCCTCAAGAAGCTGTTATGGTTGAAACAGCAGATTTGCATTTAAACATGTGCTCGCTTCGGCAGCACATATACTAAAATTGGAATAATACAGAATATAAGAAACATTAGGATGCGCAAGGATGACGCAAATGCATGAAGCATTCCAAAACACCTTTAAGAAGGTACCTGGTAAATCCGGGTTTTGGGCGCCAATGTCAGCAATTATGCGGGCGCAGGAATTACGATTAAAAGAATCCTCAAACTAATTGGCATCACTGTCTTTTAAGACAAGCTGGGAAGTTGTGGAATGACTAAAGTTCAGAATGAAACAAAATATGTTAGGTTTATTCTGCAAACTCATTTGAGTTAAATTATATAAATGGAAGATTGCCATTCAGCCTCTTTTACATCCAAAGATTTACAGGACAAGCAATGTTCAAACTCCTGGTTATTGATTCGGAGAAAATCTGTTTAAGCAAATTAAGTATGGATGAAGGGGAAAAAACTGTTGGTCTTATGAAACCCTTCAGTTGGCCAGTAGGCTGGTCGTATGGAAAAGGGATTTGATTTGAGCCGAGGCAGGAGTATGATAAGGAAGAATTTCCAGCCAGCAAATCGCTTCTCGGCTTTTTGGCTAAGATTAAGCATGGTATCTGTTCTTATCAGTTTAAATCTGATACGTCCCTTATCTAGGGACCATATATTAAATAAAATAACGAATGTACACCCATATTTTGGGTAAGGAGGTAATTTCGTCAAACAGTTGGAGAGGTACAAAACTTAATCCTATTAAAGAAGGATGTTTGGATGAACCTCAGATTGGTGGTAGACTCCAAATGTTGATGATGAAGAGGTATGGATCCATTGGGACACAATAAGCTTATCATTCTTCATGTTTATAGTCTTGGAATAATTCAAATTGACAAAGACGTAAGAATTTGTGTGAGGAAGGAGGTATTGAGAAACAGGAAAGGATCCACAACAATTGTATCAAATATTTCCCCAGACCGTAGAAGATGGGGTTGTACAATCATGTTAGATCTCACACAATTAAATATATTGTCCAGTAATTTTTTTAAAAATGGACACATTCAACACTGCAATACAGCAGGTATCAACAGGTGGTTATATGGCTACAATAAATTGAAGAGATGCATATTTCGGTCCCAATTCACCATAATTTCGTAGGTAATTAAAGTTTATGGATGAGACAGTTTGTGGTACTACAAGCTTTGCCTTTAAGGATTAAGCCAGCATTTGCACTGCCTTAGGCACAAAAGTACATCGTTATGGCTTATCTAGATGACATTTAATTGTCAATGCTAATCAGGAGCCAGGTGGAAAATTAGTCTCAGCAACTACAAGTTGTTTGAGAAGTTGGGTTCCTGATCCATCCAACAAATCTAAGTTACAGCAATCCCAAACCATTGAATATCTGGGGTTTGAGATTAACTCAGTTACCATGTTGGTAACTTTACCAATGGATAAGTGTTGGATTTGACAAATGTGTGTCAAGACCTGATTTACAAACCTTATCCCTCCATCCGAGAGGTTGCCAAGGTTATTGGTAAATTGGCAGCAGCATTTCCAGACAGTAGAGTTTGGTCGTCAACATTACCAAAATCTTCAAAGGGCAAAAACTCAAGCGCTTATTCAGCGAGCAAGCCATTTGATAGGCCAATGCAATTGCCTAAGGGAACTTTATCAGAATTACATTGGTGGATTGAGAATGTTCCATAAGCTGCTAAGAACTTTGTAGTTCATCAGCCAGTAGTGTTTTTGCAAAATGACGAAGTTCTCTCGGATGGGGGGGGGCTACGGATAATGAGACCAGCTGTAGAGGCCGATGGGCTGTCCAAGAGGATTTATTGTTCAAAACATATGGTATTAATTATTTGGAGCTCTTGGTAACATTTTATGTATTAAAAGCTTATTGCCCTTCATTAAAGGATTTGCATGTCCAAGTACAAATAGATTATACCACAGCTGTGGCATATATCAATCACATGGGTGGTGTCAGATCAATATCATGTGATCATCTGGTAACCAGATGTGGCAATGGTGTATGGCAAAAAATATTTGGCTTTCAGCTATTTATCTCTCGGGGAGAGACAATGTTGTGGCAGACAAAAGATCACGAATATTTAAAGACAATACAGAATGGATGTTAATCCACAAAATTTCAAAATATTGTCAGTCGGTATGGAGTACCGGACATTGATCTGTTTGCATCTAGATTGAATCACCAATTGCCCAAATACGTGTCTTGGGGAACACGATCCAGGGGCAGTAGCGGGGGATGTTTTCTCGCTACACTGGGGAATTTGTTCTTTTATGATTTTCCCCATTCTGTCTCATTGGGCAATGTCTCAATAAAAAGCGCAAGACGCTGTCGAAGGCAATTTTGGTGGTGTCAGATTGGCCCACGCAGTCATGGTTCCCATTGATGCTAATATGATTATTGAACCATGTATGACAATTCCCAGTTGCGACAATCTGTTGACACAACCAGTAACAAAAGGAATTCATCCATTGCATGATCATATGTATTTGTTAATCTGCAGGTTCTGACCAGACCATTGCAAGAGTTGTACTGTGGGACAGGACCATGGATGTTATAGTTGCAGCTTGGAGGAATAGCACTAAAACAATATGTCGCATATAAGGAAATGGGAAGTTTGACTGTACACAGTCAAAGATATCTTATCATACTGCAAACATTTCAAATGTATTAGAGTTCCTTGCTGGGTTACAGTTTGATGAGCATTTGAGTTATAGTGCCATTAATTGTGCTCGTAGTGCATTGTCATCCTATTTAGGACAAATTTCAGGTCGGAATTCAGTTGGGTCTCGCCCATTAGTATCCCGATTCATGTAAGGAATTTCAATAAAAATCATCCTAAAACCCATATATACAGGGATTTGGGATGTTAGCATTGTTCTCACTTTGTTTAAACAATGGACTCCAATTAATTCAATGTCTTTGCAGAAATTAACATTCAAGGTGGTAAAGTTAATGGCATTGGTATCAGCTCAAAAAGAGTACAAGCTTTGCAGTTGCAACGGTTGGATTGCATGCATGTGACTACAGATAACATTATGTTTTATGTTTATGACTTGATCAAACAAAGCAGACCAGGAAGAACTGGAATGAAAGTAATGTTTAAAGCATATCCTATTGATGAAACATTGTGTGTGGTTAAGCATTTAACTCAATACATTGAGGTAACCAAAATCTCAGAGGTTCTGAGAGTGTTATTAATAACACACAAAAAGCCACATACAAAAGGTTTAGTTCAAACTATTTCTGGATGGTTTGTGTCTAGCAAGAATAGATACTGATGTGTTTAAATTTCACTCCACTAGGGCGGCAGCTACGTCCGTGGCAAAGGTACAGGACGTGCTACTCGATAAAATTTAGAGGCCGCAGGGTGGTCTAGAGAAGAGATTTTCAAAGTTCTAGAATAAACCTGTTGTCACGGTGCCAGGTTTGGACACACAGTAATGGGTTCTCTTTAATACTTGCTTTGTTTTATATTATCGATTTATATTATCGATTTATGTTACCATTGACAACATTTATCAATTTATTTTGTAATTTTCCCCTAAGATAGAGGGGTTATTATTAAAAAATTGTTCTTTTTTATGCTTGAAGGACTTATTACATAAATTGTAACAATGTCCTAAAAATACTATTTACTCACTACTGTTTTGACTAAACAGAGTCGTATGAAATGAATTTACGACATGAAAGACACAGAGCTTCAAAATCTTCACGTAGTCACTCACGTGACTCCGAAGTAAAATAGTGAGATTAAACGAGAACTTACCAGTTCGAAGTTTGATCTTTATTTTATGAGGAGTTACGATGAGGGATTACGTGCCCTCCACTCCCAACCCTCATAATGTAAATGATCATCTGGTAGTTCTAGTCTATTTTGAGCCTTACTATTTTACTTCGGCTATTGGTTTCTGTGTTTTTCATGCCGCTGCTTTGAAGTATGCCGTTCCAGCGCCAGGCGGGGTCTTCTTCACGTAATCCCTCATCGTAACTCCTCATAAAATAAAGATCAAACTTCGAACTGGTAAGTTCTCGTTTAATCTCACTATTCATTGCCACAGGCGGCTGTGGAGGCCAAGTCAATGGATATTTTTAAGGCAGAGAGAGATAGATTCTGAAGAAGGATCTCGACCCGAAACGTCACCCATTCCTTCTCAGCAGAGCTGCTGTCTGTCCCGCTGAGTTACTCCAGCATTTTGTGTCTATCTTTGGTGTAAACCAGCATCTGCACCCCTTCTTACACATATCAGAAACTTTAGTTTAGTTTAGAGTGCAGAAAAAGGCCCTTCGGTCCACTGAGTCCGCATCCACCATCGATCCACGCACACTAACACCATCCTACACATACTAAGGACTATTCACAATTTTACAGAAACCCTCTAATCCAACTGCATGCAATATGCACAGCTGCATCATGGCTTCCTGACTCTTGTACTCAATGCCCTTAGCAATGAAGGCAAGCCTTCTTCACTACCCTAGCTACAGGGAGAACTACAGCAGGCTTGGACTTTATTCCTTGGAGTACAGGCTGAGGGGTGATCTTATAGAAATCATGAGGGGAATAGATTAGATGTGCAGAGTATCCAGAGTACAAGAATCAAGAACCAGCCGATATAGGTTATCCTATATAGGTGAAAGTTTCAATAGGAACCTGAGCAGTAACACAGTGGGTGTATGGAACAAACTGCCAGAGGAGGTAGTAGAGGCACATACTCTCACATTTAAAAGACATTTGCACAGGTATTGAGGGAGTGCTATTGAGGGAGCCCAGCGTAGGTTCACCAGGTTAATTCCCAGGATGGCGGGACTGTCATATGCTGAGAGAATGGAGCGGCTGGGCTTGTACACTCTGAAGAAGAGAAGGATGAGAGGGAATCTTATTGAAACATATAAGATTATTAAGGGTTTAGACACGCTAGAGGCCAGAAACATGTTCCCGATGTTGGGGGAGTCCAGAACCAGGGACCACAGTTTAAGAATAAGGGGTAAGGAATTTAGAACGGAGACGAGGAAACACTTTTTCACACAGAGAGTTGTGAGTCTGTGGAATTCTCTGCGTCAGAGGGCGGTGGAGGCCGGATCTCTGGATACTTTCAAGAGAGAGCTAGCTGGAGTTAAAGATAGTGGAGTCAGGGGATATGGGGAGAAGGCAGGAACGTGGTACTGATTGTGGATGATCAGCCATGATTACATTGAATGGCGGTGCCGGCTTGAAGGTGCGAATGGCCTACTCCTGCACCTGTTGTCTACATGGATATTCATCATTTAGAGGGATATGGGCCATATTTAGGGAGGTGGGACGAGTGTAGATGGGGCATCTTGGTCCGTGTGGGCAAGTTGGGCCAAAGGGTCTGTTTCCATGCTGTATGAGTCTACGACTCAAAGATTAGTTTGCATGGGACTATTTATTTAGATTTTACACAATATTGTTGTGGCAGACGTATTGCATCTTCAGGGACAGTGGCCAGTTTGAATGCTTTCGTCCACAAGAACAGTGCAGACCAGCATGGAACAGAACTGGAAGTGAACCCTCATGCTCCAATCCTTGGGGCTTAGATCAGACCAAGAACCCAAATAATGGCATACATACAGTGGAGGAAGCTGATGGCGAAAGAAACTTAGCAACCAAAGCAAAGCAAAACAAGTCCCCAAAGGAATGTGTTGGAAAGAATTATCCTTTCCTTCGCTCCACAGATGCTGCCTCACCCGCTGAGTTTCTCCAGCATTTTTGTCTACCTTCGAAAGAACTGCCGATGTTGGTTTACACCGAACATGGACACAAATGTTGGAGTAACATTGAAACATAGAAAATAGGTGCAGGAGGCCATTTGGCCCTTCGAGCCAGCACCGGCATGCATTGTGATCATGGCTGATAACCCGTGCCTGCCTTCTCCCCATATCCCTTGACTTCACCAGTCCCGAGAGCTCTATCTAACTCTCTCTTAAATCCATCCAGTGACTTGGTCTCTGCTGCCCTCTGTGGCAGGGAATTCCACAAATTCACAACTCTCTGGGTGAAAAAGTTTTTCTCAGCTCAGTCTTAAATGGCCTCCCCTTTATTCTACGACTGTGGCCCCTGGGTTCTGGACTCGCACAACTCAGCAGGACAGGCATCATCTCTGGAGAGAAGGAATGGGTGACGTTTCGGGTTGCGGCATTGTTCAGATAGACAGCGGAGAGGGTTCAGAGAGTCAGGGGAGAGGGAGACTAGAGATATGGAAGAGCAGCTCCTGCTTTGATCTGTCGTTTTCAAACCGTACCGTTCCATATCGCTATAGTCTTCCTCTCCCGACTCTCAATCCGAAGAAGGGGCTCAACTCAAAACGCCACCCCTCCCTTCTCTCCAGAGATGCTGCCTGACCCGCTGAGTTACTCCAGCATTTAGTATCTATCGAATGAATAGCTGGTAGCTTCGAAGACATCTCTTAAGTGAGAAAAGGTCAAAGTAGATTATTTGAACAACTGAAAGCTACAGAAATCACCTACCTCACCATTTCTTTGAGGATATAGGGCATCATTGCTTTTGTGTCCTGAGTAATCTTGAATTTCTTCCCGAATGGAATATCGCAGATGACTACATCAATGCTTTCAGCGAGTAGAGGTAATTCTGAAACACACAGATCTGTAGTGAGAATTACAATAACAATTAAAGGAATAATTCTGTAGCCCACCAACAAAAAAAACAAATAATGTTTGTGAGTGGCATGGTGGTGCAGCAGTAGAGTTGCTGCCTTACAGCGCCAGAGATCCAAGTTGGATCCTGACTAGGGGTGCTGTCTGTACGGAGTTTGTACGTTCTCCCCGTGACCGCGTGGCTTTTCTCCGGGTGCTCCGGTTTACTCTCACACTCCAATGACGTACAGATTTTGTAGGTTAATTGGCTTGGTATAAATGTAAAAAAACTAAGGAAATGATTGTGGACTTTAGAAGGGCTCAACAACCGAGTACGTACACGCCACTGGGGATAAATGGGACTACTGTGGATAATAGACAATAGGTGCAGGAGTAGGCCATTCGGCTCTTCGAGCCAGCACCGCCATTCAATGTGATCATGGCTGATCATCCACAATCAGACCCCGTTCCTGCCTTCTCCCCATATCCCCTGACTCCGCTATCTTTAAGAGACCTATCTAGCTCTCTCTTGAAAGTATCCAGAGAACCTGCCTCCGCCGCCCTCTGAGACAGAGAATTCCACAGACTCACAACTCTCTGTGAGAAAAAGTGTTTCCTCGTCTCCGTTCTAAATGGCTTACTCCTTATTCTTAAACTGTGGTACCTGGTTCTGGACTCTCCCAACATCGGGATAGGATAAGCAGCTTCAAATACCTGGGAGCCCACATCACAGAGGATCTGACATGGACAACACACGCAGCGTCTTTACCACCTCAGGCAGCTGAGGAGATTCAGAGTCTCTCTGAGGATCCTTCAGTGCTTCTACTCTGGGGCTGTCGAAAGCATCTTGTCCGGCAACATCGCAATCTGGTTTGGGAACTGCTCTGCCCAGGACAAGAAGGCTCTGCAGAGAGTAGTGAGTTCGGCCGAACGCACCATGGGAACTACACTCACCCCCCTGCAGGACCTATACACCAGGAGCTGCAGATCCAGAGCCAGCAACATTATGGGGGACCCCTACCACCCCAGAAACGGACTGTTCCAGCTGGTACGGTCAGGCAAACGCCTCGCTGTCACGCTGCGAAAACAGAGAGAATGAGACGGAGTTTCTTCCCACAGGCCGTCAGTAAACTCTAATCTCACCAGAGACTAATTTACGGCTGTGTCGTGTCTTTTTATTTTTCTCAAATGTAAATACTGGTTCTGTTCTGTTCCGTTGTTTTGCACAATCCGCAGGCATTTCCACTTTCATTTCACTGTACATGTTGTATGTGTATGTGACAAATAAAGTTGACTTGACTAGTTTAGGATAGTGTTAATGTGTCGAAGGCCCTGTTTCTGCTCTGTATTTCTAAACTAAAAACTAAATCTACTTGAATTATTAGTACATTTTGAGTTTCCTTTAAGGGGGTAGATACAAAACGTGAAAGTTAACTTTGTATTCTGCCTTCATTAATTTTGAACAGGTTTGCTTTAAACAATGATAAGACTGCACTTTATTAAGTGTCCCTGTGAAGGGAAAATGATCTAGCAATGTAACTAAAAGATCAAGGCTTTCTTACGGAGGCAAGACCACAGAAGTTATTTATCACACACTCGCTGGCACCAAATGAACTTTTAATAAATGATCTTACCGCCCCAACTTATTATGGTGTCAACACAACTCATGTTGTCAAGACAACAAGCTCTCGCTCAATGTCAGCAAGACGAACGAGCTAATTATTGACTTCAGGAGACGAGCTGATGTATATGCCCAAATCAGCAACAACGTCGGAATGGAGATGATCGAGAGCTTCAAGTTCCTGGGTGTTAATGTCACCAACAAAAGTGGTGGATCTGTGGAATTCATTGCCACAGATGACTGTGGAGGCCACGTCAGTGGATATTTTTAAGGCAGAGATAGATAGATTCAGAGATAGATAGACTATGGCTGGACATGGGGATGGGGATTTGCGCCTTCCCTCATAATGGGAACCATTGTGGGGGGATATTTGTTTTATGACAAATTGCAGAATTATGGATGTGGCTCAGACCAACATATATCCCTTAGCTCCATCTACACTTTCACCCTGCGTCACAAAACTAGCTAACATGATTAGTACGGGTGTCAGGGGTTATGGGGAGAAGTCAGGAGAATGGGATTAGGAGGGAGAGATAGATCAGCCAAGATTGAATGCCAGAGGAGACTTGATGGGCCGAATATCCTAATTCCACTATTCCTTGTGACCTGATGAACATAATCAAAACTATTTTTCAGCCTGGTCTTTCTGTCTCTCACACTGGGCAAAAGATACAAAATTGGCTCCATTTATACCTCACGCTGCTTCAGCAAGGCCAGCAGGATAACCAAGAATGAGTCGCTCCCTGCCCGCCCTCATAGAAGTTTGAAAACACACACCTCCAAATTCAGAGGTAGGCAAAACTGCTGGAGGAGCTCTGCGGGTGAGGCAGCACCTATGGAGAGAAGGAATAGGTGACGTTTCGAGTCGACACCCTTCTTCAGACTGATGTCGGGGGGCGGGAAGAAGGAAGAGGTGGAGACAGTGGGCTGTGGGAGAGCTGGGAAGGGGAGGGAGAGAGGAAGGAGGGAGAAAGCAAGGACTATCTGAAATTGGAGAAGTCAATGGTCATACCGCTGGGGTGTAAACTACCCAAGCGAAATATGAGGTGCTGCTCCTCCAATTTGTGCTCGGCCTCACTCTGGCCATGGTGGAGGCCCAGGACAGAAAGGTCAGATTCGGAATGGGAGGGGAAGTTGTAGTGCTGAGCCACCGGGAGATCAGGTTGGTTATTGCGAACTGAGCGGAGGTGTTGGGCGAAGCGATCGCCGAGCCTGCGCTGGGTCTCACTGATGTACAGCAGTTGACGCCTAGAGCTGCGGATGCAATAAAGGCTATTCATTCATTTATCATTCAATAGATGAGGTTGGAGGAGGTGCAGGTGAACCTCTGCCGCACCTGGAATGACTGCTTAGGTCCCTGGATGTGGTCGAGGGGGGAGGTAAAGCAACAAGTGTAGCATCTCCTGCGGTTGCAAGGGAAAGTGCCAGGTGAGGGGTTGGTTTGGGTGGGAAGGGACAAATTGACCAGAGAGGGAACGGTCTCTGTGGAAAGCAGACAGGGGAGGAGATGGGAAGATGTGGCAGTGATAGTTTCTTCCCAGCTGTTATCGGGGAACGGAACCATCCTATCGCAGACATAGAACAGTCCTGAACTACAACCGTTGATCAGACTTTATTGACTTTATCTTGCACTAAATGTTATTCCCTTATCCTGTATCTGTACACTGTAAATGGCTCGATTGTAATCATGTATTGTCTGCCCACTGGCTGGTTAACTGGCAAGAAAAGCTTTTCACTGTACCTTGGTACACGCGACAATAAACTAAACCAAAACTGAAACAAAAGCTTGAAAGCACAAACCACCAGATTCAGGAACCGCTTTCCTCTGCGATCATCAGATTACTGAACCGACCTCTCATAAGCTACAGGTGTAGTCCTCATCTTCGAACTGACCTCACGGCAGCCCTTGCACTTTTTTATCTGCACTTTCCCTGTAATTGTAACAGTCGATTCTGCACTCTGGTATTTTACTCTTTACACCACCAGTTGTACTTGAGTATGGCTTGATTATACTCACGTAGAGTATGATTTAACCGGAGAGCACGCAAAGGTTTTCACTATATCTCAATAGACAATAGACAATAGGTGCAGGAGTAGGCCATTTGGCCCTTCGAACCAGCACCGCCATTCAATGTGATCATATCTGATCATGCCCAATCAGTATCCCGTTCCTGCCTTCTCCTCATATCCCCTGACTCCGCTATCTTTAAGAGCCCTATCTAGCTCTCCCTTGAAAGCATCCAGAGAACCGGCCTCCACCGCTCTCAGAGGCAGAGAATTCCATAGACTCACCATTCTCTGTGAGAAAAAGTGTTTCCTCGTCTATTTAGTCTTCAGTATTCAGTCTGAAGTAGGGTCTCAACCCGAAACGTCACCTATCCCTTCGCTCCATAGATGCTGCTTCACCCGCTGAGTTTCTCCAGCATTTTTGTCTACCGAGGATTCACTATGTATTGGTTCTTTTCACAGTGATGAACTCCATGTGATAGAGCTGATAATATATTACGTCCTGATTCTGTTTGTAGTTTGTTTGTTGTTTGTTTGTTTGTTTTTGTGCACAAAGTCCGCAGGCATTGCCACTTTTCATTTCACTGCACATCCCATATGTCCATGTGACAAATAAGCTTAACTTGATAAACTTGACTTGACGTCCATGAATTTTTCCTTACAATTGCACTAGAATGCAATTTTTGAATATTTGTGAATATTTTGAGCCCGAACTAGAGGGGAATCAAAAGTCCTTCCACATAGATATGTGAAGAGAAAGAGATTAGTTAGATATGTGAAGAGAAAGAGATTAGTTAAAACAAATGTAGGTCCCTTGCAGTCAGGTAAGTTGATCATGGGGAACAAGGATATGGCGGACCAATTGAATAACTACTTTGGTTCCGTCTTCACTAAGGAAGACATAAATAATCTGCCGGAAATAGCAGGGGACCGCGGGTCAAAGGAGGAATTGAGTGAAATCCAGGTTAGTCGGGAAGTGGTGTTGGGTAAATTGAATGGATTAAAGTACCGATAAATCCCCAGGGCCAGATAGGCTGCATCGCAGAGTACTTAAGGAAGTGGCCCCGGAAATAGTGGATGCATTAGTGATAATCTTTCAAAACTCTTTAGATTCTGGAGCAGTTCCTGAGGATTGGCGGGTAGCAAACATAACCCCTCTTTTTAAGAAGGGAGGGAGAGAGCAAACGGGGAATTACAGACCAGTTAGTCTAACATCGGTATTGGGGAAACAGCTAGAGTCAGTTATTAAAGATGGGATAGCAGCACATTTGGAAAGTGGTGAAATCATTGGACAAAGTCAGCATGGATTTACGAAAGGTAAATCATGTCTGACGAATCTTGTGGAATTTTTCGAGGATGTAACTAGTAGAGTGGATAAGGGAGAACCAGTGGATGTGGTGTATCTGGACTTCCAGAAGGCATTCGTCAAAGTCCCACATCAGAGATTAGTATACAAACTTAAAGCATACGGCATTGGGGGTTCAGTATTGATGTGGATAGAGAACTGGCTGGCAAACAGGAAGCAAAGAGTAGGAGTAAACGGGTCCTTTTCACAATGGCAGGCAATGACTAGTGGGGTACCGCAAGGCTCAGTGCTGGGACCACAGCTATTTACAATATATATCAATGATCTGGATGAGGGAATTGAAGGCAATATCTCCAAGTTTGCAGATGACACTAAGCTGGGGGGCAGTGTTAGCTGTGAGGAGACTGCAAGGTGACTTGGATAGGCTGGGTGAGTGGGCAAATGTTTGGCAGATGCAGTATAATGTGGATAAATGTGAGGTTATTCACTTTGGTTGCAAAAACAGGAAAGCAGACTATTATCTAAATGGTGGCTGATTAGGAAAAGGGGAGATGCAGCGAGACCTGGGTGTCATGGTACACCAGTCATTGAAAGTAGGCATGCAGGTGCAGCAGGCTGTGAAGAAAGCTAACATGGTATGTTAGCTTTCATAGCAAAAGGATTTGAGTATAGGAACAGGGAGGTTCTACTTCACTTGTACAGGGTCTTGGTGAGACCACACCTGGAGTATTGCGTACAGTTTTGGTCTCCAAATCTAAGGAAGGACATTATTGCCATAGAGGGAGTACAGAGAAGGTTCACCAGACTGATTCCTGGGATGTCAGGACTGTCTTATGAAGAAAGACTGGAAAGACTCGGTTTATACTCTCTAGAATTTAGGAGATTGAGAGGGGATCATATAGAAACTTACAAAATTCTTAAGGGGTTGGACAGGCTAGATGCAGGAAGATTGTTCCCGATGTTGGGGAAGTCCAGGACAAGGGGTCACAGCTTAAGGATAAGGGGGAAATCCTTTAGGACCGAGATGAGAAGGACTTTTTTCACACAGAGAGTGGTGGGTCTCTGGAACTCTCTGCCACAGAGGGTAGTTGAGGCCAGTTCATTGGCTATATTTAAGAGGGAGTTAGATATGGCCCTTGTGGCTAAGGGGATCAGGGGGTATGGAGAGAAGGGAGGTACAGGATACTGAGTTGGATGATCCGCCATGATCATATTGAATGGCAGTGCAGGCTCGAAGGGCCGAATGGCCTACTCCTGCACCTAATTTCTATGTTTCTATAGTCCTTTAATTCACATTTCCATTTCCATTTAAATCAATTGTCCATTTGGTTCATCGAGAAATATGAACAAGATCAATGCATCTAAGAGGATGGGAAGCTCTGTCTGTCCGTCCGTCCGTCCGTCCGTCCGTCCGTCCGTCCGTCCATGCGTCCGTCCGTCCATGCGTCCGTCCGTCCATGCGTCCGTCCGTCCGTCCATCCATCCATCCATCCATCCATCCATCCATCCATCCATCCATCCATCCATCCATCCATCCATCCATCCATCCATCCATCCATCCATCCATCCATCTATCTATCTATCTATCTATCTATCTATCTATCTATCTATCTATCTATCTATCTATCTATCTATCTATCTTACCTTAATACAGAGATCTCTGCAGTTATCTTTGTGAAGATGGTGCCTGTCTGTGATGCTGTAAGCAGCACGACAGAAAATAATCAAATATTGTTGTTCTGAGCTTACTGTCACAGAGTATTATGTTTACATATCGTGTTGTGCTGCTGCAAGTAAGAATTTAATTGATCTATCTGGAACATATGACACAAAACACTCTTGACTCATGAACTATCACAGTATATTTCCGCCACAAACTATACACATTTATTGCAGAGATGGATAGTAACAATTTTCCCCCAGCAAAGCCCTGGAGAGCTGCTGCTTTGATTGTAAGAGCACCTCATTACCTGTGACAGAAGCTCTTGTTAAGTCAATATTGCTCTCCAGCTTGGCAAAGCACACGTTAACAGATGCCATCTGCAACTGCAAGGCGGTGTTGTCGATTCCGTGATAATAGGCGTTCTGAGGGAAACAAGAAAATAATATGGGAACTGCCCCAAGAGAAGATTGGCTCATCCTGCAAGCAGGACAGGTTTCCACTGAGATTGTTGGAAAAAATAAAACCTGTCTCCTTCAATTACCTCTAGGTAGAAGAAAAATGTTATTTACAAGCCCAGCTATCTAACGGTACATCAGAATAGTTTGAGCTGTATGCTGAAGCATTTCCCCTCCAGATGGACAAACATCTGGTGTATGATCAGCTCCTCATTATAACAGAGATGTTCAGAAGATGGGGTGAATCCAGGGACGGGCGAGTTATTGGTGAAGCAGGATCGAGTGTGACGGGGCTAAGTACACGGGAGTTCTGAAGAATGAGTGCATCTGATTGACTTACAGGACTTGTAGGGGCAGCACAGTGGCTCAGCGGTAGAGTTGCTGCCTCACAGCGCCAGAGACCCGGGTTCGATGACGACTACGGGTGCTGTCTGTGTGGAGTTTGCAACTTCTCCCTGTGACTGCGTGGGTTTTCTCTGGGTGCTCCGGTTTCCTCCCACACTCCAAAGTACAGGTTAATTGGTTTCTGTAAATTGTTCCTAGCGTGTAGGATAGAACAAGTATATGGGTGATCGCTGGTCGGCACGGACTCGGTTGGCTGTACGCCATATCTCAAACTAAATTGAATATTTTGTAGGGGGTGGCAAAGTAGATGCTGCTTCCGTAGGAAGGGAAATCTGGAACTTGCAGGCATAACGTTAGTTTAAGGGATTACTGCCTCAGACTGTGACGAGAAAAAATTAAACTATGCACTGGTTTGTAAACTGTTAGTACTCTATCATTGAATGCTAAATAGCATAGGTTCACGAGGTTAATTCCTGGGATGGCGGGACTGTCATATGCTGAGAGAATGGAGCAGCTGGGCTTGTATACACTGGAATTTAGATGAGAGGGGATCGTATTGAAACATATAAGATTATTAAGGGATTGGACACGCTAGAGGCAGGAAACATGTTCCCAATGTTGAGGGAGTCCAGAACCAGGGGCCACAATTTAAAAATAAAGAATAGGGTAGGCCATTTAGAACGGAGATGAGGAAAAACGTTTTCAGTTGTGAAGAGAGTTGTGAATCTGTGGAATTTTCTGCCTCAGATGGAAGCCAATTCTCTGGATGGTTTCAATAGAGAGTTAGATAGAGCTCTTAAAGATAGGGGAGTCAAGGGATATGGGGATATAAGACAGTAATAATTTGAAGTTAAACCATACACAATCACAGCAGGATGTTAATGGACGATAAAAGGAAAATGATTTGAGTTACCACACATTCCTGGAATTGGAACACAACCGTGCCAACACATAGAGCTTGGTACATTATTTTTGTTGACACAATATAATAAAGCAATTTCCACAGAAGACGATGCATGCATCCATTAATTTATTATGCATTGCTTGAAAATGATTTTCATCTTATCTGTTAATTTGTTGTTTTGCAGTACATAGCAACATATGGCGTAGCAGTTCTGAATAAATGCAAAATCCTATATAAAGACACATAATGTAATATTCCTAAAACACTGTCAGACGAATGTGAACTTTTGCCTCCCATACATCAGGACCGTTAGCTAGTAGGGCGGGTAGTACTCACGGGCCAATCTTTGGCAGCTTCCAGTAAGATGGTGCCTAATCCACACATTGGATCCAGCACGATTGAGCCAGCCTAGAATGAAATGGATTTGTCTGTTTATTCAGAGCATTGTTATCCTACAAATCCTAGGTTGCACCGCGTAAAATCCAATCCTCTGGTTCAGCTTTTAATCAGCTATTTGGTTCAGCACCAGATAAAAGCTGTCCAGGGTCTGAGCTCCCCAGAGGAGCATGGGTGAAGCTCAGCAGACTTGGTACTGGAGTTGGGCATTTCAACGCCAGCTTGTGGGGATGGGGAATCCCTCCGCCAGAGCCCAGCCTGTGAATGTGGAGCAGAACAACAGACAGCCAACCATGTCATCTCTGGGTGCCCGCTCTACCACCCACCAAATGGAGCTCAGGGTAAACCACCACCGTAAATTGGAGGAGCAGCACCTCATATTTTGCTTGGGTAGTTTACATTTTATCAACTCTTAGTTCATCCATTAAACATGGATTAAACCAGAAGATTACCAAACAATGAATTAATACTTAATAATTAGTACAATTGCTTCTACTAATTAATTTATAATCCAAAACTTTCAAGTTATTTCCTCAGAGAGGATGTCATCACACTGAGAACACTTTGAGTCATAAGTGTCACATCATCCATTTGTAGTTATGCCACGTCAAAACAGACTTTACATGACACACTCTAAATGAACATACACCATAAAGATTTTAAAGATAGTACAGCTCATACTGCTTGCACAGACTTCCAAAGATCACTCTATGGTTAACGTGTAGGAAGGAACTGAAGATGCAGGTTTAAATCGAAGGCAGACACAAAATGCTGGAGTAACTCAGCGGGACAGGCAGCATGTCTGGAGAGAAGGAATGGGTGACGTTTCCGGTCAAGAAGGGAAGCAGGGTCACGACCCGAAATGTCACCCATTCCTTCTCTCCAGAGATGCTGCCTGTCCCGCTGAGTTACTCCAGCATTCTGTGTCTACTCTATGGTTAATGTCGGCTTCCAAAGGCACTTGATAAAGTATCTTATTATTGACGTGTTAGAAAAATCAAGGTTTACTTTTGTTTGAGTGCATTCCGATTTTGAATGCACTGCATGAATAGAGAGTATACACAGCAACTTCAGAAGGGATTGATTGTAACTGAAGAATAATATTGCATTTCTTATGGGTAAGGTTATAGGGAGAAGGCAGGAGAATGGGGTTGAGAGGGAAAGATAGATCAGCCACGATTGAATGGCGGAGTAGGCTGAATGGCCTAATTAGCTCCAAAGACATGAAAAACAGGGGAAAGGACCAATTCAATTGATTTGAAGGATCTATACAGAAATAATGGACAGAATAGTTTTGCTAGCTATCATGCATAATTCTATAACTTCATTTCAGTATTCATTTCCCCACATTTATGATTTCATGGACTCTTCCAGTTGTTGTTGCTTGATTTGCCTATATAACGGGAAATGTGGACATGGAACTGCAGATGCTGGTTTACAAAAAAAGACTCAAAGTGCTGAAGTAACTAGGCGGCCGGCACAGGGGCGTAGTGTTAGAGCTTCTGCCTCACAGTGCCAGTGACCCGGGTTCAATCCTGACTACAGGTGTTTGTCTGTATGGAGGCCATCCTGTACATTCTCCCTGTGACCTGCATGTGGTTTTCTCCGAGATCTTTGGTTTCCTCCTACACCCCAAAGACGTACAGGTTTGCAGGTTGATTGGCTTGGTATGAATGTATAATTATCCCTAGTGTATGTAGGGCAGTGTTAATGTGTGTGGATCGTTGGTCGGTGCAGACTCGGTAGGCCAAATGGCCTGTTTCCGCACTGTATCTCTAAACTAAACTCAGCGGGTCAGGCAGCATCTGTGGAGAACATGGATAGGTGACGTTTCACAGAGTGCTGGAGTAACTCAGCGGGTCAGGCAGCATCTGTGGAGAACATGGATAGGTGACGTTTCACAGAGTGCTGGAGTAACTCAGCGGGTCAGGCAGAATCTGTGGAGAACATGGATAGGTGACGTTTCACAGAGTGCTGGAGTAACTCAGCAGGTCAGGCAGCATCTGTGGAGAACATGGATAGGTGACGTTTCACAGAGTGCTGGAGTAACTCAGCGGGTCAGGCAGCATCTGTGGAGAACATGGATAGGTGACGTTTCACAGAGTGCTGGAGTAACTCAGCGGGTCAGGCAGCATCTGTGGAGAACATGGATAGGTGACGTTTCGGGTGGGGATGTAAATACTAAGTATTGTCTTACCTACCTGGATATCACCAAGATATGCCATGGCCCAGGCCACAGTGGATCTCAGCCCTGCACTTTTAATGTAATCCCTGCTGGCCAACGGAAGTCTAGAAGCATAAAAAACAACTTTAGTACAACTGTACAGGTGGTTAATGTGCAAAAATAAGAAATGCAAACATAAAATCATCTTGTTCCTCCATTGTTTTCTTAACAGTTCCTAATGATATCATTAGCTTTGATATATTTGTTTGCGTGTTAAAACATGCCAACTGTCAGAATATTTTTAATTGTTCACTACTAAAAATGTTCTACCTTAGAATAGGAATTCCAACCACACAATGAACGTCATTTAAGTGAACGTAGACCTGTAAAACAAAATCAAATCAAGCTTGGCCAGTGCAATAACACACTCAGTCTCGTTTGTTTTGAGAAGGCACAATACTACAATGCTTTAAAACCATGAACAAATAAAACTGTCATATAATTATATGTTCTTCTCCATGGATTGTCACCTTGTCGTGGTGGAGAAGATTGTGTGGACCTGAGATCCTGAGAGCGATGCTCCTGGTAGGGCCACCCATGGCGGTAAGGTCGAGGGGGAGGTCTCTGACAAAGAGCAATCCAACCAAGACCTCAACGGTGGAACAGGCGGAGGATGATGGCTGACCTTAGTGGAGCGTCACAACGGCTGGGAAGGCGGATGAAGGCTGCGGCAGAAAAGGGTCTCCGGTCGTCTTGGACTCCATGCCACTGGATCCTGACCCAGATCTGTCAAGGACCGTGGGGTGGCTGTCTGTGCACCAGTCTCCCCACGTTAAACAAAGTCACGCACAGGCGTCCTCCAACCCTGGAGACACCCATGGTCAGCCATGACCGAAGGGGGCCTAAGAAGAATTATATGTTAAACTACTTATAATCATTGGGAATGACTGGAGTAGGAATAGGGATTATTACAAAGGGTCTTGAAGATTCAGTGGTGACAATACTTGGAGTATGAACTATAATTCTAAACTACAATCCTAATCTTAACCTAGTTATTTCTGACCGGATCTCTTAAAATGGATCAGTGGAAAAAAACTTTACATTCAAATTTTTATTATGTCTCCCTCCCTACCCCCACCTGCACAAGTTTCCTTTCTTTATTCTCATCCCTCCTATTCTCCTTTGAGGGCCTGTCCCACTTACGCGACTTTTTCGGCGACTGCCGGCACCCATCATAGGTCGTTGCAGGTCGCCGAAAATTTTCAATGTGTTGAAAATCCAGCGACGACCAGAACAAGGTACGACTCTTTGGGCCACTACTCATGGCCATACAGGCTTCACCCCGCGACATGTCGCCTGTATGGTTGTGAGTCGTCTCCTCAGTCGCACAAAGAGTCGTAGCGTCATTCTGGTCGCCGCTGGATTTACAACATGTTGAAAATGTTCGGCGACCTGCAACGACCTTTGACGGGTGCCGGCAGTCGCCGATATAGTCGCGTAAGTGGGACAGGCCCATTATTCTCCGGCTAAGGTGCTTCACGATTCAGCACAGTGCTCTCCCATACTTGAATTTAAAAAAATCACCCAGAGTTATGAGATTGTCCCTATAAAATGTTTCACTGGAATAGCTGGAGGGAAATGTAAAGTACACATTTATAATATTTTAAACCGTTAATAGAAGCTTGTGAATGAGGTAATTAAAAACAGCCGTGAGGTTTTAAGACTGTGAGAGGGGTGCTTTGTCATTTTTTTTACCTCACCACAGTTGATTCACTTTTTTTTACTGACGCAAGTTTGCAGGACCTGATTAGGTAAATAGATACATAACATTCTCGCCAGAGTCCCAATAAAACATATTTTTCCCAAACTTATGTGGGAATATGGAATTGTTATGCTTTACATTCCATGACACATATGTGGTAGTATAATGATAAGACATACTAGCAGAATTAGGTCATTCGGTCCATCAAGTCTGCTCCACCATTTGATCTCAACACATTCTCCTGCCTTCTCTCCGTAACCTTTGACACCCTTACTGATCAATCTCTGCTTTAAAAATACTCAATGACTTGGCCACCACAGCTGTCTGTGGCAATGAATTCCACAGATTCACCAGCCTCTGACTCAAGAAAATCCTCTTCATCTCCTTTCTAAAGGTGCTTCCTTTATATTCTGAGGCCGTGCCCTCTGGTCTACTGGAAACATCCTCCCCACATCCCGTTGCTCGATATTGATTTAGCCTAGTGAATTTTGATTATCTGACTGGATTTCCATCAGGCATACCCAAACCACTTAAAATGTACATCTTCAGACTGGACGTGTCAGACACAAATAGCAGCTAATGTCTTTGTTGCTACAATTTCAGTCAATAGACAATAAACAATGGGTGCAGGAGTAGGCCATTCGGCCCTTCGAGCCTGCATCGCCATTCAATGTTGTTTATGACAATGTTACAACACACATAGTGAAAGATCAGTCTTTATTCCATAAGCAAACAGGAAGATTTAAACTACCAGCCACTCTCATCCAGCTCGGCGTGGCTTGTGTGAGAGCCAGCTGACCTTGCTAGTGTGAAGCTGTGTAGTACCGTAATACCATGTAAAGGGTGGCATGCACAAATGTTTAGTGGAGATTATAAATGGCATGGATTAATATGGATTAATCTACAAATGTGATCGTGGCTGATCATCCACAATCAGTACCCCGTTCCTGTCTTCTCCCAATATCCCCTGACTGCCATTTTTAAGAGCTCTATCTAACTCTCTCTTGAAAGCATCCAGAGAACCGGCCTCCATCACCCTCTGAGGCAGAGAATTCCACAGACTCACAACCCTCTGTGTAAAAAGTATTTTCTCATCTCCGTTCTAAATGGCTTACCCTTATTCTTAAACTAATGCCCCTGTCCCACTTAGGAAACCTCTGGTGACCCGCAACCCAAGGTTTCCATGAGGTCGCCGGAGGTTTTGGTCACTCGCCTGGAAAGCCTCAAGCTGGATCGACCGAAGCGTGAGTTGATCCTATAGGATCTTTGCTACCAACCGCGCACACACAGACAAACACATCGCGAAGGTGGGGCCATGGAGAGCGGAGGAGCGCTGTCTGCTGATGAAGAGGAAGGTAAACGGCTGCCACAAAGCACGGTAAGTCCTTTAGAGCGCGCGGGGCGGGGAGAGACAAGGGGAAGAAGGGGAGAGAAGGACAGAGAAGGGGAGAGAGAAGGGGAGAGAGAAGGGGAAGGGAAGGGAAAGAGAAGGGGGAGATTAGTGTGGAGAAGGGGGGGATTAGGGGAGGGGGAGAGAAGGAGTAGAGACAGTTTTTATAAGTTTAATAAAG
Source organism: Raja brachyura (assembly GCA_963514005.1). The sequence continues at coordinate 119,466,896 of OY740785.1, forward strand.
TTTAGCGGGCATTTTACCTTCCGGTGGGTCTTCTAGGTCGTGAAACTCCAATGAACCAATCAAAATGGCCGGTCAGCGAAGGAGATTGCCTTCGACTGCCTGTAAGTAAATAGCAACCCCACTCCACTGGCTTTGACCAAACGGCAACCTATTTTTAGTTGTGGCCGGTTTTGATTGTTGAAATAATCAAAGCAACCTAGATGAAGCCTCAACCACGCGGAAACCACTTTCAACCATTAGGGAGAGTGACCAAAACCTCCAGCGACCTCATGGAAACCTTGGGTCGTGGGCAAGGTCACCAGAGGTTTCCGTTCAGGTTTCCTAAGTGGGACAGGGGCATAAGGCCCCTGGTTCTGGACTCCCGGGAACATGTTTCCTGCCTCAAGTGTGTCCAAACCCTGAATAATCTTATATGTTTCAATAAGATCCCCTCTCATCCTTCTAAATTCCAGAGTGTACAAGCCCAGCCGCTCCATTCTATCAACATATGACAGTTCCTCCATCCCGTGAATTAACCTGATGAACCCACGCTGCCCTCCCTCAATATCAAGAACGTCCTTAAGACGTCATATTAAGTTATTATATGGTTTATTATAAGTTGCTCTGAAATGGTCAAAATACTTCAACAAGGAAAAAGGTGGTCATACAATAAAGGAAAAGCAGACGTGACATTTCTACAGAAAGTTCTCTTTGACATCTCAACATTTAAACCTCAGTCATTGTGACTCCAATTACCTCCAGCATGGGGTTCCTCAGTTCAGCTTTCCAACCCATTTGTCTGCTGAGTGCAATCCCAATTGCTCTTCCTAGCTCCTGTGGAAAAACAAACAATTTATGTGGGTACACAAGAAAGACAAAGTGCTGGAGTAACTCAGCGTATTCCCCACACAAGTGTTGCTCACCTTGGCTGTACACCTGGTTTGCACAATTTGTAGATACAAGGAACTGCAGATGCTGTTTTACAAGAAAGAGACACAAAGTACTGCAGTAACTCAGCGGGTCAGGCAGCATCTCTGGAAAACATGGATAGGTGACGTTTCACAGAGTGCTGGAGTAACTCAGCGGGTCAGGCAGCATCTGTGGAGAACATGGATAGGTGACCTTTCACAGAGTGCTGGAGTAACTCAGCGGGTCAGGCAGCATCTGTGGAGAACATGGATAGGTGACCTTTCACAGAGTGCTGGAGTAACTCAGCAAGAAAGGTAGCATCTGTGGAGAACATGGATAGGTGACGTTTCACAGAGTGCTGGAATAACTCAGCGGGTCAGGCAGCATCTGTGGAGAACATGGATAGGTGACGTTTCACAGAGTGCTGGAGTAACTCAGCGGGTCAGGCAGCATCTGTGGAGAACATGGATAGGCAATGTTTCCCAGAGCTCCAGAACCACCCCCCCCCCCCCACTGTCCACCAGTATTGGAATTGGTGGAGAGGTGGAATATTGCGTTAGGGGACCAGCCCTCCCGTGTGAACCAATGGGTCCCACTTAATCTAGTGTTATGATAGGTGGGGGGGCAGTTAATGGGACTTGGACAGGTTAGGAGAGCGGGCAGAGAAGTGGCAAATGAAATTCAGTATAGCAAAGTGCGGAGCCATGCATTTTGTTATAATAAGAATAAAAGCGTAGATTATTTTCTAAATGGGGAGAGAATCCAGAAATCGGAGGTGCAAAGGGGCTTGGGAGTGCTGGCACAGGACTTCCAAAAGGTTCATTTGCAATTTGAATCGGTAATAAGGAAGGCAAATTCAATGGTAATATTTATATCATGAGCACCACTGAGGTGCCTGCTGAAGAAGGCGAGTGGCCGCCTGCATCCGTCAACGAGCTGCTCCAACAATGCCCCAACCGCCACCTCATAAGGGTCCACCATCAGGGCGGTCGGGGCGTCCTCTCGTGAATGGACAAGCATTGTGGCCCCTCGCAGAGCAAACTGTGCCCTTGCCAGCTGGAACCAGATATCAGGCTCTTCGGTCCACAAAGTCAGGAGCTTCAGCGCAACGGTGGTTTTCCATCACGATGCGTGATGAACGTGGGGGTCACCAGTTGTAGTGGCCTGGATGCGGTCAGGAAAAGGCCAGACGCCAGGCAGGTTCAGAAGTCGTTTAATTAATCCATGCAAAACACACAGAACGCCCACGAGCAGGCACCCGGGAAGCCCCGTGGGCAGACAATCGTCCTTCTACCTCAAGAGCCAAGGGGGATGACCCAAGGAGTGGCCTAACCCCCAGGGACCACCACAGGATTTTCCAGCTTTAGTGAATGTACTCTAGCTAGAGACAGACGGCGCTGCCTTCTACACTATAGGGACAAGTAGATGCCTCTCCTTCAGACGCCCACGTGTTATTTTGCAGGACTCAAGAGAGGATTAATACTCTGTCAATAATCAATCTCCTGAACTGATGAATCGACCATCAAGTTCCACGCAGAGGATTTCTTATACTCCAATGCCACTGTGTATAAAGCACCATTAACATCAAGGTCAAAAGACATAATGGAAGAATTATGTATGAGTGAACCCATTAAATTCAACTGGTACATTTGATGATTTACAGCGCCCAATCCAATCATCCATAACTGGAATAGCTTCTTATATTAACAAACTGTCCGAAATGGCCGTTGGGGATCATTGAAAATCATGTGATCATCAAAGCTGCCTGTCTATTAGAATGATTTCAGTGGGGCTGTGATTTATTTTTAATATTTAATTAAGCTCACCAATGGTAGTTCCTCCATTAATAGCTTTAGTGGTGTGTTTCATAACACTCTGCTCTCAGCATGGGCACAGACAAAGCTTCTAACAAAAGGTGTGGGAAGGAACTGCAGAGATAGACACTTAAAATGCTGGAGTATCACAGCAGGATAGGCAGCATCTCTGGAGAGAAGGAATGGATGGCATTTCAGGTCGAGAAGAAGGGTCTTGGACACGCTAGAGGCAGGAGACATGTTGCCGCTGTTGGGGGAGTCCAGAACCAGGGGCCACAGTTTAAGAATAAGGAGTAAGCCATTTAGAACTGAGATGAGTGTTTTTTGCACAGAATTGTGGAATTCTCTGCCTCAGAGGGCGGTGGAGGCCGGTTTCTGGATGTTTTCAAGAGAGAGCTAAATAGGGCGCTTAAAGATAGCGGAGTCAGGGGATATGGGGAGAAGGAAGGAACGGGGTACTGATTGAGGATGTTCAGCGATGATCACATTGAATGGCGGTGCTGGCTCGAAGGGCCGAATGGCTTACTCCTGCACCTACTATCTATTAAAACGTCACCCATTCCTTCTCTCCAAAGATGCTGCCTGTCCCACTGAGTTACTCCATCATTTTGTGTCTATCTTAAGCTTCTAACAAATAAGTCAATGGTTTATTGGAGCACACTTTCAAGACTCGGCATACAATGGGCAAGGTGTTGAATGCACTATCAACTGTACCTCTGAAACAAAGCAACACTTACAAGATAAAAGGAGAGGTACGTAGAAGTAAATGAATATAAAATAAAATAGCACATCTGGTTAATTGTTTAAAAAAGAACTGCAGATGCTGGAAAAATCGAAGGTAGACAAAATTGCTGGAGAAACTCAGCGGGTGAGGCAGCATCTATGGAGCGAAGGAATAGGCGACGTTTCGGGTCGATACCCGAAGGGTCTCGACCGGAAACATTGCCTATTCCTTCTCTCCTTAGATGCTGTCTCACATCTGGTTAATTAATATGTTCATGTCATAGGTGCAGAATTAGGCCATTCGGCCCATCGAGTCCTCCACCATTCAATCATGGCCGATCTATCTTTCCATCTCAACCCTATTCTTCTGCCTTCTCCCCATAACTTTTGACACCCGTACTAATCAAAAAGCTGTCAATCCCCACTTTAAAGATACGCGTAGACTTGGCATCCACGACGTCTCTGCCTAACGAAATTAGTCTTTGTTTATTTCCTCATCTCCTTTCAAAAGGTACGTCCTTTTATTCTGAGGCCACTCCCTAGACTCTCCCACCAGTGGAAACATCCTCTCCACATCCACACTATCCAGGCCTTTCACTATTTGTTAGGTTTCAATTAGGTCCCCCCTTCATCCTTCTAAACTCCAGCGAGTACAGGCCCAGAGCCGTCAAACGCTCAGCATATGTTAACCCACTCATCCCTGGGATCATTCTTGTAAACCTCCTCTGGACCCTCTCCAACACCAACACCAACACATCCCTCCTCAGATATGGAGCCTAAAACTGCTCACAAAACTCTAATTGCAGCCTGACCAGTGCCTTAACTTAAATTTTAAACTTACATACCTGTCTTTATATTCTTGTCCTCTCAAAATAAATGCTAACATTGTGTTTGCCTTCCTTACTACTGATTCAACTTGAAAATCAACCTTTTGGGAATCCTGCACCAGCGCTCCCAAGTCCCTTTGCACCTCTGATTTTCTGAATCCTCTCCCCATTTAGAAAATAGTCTACGCCTTTATTCCAACTTCCAAAGTGCGTAACCGTACACTTTGCCACACTGTATTCCAGCTGCCACTTCTTTGCCCACTCTCCCAACCTGTCCAAGTCCTTCTTCAGAGTCCCTCTACACTACCTGCCCCTCCACCTCATGCACGCAATTCCCCAGTTTTGAACTATTCGGTTATTTTTGCAAATTAACAACAGCACAAACAGGAGAATCCTAATATCATTACAAGTTCAGACACAAAGACATATTTCTACTGGGAAAGGATCTAAAAATAAATAATGTTAATGCCCAAATTGCAAATCTGCCTCGGTTTTGCAAACCTGCAATATATATGTTACTGTTTGCAGCGTTGCTTAATATTGTTAATTTCTGGCTTTTAAACACAGAACTGATTTGGAAACAATGCATTTACCTGTGAAGTAAACTGTTTAGCAATCTTCCCACTACAGCGACAAGATACTCTGAAAGGCATACAGGATGCAGCCCCTTCACTCCTGGGATTAGGTAGCTCTGCAGGTGAAGGTGGTTCCTCCATCAGCGCATCATCCTGACTACATCCTTCGTGAAGTGAATGACTGTGTCCTGTTTGAGCTGCATGAGGTTTATCCACCTCTAGCTTTGGCCTTTTGCTTTGGCTACTCTCCTGCTGTGTTGAACGTTTAATCCCAGTTTCTGCAACGTCCAAACTACATTCCTGTACTTTGTCAAGATTCCAAAGGGACTTCCATTTGGAAACAACATCCAGCCATTTCTGAGGCTCCCCGATCACATACTTTGAGACGGCATGAACTCCTTTACCTAAGAATTGGAAAGAAAAACTTGTTCACATTTTCTTGTGCAACATACAGTTAAACTCACATGTGGAAAATTACAAATCAAATAAATGCATTAATTAACCAAGATTGGCGAAACACAAATTTTACACCAGGCAAGTTTAATGAGCCTGCCTTTAAATAATATCATGACTTGTAGCTTTAATGTCAACTCCCTCAGATTACATAACACTTGCCGATACACCTTTTCAAGATCATTTTGTTTCTTCATGGCTAACACTAGAACTACCAGAACTTACAATGACTGAAATCCACAGAATACACTTGCATTTATTTCACTCTGGTTACGATCGCAGATCTGTATTTGTCTGTCTGGTCTCTTTCCCATTTCCCACATGGTTGCAATAATCGTATGTCACTATAACAGGGAATATTTTCCCGAGCTGCAGGGTGGCTATTAATCTGATCCTGTCTTCACATTATAATATCCAAAGGTCATCAGATTACAATGAAAAATCATGGATGATTAATTTTACATGCTAACCCAGGTTGTAATTAGCTAGGGTTGTACAGTGGCGCAGCAGTGGAGTTGCTGCCTGACAGCGCCAGAGACCCGGGTTTGATTCCAACCACAGGTGCTGTCTGTATGGAGTTTGTACGTTCTCCCCGTGGGTTTTTTCCGAGAACTTCAGTTTCCTCCCACACTGCAAGGACATGCAGGTTTTAGATTAATTAACTTGGTATAAGTGTAAATTGTCCCTAGTTTGTGTAGGGTATTGTTATTGTGCGGGGATCACTGGTTGGTGTGTCCTCGGTGGGCCGAAGGGCCTGTTTCCACGTTGTATCTCTAAACTAAACTAATTCAGCACATATCAGGGGCTAGATCGCTGCTCAGTCCATACAGCTCGGACAATTCATCTTGATCAACGAGATTTCTCAACTTGGAAAATTAAACTGCGCTTCCAAGGTTACCAGCGTTTAATTTAGAAGACAAACCACATTATGCCATTTCATAAAATGCTTTAATGTGTCAGGATGTTGGTGTCGCGGGCAAGGTTAGCATTAATTGCCCACCCCAACCACTCAAGCTTTTGTGAAATCATGCCTCCATGAACTGCTGGGTGCAGCATCTGTGGAGGTAAAGGGATATTCGACATTTCGGGTCCTGATACAATGACTTGAGCAGAAAATTTAACTTTCCCTTTGCCACCACAGATGTTGCTTGACCTGCTTAAATCTTCCCGTAGTTTGTTAAATAGTGATGTGGATCTCCTCTGAGTGCTCCAGTTTTCATCCACATCCCAAAGACGTGCAGGTTTGTAGGTTAATTGGCTTCTGTAAATTATCCCCAGTGTGTAGAACAGTGCTAGTGTATGGGGATCGGTGGTCGGCGCGGACTCAGTGGGCCGACGGGCTTGTTTCCGCGCTGTATCTTTAAACTAAAACATCTCTAAATTAAACTGCTGCAAGGTTCCAATCAAGTTAGTTAGGTACGGAGTTTCAAGATTTAGGTCCAGTGACAATTGTGGAACAGTAATATATTGCCAAGTCAGGAGGGTGTGCATCCTGGAGGAGAACCTGTAGATGGTAGTGTTTAGGTTTATGTACATGTACCGAGGTGCAGTGAAATGCTTTGTTTTGCCTACTGTCCAAACAGATCAGGTGTACCATAAAAGAACACAAAGTGATCGAGCAACTAATCACCTTTGGTGTGTGGGAGGAAACTGAAGATCTTGGAGAAAACCCGAGCTTTCATGGGGAGAAGGTACAAACTCCATACAGACAGCACCCGTAGTCGGGATCGAACCCGGGTCCCTGGCGCTGGAAGAGCTGTCAGGCAGCAACTCTACCGCTTAAGAATTGGAACATATTTTAGTGGAAGAGGAAATGAATGTTTAGCATAGTGGATGGAGTGCCAGTCTGGCAGGTTGCTTTGTCCTGGATGGGGTTGACATTATTCAGGTCGTCGGGGAGCTACAAAGTTTAATGATCAAAAGACAAAATAAATACTGATCCAAGTTTTGGAATCCATATTTCAAACCTGCTTTGAAGAAGCATCATTGTTATAATTGTTTTAATTTCATCACACTAATTATGTACTGTAGATAGGATGGAAATTACTATTTTATGTTCATATTTGGTTTATTCCAGCCCAGTGAATGGATCAATGGTCAACATTACAATCCCAAGTGAGCAATTTGCCAAAATATTAATGCAAATGCACCGACTGGGTTATATTTTAAAAAATCCAATAATTTACGTTCAAATAAAGAATTCATTCTTCCTGGAGTCCAATCTGATCATGTTCCTATTATAGCAACTTATTGATTCTCTGTACATTCAGAATTTAAGCCCTTTAACTCTTCTTGCCTCTTGACTGAAAATACAGATCATCTACAAAGTAAAAAAAGCTTGTTTAGTTTTTGGTTTAGTTTAGAGACACCGCGCGGAAAAAGGCCGTTCGGTCCGCGCCGACCAGTGATCCCCGCACATTAACACTATCCTACACCCACTAGGGACAATTACTTTTAATATTTAACAAGCCAATTTGCCTACAAACCCTGTAAGTCATTGGAGTGTGGGAGGAAACCGAAGATCTTGGCGAAAACCCACGCAGGTCTCGGGGAGAACGTACAAACTCCGTACAAACAGCACCCGTGTTCGGGATCGAAGCCGGGTATCCGGCGCCGCATTCGCTGTGATGGCTGCAACTCTACCGCTGTGCCACCGTGACCTATCTAGACTGCATTTGTCTGCAGAACCCTGACCCAGTAGCTCCTTAACAAATCAGACTTTAAGTTTACTTCCACCATCTTTTCAAACTTCACGGTCCGTTGTGAATAGCTCTGACTTATGAAATCCTTCCTTTGGCATTGCTTAGTCTCGAACCAAAACGTCACTATTTCTTCGCTCCATAGGTGCTGCCCCTCCCGCTGAGTTTACCTAGTATTTTTGTCTACCTTCCCCCCTTGGCTGTTCTTTCAAAGCATTGAATAACCCCAGATTTAAGTTCCCATCCTTGGTATCGCTACAGCCACCGTCTCTGTAGTCCAAGTTATATCACGCACATTCACGCCCATGTGCGATTCATTCATCTACCTTACTGCAAATTCTCAAAGCCCTCAATTTTTCTGCCATTTGTGCTTATCTCCTTACTGCCTTTTGCTTCCCCACCTGTGTACCTCTGCATAGGTTCCCATTATTCAGTTCAAACCTCCTCGACGGCACATACAAAACGTCGCCAAGAACATCGACCCTGGAGCTGTCCAAGTCCCATCTCTCCCAGAAACAGTTCAATTTTGACCAAGCGTAGGCTTGACGATCATTTCGCAGAACACCTCTGCTCGGTCCGCATTAACCAACCTGATCTCCCGGTGGCTCAGCACTTCAACTCCTCCTCCCATTCCGAATCCGACCCCCCTGTCCTGGGCCTCCTCCATGGCCAGAGTGAGGCCCACCGTAAATTGGAGGAGCAGCACCTCATATTCCGCTTGGGCAGTCTGCACCCTAGCGGCTTAAACATTGAATTCTCCAATTTCCGGTAGCCCTTGCTGTCTCCTCCCCTTCTCAGCTCTGCCTCAGCTCTCGGGCTCCTCCTCTTCCTTTTTCCTTTCTTCTCCCTGCACCCCCCCCCCCCCACCTCAGTCTGAAGAAGGGTTTTGGCCCGAAATGTTGCCTATTTCCTTCGCTCCATAGATGTTGCTGCATCCGCTGAGTTTCATAGAAAATAGGTGCCTTCGAGCTTGCATCGCCATTCAAAATGATCATGGCTGATCATGCAACTCAGCATCCTGTACCTGCCTTCTCTCCATACCCCCTGATTCCTTTAGCCACAAGGGCCACATATAACTCCCTCTTAAATATAGCCAATGAACTGGCCTCAACTACCTTCTGTGGCAGAGAATTCCACAGATTCACCACTCTCTGTGCGAAAAATGTTTTTCTCATCTCGGTCCTAAAAGACTTCCCCTTTATCCTTAAACTGTGACCCCTTGTTCTGGACTTCCCCAACATCGGGAACAATCTTCCTGCATCTAGCCTGCATCCAACTCCTTAAGAATACGTTTCTATAAGATCCCCCCTCAATCTTCTAAATTCTAGCGAGTACAAGCTGAGTCTATCCAGTCTTTCTTCATGTGAAAGTCCTGACATTCCAGGAATCAGTCTGGTGCACCTTCTCTGTACTCCCTCTATGGCAAGAATGTCTTTCCTCAGATTAGGAGACCAAAACTGTACGCAATACTCCAGGTGTGGTCTCACCAAGACCCTGTACAACTGTAGTAGAACATCCCTGCTTCTATACTCAAATATTGCTATGAATGCTAACATACCATTCCCTTTCTTCACTGCCTGCTGCACCTGCATGCCTACTTTCAATGACTGGTGTACCATGACACCCAGGTCTCGTTGCATCTCCCCTTTTCCTAATCGGCCACCATTCAGATAATAGTCTACTTTCCTGTTCTTGCCACCAAAGTGGATAAACTGACATTTATCCACATTATACTGCATCTGCCATGCATTTGCCCCTCTCACCCAACCTATTCAAGTCACCTTGCATCCTCCTAGCATCCTCCACACAACTAACACTGCCCCCCCAGCTTCGTGTCATCCGCAAACTTGGAGATGTTGCATTCAATTCCCTCGTCCAGATCATTAATCAAGGAATTGTCATTCACCCAGAGGGTGACTGGAACCTGGATCGCACTGCTAGTGGGCAGTAGAGGCTGGTTTTTGCACAGTACCCTCAAATCAGTGAGATATATCCGGAATCCGAGGAAGGGTCTCGGCACAAAACGTCACCCATTCCTTCTCTCCAGAGACGCCGCCTGTCCCGCTGAGTTAATCCAGCATTTTGTGTTTAAACCAGCATCTGCAGTTCCTTCCTACACATTATATCTGGTGAAATGTGTTCACTTCGGATTGGATCATCCTGCTGTGGGAAGGATGGATTAAGCTGGAAAGAGTGCAGACTTAGAGGATGTTGCCAGGACTAGAGCTAAACGGAGAGGTTGGGCAGGCTACAACTCTATTCCTTAGAGCGCAGGAGCCTAATTGGGGTTAATGGGATGAGGGTCAATGGAAGTTAATGGACATAATTACGTTAGAGACTCAGATTGACAGATTCTTGATTAGTACGGGTGTCAGGGGCTACGGAGAGAAGGCAGGAGAATTGGGTTAGGAGGGAGAGATAGATCAGCCACGACTGAATAGTAGAATAGACGTGATCGGCCGAATGGCCTCATTTTGCCGCTAGAGCTTATGACCTGCTGAACTTATGACTTCAGAAACCTTGTTTCTATTTAGCCTTCTTTATGGGTTCGTTATACCTGGATAATCAGGCGGTATCTACAGTATGTGATATATTGCAGCAAAGAAAATTAATTTGGAAAAAGGCTGGACATGCATACCCCACCTAGCTGCCAAAAAATCAATGTTAATATCAGACATACTAATGAAAGTCATAAAGATATCGCGTAGCACCTCTATGTCTTGGCAGCTGGAACGGCGGGAGCTTTTCCACCAGCAAAAACAGTCGCTCGGCACATTTCAGACTCTTTATCCTTTTTAAATCTGCGTCAGCTGTGAAGAACACCTTGCCTGATATCTGCTCCACCTACAAGCATAGGACAGACAAAGAATTGTAAAAAAGACAGACAAGTAATTATTTTGCCTTGACCCTTGGCCCTTATTTCTCTCGTGTTTTTTCTCTCTCACAACAACTTTCTGTGAAATATATTAAACTTAAATATTTTCTGATCCATGGTACACCCCAGGCCCTGCAATGACCACTGGTTGCAAAGAGCTGGGAAAGAGGGCACTTCTGGTGCCATACAGCCAGGAATGCTTATAACACAACCTTGGAAATGGGGCAGGCTGTGAATGACAATAGACAATAGGTGCAGGAGTAGGCCATTCGGCCCTTCGAGCCAGCACCGCCATTCAATGTGATCATGGCTGCTCATCCACAATCAGTACCCCGTTCCTGCCTTCTCCCCATATCCCCTGACTACTCTATCTTTAAGAGCCCTATCTAGCTCTCTCTTGAAAGTATCCAGAGAACCTGCCTCCACCGCCCTCCGAGGCAGAGAATTCCACAGACTCACAACTCTGTGTGAAGAAGTGTTTCCTTGTCTCCGTTCTAAATGTCTTACCCCTTATTCTTAAACTGTGGCCCCTGGTTCTGGACTCCCCTAACATTGGGAACATGTTTCCTGCCTCTAGCGTGTCCAAATCCTTAATAACCTTATATGTTTCAATAAGATCCCCTCTCATCCTTCTAAACTCCAGAGTATACAAGCCCAGCCGCTCCATTCTCTCAGCCATCCCGGGAATTAACCTTGTGAACCTACGCTGCACTCCCTCATTAGCAAGAATGTCCTTCCTCCAATTATGAATGTCTTTCCTCAAAGACCCCCAATGACTATTTAACAGATTATCTTTACGATATTCTATTACATTGGATGGTGTGCAAATGCAAAGATTTTGCAAGAAAGATGCATTTGCACACCATCCATGCCAGATAATAACAGTGGCAAGTATGTAAGACAACAGTTAAAGAACATACTTTTCTGTGTCCTTTTAATAAACCAGCATCTGCAGTTCAACAATGATAATGCCTGTCTAAGGCAAATATCTAAAATAAATATTTTGGAAAGGTGGTAGGAGCTCCTACATTTTGCATGTAAGTCAATTTTGAAACATTCACAAATCATTTAAAAAATATACAGATTTTTTGAAAGATTAAGTTACTACTATGTAATACCAAGTACATACGATGTATATATAGGAATGTTTTCATATGGATTCACACACTGAACTTTTTTTTCTCATTTATTATGTTGTTTACAAGGTACTATGTTTACATATTCTGTTGTGCTGCTGCAAGTAAGAATTTCATTGTTCTATCCGAGACAAATGACCATAAAACACTATTGACTCTTGACTACTACATTCTTATGAAGGACTTCAAATCAACTTTCTCTATAAACCAGTCACTTCTAAATTACTTCACACTTCCAAATTACTTATTTATTGAGTTATAATCATTCTTCACTTTTAATGGAAATGGATTTCACCATGTGATGACTGGAAAATCAGTGGTAGCATTTGTCTTAAACTGCAACTTTATCTGATTAAAGGCAAATTTGTATCCCACCCACAATATGCTCAGTTTTCAATTTTCAGACTACCTCTCTCCCCCCCCCCCCCCCGTCTCTGCCCCTCTTTCTGTCTCTGCCCCTCTCTTTCTGTCTCTGCCCCTCTCTTTCTGTCTCTGCCCCTCTCTCTGCCTGTCGCTGTCTCTGCCTCTCTCTCTCTGCCCTCTCTCTTTACCTCCCCTCCGTCTCTAGACGCATCTGCGAGTTGGGAGCTATGCGTGAGTGGATTGTGCGGGGATGGAGTAAAAGGAGCGAATGAATAATATCAAGGGGGGTGGTTAGTGTGTGTGGGGGTGGTTAGTGTGTGTGTGTGTGTGCGGGGGTGGTTAGCGTGTGTGTGTGTGGCGGGTGGTTAGTGTGTGTGTGACGCCACAGACCCCCCCCCCCCCCCCATCCCTGCCACCGTGCATTGAGGGGATGGGACACAACGGGTCCCACTTGGTCTAGTAAACAATAAAACATTTTAAGAGTTTTCAGGATGTTGTTCGGGATGGAACATTTCAGCTACGAGGAAGGGCTGGACACTCTGGGTTTATTTCATCGAGGGTCCTGAGAGGAGATGAAAGGTGTAAACAAAATTAGAAGGGCCAAAGATAGGGTAAATTAATAGGAATTATTTTTCCCCCCCCGATAGATCCAAAATTAGACAGGATGGGTTTAAGGTTACGGTTAAGAGGTTTTGAGGGGATGAAAGGAATTGTCATTTACCCAGAGGGTGACTGGAACCTGGATCGCACTGCTAGTGGGCAGTGAAGGCTGACATTTGCACAGTATCCTCAACTCAGTGAGATACATACAGAGTCCGAGGAAGGGTCTCGGCACGAAACATCACCCATTCCTTCTCTCCAGAGACGCTGCCTGTCCAGCTGAATCACTCCAGCATTTGGTGTGTCTGTCCTCAGTTTAAAACAGCATCTGCAGTTTCTTCCGACACATTATATCTGGTGAACTGTGTTCACTTCAGATTGGATCACCCTGCTGTGGGAAGGATGGATTAAGCCGGAGAGAGTGCAGACTTAAGAGCCTGTCCCACTTGGGCGTCATTTGCGCGTCACACAGGTGACGCGCGAGGATTTTAGAGAATCCCAAAATCCTGGGGCGCTACCGCGCGTCACTGCCTACACCACCACGTCTCACCACGTGCGCGTAATGCACGCAATGCACGCGTCATGACACGGAAATGATGTTGTGTAAATGACGCCGAAGTGGGACAGGCCTTTTAGAGGCTGTTGCCAGGTCTAGAGCTAAAGGGCAATGTTGAGCATGCTACATCTCTATTCCTTAGAGCACAGGAGACTAAACAGGGGGTTAATGGGATGAGGGTCAGTGGAAGTTATGGATATTTATAAGGCAGAGATAGATAGATTCTTGATTAGTACGGGTGTCTGGGACTACGGGGAGAATCAGATGGCAGAATTGGGGTTAGGAAGGAGAGGTATTGAAAAGATTAGACTTGTCTTGGCAGAAAAACCAGATCACTTTTCCAAGACATGGACACCATTCATTGATTTATTACAAGGATAGTATGGTACAACACAACTTTAGAGTTAAATTTAATCACGGGTTGGGTGAGGTGGGTGGGGAGGGATGCGAGGCAGGTATATCACCACTTTTTCCTCTCTTTTTCTTTTTGTCCATTTATTTATGTTTTCTATTCCCCTCTTCTTTCTTTCTTTCTCTTTCTCTAGAACTCTTGGCCAGGGGTTCTATCTTTGCACATTTCACATTTTCTTCTTTCTTGCTTTTTCTTTCTTTTCCTCTAACCCAAAGCTAAAAGGTTAAAATGAAGCTGTACAATAACTGTATAATTTTATATGCCGTTGGTTCTATTTTTGTACATTTGCTTCTCATAGAATCATAGAAAATAGGTGCAGGAGTCGGCCATTCGAGTCTGCACCACCATTCAATATGATCATGGCTGATCATCCAACTCAGTATCCTGTACCTGCCTTCTCTCCATACCCCCCCGATCCCTTTAGCCACAAGAGCCACATCTAACTCCCTCTTAAATATAGCCAATGAACTGGCCTCAACTATATAGAAACATAGAAAAATAGGTGCAGGAGTAGGCCATTCGAGCCTGCACCGCCATTCAATATGATCATGGCTGATCATCCAACTCAGTATCCTGTACCTGCCTTCTCTCCACACCTCCTGATCCCTTTAGCCACAAGAGCCACATCCAACTCCCTCTTGAATTTCGCCAATGAACTGGCCTCAACGACCTTCTGTGGCAGACAATTCCAGAGACTCACCACTCTCTGTGTAAAGAATGTTTTCCTCATCTCGGTCCTAAAGGAATTCCCCCTTATCCTTAGACTGTGACCCCTTGTTCTGGACTCCCCCAACATTGGGAACAATCTTCCTGCATCTAGCTTGTCCAACCCCTTAAGAATTTTGTAAGTTTCTATAAGATCCCCCCCTCAATCTTCTAAATCAGCGAGTACAAGCCAAGTCTATCCAGTCTTTCTTCATATGAAAGTCCTGTCATCCCAGGAATAAGTCTGGTGAACCTTCTGTGGCAGAGAATTCCACAGACTCACCACTCTCTGTGTGAAAAAAAGATCTTCTCATCTCGGTCCTAAAGGAATTCCCCCTTATCCTTAAACTGTGACCCCTTTTTCTGGACTCCCCCAACATCGGGAACAATGTTGTTGTTAAAGAAGGAACTGCAGATGCTGGAGAATCGAGGGTTACACAAAAAGCTGGAGAAACTCAGCGGGAGCGAAGGAGATAGGCGACGTTTCATAGAAACATAGACATAGAAAATAGGTGCAGGAGTAGGCCATTCGGCCCTTCGAGCCTGCACCGCCATTCAATGTGATCATGGCTGATCATCCAACTCAGTATCCCGTACCTGCCTTCTCTCCATACCCCCTGATCCCTTTAGCCACAAGTGCCACATCTAACGCCCTCTTAAATATAGCCAATGAACTGGCCTCAACTACCTTCTGTGGCAGAGAATTCCAGAGACTCACCACTCTCTGTGTAAAGAATGTTTTCCTCATTTCGGTCCTAAAGGAATTCCCCCTTATCCTTAGACTGTGACCCCTTGTTCTGGACTCCCCCAACATCGGGAACAATCTTCCAGCATCTAGCTTGTCCAACCCCTTAAGAATTTTGTAGGTTTCTATAAGATCCCCCCTCAATCTTCTAAATTCCATCGAGTACAAACCGAGTCTATCCAATCTTTCCTCATATGAAAGTCCTGACATCCCAGGAATCAGTCTGGTGAATCTTCTCTGTACCCCCTCTATGGCAAGGATGTCTTTCCTCAGATTTGGAGACCAAAACTGTACGCAGTACTCCAGGTGTGGCCTCACCAAAACCCTGTACAACTGCAGTAGAACCTCCCTGCTCCTATACTCAAATCCTTTCGCTATGAATGCTAACATACCATTTGCTTTCTTCACTGCCTGCTGCACCTGCATGCCTACTTTCAATGACTGGTGTACCATGACACCCAGGTCTCGTTGCATCTCCCCCTTACCTAATCTGCCACCATTCAGATAATAGTCTACCCTCATGTTTTTGCCACCAAAGTGGATAACCTCACATTTATCCACATTGTACTGCATCTGCCATGCATCTGCCCATTCACTCAGCCTATCCAAATCACCCTGCAGCCTCCAAGCATCCTCCTCACACCTAACTATACCCCCCAGCTTGGTATCATCTGCAAATTTGGAGATGTTGCATTGAATTCCCTCGTCCAAATCATTAATATATATTGTAAATAGCTGGGGTCCCAGCACTGAGCCTTGCGGCACCCCACTAGTCACTGCCTGCCATTCTGAAAAGGACCCGTTTACTCCTACCCTTTGCCTCCTGTCTGCTAGCCAGTTCTCTATCCACATCAATACTGAACCCCCAATACCGTGTGCTTTAAGTTTCGGGTCGAGACCCTTCAACAATCTTCCTGCATCTAGCCTGTCCAACCCCCTTAAGAATTTTGTAAGCCTCCGTAAGATCTAATAAATTAAAAAAAATAATAATTAAAAAAAATTAAAGGAGAGATAATCAATGTGATCGTGGCTGATCATAACTTAAATCATGGCTGATTTGAGCCATTATTTAAGTTATGATCAGCCATGATCACATTGAATGGCGGTGCAGGCTCGAAGGGCCGAATGGCCTCTACTCCTGCACCTATTTTCTATGATTCTATGATTTAAGTTATGACATCGGATGGAAGTTGCAAACTAAATATCGTTGCACTTGTGTGTAATGACAATAAAATGTAATTATTCTTATTATTATTATGGCGGAGTAGACTCGATGGGCCGAATGGCCTCATTCTGCCCCTATCACGTTTGAACGGAGGGGACGGGACGGGACGCGGTTACAGGCGAGGATGCGATGGGCCGAATGGCCTCGTGGATGCGGGCGGGGGCGGCCCAGTGACGGGGGGGTCTGGTCTGGTCATCCCCGGCCTCTCTCACCTGGCGGGCGGGCAGCCTGGCGCGCACCTCCCGGGCCAGGAAGCGCTCCAGGCCGCGGCTGGCCGTGCAGAAGTAGCGGGCGGCGGCGGCGGCGGCGGCGGCGGCGGAGGGCGCGGGGCCCGGGGTGGTGGAGGTGGAGGCGGCGGCGGCGGCGGCGGCGGCGGGCGATGACGGGGACCGCGGCCTCTCCTCCGGGCCGTGCATGGCCGTTGCCGGGGTGACGGGGGCCGTTGCCGGGGTGACGGGGGCCGTTGCCGGCGGCGCGCGGGCGGACAGTTTGAAATTCAACCGCCACCAGCGCGCGGCCCCGCGGGAGGAGCAAAGATCCTATAGCGGAGCATTAGCGTTAGGGGCTGGATCCCTACAGGATCTGTCTTAGGATAGGGTCTATAGGATCTCTGGGGAGGAGGGGGAGAAGGAGGAGGGAGAGTAAGGAGGAGGAGAAGAGGGGGAGGAAGTGGACAGGAGAGGAGATGGAGGAGGGGGAGAAGAAGAGGGAGAAGGAGGAGAAGGGGAGGGGAGGGGAGGGAGGGACGGGAGAGAGGAGGATGATGAGGGGAAGGGGGCAGGAGAGAAGGAGAAGGGAAAAGAAGAGGGAGGAGGAGGGGAAGGATGAAGAGGGGAAGGGGAGGAGAGGAGGAGGGGAGAAGAAGTGAGAAGGAGGAGAAGGGGAGCGGGGAGAGGAGGAGGAGGTGGATGATCAGGGGAAGGGGACAGGAGAGGAGGAGAAGGGGGAAAAGAAGAGGGAGGAGGAGAGAGAGGAGGAGGGGAAGGATGGAGGGAGAGGGGAAGGGGAGGAGGAGAGGAGGAGGAGGGGAGAAGAAGAGGGAGGAGGGGAGAAGAAGAGAGAGGAGGAGGGTTAAGGATGAAGGAGGAGAGGAGGAGGGAGAGGGGAGGAGGAGGAGTAGAGGGAGGAGGTGGGAGAGGAGGGATTTATATCAGGGGAGGATGACAACACTAGGGAGGTGGGAGAGGGAGGGAAGAGTGGGACGAAGAAGGGGAGGATGGAGGTAGAGAAGGGGCAGGGGGAAGAGAGAAAGGAGGAAAGGGGAAGAGGGAGAGAGAGGAGGAAGGGGAGAGGAGAAGAGGGGAGGGGGGAGAGCAGAAGAGGGAGAGGAGGAGGGAGAGGGGAAGGGGTAGAGGAGAGGGGGAAGGGGGAGAGAGGAAGGAACGAAGTGGATGAGGGGGGAGGAGGAGGGAGAGATAGAGAGGGGGGGAGGAAGGCGAGTGTGGACAGGGAAGGAGTGGAGGGGGGATGGTGGAGTTTACACCAGGGGAGGGGTGACTATACTGTGGAGGGTGTTGGAGGGGAAGAGGTCGGAGTGAGGGTGGGGAGGAGAAGCGAAGGGGGAGGACGAGGAGGAATACTTGTGTATCCGATAATGAATAGAGTGAAAGTCCTGGATAGAATGGATGTTTCGTTTAGTTTAGAGATAAATGGTACAGTCTAGGACAAGGGGAACAGCCTCAGAATAAAAGTACGGCCCTTTAGAGAGGAGATGACGAGGAATTTCTTTAGTCAGAGGGTGGAATTATCTGCTATAGATGGTGGTGGAGACAATCAATAAATATTTTTAAGGTGGCTATAGATAGATTCTTGGGTACACAAAATGCTAGAGAAACTCAGCGGGTGCAGCAGCATCTATGGAGCGAAGGAGATAGATTCTTGATTGGTGCAGGTGTCAGGGGTTATGGGGAGAAGGCAGGAGAATGGGGTTGAGAGGGAGAGATAGATCAGCCATGATTGAATGGTGCAGTACACTTGATGGGACGAATGGTCTAATTCTACTCCTTAGAATAAAGGGGAGGTCATTTAAGACTGAGGTGAGAAAAAACTTTTTCACCCAGAGAGTTGTGAATTTGTGGAATTCCCTGCCACAGAGGGCAGTGGAGGACATAAACACTGGATGGATTTAAGAGAGAGTTAGATACTCTAGGGGCTAGCGGAATCAAGGGATATGGGGAGTAGGCAGGCACGGGTTATTGATAGGGGACGATCAGCCATGATCATAATGAATGGCGGTGCTGGCTCAAAGGGCCGAGTGGCCTCCTCCTGCACCTATTTTTTATGTTTCTATGTTTCACTTATGAGCTTTTGAATTCGACTTCCATCATCTTATTGATATGACAGATTATGATCATGGATGTAAAAAGGTAAAGGTATACACAACGTCCTGGAGTAACTCAGCGGGTCAGGCAGCATCCCTGGAGAACATGGATAGGTGGTGATTTATGTTGGGATGAGGAAGAGGATAAAGGAGGAGGGTAAGTTACGGAAAATTGGAGAATTCACTGTTCATGCCGATGGGTTGTAAGCTGCTCAAGCAAAATATGAGGTGCTGTTCCTTCAATTTGTGTGTGGCCTCACTCTGGCAATGAAGGAGGCCCAGGTCAGTGTGGGAATGGGAAGTGGAGATAACAATAGGGAGATCTATGTACAGGTGATCTATGTACAGAGAAGGATAGAATGAATAGGACTTCATATTGGTATTTATCAAGGAAGAAGATGCTCAGAATTTCAGTGGAAGGGGATATTGTTTAAAGACACAGCATGGAACCATTGATTACCCATTCACACTAGTTCTATTATCCCACAATTGTTGGCTGAATATCAAATAATGATGAGACGGAGTACAGGAAGGAGATTGAGAATCTCGTGTCCTGGTTTAGATTAGATTAGATTCCTTTATTGCCATTCAGACCTTACGGTCTGAACAAAATTGTTACCATACAGTCATACATATAATAAAAACAAAACACACAATAAACACATATCCAATATCCACCACAATGAGTTCACCAGGCACCTCCTCACTGTGGTGGAAGGCAAAAGTCTTAAGTCCCTGTCTTCCTCCCTCCTAGTTCTCCCTCTGCGCTGAGGCGATCCAGGCCGCCGCCGCCGCACCGCAGCTCTGAGCTGGGCTGCCGCCGCTGGAGCACCGCAGCTCCAAACCAGGCCGCCGCTGGAGCACCGCAGCTCTAAGCAGACCGCCGCTGGAGCACCGCAGCTCTGCGGGCCACCGCCGCGTTGGTGTGGCGACAGCAACCTTTCTCTCAATGTCAGTAAGACAAAAGAGATAGTGATGGACTTCAGGACTTCAATGCAAACATGCACCCCAGTTTGCATTGACGGTGCCGAAGTAGAGATGGTTGAAAACTTCAAATTCCTATTGCTAACAACTTCTCCTGGACCACCCATATTGAAGCAACGACCAAGAAAGCACACCAACGCCTCTACATTCTAAGAAGGCTTAGGAAGTTCGGCATGTCCCCTAAAATTCTAACCAACTTCTACAGATGCACCATAAAAAGCATTTTATCAGGCAAACCATCACACCTTGGTTTGGGAACAGCCACATTCAAGACCATAAGAAATTGCAGCGTATTGTGGATGCAGCCCAGACCATCACACAAACCAACCGCCCTTCTATCGACTCCATTTATACCTTTTGTTGCCTTGGCAAGGCCAGCAGCATAATCAAGGACGGGCTGCACCCTGCCCACCCCCTCTCCCGTCAGGCGAAAGGTACAGAAGTGTGAAAATCCACACCTCCAGATCCAGGTGCAGTTTCTTCCCAGCTGGTATCAGGCAACTGAATCATCCTACCACAACCAGAGAGCATGCTGAACTACTATCGACCTTTTTGATGACCGTCAGGCTATCTTTGATCAGACTTTGCTGGCTTTATCTTGCACTAAACATTATTCCTTTATCATGTATGACTACATTGTAAATTGATCGATTGTAATCATGTATTGTCTTTCTGCTGACTTGCTAGCACGCCACAAAAAGCTTTTCACTGTACCTCGGTACACGTGACAATAAACTAAACTGAACGTTCTCATCCACTCCCTATACACTGGGGACAATTTACAGAACCAATTAACCTCCAAACCTGCACGTCATTGGGAAGTGGGAGGAAATCAGAGCAGCCGGAGAAAACCCATATGGGTCACAGGGAGAACGTGCAAACTCCATACGAACAGCACCCGGCCAGGATTGAACCAGGGTCTCTGGTGCTGGAGGAAACTAGAAAAATGATAAAGCAGAGACACTAGAAAGACTGGCTGCACTTAAAGCAAATCTTAAACATTCTCCTGCCACCTTGTCCAGATACATTAGATCGTCACAGGAAAGGGCAGTGGTGGTTACAGAATGTGTAGATTGATGTTGCATGTTAACCAATCACACACCAGCCAGCATCTCTAACTCCACCACACTGTAATACTTATACTAACACTTGTTTCCCAGCACAGACATTTGGAGCAGCCAGGATGTACTAACAACTAATCATCCTTCATGCTGTTAAGTTTCAGTGCTGATTAAAGATGTATTTGAATCACGTACTGAGTCTGGACGTCATTTACAGAATGGATTTCCATAAACTTCCGATACGTATTTGCAGAGGAAATGTTAAAGTTGGGGAACGTACTAATATTACGGCATTAATGAAAAGGACAGGCCCACAAACCCCAGACTGCTTGAGTAAAACACTGTGCCGGAGGAATTCGGCGGGTCAGGCAGCATCTGTGCAGGGAATGGACAGGCGCCATTTTGCGTTGGCGATGGAGTAGGGGTGAGAAAGCTGGGAAAGAGTGGGAGAGGGTCAGAGCCTGGCGAGTGATAGGTGGATACAGGTGAGAGGGGTAGATGGGTGGAGTAAGTGACAAAGGCTGGAGGTGAAAAGGAGACAAAATGGAGTCAAGTGCAGAGAGAAGAGGAGGAGTGAAATGTAAAGCATGAGGGAGAGATGTGAGTGGGAAGGGGATAGGTAGGTGAAGAGTGGGATAATGAGAGAAAGACGTGTACACTAGGTTTGGAGGGGGGGGGGGGGGGTGCTACCTAAACAGAATATGAGATGTTTACACCCCAGCGGTATGAACATTGACTTCTCCAATTTCAGGTAGCCCTTGCTTTTTCCCTCCTTCCCAGCTCTCCCACAGCCCACTGTCTCTGCCTCTTCCTCTCTTCTCCCCCCCCCACTCTTCAGAAGGGTCTCGACCTGAAACGTCACCCATTCCTTTGCTCCACAGATGCTGCCTCACCCGCTGAGTTTCTCCAGTATTTTTGTCTACCGATGAGGTGCTATTACTCCAGTTTGTTATTTCACTCTGGCAATGGAGGAGGCCCAGGACAGAAAGATTGGTATAGGAATGGGAAGGGTTAAAATGTTTAGCTGCCGGGCGATCCAGTGGTGGACCGAGTGTAAGTGTTCGGTGAAACGGTCGCCGAGTCCACGCTCGATCGCATCGATGAACAGGAGGCCACATCGGGATCACTGAATGCAGTAGATGAGGTTAGAGGAGGTGCTCGTGGACCTCTGCCTCACCTGGAAGGCCCATTGGAATCGGTGGATGGAGATGATGGATGTAACTCCAGTGGAGGGGGAAATGAGTAATGGACTTGCAGAAGATTGCACTAATAAAAGCAAGTCACGTCCAGTTAACCTGTGTGATTTTGTTTGATGGTGTCGGCAGAAGCGATTACTGAAAAGAATGCAGTAAATGTCATCCGTATGGATTTTCAAAAGACATTTCGCAAGAAAAAAATTAGCTGAATTGAACCCCTTGGACAGATGCAGTCAGTGGCAGTAAGAAGAAGATAATTGCTAAAGACAGAGTAGACTAAATGGTTGTGTTTCAGACTGAAGATAGTGAACTGTAATGTTCCCCCAAGGGTCAAATCAGGAATATTTTATTGTCATATGTCCCAAAGCAAAACAATGAAATTCTTACTTGCAGCAGCACAACAGATATGTAAAGTTAGTACTCTGTAAACACGATAATAAATAGCAAAAATATCTATTTATATAACTAAATATCTATATAATCTACATATCTATCTATATACTAAAAGTATCATCTTGACCACTTCCTGTCTGCGCTGTGTATTGATTTAAAAAAAAAAAGCTACCATATATCGCTATGATTTTTGGCCATCTTACCAACAGTTCTCCGCTGAGCCAGCCCCGAGGATTTTTCTGATCGATGAAAAAAAAAAGTTATGAGTGTTTAAAAAATCTTGAGTTCGGCAGATTGGTCCTCTCACTTGTCAATCACCATGGTGAAGCTTATGCCCCTTCCGGGGGGTGGGAGTGGCAGGACTATAAAACCCCGGATGCCTGGACGTGAGTCAGTCACTCTGGAAGATCGCGAGGGAGAGGCCACAACTGTGATCCTCTAAGCAGTGAATCAACTGAACTGTGAGTCTGCAATGTACTTGCAATAAATGTACATTGCATGTACGTTACATGTACATTAGCTCTTAATGAAAATGAAATAAGTTGTTTGGCCTACCCTGTGCTTGAAACTGCAATGGAAATGAAATGAAAATTCAATGAGTTGTTTGGCCTGCCCTGTGCTTGAAACTGCAATGGAAATGAAATGAAAATGCAATGAGCTGTTTGGCCTGCCCTGTGCTTGAAACTGCAATGGAAATGAAAATAAAATGAGCTGTTTGGCCTGCCCAGTGCTTGAAACTGCAATGGAAATGGAATTGAAATGAAAATGCAATGAGCTGTTTTTTCAAGTTCTTACCTTGCCGGAGATGTGATTAATTTTCGGATCACATTCTCCAGGCGCTCTGCGACCTACCATCGATGGAACTGGAGCTGATCCCTTGCCTGGGATCGCTCCCACCGCGGACTTTACCATCAAGCTCGCAGTCTCGGGAGAGGTTGAGTCGGGAAGCTTCAACGTCGCGGAATGTTCGACTAGTCCCGACGTGAGGTTCGATTGCCCGGCGCGGGGGAGCTGACATTCCCCCGATGCAGGAGTTGATCGCCTCGATGCGGAGGGCCAAAATGCCGCCGACTACGGGAGTCAAGATCGTCCCGTCAATGGAGGCTCGAGGCCCAAGGGAAGAGACTTGAACTTTGTTTCGCCTTCCGTCACAGTGAGGAATGTGTAGGAGTCGCTGTGGTGGATGTTCGTGTTAAAATGTGTTTTTGAGTCTGTTGCTTTTAATTGTATGGCTGACCTGGCAAATGAAATTCCTTGTATGTTGCAAAACATACTTAGGGAATAAAGTGTGATTCTGATTCTGATTCTGAAACTAGTACGATGACTTGGGTGGGGAAGGAACAATGAGAGAGGGGATGCAAGGGTTACTTGAAGTTAAGGTGTCAATTAAACGATCGGCCAGTGTGCGCTATGACTCTCACAGACATATAGCAGTCCAATCCTGGAACTGTGGATACTGTAGATGAGGCTGGGGGAGGTGCAAGTGAACCTCTGCCTTGCTGAAAGAAGTGTCGGGATCCTTGGACAGAGTTGAGGAAGGTGGTATAGGAAGATTTGGCAATAATGTTGAATTTGAGACCAGTACAAGTGCATACAAGTTATAGGAGTAGAATTAGGCCATTCGGCCCATCGAGTATACTCCGCCATTCAATCATGGCTGATCTCTGTGTCCTAATCACATTCTCCTGCCTTCTCCCCATAACCTTTCACACCTGTTCTAATCAAGAATTTGTCTATCTCTGCCTTAAAAATATCCACTTACATGGCCACCACAGCCTTCTGTGGCAATGAGTTCCACAGATGAACTACCCTCTGATTAAAGAAATTCCTCCTCACCTCATTTCTAAATAATAATAATAATAATAGATTTTATTGTCATTACACACAAGTGCAACGAGATTTGGTTTGCAGCTTCCATCCGATGTCATAACTTAAACAACTAATAAAAATTAGATTTAGATACCCCGAGAACATGGTTTATAAAAAGAACAGTAAAACAGTAAAACAGACTAAAGTGCAGATGTGTCTGTGCGACGTGACCATCCGAAGGAGAGTCCATGGGGGGGGGGGGGGGGGGGGCGGGGGTGGTTACTCAGCAGGGCTGGTTCAGAGCCGCTATAGCTCTGGCAATGAAGCTGTTCCTGAGTCTGGACGTGCGGGTGTAGAAGGCCTTGTAGCGTCTGCCGGTAGGGAGTAGTTCGAACAGTCCATTACAAGGGTGAGAGGAGTCTTTATGGATGCTGACGGCCTTCCTGAGGTACTGTGTGTGGTAGATGCCCTCCAAGGCTGGTAGCGATGTCCCAATAATCTGTTGTGCTCTGTGGACAACGCGCTGAAGAGCTCTCCTCTCCGCCTCCGTGCAGCTAAGATACCACACAGAGATGCCATACGTTAGAATGCTCTCTGTGGTGCAGTGGTAGAAGGTCGTCAGAAGGTTGGGGCAGACCAGTCCGTTTCAATGTTCTTAGGAAGAACAGTCGTTGCTGTGCCTTTTTGACCAGCGCAGCGGTGTTGGTGGACCATGTGAGGGCCACTGAGATGTGAGTGCCCAGAAACTTGAAGCTGGACACTCTCTCCACAGTGTCTCCGTAGATGGAGATTGGGGCGTATTCCCCATTCTGTGACCTCCTGAAGTCGATAATCAGCTCCTTGGTCTTGGAGGTGTTTAGCGACAAGTTGTTCCGTGAGCACCAGTCCGCCAGGTTCTGCACCTCCGCTCTATAGTTTGTTTCATCACCGTTGGTGATCAGCCCTATCACCGTTGTGTCGTCTGCAAACTTGACAACGGTGTTGGTGTCGAATGCAGGAACACAGTCGTGAGTGAAGAGGGAGTAGAGCATGCGGCTCAGTACACAGCCCTGTGGTGTGCCGGTGCTCAGGGTGATAGTGGAGGACAGGTGCGGCCCCAGTCTCACTGCCTGCGGTCGCTCCGTCAGAAAATTCAGGATCCAATCACATGTCGGTGAGCTGAAGCCTAGCTGGTGGAGTTTGGTGGTGAGCTTGGTGGGGATGACCATATTGAAGGCAGAGCTATAGTCTATGAAAAGCATCCTCACGTAGGTGCCCTGTCTTTCCAGGTGAGTCAGGACAGTGTGAAGAGCCAGAGAGATGGCATCCTCTGTGGATCTCAAAGAGCGCCCTTTAATTCTGAGGCTGTGACCTCTGGTCCTAGACTCTCCCACCAGTGGAAACATCCTCTCCACATCCACTCTATCCAGGCCTTTCATCATTCTGTCAGTTTCAATGAGATTCCCCCCTCAACAATAGACAATAGGTGCAGGAGTAGGACATTCGGCCCTGCGAGCCAGCACCACCATTCAATGTGATCGTGGCTGATCATCCCCAATCAGTACCCTGTTCCTGCCTTCTCCCCATATCCCCTGACTCCGTTATCTTCAAGAGAACCTATCTAACTCTCTCTTGAAAGTATCCAGAGAACCGGCCTCCACTGCCCTCTGAGGCATAGAATTCCACAGACTCACAACTCTCGGTGAGAAAAAGTGTTTCCTCGTCTCCGTTCTAAATGACTTACTCCTTATTTTTAAACTGTGGCCCCTGGTTCTGGACTCCCACAACATCGGGAACATGTTTCCCACCTCTACCATGTCCAAACCCTTAACAATCTTATATGTTTCAATAAGATCCCCTCTCATCCTTCTAAACTCCAGAGTGTAAAAGCCCAGCCGCTCCATTCTGTCAACCTTCTAGACTCCAGCGAGTACAGGCCCAGTGCTGTCAAACGCTCATCTGATGCTAACCCACTCATTCCTGGAATCATTCTTGTAACCAGTAGATTATTTGGGTAAGGTTTTTTGGTGAAAGCATGACTGATATTGGCATGAGTCTTTACAGTGCAGATGCACAGAACAGATGAACTACAAAAATTGTTCATCCCAGTTTGCAAAAGAATAGATCAGGGAAGGTAGTGCATCCGTGGATAACAAGGGAAATCAGGGATGGTATCAAAGCAAAGGATGATGCGTACAAAGTAGCCAGAAAAAGCAGCATACCAGAGGACTGGGAGAAATTCAGAGACCAGCAGAGGAGGACAAAGGGCTTGATTAGGAAAGGAAAAATAGATTATGAAAGAAAACTGGCAGGGAACATAAAAACTGACTGCAAAAGTTTTTATAGATATGTGAAGAGAAAGAGATTAGTTAAAACAAATGTAGGTCCCTTGCAGTCAGAAACAGGTGAATTGATCATGGGGAACAAGGATATGGTGGACCAATTGAATAACTACTTTGGTTCCGTCTTCACTAAGGAAGACATAAATAATCTGCCGGAAATAGCAGGGGACCGCGGGTCAAAGGAGGACTTGAGTGAAATCCAGGTTAGTCGGGAAGTGGTGTTGGGTAAATTGAATGGATTAAAGGCCGATAAATCCCCAGGGCCAGATAGGCTGCATTCCAGAGTACTTAAGGAAGTAGCTCCGGAAATAGTGGATGCATTAGTGATAATCTTTCAAAACTCTTTAGATTCTGGAGTAGTTCCTGAGGATTGGCGGGTAGCAAACTTAACCCCTCTTTTTAAGAAGGGGGGAGAGAGAAAACGGGGAATTACAGACCAGTTAGTCTAACATCGGTAGTGGGGAAACTGCTAGAGTCAGTTATTAAAGATGGGATAGCAGCACATTTGGAAAGTGGTGAAATCATTGGACAAAGTCAGCATGGATTTACGAAAGGTAAACCATGTCTGACGAATCTTGTGGAATTTTTCGAGGATGTAACTAGTGGCGTGGATAGGGGAGAACCAGTGGATGTGGTGTATCTGGACTTCCAGAAGGTTTTTGACAAGGTCCCACATAAGAGATTAGTATATAAACTTAAAGCATATGGCATTGGGGGTTCATTGATGTGGATAGAGAACTGGCTGGCAAACAGGAAGCAGAGAGTAGGAGTAAACGGGTCGTTTTCACAATGGCAGGCAGTGACTAGTGGGGTACCGCAAGGCTCAGTGCTGGGACCCCAGCTATTTACAATATACATTAATGAGGAGGATGCTAGGAGACTGCAAGGTGACTTGGATAGGCTGGGTGAGTGGGCAAATGTTTGGCAGATGCAGTATAATGTGGATAAATGTGAGGTTATCCACTTTGGTGGCAAAAATAGGAAAACAGACTATTATCTAAATGGAGGCCGATTAGGAAAAGGGGAGATGCAGCGTGACCTGGGTGTCATGGTACACCAGTCATTGAAAGTAGGCATGCAGGTGCAGCAGGCAGTGAAGAAAGCGAATGGTATGTTAGCTTTCATAGCAAAAGGATTTGAGTATAGGAGCAGGGAGGTTCTACTTCAGTTGTATAGGGTCTTGGTGAGACCACACCTGGAGTATTGCGTACAGTTCTGGTCTCCAAATCTGAGGAAGGACATTATTGCCATAGAGGGAGTGCAGAGAAGGTTCACCAGACTGATTCCTGGGATGTCAGGACTGTCTTATGAACAAAGACTGCATAGACTCGGTTTGTACTCTCTAGAATTTAGGAGATTGAGAGGGGACCTTATAGAAACTTACAAAATTCTTAAGGGGTTGGACAGGCTAGATGCAGGAAGATTGTTCCCGATGTTGGGGAGGTCCAGGACAAGGGGTCACAGCTTAAGGATAAGGGGGAAATCCTTTAGGACCGAGATGAGAAGGACTTTTTTCACACAGAGAGTGGTGGGTCTCTGGAACTCTCTGCCACAGAGGGTAGTTGAGGCCAGTTCATTGGCTATATTTAAGAGGGAGTTAGATGTGGCCCTTGTGGCTAAGGGGATCAGAGGGTATGGAGAGAAGGCAGGTACGGGATACTGAGTTGGATGATCAGCCATGATCACATTGAATGGCGGTGCAGGCTCGAAGGGCCGATTGGCCTACTCCTGCAACTAATTTCTATGTTTCTATGTTTCTAACAGTGCATGAATATCCTTAAAAGGAAATGATATGGAATGACGACCAAGAATTTTGCACTTGTAAGGAAATAGAACAGTTCTTTCAAAAGGAATGAAAATAACACAATACTGTAGATGATGGCAGACCCTTAACACAGTGTTTAATAGTGGACTTTCACAGATAGGTCTTTTTAAGTTCTTTCAGTTGACATCAATGGTAATTAGACTGGCCTGCCAAAAGGAAGGCAATAAAAGTTATGGCTATACGAGAGATTGTGCAGAATTATATGGAATTTATGAGAATGTGACGGAATGAAGAACAAGCAGCACAGTTGGTGTTCTGTGCCTTGAATTTTAAAAACCCTTTGATAAATACCCAACCAGACATTGGAAGTAAACCAACTTGCCCTGATATCTACAGTATTTCAGACTTTCCAGAGCACTTTATGGCCATTGAAATACTTCCACAGTGTGGCTGCTGGTGCAATGCTCATTGATTTATACACAGCAAGCTGCCATTAGTAGCAAAATGATATAACCATATAACCATATAACAATTACAGCACGGAAACAGGCCTTCTCGGCCCTTCCAGTCCGTGCCGACCATTTATTTTTCCCTAGTCCCATCTACCTGCACTCAGACCATACCCCTCCATTCCCTTCCCGTCCATATACCTATCCACTTTACTTTTAAATGTTAAAATCGATCCTGCCTCCACCACTTCTGCTGGAAGATCATTCCACAGCCACCACTCTCTGAGTAAAGAAGTTTCCCCTCATGTTACCCCTAAACTTCTGTCCCTTAATTCTCATGTCATGCCCTCTTGTTTGAATCTTTCCTACCCTCAATGGGAAAAGCTTATCCACGTCAACTCTGTCTATCCCTTTCATCATTTTAAACACCTCAATCAAGTCCCCCCTTAACCTTCTGCGCTCCAAAGAATAAAGACCTAACTTGTTCAACCTTTCTCTATAACTTAGTTGCTGGAACCCAGGCACCATTCTAGTAAATCTCCTCTGTACTCTCTCTATTTTGTTAACATCCTTCCTATAATTAGGCGACCCAAGTTGTACACCATACTCCAGAATTGGTCTCACCAATGCCTTGTACAATTTTAACATTACTTCCCTACTCCTATATTCAATGCTCTGATTTATAAAGGCCAGCACACCAAAAGCTTTCTTTACCTTGATCATCAACAGATAATCTGCTTAGGGCGTTATTGAATGAAAGATACATTTTGGCTCAGAGGAAACTCTCCTCTTTCCAACAATGGAGTGGCAGGATCTTCCAAGCCCACTTGAAGGATGAGACTGGGCCTTGTACTGACATCTTATCTGTGACGCAGTTCCACAAACAATGCAGCCCTTCATTAATACTGCACAGGAGGGCCATCCTGGAGTTCTGCTGGTCAAATCTCCCAGCGCAATCCGGAAGCATCTAATGCATATCCTGAGCTATCATACCAGCTGAACTAGAAACATAGAAACATAGAAAACATAGAAATTAGGTGCAGGAGTAGGCCATTTGGCCCTTCGAGCCTGCACCGCCATTCAACATGATCATGGCTGACCATCCAACTCAGTATCCCGTACCCGCCTTCTTTCCATACCCCCTGATCCCTCTAGCCACAAGGGCCACACCTAACTCCCTCTTAAATATAGCCAATGAACTGGCCTCAACCACCTTCTGTGGCAGAGAGTTCCACAGACTCACCACTCTCTGTGTGAAAAATGTTTTTCTCATCTCGTTCCTAAAAGACTTCCCCCTAATCCTCAAACTGTGACCCCTTGTTCTGGAGTTCCCCAACATCGGGAACAATCTTCCTGCATCTAGCCTGTCAAACCCCTTAAGAATTTTGTAAGTTTCTATAAGATCCCCCCTCAATGTTCTAAATTCTAGCGAGTACAAGCCGAGTCTATCCAGTCTGTCTTCATATGAAAGTCCTGCCATCCCAGGAATCAGTCTGGTGAACCTTCTCTGTACTCCCTCAATGGCAAGAATGTCTTTCCTCAGATTCCTCAGACCAAAACTGTACGCAATACTCCAGGTGTGGTCTCACCAAAACCCTGTACAACTGCAGTAGAACCTCCTTGTTCCTATGCTCAAATCCTTTTGCTATGAATGCCTCTCCCGAGCCTACTTTCAATGACTGGTGTACCATGACACCCAGGTCTCAACTACTTCCACCTTATTCATTCAAACATGATGCTAAGACCAACTCTTATCTTCCTGCACTAATTCATATCCCTACATTCCCTCCAGTATTTGATATTTCCACACCATGAAGAAGGTTCTGACAGTCTCCCCTATCTATGCCTCTCACAATTTTATATATAGTTCTGTCAGGTCTCCCCTCAACCTCTTGAACAGACGACTCTAGTTTCAAACAAATCACCCTTCGTTCTTCTAAACTCAAAAAATGTTGATCTGAAACATGTTCCCAATGTTGGGGGAGTTCAGAACTAAGGGCCACAGTTTAAGAATAAGGGGTAAGCCATTTGGAACAGAGACGAAGAAACACATTTTCACACAGAGAGTTGTAAGTCTGTGCAATTCTCTGACTCTGAGGGTGGTGGAGGCCGGTTCTCGGGATGCTTTCAAGAGAGAGCTAGATAGGGCTCTTGAAGATAGCAGAGTCAGGGGATATGGGGAGAAGGCAGGAACGGGGTACTGATTGTGGATGATCATCCATGATCACATTGAATGGCGGTGCTGGCTCGAAGGGCCAAATGGCCTTCTCCTGCACCTATTGATTCTTGTCTATTGATTTCTTTAGTAATAGGACATTCCACCAACCCTGAGAATTAACCTAGTGAATTTCTTCTTGACTTCCTCCATTGCCAGTATATCCTTTAAAATTGTGAAAACGCACACCTCCAGATTCAGGGACAGTTTCTTCCCAGCTGTTATCAGGCAACTGAATCATCCTACCACAACCAGAGACCGGTCCTGAACTATTATCTACCTTATCGGTGACCCCCGGACTATCCTTGATCGGACTTTGCTGGCTTTACCTTGCACTAAACGTTATTCCATTATCATGTATTTGTCACTGTAAACGGCTCGATTGGAATCATTGTCTTTCCGCTGACCGGTTAGCACGCAACAAAAGCTTTTCACTGTACCTCGGTACACGTGACAATAAACTGAACTGTAGTAAGTAAGAGGACCAAAACTGGGCACGATACTTCACCCCCCTTGTAATAAAGGGCAGCGTGTCGTTACCCTTCTTAACTTCTTGCTTGCATGCCTGTTAACATTTTGTGAATCATGCACTTAAATTCCTTGGTGTTCAAGTCATTCGCAGTCTCTCTCCACCGATTCAATATTTGATTCCACTGACTTAAGTGCCTGACCTCAATAACATTCATTCACTTCATCCTTTCCTGCATTCAGAGTGTCAATAAAAAGGGATTTTTAATTTTTTTTTCAGACATCAAAGGTCACACAATTGAACGGGTCGTGAATTCGAATTCTCCAGGGCTTTCTCCTCCTTCAATGGTGGTTCAGGGGCGTCACTTTTAAGAAGAAGGAGTAAGCCATTTAGAACGGAGATGAGGAAACACTTTTTCTCAAAGAATGGTGAGTCTGTGGAATTCTCTGCCTCAGAGGGCGGTGGAGGCCGGTTCTCTGGATGCTTTCAAGAGAGAGCTGGATAGGGCTCATAAATAGCGGAGTCAGGGGATATGGGGAGAAGGCAGGAACGGGGTACTGATTGGGGATGATCAGCCATGATCACATAGAATGGCGGTGCTGGCTTGAAGGGCCGAATGGCCTACTCCTGCACCTATTGTCTATTGTCTATTGTCATGTCAAGTGCAAACGCACAGTGCAATTATTTTCTTACAGTCCAGTCCGGTATTGCCAAACCTAATAGGCTGTGGGAGAGCTGGGAAGGGGAGTGGAAGGAGGGAGAAAGCAGGGACTACCTGAAATTGGAGTAGTCAATGTTCATACCGCTGGGGTGTAAACTACCCAAGCAAAATATGAGGTGCTGCTCCTCCAATTTACGGTGGGCCTCACTCTGGCCATGGAGGAGGCCCAGGACAGAAAGGTCGGATTCGGAATGGGAGGGGGTGTTAAGGTGCTGAGCCACCGGGAGATCAGGTTGGTTAATGCGAACTGAGCGGAGGTTCCCCCCCCCCCCCCCCCCCCCACCCCCCCCCCCCACCCCATCAGTGTGAAGAAGGGTCTCGGCCCGAAACATCACCTATTCCTTCGCTCCATAGATGCCGCCTCACCCGCTGAGTTTCTCCAGCATTTTAGTCTAAACTACCTCTTCTTCCTTTTGCCAGCACATTGATGATTGCAGCAATGCTGCTCCCTGCACTCATTCTGGACTCAAAATTGTGATCACTTTTAAAGCCAATTTCATCTTTAATCAAGGTCCCCTGGTCCATATTCACCACCTCCATTTCAGGGATGAGTTAGCAACTGATATCCATCACACACATCCACTGCTATCTAGATTACACCTCCTCACGTTGGGAATGATTTAACTGGCCTACATGAACCTTTTAACTTTAAAAAAATTGCTGAAGCAACTGCATCATTGTGACACTGACGGAGAATAGTGAAACTAATTAACCTTATCAAAATGCAGTGTAGGGGTTACGTGAAATGTGATTTTAGCGCAGGTGTATACATTTCCATTCAGAGAGGCTTTGAGATGAGCAATTAAAATGTACATTACAGAGCATGAGTGTAATTATCCAGACTGGTTGGGTCTTAACAATAATTACATTCCAAACTGAACTCCAAAAAAAACTCCAAGGAGTTAGAGCTAAATAAGAAATAGTAATTTACCAATAGTACAGCAAACATTCTTCATTCAATGGTGTTTACATTTTACTCACAGCAGCTCAGAATAATCTATCAGACTATCATATATACATATATATATATATATATATATATAAAATTTAAAAATCATATATATATATGTATCACCATGACTATGATTATCATATGTTCTCTCACACACACATATACATATATATATACATACATACATACATACATACATACATACATACATACATACATACATACATACATACATACATACATACATACATACGAGAACATATGATAATCATAGAGTCATAAAGTGATACATCATGGAAACAGGCCATTCGGTCCAACTTGCCCACATCGACCAACATGTGCCAGCTACACTAGTCCCACCTGGCCACGTTTGGTCCATAGAATTAAGGGATAGAAGTTTAGGGGTAACATGAGGGGGAACTTCTTTACTCAGAGAGTGGTGGCTGTGTGGAATCATCTTCCTGCAGAAGTGGTGGAGGCAGGATCGATTTTAACATTTAAAAGTAAAGTGGATAGGTATATGGACGGGAAGGGAATGGAGGGGTATGGTCTGAGTGCAGGTAGATGGGACTAGGGGAAAATAAATGGTCGGCACGGACTGGAAAGGCCGAGAAGGCCTGTTTCCGTGCTGTAATTGTTATATGTTATATGTTATATGTTATATCCCTCCAATCCCGTCCTATCCATGTACCTGTCTAACTGTTTATTAAACGTTGGGATAGTACCAGCCTCAGCCCATCATCATCATCAGCGGTCACTGGAAACGAGTATGACTGTCCTCTCATGGAGGACGCCCGTGCGTGACTTTGTTTAACGTGGGGAGACTGGTGCACAGACAGCCACCCCACGGTCCTTGACAGATCTGGGCCAGGATCCAGTGGCATGGAGTCCAAGACGACCGGAGACCCTTTCCTGCTGCAGCCTTCATCCGCCTTCCCAGCCGTTGTGACGCTCCACTAAGGTCAGCCATCGTCCTCCGCCTGTTCCACCGTTGAGGTCTTGGTTGGATCGCTCTTTGTCAGATACCTCCCCCTCGACCTTACCGCCATGGGTGGCCCTACCAGGGGCATCGCTCCAGACGGCATCGCTCTCAGGATCTCAAGTCCACACAAGCTTCTCCACCACGACAAGGTGACAATCCACGGAGAAGCCAGCCTCAACTACCTCCTCTTGCAGCTTGTTCCATACACCCACCACTATTTGGCTGAAATAGTTACCCCTCAGATTCCTATTAAATCTTATCCCCTTCACTTTAACCTATGTCCTCTGGTCCTCGATTCCCCTATTCTGAGCAAGAGACTCTGTGCATCTACCCGATTCTTCAATTTACATTATGGATTTAATTAATGTAAAATAACATTGGACTGGCTAGATTATTGAGTTGTTTGGGGCAGTCTTGAAGCATAGCTGATCTGACATTGATTCCATTTAGTTGATTGTTCTCTGTTCAATTATAGTATTGGCCTGTCAAGATGAAATTAAAAAAATAAAATGCTGATCTAATGAAATCATTCAGTCTGCACGGGCGCTGACAGACATGCTGAGCCTTTCTGGCATTTTTAATTGTAACCAGACTGTTTAATTGTAACCAGCAGTTTCGGTCCCCTAATTTGAGGAAGGACATTCTTGCTATTGAGCGAGTGCAGCGTAGGTTTTCAAGGTTAATTCCCGGGATGGCGGGACTGTCATATGCTGAGAGAATGGAGCGGCTGGGCTTGTACACTCTGGAGTTTAGATCAATGAGAGGAGATCTCATTGAAACATATAAGATTGTTAAGGGCTTGGACAGACTAGAGGCAGGAAACATGTTCCCGATGTTGGGGGAGTCCAGAACCAGGGGCCACAGTTTAAGAATAAGGGGTAAGCCATTTAGAACGGAGATGAGGAAACACTTTTCACACAGAGAGTTGTGAGTCTGTGGAATTCTCTGCCTCAGAGGGCAGTGGAGGCAGGTTATCTGGATACTTTCAAGAGAGAGCTAGATAAGGCTCTTAAAGATAGCGGAGTCAGGGGATATGGGGAGAAGGCAGGAACGGGGTACTGATTGGGGATGATCAGCCACGATCACATTGAATGGAGGTGCTGGCTCGAAGGGCCAAATGGCCTCCTCCTGCACCTATTGTCTATTGTCAGACCAAGTGGGACCTGTTGGGTCCCATCCCCTCAACGCGGGGGCGGGGCGGGGGGGGGTGGTGGGTGGCATTCGGCGTCACACACACACTAACCGGCCCCTTGATATTATATTAATATTATTAATTCGCTTCTTTTACCCCATTCCCCGCCCTACCCACTCACGCATAACCCCCAACTATGCAGGCACGGCTAGAGAGGGAGGAGGGGTGGAGAGGGAGGGGGGTAGAGCTTGAGGGGTGGGGGGCACGGAGTCACAGAGGAGCGCTGGTTCCCGAATGCAATACTCCACTACTCACCCATACGTCCCAATATTCACCACTCCCTAGACAGGGAGGGGGGCAGAAAGGGGGGGGGGGGCAGAGAGGGAGGGGGAGCAGAGAGGGAGGGGGGCAGAGAGGGAGGGGGCACAGAGAGAGGGGGGGCAGAGAGGGACGGAGGGGTGCAGATAGGGGGGGCAGAGAGGGAGGGGGGCAGAGAGGGCGGGGGGTCAGAGAGGGAGGGGGGCAGAGGGGAAGGGGGTAGAGAGGGAGGGGGCACAGAGAGAGGGGGGGCAGAGAGGGAGGAGGGGTGCAGATAGGGGGGGCAGAGAGGGAGGGGGGCAGAGAGGGAGGGGGGCAGAGAGGGAGGGGGGCAGAGAGGGAGGGGGGGCAGAGAGGGAGGGGGGGCAGAGAGGGAGGGGGGCAGAGAGGGAGGGGGGGGCAGAGGCGGAGTGGAGGGGGGGGCAGAATGACTGACATACTGAGCCTTTCTGGCATTTTGAATTGTAATTACAGATTGCCAACATCTGCAGTATTTTGATAGGTCAAAGTACCAATAATGTATGGAAAGGTTTAGTTTAGTTCAGAGATACAGCATGGAAACAAGCCCTACTGCCCACCGCGTCCGCGCCGACCAGCGATCCCCGCACACTGACACTATCCCACACACACACTAGGGACAATTTATATTTTACACCAAGCCAATTAACCTGCAAATCTGTACGTCTTTGAAGTGTGGGAGGAGACCTAAGATCTCGGAGAAAACCCACGCAGGTCACGGCAAGAACGTACAAACTCCGTATAGACAGCGCCTGTAGTCAGGATGGAACCTGGGTCTCTGGCGCTGCGAGGCAGCAATGCCATTACTGTGCCACCGTGGCCACCCTTTAGGTTGTGGAGGATAATTAAAGGTTGTATTAAAGCTAGTACAATAACACTGAAAAAATATTGACATCGTAACTCAAGTCCAGCAAGCCACGATGCAGCCTAAATGTCATGCTCCAGCTTAATTGGATTTTGGTTAGACTGCTATTGGAGTATCGTCTGTAGTTCTGGTCTCCCATTATTGACAATAGACAATAGACAATAGGTGCAGGAGTAGAGGCCATTGGGCCCTTCGCGCCTGCACCATCACTCAATGTGACCATGGCTGATCAGCCCCAATCAGTACCCCGTTCCTGCCTTCTCCCCATATCCCCTGACTCCGCTATCTTTAAGAGCCCTATCTAACTCTCTCTTGAAAGCATCCAGAGAACCTGCCTCCACCGCCATCTGATGCAGAGAATTCCACAGACTCATAACTCTCTGTGTGAAGAAGTGTTTCCTCGTCTCCGTTCTAAATGGCTTACCCCTTGTTCTTAAACTGTGGCCCCTGGTTCTGGACTCCCCCAACATCGGGAGCATTGCGGGAAGGGTGTGGAAGCTTTGGAGAAGGTGTAGAAGAGGTTTACCAGAATAGATAATGTGCCTGGATCAAGGGGTATTAGCTACAATATCATATCTGTGCCAGTCAAAAACATTTCTCCAGTCTAATCGCAAACTCCAGCACCAGATCCATAACCCTGCAGACCTTTAAAACTTTAGACTTCACAGATCCAGCGCGGAAACAGGCCCTTCGGCCCACTGAGTCCGTGGAAACCAGCGATCACCCTGTACATTAACACTATCCTACACACACCAGGGACAATTTACAATTTTACTGACGCCAATTTAACCTACAAACCTGTACGTCATTGGAGCGTGGGAGGAAACCGGAGCACCCGGAGAAAACCCACGTGGTCACGGGGAGAAGGTACAAACTCCAAACAGACGGCACCTGCGGTCAGGATCAAACTCGGGTCTCTAGACCTGTGAAGGAACAACTTTACTGCTGCACCTCTGTGCTGCCCTAAAGACAGAAGCCATCGCCACTATTGGCATTGGACTGGTGAATCGTTTTTGACTGGCTAATAAAGTATGATGATGACGATGGCTGATCTATCTTTCCCTCTCAACCCCATTCTCCTGCCTTCTCCCCGTAACCTGTTATTATGGTATCCACTGAGTACTAAGTTTGTGCGCCTGCTTTAATACAATTTAAAGTATTACACAGATTGCATTATTCTGAAACCAAATTGAATAGAATTTTTCCAAGTGTTTCCCCTATTTGTGATAAATGTCAACACTTAGAAGCTAACCTAACGCACACATTCGTAAGCTGTATAAAAATTAATAATTTTTGGATGGACATTTTTAAGATGATCTCGGAAGTCGTCAATACCAAATTGGTCCCTGATTCAAAATTAATAATACTAGGAATAATAGCAAAAAAATCAATTCATTACTTCGAATCAAAGAACCTTTATTGATCATAGTATAATAATTGGGAAAAAATTAATATTAAAATTTTGGAAAGGCCCTATAAGCCCCACAATCAAAATGTGGATTACGGAAATGTCGGAGACCCTATATTTGGAAAGATTAAGATTTGTCTTCATGGACAAACAAGAACTATTTAAAATGATATGGTCCCCATTGATTGAATATTTGAAGGGGCAAACTGGTTCGGCACGAGAACCCGACTGAAACCCGAATCAAAGAATAGATGGAGAATTACATTTCATAAAACGCGGATATATCTCCAACGACGAGGAATACTCCACTCTTTCTCAACTTTTCATTCTCTTTTTTATTTACTCTCTTTCTATTACTTTCTATCTTTATAAAAATTGAAAAAAACATATAGAAGTACAGTTACCATGCAATTGTGAATATAAATAATATTCATTATGTATGTCTAGAATGAATAAGATGCCTTTTATTATGTCTGCAATGAACAAATTGCTTTTTATTATGTAGTTACTTCTAATTTAAAAAAAATTAACAAAAAGCTTATGCACCTGCTGTGCTTCTACAAGTATGAATTTCATTGGTTTGTTTTGGGCCATATGACAATAAGATGGTTACACAAAAAGCTGGAGAAACTCAGCGGGTGCAGCAGCATCTAAGGAGCGAAGGAGATAGGCGACGTTTCGGGTCAAGACCCTCTTGCTTCATGATCTTAACAAAAGCCCCTTAAACATAACTTCATCTTTAAACTTGCAAATACTTGAATGGTTCCTGAGTGTCAGATTCAGCAGTATCGCAAAGACAGGTATCATTTCACTAGCCAACCATGCAGAGAAGAGGTTGGGCAGGCTGGGTCTCTATTCCTTGGAGCGCAGGTGTATGAGGGGTGATCTTACAGAGGCGTACAAAATCATGGGGGGTATAGATCGGGTAGATGCACAAAATCTTGCCCAGTTTAGAGGAATCGAGGACCAGAGGACATAGGTTTAAGATGAGGAGGGAAAGATTTAATAGTAAACTGAGAGGTACCAGAGGGTGGTGGGTGTATGGAACGCGGCACAGCGGAGGCGTGAAGTTCCTGCCTTCTCCCCATATCCCCTGACTCCGC
Organism: Raja brachyura; assembly: GCA_963514005.1. Next base: position 119,505,973 of record OY740785.1, read on the forward strand.
TATCTATAAGAGCCTTATCTAGCTCTCTCTTGAACCGGCCTCCACCGCCCTCTGAGCCAGAGAATTCCACAGACTCACAACTCTCTGTGAGAAAAAGTGTTTCCTCGTCTCCGTTCTAAATGGCTTACCCCTTATTCTTAAACTGTGTGCCCCCTGGTTCTGGACTCCCCCAACATCGGGAACATGTTTCCTGCCTCTAGCGTGTCCAAACCTTTAATAATCTTATATGTTTCATTAAGATCCCCTCTCATCCTTCTAAACTCCAGAGTGTACAAGCCCAGCCGCTCCCTTCTCTCAGCATATGGCAGTCCCACCATCCCGGGAATTAACCTTGTAAATCTACGCTGCACTCCCTCAATAGCAAGAATGTCCTTCTTCAAATTAGGGGGCCAAAACTGCACACAATACTCCAGGTGTGGTCTCACTAGGGTCCTGTACAACTGCAGAAGGAAATCTTTGGTCCTTTACTCAACATTCTTGTTATGAAGGCCAACATGCCATTCACTTTCTTCACTGCCTGCTGTATCTGCATGCTTGCTTTCATTGAGTGATGAACAAGGACCCCCAGATCCCGTTGTATTTCCCCTTGTCCCAACTTGACACCATTTAGATAGTAATCTGCCTTCCTGTTTTTGCCACCAAAGTGGATAACCTCACATTTAACCACATTAAACTGCATCTGCCATGCATCTGCCCACTCCCCCAGCCTGTCCAAGCCACCCTGCATTCTCATAGCATCCCCATTTCCCCATTTAGATGAATCATAATGAAATGCCATTATGAAATTTCTAATAGCTGGATTTACAGAAATCATGAAATTAGATTTATAAAAGTTCGTAAGTTTACATTAAAAGTCATTTTTTCTTGGATTGTTTCCTGGGTCGTTGAGTAGTTGCCGGAGCATTCAAGTCATTAATAATTCCTTTCGTGTCATAGGCAGAGACCTACAACAAAGGCACATTTCACCAGTGTATTCTGATTAACAGTCAGGGGAGGTGGAGGGAATCATAATTCCATGTATCATCCTGTCTCCGGTGAGTCTGAGCAGGTCAACTCCATAAATCAGCCAGCAGTCTAGTTTCATCGCCTCACGCAGGGAAAGTGCTTCCAGTGCAAGGACAATTACCTCTGCCTCAGTGCCCTCTACTGCTTGGACATGGATGGATGGTTCCATCTTTCCAATTGCTATGAGCAAGATATACATTTTCAAGCTGCAGCATCTGACCTGGAGTATTGTGTGCAGTTTTGTTCCCCTAATTTGAGGAAGGACATTCTTGTCTGAAGAAGGGTCTCGACCCGAAACGTCGCCTATCTCCTTCGCCCCTTAGATGCTGCTGCACCCGCTGAGCTTCTCCAGCTTTTTGTGTAACCCTTGCTATTCTCTGAATGCTTTCAAGAGAGAGCTAGATAGGGCTCTTAAAGATAGCGGAGTCAGCGGATATGGGGGGAAGGCAGGAACGGGGTACTGATTGGGGATGATCAGCCATGATCACAGTGAATGGCGGTGCTGGCTCGAAGGGCCGAATGGCCTACTCCTGCACCTGTTGTCTATTGTCTATTAACAACTAATATCAACTCCAATTAAATACATTTTATGGCATAAAATCAAAGCTACACTGGAGTGTATTGAACACAGAACATAGAACAGTACAGCATAGGAACAGGCCCTTCAGCACACAATGTCCATGCCCAACATGATGTCTTGCTGAACTGACCTCCTCTTGCCTGCTCGTGATCCACATCCCGCCATTCCCTGCATATCCGTCTGCCTATCTAAAAGCCTCTTATACACCACTATCATATCCGCCTTGATGGATTGTATATCATGTATTATATGTCTGCTGACTGGTTAGCACGCAACAAGTAGACACGCCAATAGACCAAACTGTACTGTGCCCTCTGGTGTAATTTAGTTTAGAGGTACAGTGCGGAAACAGGCCCTTCGGCCCACCGGGTCCGCGCCGACCAGCGATCCCCGCACACAATTAACCTACGAACCTGCACGTCTTTGGAGTGTGGGGGGAAACCGAGGATATTGGAGAAAACCCACGCAGGTCACGGGGAGAATGTACAAACTGCGTTCAGACAGCACCCGTAGTCGGGATGGAATCTGGGTCTCCAGCGCTGTGAGGCAGCAACTCTACTGCCGCGCCACCGTGCCGCCCATTGTTAAAAGAATTTTTTATTCTTGCTAGAATAATTCATATCTCTTCTTCTTCTTGTGAATGAAACATAAATAAACTGAAGGAATAGTTAGATCTGGCGCCGGGTGTTGAGCAGCCAGGTTGTTGTCTCTGTTGGCGTCAATGTCTGCCAGGCCCTGACAGAGCTCCATTTGGTGGGTGGTAGAGCGGGCACCCAGAGATGACATGGTTGGCTGTCTGTTGTTCTGCTCCACATCCACGGGCTGGGCTCTGGCTTTATGGAGTTGATATTAGTTGTTAATAGACAAGAGACAATAGGTGCAGGAGGAGGCCATTCGGCCCTTCGAGCCAGCACCGCCATCCAATGTGATCATGGCTGATCATCCCCAATCAGTACCCCGTTCCTGCCTTCTCCCCATATCCCCTGACTCCGCTATTTTTATGACCCCTATCTAGCTCTCTCTTGAAAGTATCCAGAGAACCGGCCTCCACCGCCCTCTGAGGCAGAGAATTCCACAGACTCACAACTCTCTGTGTGAAACCTATGGAGACTTTGCGCCCCACCCAAGGTTTCCGTGCGGTTCTCTGAGGTTTTTGTCAGTCTCCCTAATGGTCGAAAGTGGTTTCCGCTTCTTCTATGTTCCGGCGATTATTAAAAAAATTGAAAAAACCCCCGGGAACCTGACAAAAACCTCCGGGAACCGCACGGAAACCTTGGGTGGGGCGCAAAGTCTCCAGACGTTTCCGTTCAGGTTTCCTAAGTGGGACAGGGGCATTATTCTTAAACTGTGGCCCCTGGTTCTGGACTCCCCGAACATCGGGAACATGTTTCCTGCCTCTAGCGTGTCCAAGCCCTTAATAATCTTATATGTTTTAATAAGATCCCCTCTCATCCTTCTAAACTCCAGAGTGTACAAGCCCAGCCGCTCCATTCTCTCAGCATATGACAGTCCCGCCATCCCGGGAATTAACCTTATAAACCTACGCTGCACTCCCTCAATAGCAAGAATGTCCTTCCTCAAATTAGGGGACCAAAACTGCACACAATACTCCAGGTGTGGTCTCACTAGGGCCCTGTACAACTTTAGTTTAGTGTAGTTTAGTTTAGAGATACAGTTTGGATAAAGGTCGTCCGTGCCGACCAGCAATCACTGGGCACCAGCACTATCTTACTATACATTGGGGACAATTTACAATTTGTACCAAAGCCAATTAACCTACAAACCTGTACGTCTCTGGAGCGTGGGAGGAAACCGGAGCACCCGGAGAAAACCCAAAGCGTACAATCTCCGTACAAACAGCGCCCGTAGTCAGGATGGAACCCGGGTCTCTGGCGCTGTGAGGCAGCAACTCTACCGCTGCGCCACCCTGACTCAACATAATAGAAACATAGAAAAATAGGTGCAGGAGTAGGCTATTCGGCCCTTCGAGCCTGCACCGCCATTCAATATGATCATGGCTGATCATCCAACTCAGTATCCCGTACCTGCCTTCTCTCCATACCCCCTGATCCCTTTAGACACAAGGGCCATATCTAACGCCCTCTTGAATATAGCCAATGAACTGGCCTCAACTACCTTCTGTGGCAGATAATTCCAGAGACTCACCACTCTCTGTGTGAAAAATGTTTTCCTCGTCTCGGTCCTAAAGGAATTCCCCTTTATCCTTAGACTGTGACCGCTTGTTCTGGACTCCCCCAACATCGGGAACAATCTTCCTGCAATAATGTTGAACTGATCAGTATGTATCTTTACTGAATGTATGCGGATTTATGTGCCCCCATGGGCCAAGGTGTACAACTCTCAGCTGGAGGGATCAATATCACATGACATACAATCATCAGGGGAAGGTGTATTTGCAGAATACTGAACACAGTCGGGCTAATCTCAATAAATGCTTCATGATGTTTGACAGAGCATTCAGCTTTCTGAACACAATAATGAAAAGGCTGCCGTGTGGAAACGGGAGATCTGTGCTCGTGTGGAAAGTGATTGGTAAACATAGAAACATAGAAACAGGGAAAACAGGTGCAGGAGGAGGCCATTCGGCCCTTCGAGTCAGCCCCGCCATTCATTGTCCACTATCAATAACCTGTGCCTGCCTTCTCCCCATATCCCTTGATTCCACGAGCCCCTAGAGCTCTATCTAACTCTCCCTTAAATCCATCCAGTGATTTGGCCTCCACTGCCCTCTGTGGCAGGGAATTCCATAAATTCACAACTCTCTGGGTGAAAAAGTTTTTTCTCACCTCAGTCTTAAATGACCTCCCCTTTATTCTAAGACTGTGGCCCCTGGTTCTGGACTCGCCCAACATTGGGAACATTTTTTCCTGCATCTAGCTTGTCCAGTCCTTTTATAATTCTATATGTTTCTATAAGATCCCTCCTCATCCTTCTAAACTCCAGTCAATACAAGCCTAGCCTTTTCAATCTTTCCTCATATGACAGTCCTGCCATCCCAGGGATCAATCTTGTGAACCTACGCTGCACTGCCTCAATCTCAAGGATGTCCTTCCTCAAATTAGGAGACAAAAATTGTACACAATACTCCAGATGTGGTCTCACCAGAGCCCTATACAACTGCAGAAGAACCTTTTTCATGTGGAAAAAGATGAACACTGACTGGCTGTTCCGTTGCCATGAACGTTGAGGGTCTCGCACGGGATGTTGGGAGTTGCGGGGCGTGGAAAATAATTCAATAGGAGGTAAAACACACGGCCTCAGAAATGCTATTGTGCAGCGCTATGTTTACTGGTGCTCGCTGCATGAAAGGACGTCGGCACACAAGACCTGCAGGTTCAAAACGCTGGAGTAACTCAGCAGGTCAGGCAGCATCTGTGGAGAACATGGATAGGTGACGTTTCACAGCGTGCTGGAGTAACTCAGCGGGTCAGGCAGCATCTGTGGAGAACATGGATAGGTGACGTTTCACAGAGTGCTGGAGTAACTCAGCGGGTCAGGCAGCATCTGTGGAGAACATGGATAGGTGACGTTTCACAGAGTGCTGGAGTAACTCAGCGGGTCAGGCAGCATCTGTGGAGAACATGGATAGGTGACGTTTCACAGAGTGCTGGAGTAACTCAGCGGGTCAGGCAGCATCTGTGGAGAATGTGGATAGGTGACGTTTCACAGAGTGCTGGAGTAACTCAGCGGGTCAGGCAGCATCTGTGGAGAACGTGGATAGGTGACGTTTCGAGTCGGGACCTTTCTTCAGACCTTTGCCAGCATTTGGCTCATATCCTTCTAAATGTACTTGTCCCATTTCCTTTAAATGCTGTTCTAGCACCTGCGTCAACTACCTCCCCTGACAGCTCGGTCCATACACCCACTAATATCTGTGCATCTCATAACTTTCAATGATTTATTTCTTCGTACCAGAAGATTCTGAGGCCAATTTGTTTGACTGATATTGATCAGGAACGATGTACTCTTTCCTCAGTAAAGATGGAGTGAGGAATGGCAGTGAATAAAACCAAAAAACAATTACTAAGCGGGAAGGTTATATCTCCTGGAGATGAGCCAGGTGCGGGCCAAGGTGAACTGAATGTGATTCAAATGTTACATTGCTAAACAGGTTTAACTTCAACTTAGACTTTAGACTTAGACAATAGACAATAGGAGCAGGAGTAGGCCATTCGGCCCTTCGAGCCTGCACCACTATTCAATGTGATCATGGCTGATCATCCCCAATCAGTACCCCGTTCCTTCCTTCTCCCCATATCGCCTGACTCCACTATTTTTAAGAGCCGTATCTACCTCTCTCTTGAAAGTATTCAGAGAACTGGCCTCCACCGCCCTCTGAGGCAGAGAATTCCACAGACTCACAACTCTCTGGGTGAAAAACTGTTTCCTCGTCTCCGTTCTAAATGGATTACCCCTTATTCTTAAGCTGTGGCCCCTGGTTCTTGACTCCCCCAACATCGGGAACATGTTTCCTGCCTCTAGTGTGTCCAAGCCCTGAACGATCTTACATGTTTCAATAAGATCCCCTCTCATCCTTCTAAACTCCAGAGTGTACAAGCCCAGCCGCTCCATTCTTTCAGCATAGGACAGCCCCACCATCCCGGGAATTAACCTTGTAAACCTACGCTGCACTCCCTCAATAGCAAGAATGTCTTTCCTCAAATTAAGAGCTATCAAGCTCTCTCTTGAAAGCATCCAGAGAACCGGCCTCCACTGCCCTCTGAGGCAGAGAATTCCACACATTCACAACTCTCTGTGAGAAAAAATGTCTCCGTTCTAAATGGCTTACACCTTATTCTTAAACTGTGGCCCCTGGTTCTGGACTCCCCCAACATCGGGAACATGTTTCCTGCCTCTAGCGTGTCCAAACCCTAAACAATCTTATATGTACAACAGCAGAGACTGGAAGGGCCGAGAAGGCCTGTTTCCGTGCTGTGATTGTTCTTATATATTTCAATGAGATCCCCTCTCATCCTTCTAAACTCCAGCATATACAAGCCCAGCTGCTCCATTCTCTCAGCATATGATAGTCCCGCCATCCCGGGGACTAACCTTGTAAACCTACGCTGCACTCCCTCAATAGCAAGAATGTCCTTCCTCAAATTAGGGGACCAAAACTGCACACAATACTCCAGGTGTGGTCTCACTAGGGCCATGTACAACTGCAGAAGGACCTCTTTGCTCCTATATTCGATTCCTCTTGTTATGAAGGCCAACATGCCATTCGCTTTGGTCACTGCCTGCTGTATCTGCATGCTTACTTTCATAGACTGATGAACAAGGACCCCCAGATCCCGTTGTACTTCCCCGTTTCCCAACTTAACGCCATTTAGATAGTAATCTGCCTTCCAGTTTTTGCTACCAGTGAGGATAACCGTATCAGGAGGAGACGAGGCAGCGTGCAGCGACGAGGTCCTGAATCTATCAGAGTGGTGCTCCGCGAACTACCTGGCACTTAATATCAGCAACACAAAGTTAATGGTCATCGACTACAGAAGGCACAGAGCGGACCCTGCCCCGCTCTGCATCAGCGGAGACTGTGTCGAGAGGGTTTCCTCCTTCAAATTCCTGGGAACGCACATCGACGAGGACTGCTCCTGGTCTCCCAGCAGCGATTGCACTTCCTGAGAGTGCTAAGGAAGGACAGTCCAGAGGAGAAGCTGCAGGTGGCCTTCTACTGGCCCACCATCAAGAGTGTGCTGGCATATTGTTACAAAACTTACCTTGAGCAGCGCTGCAGTTCTGCCGCTCCCCGTGTGCGTGACTTTGGCGCCTTTCAGAGGGGGGCGGGCTTAAAGTGCCGTTTTTCCACAGGCAGGGAAAAGCGATCAATGTCGGGCGATTTCGTTGCAGAAGAAAAATCGCTCCGACATTTCATGAATGAAGGTATTTTTAAATTACTCTAAATTATTTATTAACTAGAGTAATTTAAAAATCACCTTCAAAAGCCGTGAGCGCCGACAACCGGAAGGATTTCGCGTAGGGGAGAAAAAAAGGAAAATAGTGTATTTTTATATTAAAAGTTGGTTTTTCGGGAGGCTTTAATAACATTTTCATGTTGTGAAATGGGGTCCAAAACAATGTATGAACAAACAGTATTTTTCATACCGACTTCACCGCTAACTGCAACGTTCCAATCCAGTGCATTCCACTAAAACCCACTCACTGGTTGATTTAAATGGCCATTAATTTACAGGAATCAAACACTAAATTCCTTCCATTTGGCCCAGAAATTCATGAAAATGAGATTTAAAAATTATGTTATATTGTGGATTATTGTGTGAATGTTATTTGGACACTTAGGCAATTTAAAAAAAGTTTATCTTTTCTTAAGAAATGGATAGATGTTTACATCTACTCATTGAATTTTGTAATGAGCTACAATTAGATAACTAACTAATTATACGCTTTAATTTCAGGTCATCCAAGTAAGATTGTTTCATATTTGTTTCAGAATGCTTCAACCTATAATAACTGAAAATTTCATTGAGTTCTCTTAAATTTTAAGAAAGTTATGGGGTTTTAACTGTTCCAGATCACTGCTTTTGGGTTAAGTCAATTGAAAGGCAATGGGGAACAAGATGCTAATTTCCGAGTATGAAAATGGCCATATTTTCTTAATACTGAAGATATGAAAGTGAATTAGGTGTCAAATTAAACTTCTTTTTATGCTTTATCTGATGGGATAAATTGCAGACTTGATTTTTAAAATCTCAAAATTTTGTAACATTGCTACATATTGTATCCCAGTGTGGTGTGCCGGCTGCTCAGCAGCAGACAGCAGTCTCTGGACAACAGCAGTCTGCATATTATTGCAGATTGCAGATGGCTGCAATTTGCAATAATACAGCTTGCAAACATTTTCCAAACTAAGGATTCATTGTAACGGTTGCATATTTCAACCTGCACTATGTATTTCCTAAAATATGCCTGGCAACTGTTTTTTGGCCTCTCTGACTGGAATTGTTGATCACTAAACTAGCTTCCCTCCAAAGGATTTGGTCACTGAAATGTGCATAAGTAACATCCCAATGTGTTCAAATTGAATGTGTGCACCAGGTTTAGTTGTCCAACCCAGTTCAGGAAATGAAAACTGGGGCAACATTCAGGGCCGGCCTTAAGCCATTGGACCAATTTTGCTCCCGATTGGGCAACACCTAAGGGGGCCCCGCTAGAGTTATCTAATCTCTATGTACTTTTCAGAGGCGATCTACACATTTTGTTTGCTACGTGTAGGCTTACATGTATGCAATTTTATATTAAAATATAGCTTAGATATAATATCTATAATAGACTTTATTTATATATATATGATTCTGCAGACCATATAACCATATAACAATTACAGCATGGAAACAGGCCATCTCGGCCCTTCAAGTCCGTGCCGAACAACTTTTTTTCCCTTAGTCCCACCTGCCTGCACTCATACCATAACCCTCCATACCCTTCTCATCCATATGCCTATCCAATTTATTTTTAAATGATACCAACGAACCTGCCGCCACCACTTCCACTGGAAGCTCATTCCACACCGCTACCACCCTCTGAGTAAAGAAGTTCCCCCTCATGTTACCCCTAAACTTCTGTCCCTTAATTCTAAAGTCATGTCCTCTTGTTTGAATCTTCCCTATTCTCAAAGGGAAAAGCTTGTCCACATCAACTCTGTCTATCCCTCTCATCATTTTAAAGACCGCTATCAAGTCCCCCCTTAACCTTCTGCGCTCCAGAGAATAAAGACCTAACTTATTCAACCTATCTCTGTAACTTAGCTGTTGAAACCCAGGCAACATTCTAGTAAATCTCCTCTGTACCCTCTCTATTTTGTTGACATCCTTCCTATAATTGGGCGACCAAAATTGTACACCATACTCCAGATTTGGTCTCACCAATGCCTTGTACAATTTTAACATTACATCCCAGCTTCTATACTCAATGCTCTGATTTATAAAGGCTAGCATACCAAAAGCTTTCTTTACCACCCTATCTATATGAGATTCCACCTTCAAGGAACTATGCACGGTTATTCCCAGATCCCTCTGTTCAACTGTATTCTTCAATTGCCTACCATTTACAATGTACGTCCTATTTACCATGGATTTAAGAGAGAGTTAGATAGAGCTCTAGGGGCTAGTGGAGTCAAGGGATATGGGGAGAAGGCAGGCATGGGTTATTGATTGGGGACGATCAGCCATGATCACAATGAATGGCGGTGCTGGTTGGAAGGGCCGAATGGCCTCCTCCTGCACCTATTGTCTATGTTTCTATGTTTCTGTGACATGAGACATACTGTCATCCATTCCACTATAAAACAGACCACCCAGCTAATGTTTCTTCTTTTTTTAACTCTTTTAAAGTATTTATTCAATTTTAAAGTGTAATATTCTCCCAGCGCAGTGTTTTACCTAGGTGTGATAATTATAATGTACCTACTATTTTAAGCAGTTCAATAACGTATTGGATGTATTGGAGTTTATGAAGGAACTGCAGATGCTGGAAAATCGAAGGTGGACAAAAAAGCTGGAGAAACTCAGCGGGTGCGGCAGCGTCTATGCAGCAAAGGAATAGGTGGCGTTTCGGGCCGAAACCCTTCTTCAGACTGATGTAGGGTGGGGGTGGATGGGGGAGAAGAAAGGAAAAAGGAAGAGGAGGAGCCCGAGGGCTGAGGGAGAGCTGAGAAGGGGAGGAGACAGCAAGGGCTACCGGAAATTGGAGAAGTCAATGTTGATCTACATCAGTCTCCCTACATCAGTCTGAAGAAGGGTTTCGGCCCATAACGTTGCCTATTTCCTTCGCTCCGTAGATGCTGCCTCACCCGCGGAGTTTCTCCGGCATTTTTGTCTACCTTGGATGTATTGGATGTGTTGTTGTCTTGCTTGGACTTGTTTTGCTTGGACCTGATCAGGAGTAGCTCTCCTAATTTAGTTGTATTTCTAAGTACAATGCAGGCACGTGCCGTCAGGGTAGGCAAGGTAGGCACTGTCTACCCTGACTAAAATTATAACATAGTAATAACTAAATATAAATAGTAACGGCATGGGAGAATGATGCCGATGTAAGAGACCGATCTCTTAGGTAGGCATAATTCTCCGTGCTTTTCATCCGCAGCGCTTGTAACACGGGAAGGTCTGTGCAGCCCACGTGCCGTCAGCGCTGCCTGAAGCCGTCAGTTTCAAGCGGGGCTGAAGGCAGCAGGAATTCTGCCTTTGCAGCGAACGTTTCTTGGCGGGGTTTTCAAATATGGATTGTCAATATTTTAAGTGTATGTTCGGTAACAAAGAGAGAAGAATGGAGTTTGTGTACCAATAATGTGGGAAGTACATTTTGTGTTTATGTTTTTAAATACTGTATTTCCCGGAGTGTGGGGGTGGGGGGAGCGCTTCTTTCACAGCGTTTGGGGAGTCTGGCCCGGGGTAAAGTCGCGGGGAGGGCAAGAATTTTATGAATGAGGGGATTGGGATAATGCCACTTGCGACGCTCCTTGCACGGGGGCGTGCAGTGACACCGCATTGAGGCGGGGGGGGGGGGGGGAGAGAGAGTAGCTCGGGTGGCTGAGCGGCCGCTGGGCCGGACAGCGGAACCAGCCGCCACCTTAGCTCCTTCTGCCGGTCCCCGCTCACCTCCAGCAGCTCTCCGTCTAAAAACCTCTCTCCTGCCGCTCACTGGCCTCACTCATGTCTTTAAATTCCGACAGCGAGATTGAGGTTACTCTGCTGTGGGAATTTAAGGACTTGCAGGAAGCCGCTGCCATGAGCGAAGTCGGCGAACGGCAGGTGACAGGTGTTCCGACGGAGAGCACTGCCAAAGGTGAGCGGGCCGGCAGAATGCGCTGAAGTGGCGGCCAGTTCTGCTGCCGGGTCCCGGTGGCCGCTCGTAGCTCCCCGAGCTGCTTCTATCCCCAGCTACAGTGCATGGCTTCGCGCCCGGAGAGCTGCGGTAGCGGTGAGTGAGTGAGTTACTGGCAGTATCCCTGATACCCTCCTTCTCAACACTCGTGCCCACCCCACAACATTACCCCTGGCACAGACCCTCCACACGCTGTGAAAGGAACTGTTCCTCCAATTGGTCTAGGACTAGCAAGCCTTGGGCAAATTAAAATGTCACTGTTTTATTTTTTTTAATTTATTTAACGGGGAGAACAATCCGCGCATGCGCGGTTTATATTTTCTTTTAAAGCGGACTGAGTGCCTACCCTGAGTAATTACTCACGGCACGTGCCTGGTACAATGATAATAAAGGCTTATTATTATTATTATTATTATTATATTTTCCACTGCAGTAATGTTGTACGTGTTGGCAAAGACAATAGACAATAGGTGCAGGAGTAGGCCATTCGGCCCTTCGAGCCAGCACCGCCATTCAATGTGATCATGGCTGATCATCCACAATCAGTACCCCGTTCCTGCCTTCTCCCCATATCCCCTGACTCCGCTCTTTAAGAGCCCTATCTAGCTCTCTCGTGAAAGTATCCAGAGAACCGGCCTCCACCGCCCTCTGAGGCAGAGAATTCCACAGACTCACCACTCTCTGTGAGAAAAAGTGTTTCCTCATCTCTGTTCTAAATGGCTTACCCCTTATTATTAAACGGTGGCCCCTGGTTCTGGACTCCGCCAACATCGGGAACATGTTTCCTACCTCTAGCGTGTCCAAACCCTTAATAATCTTATAAGTTTCAATAAGATCCCCTCTCATCCTTCTAAACCCCAGAGTGTACAAGCCCAGTTGCTCCATTCTCTCAGCATATGACAGTCCCGGCATCCCGGGAATTAACCTTGTAAACCTACGCTGCACTCCCTCAATAGCAAGAATGTCCTTCCTCAAAGAATGCTACAAGGATTATTTCCAACCTGCTGGCAGCAGAGGGCAGCACGGTGCCGGCAATGAAGCACCAGCCTCTGTGGAGAAGTGATGGACAGAACAGAACCCAGCCTAGTTCTGGAGCAATGCTGGTGCTTGGAGATTAGTCCTCACCAGGTTAAGTGAGGCAGACCCACAGACTCATTCCCGCTTCTCCACATTAAGCCATGCATCTCCTCGCGCCTGTGTCCACCTCATAGCTACCCGCGCCAAGCTCCTGCCCATGTCATCCCATGACTCACGCTGCCTCAGCAAGGCCAGCACCATCATCAAGGACCAGTCGCACCCCGGCCACTCCCTCTTCTCCCCTCTCCCATCAGGCAAGAGGTATAAACCATTTAGAACGGAGACGAGGAATCACTTTTTCACACAGAGACTTCTGAGTCCGTGGAATTCTCTGCCTCAGAGGGCGGTGGAGGCCGGTTCTCTAGATACTTTCAAGAGAGAGCTAGATAGGGCTCTTAAAGATAGCGGAGTCAAGGGGATATGGGGAGAAGGCAGGAACGGGGTACTGATTGGGGATGATCAGCCATGATCACATTGAATGGCGGTGCTGGCTCGAAGGGCCGAATGGCCTACTCCTGCACCTATTGTCTATTGTCTATTGTCCATTGTCATTGATGTACAGTAAATGACAAACAGTAACGGTCCCAGCACCGAACCCTAAGGCACGCCACTAGTCACTGGCCTCCAGTCTGAGAAGCAACCTTCCACCATCACCCTCTGCTTCCTTCCATGGAGCCAATATGCTCTCTAGTCAGCTCTCTCTCCTTGGATCCCATGCGATCTAACCTTGCACCTGCCTTGCTGAAGTCCATATATACAACATCTGCAGCTTTGCCCTCGTCAACCGTTTTGGTCACATCCTCAAAAAACTCAATCAGATTTGTGAGACGTAGGCTCATAAGTGAAAGGAGCAGAATTAGGCCATTCGGCCCATCAGGTCTACCCGGCCATTCATTCATGGCTGATCTATCTCTCCCTCCGAACCCCATTCCTCTGCCTTCTCCCCATAACCCCTGACACCCGCACTAATCAATAATCTATCCGTCTCTGCCTTAAAAATGCCCAATGATGTGGCCTCCACAGCCGTCTGTGGAATGATGGAAGAAAACTATCTCGCAAAAGTGCTACTTCAGCTCTTACCGTATAAAAAGTGTGTACAGCTAATTAGAAGCAGTTATTTAAGGCTGACAAGATAATCTTTCCATTGCCTTTGTTGTCCACATTCGGGCTGCATTTGGATTGCCGCATGGGCCCTGTAGCATCAATGTGATCATTACTCCAAATGCTGCGATCAATTTTATTTTACCGACCTTTTGTGCATCCTATCAGTAGCAGTGGAGATGATTTGGCTAATTAATGGCAAATTTAAAAAAGAAAATGTGTTGTCAGAAGGATTCAGACTTCTATGTATTTCGTGTCACCTTAAGTGGGGGGTCGACCATCGACTCCACAGTCAAAAAGGCCCAACAGAGGATGTACTTCCTACGGCAGCTGAGGAAGCACAATCTGCCACAGGCAACAATGGTCCAATTCTACACGGCCATTGTAGAGTCTGTCCTCACCTTCTCCATCATGGCCTGGTTTGGCTCAGCCACCAAGCACGACACCTGGAGGCTGCAGTGAATCGTCCGATCAGCAGAGAAGCTTATTGGCTGCAACCTTCCCTCCATTGATGAACTGTACACTGCAAGGGCCAGGAAGCGAGCGGGCAAGATCATCTCTGACCCCTCTCACCCTGGCCACAAACTCTTTGAATCACTTCCCTCTGGAAGGCGACTCCGGACTGTCAAAGCTGCCACAGCCAGACACAAAAACAGCTTTTATCCACAAGTAGTTGCTCTACTCAACAGCTAAAAATCTGCAGCCTCCCTTTGATCTGGCATTTTATTTAATTCTTCACATGTTTAAATTATAATGTTTAATTTTTAATTGTCTACTGTATATCGTGTTGTTACTTGCGGGCAGAGCACCAAGGCAAATTCCTTGTATGTGTGCACACTTGGCTAATAAAATGTATTCAATTTTTTAATTTAAATGTCTTTGATTCATGAAATGATCCAGTATCTTAAGCAAAGCAAAATTGCGGAAAAGATTTAATAGGAACCTGAGAGGTAGCTTTTTCACACAAAGGGTGGTGGGTGTACGGAACAAGCCGCTGGAGGAGGTAGTTGAGGCTGGGACTATCACAATGGATAAGAAACAGTTAGACAGGTACATGGATAGGACAGGTTTGGAGGGATGTGGACCATACGCGGGCAGGTGGGACTAGTGAAGATGGGACATGTTTGTCGGTGTGGGGATGTTGGGCCAAAGGGCCTGTTTTATACGCTGTATCACCCTATGTCTCAATGACAAAATCCATACTGAAACACAAGGAACTGCGGGTGTTGAAATCTTGAGCAAAAAACAAAGTGCTGGAGGATCTGAGCGGGTCAGGCAGCATCTGTGGAGGGAATAAACAGAAACTTTCAGTTCTGAGTCCTTCAAAAAAGAGTCAATCTTTAATTCAGCTCAATATTTAGAAGGTGAAGCAGTTATGTAAAGAAACATAGTTTTATGGGAAGAAGCATTGGCAATGCGTGGCATAAGACATGAGAATTAGAAAACAAACCACAGGTGGTATTGTAGATAGTGAAGATGGTTGTTAATATTGACAGCAGTGTTAAGACGGAACTGCAGATGCCGGAAAAATCAAAGGAAGACAAAAATGCTGGAGAAACTCAGCGGGTGAGGCAGCATCTATGGAGCGAAGGAATGGGCGACGTTTCGGGTCGAGAACCTTCTTCAGACTGATGTGGGGGGTTGGTGGTGGCGGGAAGAAGAAAGGAAGAGGCGGAGACAGTGGGCTGTGGGAGAGCTGGGAAGGGGAGGGGAAAGAGGGAGAATGCAGGGACTACCTGAAATTGGAGTGGGAGATGGTGTCCTCTGCAGGATTCTGATTCACACTCACTGTTGACATGGGAGAACAGGGTGAGGAAGGGAAAGTTGGTAACACACAAATACCAACGTACTCCGGACTGGAGATGGCTGAAGGAGGATTTGGAATAGGATTCTGTAGTTTAGTTTAGTTCAGAGATGCAGCGTGGAAACGGGTGCTTCCACAGTTTAAGAATAAGGAGTAAGCCATTTAGAACGGAGACGAGGAAACACTTTTTCACACAGAGAGTTGTGAGTCTGTGGAATTCTCTGCCTCAGAGGGCGGTGGAGGCCGGTTCTCTGGATGCTTTCAAGAGAGAGCTAGATAGGGCTCTTAAAGATAGCGGAGTCAGGGGATATGGGGAGAAGGCAGGAACGGGGTACTGATTGGGGATGATCAGCCATGATCACATTGCGTGGTGGTGCTGGCTCGAAGGGCCGAATGGCCTACTCCTGCACCTATTGTCTATTGTCTATTGGCCCACCGGGTCCGTGCCGACCAGCGATCCCCGCACATCAACACTATCCTACACACACTAGGGACAATTTTTTACATTTACAAAGCAAATTAGCCTTCAAACCTGAATGTGTTTGGAGTGGGCAGCGCGACTGCCTTCGCAGCGGCCTCTGCAGTCCGTCTGTCTTTGTTTTTTTTTGTCCCATTGAGGGTATAGTTTGTAGTGGGTTTTTAACTGTGTACGTGTGGGGGGGGTGGGGGAATCTTTTAAATCTCTTCCCTGTACGGGGACCCGACCTTTTCCCTGTCGGGACTCCGTTGTCATTGGGGCCTAGCACCGTGGAGAGGCCTCCATCGGAACGACCGGCGGAGCTGCGGACCTAACATTGCGGAGCTGGCCGGCTTCGTAGTGTGGAGAGCTGTGGTGGCACGCTGCTGCGGCCCAACTTCGGAGCTCAGAGGCTCCAGCTGCAGGTCCGGGGACTGGTGACATCCGGAGCTCGCGGGTCCCTGGTGGGAGACCGCTCTTCGTAGCTCCCGCAACGGCAAATTCTCCAGTCCAAATTGCGGGGTTGAAAGTGACCCGGAGAAGGGCCTGGCAATGCCCGGTGCGGCTTAAACGGCCACGGGACTTGCTAGTGCCCGCTGGGGGCTCCAACATCAAGACCCGGAGCAGGGCCTTACATCACCCGGCACGGCTTTAAATGGCCGCGGGACTTGCTAGCGCCCGCCGGGGGCTTAGACTTTGACATCGGGAGAGAAATGGAGAGCAGGGGAGAGACAAGACTTTGCCTTCCATCACAGTGAGGAGGAGATTCACTGTGATGGATGTTTGTGTAAACTGTGTTAGTTGTGTGTCTTGGTTCTTTTCTTGTTGTATGACTGCAGAAACCAAGTTTCATTTGAACTTCATGTGAGGTTCAAATGACAAATAAACGGTATTGTATTGTGTGGGAGGAAACCGAAGATCTCGGAGAAAACTCGCGCAGGTCACGGGGAGAACGTACAAACTCCGTACAGACAGCGCCCGTAGTCAAACCCGGGTCTGATCCCGACTACGGGCGCTGTCTGTGCGGAGTTTGTACCTTCTCCCTGTGACCAGCGTGGGTTTTCTCCGAGATCTTCGGTTTCCCCCCACACTCCAAAGACGTGCGGGTTTGTCGGGTAATCGGCTTGGTATAATTGTAAATTGTCCCTGGTGTGTGTGGGATAGTGTTAGTGTGCGGGGATCGCTGGTAAGTGTGGACTCGGTGGGCCGAAGGGCCTGTTTCCGCGCTGTATCTATAAACTAAACTACACTAAACTCACTCAGGATGGAACCCGGGTCTCCGGCGCTGCGTTCGCTGTAAGGCAGCAACCCTACCGCTGCGCCACCGTGCGGCGTTAAATAAAAGAGTATCTTTATCTCTGACAAGCTGGTGAGTGTCACACACGCCCGCCTCATCACCATCTGTTGCATCAATATTTGGGTTCACTTTTAACACGTTTTAATAGGTCAGATACAAAAGTGATATCAAAATGGGTAAGTGTGCTTAGATATGAATAATATCCCATCTGTTTGCTCTTTAGAGTGTGTGAAGTGTGAGACAGAGTCATTGAGTGATGCAACGATCCCGCAGGCCCTTCGGCCCAACTCCTCCATGCCGGCCAACATGTCCCATCTACACTAGACCTGTGTTTGGCCTCAGGTGTACTTTTGTAAAAGATGTACTTTTCCAAATGTGTTTTTTTTTAATCAAAATCTTTTAAATTCAGTTTTCAGGACATAATGTGTTCATTTGTTGCAGACAGAGGGTACGAAAAGAATAAATAAAAAATATCTTATGCCAATATATAATGAGACAACAACAAAGAAAGAAAAACGAGATACTAAAAATAATTCCTCCCCAGTCACTGCCAGTGAGCATATGCAAATATCAGCCTGTCACCACAATAATCCACCATAAGTGAATGGGTTAAGCTGTTAGAAACATAGAAACATAGAAAATAGGTGCAGGAGTAGGCCATTCGGCCCTTCGAGCCTGCACCGCCATTCAATATGATCATGGCTGATCATCCAACTCAGTATCCCGTACCTGCCTTCTCTCCATACCCCCTGATCCCTTTAGCCACAAGGGCCACATCTAACGCCCTCTTAAATATAGCCAATGAACTGGCCTCAACTACCCTGAAGAAGGGTCTCGACCCGAAACGTTGCCTATCTCCTTCGCTCCTTAGATGCTGCTGCACCCGCTGAGTTTCTCCAGCTTTTTGTGTGGCCTCAACTACCCTCTGTGGCAGAGAATTCCACAGATTCACCACTCTGTGTGAAAAATGATTTTCTCATCTCGGTCCTAAAAGACTTCCCCCTTATCCTTAAACTGTGACCCCTTGTCCTGGACTTCCCCAACATCGGGAACAATCTTCCTGCATCTAGCCTGTCCAACCCCTTAAGAATTTTGTAAGTTTCTATAAGATCCCCCCTCAATCTTCTAAATTCCAACGCGTACAAGCCGAGTCTATCCAGTCTTTCCTCATATGGAAAGTCCTGCCATCCCAGGAATCAGTCTGGTGAACCTTCTCTGTACTCCCTCTATGGCAAGAATGTCTTTCCTCAGATTAGGAGACCAAAACTGTACGCAACTGTACTGTTAAACTGTACTTGATGGTCAAGCATTGATAAAGCCTGGAATGCATTTAAAAAAGGTCCCCACACTCTCTGAACCCTTCCATTTGAATGTTGGAGTGAGTACCTGATTTTCTAGAGCTTTAGGCAGGACATAATATCTGTCAGCCATTGTGTATGAGTAGGCGGGGTAGGTTCCGTCCATCTGAGCAGGATTGTTTGCCGAGCCAGAAGAGAAGCAAAAGATATAGTGCGCCGTTTATCTGCAGTTAATCTAACCTCCTCACCAGTGACCCCAAAAAGAGCGATTCAGGGTTTGGTTCCAATTTGATGTTTAACCGCCTGGGATAATGTATCCCTCTGTTCCACAGTTGCCTGGGTTCCAGCAACTAAGTTACAGAGAAAGGTTGAACAAGTTAGGTCTTTATTCTTTGGAGCGCAGAAGGTTAAGGGGGGACTTGATTGAGGTCTTTAAAATGATGAAAGGGATGGACAGAGTTGACGTGGATAAGCTTTTCCCATTGAGGGTAGGGAAGATTCAAACAAGAGGGCATGACATGAGAATTAAGGGACAGAAGTTTAGGGGTAACATGAGGGGGAACTTCTTTACTCAGAGAGTGGTGGCTGTGTGGAATGATCTTCCAGCAGAAGTGGTGGAGGCAGGATCGATTTTAACATTTAAAAGTAAAGTGGATAGGTATATGGGCGGGAAGGGAATGGAAAAACATAGAAAAACATAGAAAATAGGTGCAGGAGTAGGCCATTCGACCCTTCGAGCCTGCACCACCATTCAATATGATCACGGCTGATCATCCAACTCAGTATCCCGTACCTGCCTTCTCTCCATACCCCCTGATCCCTTTAGCCACAAGTGCCACATCTAATGCCCTCTTAAATATAGCCAATGAACTGACCTCAACTACCTTCTGTGGCAGAGAGTTCCAGAGACTCACCACTCTCTGTGTAAAGAATGTTTTCCTCATCTTGGTCCTAAAGGAATTCCCCCTTATCCTTAGACTGTGACCCCTTGTTCTGGACTCCCCCAACATTGGGAACAATCTTCCAGCATCTAGCTTGTCCAACCCTTTAAGAATTTTGTAAGTTTCTATAAGATCCCCCCTCAATCTTCTAAATTCCAGCGAGTACAAGCCGAGTCTATCCAGTCTTTCCTCATATGAAAGTTCCGACATCCCAGGAATCAGTCTGGTGAATCTTCTCTGTACCCCCTCTATGGCAAGAATGTCTTTCCTCAGATTTGGAGACCAAAACAGTACGCAATACTCCAGGTGTGGCCTCACCAAAACCCTGTACAACTGCAGTAGAACCTCCCTGCTCCTATACTCAAATCCTTTCGCTATGAATGCTAACATACCATTTGCTTTCTTCACTGCCTGCTGCACCTGCATGCCTACTTTCAATGACTGGTGTACCATGACACCCAGGTCTCGTTGCATCTCCCCTTTTTCCTAATCTGCCACCATTCAGATAATAGTCTACCCTCAGGTTTTGGCCACCAAAGTGGATAACCTCACATTTATCCACATTATACTGCATCTGCCATGCATCTGCCCACTCACCCAGTCTATCCAAGTCACCTTGCAGCCTCCAAGCATCCTCCTCACACCTAACTATACCCCCCAGCTTGGTGTCATCTGCAAATTTGGAGATGTTGCATTGAATTCCCTCGTCCAAATCATTAATATATATTGTAAATGGCTGGGGTCCCAGCACTGAGCCTTGCGGTACCCCACTAGTCACTACCTGCCATTCTGAAAAGGACCCGTTAACTCCTACCCTTTGCTTCCTGTCTGCTAGCCAGTTCTCTATCCACATCAATACTGAACCCCCAATACCGTGTGCTTTAAGTTTGTATGCTAATCTCTTATGCGGGACCTTGTCGAAAGCCTTCTGAAAGTCTAGATATAACACATCCACTGGTTCTCCCTTATCCACTCTACTAGTTACATCCTCGAAAAATTCTATCAGATTTGTCAGACATGATTTACCTTTTGTAAATCCATGCTGACGTCGTCCAATAGAACATAGAAAACATAGAAATGGAGGGGTATGGTCTGAGTGCAGGTAGATGGGACTAGGGGAAAGTAAATGGTCGGCACGGACTGGAAGGGCAGAGAAGGCCTGTTTCCGTGCTGCAATTATTGTATTAGTTATATGATTATAAAGACCTCTAGCCAGAACTTGTTAAGGCTGGGGCATGACCAATACATATGGATAAGAAAGGCTTCAAAAATTTTAAACTTAACACAGAATGGACTAAGCTCAGGGTAAATAGTAGATAATTTGGCATTTGAGATATGAGCCCTATGTACCGCTTTGAATTGGATCAGGCAGTGACGAGCACATCGAGAGGTGGAATTAACCAGTTGAAGAATGGAACTCCATGCATCTTCCGTGAGGAAGAGAGAAGCCCAAGTCTTCCTCCCATGCTGCCTTGAGCTTGTCCATGGGGGCGTGGGCGCCTTAGATCCAACATCCTGCCATATAAAGCTGAGACAAGTCTATTCTGAGATGGGTCTAAAGAAAGAACTGTATCAACGAGGGTTGTGTCTGTTGGTATGGAAGAGCTGGGCAGTTTATAGAACACATCATGTCTTGTTTGCAGGTATCAGAAAAAATCTGACGTTGGAAGATGGAATTTGTTGCTTAATTGTTCAAATGATGCTACAGTGTTACCCATAAACAGGTCCTTGAAGCGCACAATGCTCTTCCTATGCCATTCTTTAAAGACAGAGTCCTGAGTTGATGGTTTAAAAAGCTCTCTGGATGCTTTCAAGAGAGAGCTAGATAGGGCTCTTAAAGATAGCGGAGTCAGGGGATATGGGGAGAAGGCAGGAACGGGGTACTGATTGGGGACAATCAGCCATGATCACATTGAATGGCGGTGCTGGCTCGAAGGGCCGAATGGCCTACTCCTGCACCTGTTGGCTATTGTCTATTGAATAGCGGTGCTGGCTCGAAGGGCCGAATGGCCTGCTCCTGCACCTATTGTCTATTAGGTTCCTTCCCACACACTTCACTCCATGGAAGGTTCTTCTCAATAACTCTCACATGCACGTTACTGATGAGCAATCACCGCTGGATATTAAGCATTCATAAAGTTCCTCTCGTAGTGACCTGCGTGCGTTCTCCTCTGTGGCTGCGTGAATTATGAATGACGATGAGTTGACACCCTTCAGCATTGGAGGAGCCGGTATCATTTTGCAATCAGTTTGCTGGGTGAATGTGGCAGGCTCTGATATCTACTGATGTACTTGAGTGCTGACAGTTCACATACATGCATAATGCATTGCCTGCGGGCAATTAATATTATCATGCGACTCATTCATAACAAGAGGATCTCAGTACAGGAGTAAAGAGGTTCTTCTGCAGTTGTATAGGGCTCTGGTGAGACCACATCTGGAGTATTGCCTACAGTTTTGGTCTCCTTGTGATTGAGGCAGTGCAGCGTAGGTTCACGAGATTGATCCCTGGGATGGCGGGACTGTCATATGAGGAAAGATTGAAAAGACTAGGCTTGTATTCACTGGATATTCACGAATGGAAGAAGGATCTTGACCCGTAACGTCGCCTATCTCCTTCGCTCCTTAGATGCTGCTGCACCCGCTGAGTTTCTCCAACTTTTTGTGTAACCCTTGTATTCACTGGAGTTTAGAAGGATGAGGGGGATCTTATAGAAACATATAAAATTATAAAATGACTGGACAAGCTCGATTGAGGAAAAATGTTCCCAATGTTGGGCGAGTCCAGAACCAGGGGCCACAGTCTTAGAATAAAGGGGAGGTCATTTGCGACTGAGGTGAGAAAAAACTTTTTCACCCAGAGAGTTGTGAGTTTATGGAATTCCCTGCCACAGAGGGCAGTGGAGGCCAAATCACTGGATGGATTTAAGAGAGAGTTAGATAGAGCTCTAGGGGCTAGTGGAGTGAAGGGATATGGGGAGAAGGCAGGCATGGGTTATTGATTGGGGATGATCAGCCATGATCACAATGAATGGCGATGCTGGCTTGAAGGGCCGAATGGCCTCCTCCTGCACCTATTTTCTATGCTTCTATGTTTCTATATCGGCGGTTGATTTTAATTTTTTTGGTAATGCGACACAAAATATTTGCTACCCGCTGAGTTCCTCCAGCACTTTGTGTCTATCTCTGGTGTACGCCAGTCTCTGCTGTTCCTTCCGACACAAAATGATCACTTGTGCGCGCTCAATGGACTGCAGATATTATCTGGAAGGTAGACACAAAATGCCAGAGTAGCTCAAAGGAACTGCAGATGCTGCTTAATACCAAGGATAGGCGCAGAGTGCTGGAGTAACTGGGGAGATCGATCAGCCATGAATGAATGGCTGAGTACACTTGGTGGGCCGAATGGCCTATTCCTGCTCCTATCACTTACGAACGTAAACACAATGAACCTTCCCTATCCATGTGCCTGTCTAAATCATAGAATCATAGAAATTAGGTGCAGGAGTAGGCCATTCGCCCCATCGAGCCTGCACCGCCATTCAATATGATCATGGCTGATCATCCAACTCAGTATCCCGTACCTGCCTTCTCCCCATACCCCCTGATCCCTTTAGCCACAAGGGCCACATCTAGCTCCCTCTTAAATATAGCCAATGAACTGGCCTCAACTACCTTCTGTGGCAGAGAATAGTAAGATTGAACGAGAACTTACCAGTTCGAAGGTTGATCTTTATTTCATGAGGAGTCGAAGTGAGGGATTTCGTGAAGAGCCCGCCGGCGCGCATGCTCGACATACTTCAAAGTAGCGGCGTGGAATCACAGAAACCAATCAAGAAATGACTTCACATAGTAAGAATGAAAACGACTAAGATTACCAGATGAAGGTGATTGAGGGTTGGGCGAGGAGGGCACGAAATCCCTCACTTCGACTCCTCATGAAATAAAGATCAACCTTCGAACTGGTAAGTTCTCGTTCAATCTTACTATTTCATTTCGGAGTCACGTGAGTGACTTCGTGAAGACTTCAAAGCTTCTGTGATGACACGCCCTGGACCACGTCCATGCTGTCACACCACTACCAGGGATGGATGGGAGGAATAACGTGCTGACTAGTCCATACTGCAAAACAAATCATATTTATTAACAACAAATCAAAAACCCCTTATTCGGGGACATCTCCACGTTCTTGCCCCGCATCTAGTACGGCTTCTGCGAACTGTAGAGGCGCAGCGACGGGCCGGTTGTAGAACCGCTGGAACACCGCTTCATTAGCCCATCCTGCTGTGGCGAGAATATGGTCCATGGGCACCTCCATGACCCTCGCCGCCGACGTCGATGCAGCCCTGGTGGAATGAGATTTGAACACATTAGTGTCGATACCTGACTTACCCAAGACGACTCGAAGCCACCTGGATATCGTCTGTGTTGTCACTCGATGGTGAGGTCTCTTATGAGTGACAAGCAGGTATCTCTCCTTTCCTCTGATGCTTGCCGTCACCTTGACGTAGTAACGGATGTGGGAGGCTAAACATAGCCTAGCATCTGCGGGGTATGCCGGGAACTTCAGCTGCAGCCCTGTGCACCCAGGTCTATGCTGCTTTAGTAGCTCGTCAACAAAGAAAGCTACTTCTGTAGGGGTAGACATCATTCTGTCGACACGTAGTTTATGGAGTGTCTGTACCCTCTGTGCTGAAGTCAGCGCTAGTAACATCACCAGCTTCATGGTGAGTTTGTCCAGCTGGAGCCCTTCCATGGGGGACCACGTCCTGAGCAGAGCTAAAACTACCCTGACATCCCAGGTGATATTATAGCGTGGTGTAGGCGGATTCGTATTGAAAATGCCCCGCATGAGCCTGGACACTAGCTTGTTGGATCCCACCTCAAATTGAGGTAGAATGATAGAGCGCTCCTGGCGCTGTTGATGGCACTGTAGCTTAAGTGTTCATCATGGTGCAACCCCGCGAGGAATTCCAGGACATTGGTTATAGTCACGGCATCGTACGTGATGCGAGAGCGGCTGCAGAAGGCTCCCCACTTCCTGATGTGAGAGCGGTATCTTCGCCTTGTAGACTCTCGGCACGATGCTGCAATGGTATCCATGGTCCGGGTAGAAAGGCCGTATCCAACTAAAGGCCGATTCAGAATCTGCAAGCCAACAAATTTAAATAGCCATGGCAGGGATGTGGCTCCCCTGATACAGGGTGAGTAACTAATTCTGGGCTACCCTGCAAACGGACCCAAGGTTCACTGAGCGTGTCAAAGACCATCGGATACCACGGCTGTGTAGGCCAGTCGGGTATGATAAGGATGCCCTTGGCACCATCCATCTGAATTTTTCGTAATACCCGACTGATGAGGCAAAACGGAGGGAATGCATAGAAAAAGCAATTCCCCCAGTCTAGCGAGAATGCATCTAACGCTATAGCCCCAGGATCTGGTTCCCACGAAACGTAGGTTGGTACCTGATGGTTCAACCGGGACGCAAAAAGGTCAATGTCCGGTTTCCCAAATTTGGCTGTGATTTTTGCAAAAATTTCAGGATGTAACATCCATTCAATATTATCATTGAACTTGCGTGACCTGGCGTCCGCCACAAAATTAAGCTCACCTGGCAAATAGGTGGCTGAAATCCAAATGTCTCTCTTGACACACCAGAGCCAAATTGAATTAGCCAATTTATCACATGAAACTGACCTGGTACCGCCCATGTGATTTAAATACGCCACCGCTGTGGTGTTGTCTATTTGGAGCCGGACATGTGCTCCAAAGATCTTGGAACAATATGCACGAAGTCCGTGAAACGCTGCAAGCAGCTCCAAATAGTTGATCCCTTGTGATACCAACATTGTATTCTCAAGGGTATCCCATCGGCCCCCACAACTAGAATGTTGATTCGTAGCTCCCCAGCCATCAGAGCTCGCATCAGTTTGTAAGTATATCATCGGTTTCGCCTCACTAATAGTTTTAAACGAGTTACTAATGTGGCAAACCCACCATCGTAACTCATCCAATGCTGCAGGCGGCAGCTGCATTGATCGATCATAATGACCAGCATGCCGTCGCAGCGCAGCAATCTTGGCTCTCTGCAAGTTTTGATAATGCAGAGGTCCATACCGGGCTGCTGGAAACAAAGCCACAATCTTGCCAATGACAGTAGCTGTGTGACGAATCGATGGTATACGAGTATTGAGTAAATCTGTACACACCTGTGTTACCTCCTCAATTTTGTTAATTGGTATGGTGACTCTCATGCTAATGGAATTCACCTGGAACCCCAGATAATTAATTACCTGGGTGGGGCAGAACTTAGATTTTTCTGGATGAACAATGAACCCAAGCTGTTGGAACAAATTGACCGCAGCTGCAACCCCTTGTTGAGCTGATTCCAAGGTGTGTCCGATAATTAAAATATCATCTAAATAGGCCATAACGATATGATGTCGTTGTCTTAAATAAGCCATAATTGGCTTCACCAATTTAGTAAATAATCGAGGGGCTGTGGTGAGCCCATTAGGCAACGCCCTATATTGCCACAGCTGGTCCATCCAGATAAATTTTAAGAACCTTCTGTAATATTTTTGCATGGGTACGGTATAGTACGCATCCTGTAAATCAATACATGCCATAAAGCACCCTTGTGAGATCAATGATTTGGCCGTTTCAAACGTGTCCATTTTAAAATGAGTATATGTTACAAAGTTATTCAGAGTGGTCAGATCAATAATGACTCTACAGCCTCCATCTTTCTTAGGTCGGGTAAAAATATTGGAAACAAATTCAACGGGCTCATGAACCGTTTTCTCTATGACCCCTTTCTGTTCCAACCTTAAAATTTCCTTATAGCCTACGGACTGTTCCGCAGCCATTAGTTTAAACATACGACCCGGTCTATGCTGAGACGGAGGGATGTCCCCATTAATAAACTCAATGCTATGGCCCTGAATATTCCGTAACACATACTCATCACTGGTAATATCACCCCATGCACCCGCAAACAACCGCAAACGCCCACCAACATGTGAGGTTAAACAAAGAGAAAAAAGAGAACCAGACCGCCTCACCTCTGTGGTTACCGGCGGTCCCTGACACGAGTGGGTGGACGTAGAGGTGCTGGGTTGGTTTGAGGTCGTGGCGTCCTCATTTTCCATCTCGGCTTCTGCCGAGCCTGTCCTAAAAAAGACCCCTGTGGTTGGGGTGGTTGATATCGGTTTGGAGCTGGAGGGTAATTCCTGGTAGACGTGCTGGCAGACCCTCGTGAGCGGCCAAGCGGAGCTTTGGAGCTCGATGGCGTGGGGGCACTCTGAGAGCGCATGAGCCCCACGGTCTTGGCTTGTTCATCAAGCTCTCTGACCCTTTTGGCAAGGTCTTCGCCAAAGAGCTGACGGGGCGGCGGCGGCGGTGGTTTGCACAACCCTGCAAATTTGGGGTTGAGCGCTGGGCGGATGCTATTTTTCCGAAAGCCGTTGATTTCATTTTGAGTAGCGCATAGAAGCGCCAGAGCATCCTCCTGGTCCAAATTAAGCTCCTCTCCGTCGACCGACCGCACAAAAGCAGTAATCCCGGCCGTGAGGAGTTTCAGGATCCGCTGAACCTTTAGTTCCTGCTGACGGATAGCCGCACTGATGTTGCCCCAGATTGGCGTATTGACCACAGGCACGTTGAGGGAGTTGCAGTTTGATGGAGCCTTGTGACGGCTCATGGCTTGTAGTAGAACTTCCTCCTGAAGCTGGTGATTATTTAGGAAGTCCACAGTGGCTGCCAGTTTTGTATTGATAGGAAGCCCCAAGGAATGAGGGGCTGCAAACTTGGTGGCCACATCGAGGAGGTCCTCCGCCGGTAACTCAGGCGGGGGTGGGATGGGATCGACCACTGCCTCCTCGTCCTGCTGCTCCAGGCTGGTGTATGAAGCTGGTGATGAAGCCCTGTGCCTGTCGCTGCTGGATGCCTGTTGTTGTTGAAGGAGACGTTCCAGCAGCCGCTCTATACGGTCAATACGCCCTTCACCCTGAACACTCAGGTGGTCGGAGTCCTCCAGCTCTGAAAATTGGCCGGGGCTCCTGTCATCGGCCCGCACCTCGTCGAGGCCCTGCCGGTGCCGGTAGTTGTCGTCGACAGCCGCCGAGGCGAAACTGCGCGATTCCTGCACGGGCGTGTTCAACCGCCTCCGTAGCGGGAGCGGAAGCCGTTGCCTCTAAGGACAGATGCGGCATGGTGTCGGCACCAGCCGAAGCCTGGATACCTTGGGCCCGTGCAGGCTTGCCAGCTGCCCACATCGTGGACCTTGCCGACGCATGGTCTCGCCCACCCATCCATGGGGGGCTCGGCGACCGTGACGGGACCCCCAACTGACTCGTCCCGGCGTCGGAAGTTGGGGGGCGACGGCTGGACCTCACAGCTGCCCCGGGTCCCGTCCTAGAACCTGACCGCTCCTTGGCGACAGGCAGAGCCTTAGCCCCGACAGGGTTAGGCTTTTGGGCTCCTGCCCTTCCCCTCCTCAGGGGGCTTCGTGAAGCGGGCCGTGCAGCCGCACGGACCCTTCTGCTCGAGGCCGTCAGCAAGCCTGCTGACGACCTGACTGCCACGGCAGGGTCGTCCTGCTCTGGCGGCACACCACACTCCTCCTCGTCGAACTCCTCCGAGCTGTGGTGTGCGGGCGGGTCCGGACCTGAAAAAACAGAGCTCACCGACATCTCCGCCCTCGTTCCGGTCTGCGTTGCAGGTACCCCCGACAACTCTCGCTCCGGAACCGCTGGCCGGCGACTTCTCCCCGATCTTCGGCCTCTCAAACTCCCATCCATGTTCTTGCTGTGAAGCAAACACAACAAGAACCACCAACTTAAGGTAGCATACTTACCTGCGTGGTTCCCTTATGAAGGGCTGGCGAGGAGCACGCTCCTCCGTCAGCCGTCGCAGCAACGCGTTACGACGATATGTCGAGCATGCGCGCCGGCGGGCTCTTCACGAAGTCACTCACGTGACTCCGAAATGAAATTCCACAGACTCACCACTCTCTGTGTGAAAAAAGATCTTCCCATCTCGGTCCTAAAAGACTTCCCCGTTATCCTTAAACTGTGACCCCTTGTTCTGGACTTCCCCAACATCGGGAACAATCTTCCTGCATCTAGCCTGTCCAACCCCTTAAGAATTTTGTAAGTTTCTATAAGATCCCCTCTCAATCTTCTAAATTCCAGCGAATACAAGCCGAGTCTATCCAGTCTTTCTTCATATGGAAGTCCTGCCATCCCAGGAATCAGTCTGGTGAACCTTCTCTGTACCCCCTCTATGGGAAGAATGTCTTTCCTCAGATTTGGAGACCAAAACTGTACGCAACACTCCAGGTGTGGCCTCACCATCACCCTGTACAACTGCAGTAGAACCTCTCTGCTCTTGTACTCAAATCCTTTTGCTATTAATGCCAACATACCATTCGCTTTCTTCACTGCCTGCTGCACCTGCATGCCTACTTTCAATGACTGGTGTACCATGACACCCAGGTCTCATTTCAAAATCCTGTTAAATGTTTCTTAAATGTTGGGATAGTCCCGGCCTCAACTGCCTCCTCCGGCAGCTCTTTCCATACACCCACCACCCTCTGTGTGAAAATGTTACCCCTCTTAAATCTTATCCCTCTCACCTGAAACTCATGTCCTCTAGTTCTTGATTCCCCTACCCTGGCAAGAGACTTGCACATCTGACTATGATCCGACTTGCTGACTGAAATATGTTGTGCAGAATTTAGATTAGATGTGTATCATTGAAGATTCTTCTGATCTACAGGCAAGGGTGTTTTCAAAGCAGACTTTAACCTTGCTGTGTGCTTGTTTCAGGAACAGTTTCTTCCCTGCAGCCATCAGGCTGATAAACACTACAATCTCCAATAAACTACATAGAATATTATTGTTATTATTGCATTATGATTGTTATGTATTTTTTATGTGCATGTGTGTGTGTGTGTGTGTGTGTCTGTATACAATACAAAATGCTGGAGTAACTCAGCGGGACAGGCAGCATCTCTGGAGAGAAGGAATGGGTGACGTTTCGGGTCGAGACCCTTCATCAGACTGAGAGTCAGGGGGAGAGGGGAATGAGAGATAAGGAAGGGTAAGGTGTGCAAAAGAGACATCAAAGGGGACAAAGGTCAAGGGAAATGTGGAACAGATCATTGTTAGCCAGGGGAAGGTGACAATGAAGCACTCAATGCAAAATATAATCAGGACAGTCAGACTGGTCAGAGAACTGGTATGTGGGAGGGATGTAGAGAGAGGGAAAGCAAGGGTTATTTGGAGTTGCAGAGTCACGGTGGCGCAGCGGTAGAGTTGCTGCCTTACAGCGGGTGCAGCGCCAGAGACCTGGGTTCCATCCCGACTACGGGCGCAGTCTGTACGGAGTTTGCCCCTTCTCCCCGTGAGTTAGTGATAATCTTTCAAAACTCTTTAGATTCTGGAGTAGTTCCTGAGGATTGGCGGGTAGCAAACTTAACCCCTCTTTTTAAGAAGGGGGGGGGGGAGAGAAAACGGGGAATTACAGACCAGTTAGTCTAACATCGGTAGTGGGGAAACTGCTAGAGTCAGTTATTAAAGATGGGATAGCAGCACATTTGGAAAGTGGTGAAATCATTGGACAAAGTCAGCATGGATTTACGAAAGGTAAATCATGTCTGACGAATCTTGTGGAATTTTTCGAGGATGTAACTAGTAACGTGGATAGGGGAGAACCAGTGGATGTGGTGTATCTGGACTTCCAGAAGGCTTTCGACAAGGTCCCACATAAGAGATTAGTATATAAACTTAAAGTATACGGCATTGGGGGTTCAGTATTGATGTGGATAGAGAACTGGCTGGCAAACAGGAAGCAAAGAGTAGGAGTAAACGGGTCGTTTTCACAATGGCAGGCAGTGACTAGTGGGGTACCGCAAGGCTCAGTGCTGGGACCCCAGCTATTTACAATATACATAAATGATCTGAATGAGGGAATTGAAGGCAATATTTCCAAGTTTGCGGATGACACTAAGCTGGGGGGCAGTGTTAGCTGTGAGGAGGATGCTAGGAGACTGCAAGGTGACTTGGATAGGCTGGGTGAGTGGGCAAATGTTTGGCAGATGCAGTATAATGTGGATAAATGTGAGGTTATCCACTTTGGTGGCAAAAATAGGAAAACAGACTATTATCTAAATGGAGGCCGATTAGGAAAAGGGGAGATGCAGCGCGACCTGGGTGTCATGGTACACCAGTCATTGAAAGTAGGCATGCAGGTACAGCAGACAGTGAAGAAAGCAAATGGTATGTTAGCTTTCATAGCAAAAGGATTTGAGTATAGGAGCAGGGAGGTTCTACTTCAGTTGTATAGGGTCTTGGTGAGGCCACACCTGGAGTATTGCGACAGTTCTGGTCTCCAAATCTGAGGAAGGACATTATTGCCATAGAGGGCGTGCAGCGAAGGTTCACCTGACTGATTCCTGCGATGTCAGGACTGTCTTATGAACAAAGACTGCATAGACTCGGTTTATACTCTCTAGAATTTAGGAGATTGAGAGGGGATCTTATAGAAACTTACAAAATTCTTAAGGGGTTGGACAGGCTAGATGCAGGAAGATTGTTCCCGATGTTGGGGAGGTCCAGGACAAGGGGTCACAGCTTAAGGATAAGGGGGAAATCCTTTAGGACCGAGATGAGAAGGAATTTTTTCACACAGAGAGTGGTGGGTCTCTGGAACTCTCTGCCACAGAGGGTAGTTGAGGCCAGTTCATTGGCTATATTTAAGAGGGAGTTAGATGTGGCCCTTGTGGCTAAGGGGATCAGGGGGTATGGAGAGAAGGCAGGTACAGGATACTGAGTTGGATGATCAGCCATGATCATATTGAATGGCGGTGCAGGCTCGAAGGGCCGAATGGCCTACTCCTGCACCTAATTTCTATGTTTCTATGTTTCTATGTTTCTATGACCTGCGTGGGTTTTCTCCGAGATCTTTGGATTCCTCCCACACTCCAAAGACGTGCAGGTTTGTAGGTTAATTGGCTTGGTGTAAATGTAAAAATTCTCCCTGGTGTGTGTAGGATGGTGTTAATGTGTGGGGATCGCTGGTCGGCGCGGACCCGGTGGGCTGAAGGGCCTGTTTCCGCGCTGTAACTCTAAACTAAACTAAACTAAAAAAAACTAAAGTCAGCTTCTGCCCCTCTGTTATCAGGCTTCTGAACGGCCCTTCCATAAGCTAGGGTACTGTCCGATTCACCTCTACCCCAATGCGGACATTGGACTTTGTCTGTGGAACTGATGCGCTACAATGCTGAGAACTATATTCTGCTCTCTGTATCTTCCCCTTTGCCCCACCTATTGGACTGGAGTTTGAACCGATTGTAGTTATGTGTGGTGCGATCTGATCTGATTGGGTTGCAAGCAAAACAAAGCTTTTGGCTGGACCTCGGTATAAGTGACAATAATCAACATGGATTACCAGTGGGGACAGAGCAGAGCAGAGTTGAGACACAAGGGTGGAGAAGCAGTAAGCAGTGTGTCGATCAGCCTCAGGCAATCCACCATCGACACATTTTCATTTACTTAAAGGTCGACAACAACCACTCTTATAAAGCTAATTCAATATCTCAGTAGAAAGAGAATTAGCCACGATTTTTCTGTAGGGATGTGACAGCTACCATGTGTGATGGAGGTCGGTTCTCCTGTTTGCCTGAAGCTCCCACACTGTGTGAGGGGGAATCAGCTGTCTATCAAACAGAGGGGAAGAAGCTGTTCCTGAGTCTGGTGGTGCGCGCTTTCAAGCTCCTGTACCTTCTGCCGGACGGGAGCGGGGAGAAGAAGGAATGACCGGGGTGGGACAGGGACACGTCTTTGATGATGTCGGCTGCTTTCCCGAGGCAGCGTGAAGTGTAGATGGAGTCGATGGTGGGGAGTGTGGTGTGTGTGTGGGACTGGGCCACATCTACAATGGTGGGGAGTGTGGTGTGTGTGGGACTGGACCACATCTACAATGGTGGGGAGTGTGGTGTGTGTGTGGGACTGGGCCACATCTACAATGGTGGGGAGTGTGGTGTGTGTGGGACTGGGCCACATCTACAATGGTGGGGAGTGTGGTGTGTGTGTGAGGGACTGGGTCACATCTACAATGGTGGGGAGTGTGGTGTGTGTGGGACTGGGCTACATCTACAATGGTGGGGAGTGTGGTGTGTGTGGGACTGGGCCACATCTACAATGGTGGGGAGTGTGGTGTGTGTGGGACTGGGCCACATCTACAATGGTGGGGAGTGTGGTGTGTGTGGGACTGGGCCACATCTACAATGGTGGGGAGTGTGGTGTGTGTGTGGGACTGGGCCACATCTACAATGGTGGGGAGTGTGGTGTGTGTGTGGGACTGGGCTACATCTACAATGGTGGGGGGTGTGGTGTGTGTGTGTGGGACTGGGCCACATCTACAATGGTGGGGAGTGTGGTGTGTGTGGGACTGGGCCACATCTACAATGGTGGGGAGTGTGGTGTGTGTGGGACTGGGCCACATCTACAATGGTGGGGAGTGTGGTGTGTGTGGGACTGGGCCACATCTACAATGGTGGGGAGTGTGGTGTGTGTCGGACTGGGCCACATCTACAATGGTGGGGAGTGTGGTGTGTGTGGGACTGGGCCACATCTACAATGGTGGGGAGTGTGGTGTGTGTGGGACTGGGCTACATCTACAATGGTGGGGAGTGTGGTGTGTGTGGGACTGGGCCACATCTACAATGGTGGGGAGTGTGGTGTGTGTGGGACTGGGCCACATCTACAATGGTGGGGAGTGTGGTGTGTGTGGGACTGGGCCACATC
Organism: Raja brachyura; assembly: GCA_963514005.1. The sequence continues at coordinate 119,539,208 of OY740785.1, forward strand.
TACAATGGTGGGGAGTGTGGTGTGTGTGTGGGACTGGGCCACATCTACAATGGTGGGGAGTGTGGTGTGTGTGTGGGACTGGGCCACATCTACAATGGTGGGGAGTGTGGTGTGTGTGAGGGACAAACTTTTAACAAATACTAAAAACAAGCAGTGGACCACACAGTATTTGTTAAAAGTTTGTTTTAATGATCTCCGGTTTCTCTTATGTGGGGGGAGGGGGAGGGTATTGGGGGAAACATTTTTTCAGGTTCTTGGCGGAGATGCGATTGTTTTCCGGATGGTATCTCCGGGCGCTCTGCAGCCTACCATCGATGGAGCTGGAGGCCTTGCTTGGACTGACTTTGGCCCCACCGCGGGGCGTGGAGTTAACATCGGAGCCGATCCCTTGCCTGGGATTGATGCTCCGACCACAACCTGCGGACGTTACCATCAAGAGCTCGCAGTCTCAGGAGGGACCAAATCGGGAAGCTCCAATGTCGCGGAAGGTTCGTCCAGCCCCGACACGAGGTTCGATCGCCCGGAGCGGGGGAGCTGACATCCCCCCGATGCAGGAGCTGATCGCCCCGATGCAGAGGGTCCAAATGCTGCCAGCTACAGGAGTCAAGATCATCCCATCAACGCAGGCTCGAGTCCCCCGACCTTGGGAGAACAAAGTATGGAAGAGATTTCAACTTAATTCCCTTCTCATCTCTCCTCTATTTACACCCCATAACTCTGCTCTCAACCCCATCCCCCCACACGTAACAAGGGCAGAGTCCCCCTTGTCCTCACCTTCCACCCCACCAGCCGTCACATACAACAGATAATCTTCTGCCATTTTTGCCACCTCCAACCTGATCCCACCACTGGCCACATCTTCCCATCTTCTCCCCTGTCGGCTTTCCGCAGAGACCGCTCCCTCCGTAACTCCCTGGTCAATTCGTCCCCTTCCCACCCAAACCACCCCCTCTCCTGGTAATTTCCCTTGCAACCGCAGGAAATGCTACACTTGTCCATCGCCAGAGTGAGTCCCACCGTAAATTGGAGGAGCAGCACCTCATATTTCGCTTGGGTAGTTTACACCCCAGCGGTATGAACATTGACTTCTCCAATTTCAGGTAGTCCCTGCTTTCTCCCTCCTTCCCCTCCCCTTCCCAGCTCTCCCACAGCCCACTGTCTCCGCTTCTTCCTTTCTTCTTCCCACCCCTGCCCCACATCAGTCTGAAGAAGGGTCTCGACCCGAAACCTCGCCTATTCCTTCGCTCCATAGATGCTGCCTCACCCGCTGAGTTTCTCCAGCATTTTTGTCCATCTTGAACGTTTTTTCGCCTTCCATCACAGTGAGGAATGTGGAGGAGTCACTGTGGTGGATGTTCATGTTAAAATGTGTTTTGTGTGTCCGTTGCTTTTTATTGATATGACTAACTTGCCAAATGAAATTCCTCGTATGTTGCAAAACATACTTGGCTAATAAAGTACTATTCTGATTCTGATTCTGATTCTGAATTAGACCATTCGGCCCATCAAGTCTACTCCGTCATTCAACCATGGCTGATCTATCTTTCCCCCTCAACCCCATTCTCCTGCCTTCTCCCCGTAACCCCTGACTCCCGTACTAATCTAATATCCGTGACAGTATAAGACTGAACTGTGCAGGGGAATTTGACATATAATTTAGGGGCAAATACTTGATTCCTGTAATTAGAGGACTAGCTTTATTGCTCTCTTCAAAATTCATTCTCAGGTGGCCTTGCTAAATCATAAGCGAGTCAGTTTAATTACTTTTTAAAACAGTGGCAGTGCTAAACGATGCAGCTGATATTGATGTGTGTTGGTGGAGATGACAGAGAGCTTGAAAGGGCGAACCACCAGACTCAGGAGCATTTTCTTCCCCACTTTCTTCGTCTTCTTGCGTATGGCGTGCACAGCCTAAAGTTGGAGGACAACTTGTTCCGTTTGATCTCACTTGATTTCCCCTCTATTATCAGGCTTCTGGTGCTGCCTGTACAGAGTTTGCACATTCTCCCCGTGACTGTATGGAATTTCTCAGAGATCGCTGGAATTTAGAAGATTGAGGGGGGATCTTATAGAAACTTACAAAATTCTTAAGGGGTTGGACAAGCTAGATGCTGGAAGATTGTTCCCGATGTTGGAGGAGGTCCAGAACAAGGGGTCACAGTTTAAGGATAAGGGGGAATTCCTTTAGGACTGAGATGAGGAAAACATTCTTTACACAGAGAGTGGTGAGTCTCTGGAATTCTCTGCCACAGAAGGTAGTTGAGGCCAGTTCATTGGCTATATTTAAGAGGGTGTTAGATGTGGCATTTGTGGCTAAGGGGATCAGAGGGTATGGAGAGAAGGCAGGTACGGGATACTGAGTTGGATGATCAGCCATGATCATATTGAATGGAGGTGCAGGCTCGAAGGGCCGAATGGCCTACCCCTGCACCTATTGTCTATGTTTCTATGTTTCTATCCACTCCACATCCACTCTACCCATGACTTGATGGGCTGAAGGGCCTGTCTCCATGCTGTATGTCTCTGTGGCTCGGTGACTCATTTTTGCAGCCGGCTCGGACCTGCCCCGCCAAGAGTGGGTCGCCCTGAAGCGGCTCCGTACAGGGGTCGGCCGGTTCAACGTCAGCATGCATTGCTGGGGGCTGCGATCAACAGCAGCCTGTGTGTGTGGAGCAGACCAGCAAACAGCACGGCAGTATTGACTGCGTTGTCCACCGCCCCCCTGGTGGAGAGGTAAGGGCCTGTCCCACTTACGCCACCTTGGCTGGCAAATTAGACTACCTCGTACCTCAGGCGTACGGGCTTGAGGCGTACGGGCATCGTATGGCAGCGCGGGGCCGGTCCCACTTAGAAGCGTGGAGTTGTGCGGGGCTGGTCCGATATTCTGGCAGTGGACGAAATCTTTGCGTGCCAACGACCTGTCGGCACGCAGGCGCGTTGCAGTCGTACGCAGCACCTGTGACGGCGTACGCCTAGTGCGTGGCGTTGCGCGATGAGATCATTGCCCGGCGTGGCGTTGCGTGATGACAAATTTGGTTGGCCCGCCTCTTGCCCAGCCGATTGGTAAGCAAGACGCAAATTACGTCACGCGCGAACTTAGCGCGTACTTAGGGCAAACTTCGTGTGAACTCCGCTTCCGTTTGGTCGCGCCAAATGCACGCAATCGCACGCAAGTGGGACAGACCCTGTAGACCTCACGGCCCTCGACAACAGCACAGTGAACTGGCTACACCGCCTGGAGGCCGTTACACAACCTCTGCTGCCTATAACACATGAGAGAGCGAGATTCTTGCTGCTGTTATTACTGAGCCTAGAGGCCAGCAGCAGACTGACCCAAGGCCAACATCTGTCTGACCTTCCCCCAGCTGTTCACCGCTTCACCATGGCAACCCAAGCAGGCAAGTGAGCAGCAACTTCCTCACGGCATCTTACATCATCACAGGAATCAGAGCCATTCTATGTTGCATTCTTGGCGTCAGAAGATGCAAACGCCATCCCTTTGTCATTAGACTGACGTGGAAATAGAACCCAAAATGTCCACTCTACACGGACGCTGCCTGACCCGTAAAATTCCTCCAGCACTTTTCTTTTGCTCAATGTTCCAGCAGCTGCAGTTCCTGGTGTCTCTCATTATCTCCAGCAGGCAGTGAGGAAAGCCAATGGCATGTTGGCCTACATCACAAGAGGAGTCGACTATAGGAGCAAAGAGGTCCTTCTGCAGTTGTACAGGGCCCCAGTGAGACCACACCTGGAGTATTGTGTGCAGTTTTGGTCCCTTAATTTGTGGAAGGACATTCTTGCTATTGAGGGAGTGCAGCGTAGGTTTACAAGGTTAATTCCCGGGATGGCGGGACTGTCATATGCTGAGAGAATGGAGCGGCTGGACTTGTACACTCTGGAGTTTAGAAGGATGAGAGGGGATCTCATTGAAACATATAAGATTATTAAGGATTTGGACACGCTAGAGGCAGGAAACATGTTCCCGATGTTGGGGGAGTCCAGAACCAGGGGCCACAGTTTAAGAATAAGGAGTAAGCCATTTAGAACGGAGACGAGGAAACACTTTTTCTCACAGAGAGTTGTGAGTCTGTGGAATTCTCTGCCTCGGAGGCCGGTTCTCTGGATACTTTAAAGAGAGAACTAGATAGGGCTGTTAAAGATAGCGGAGTCAGGGGATATGGGGAGAAGGCAGGAACGGGGTACTGATTGGGGATGATCACATTGAATGGCGGTGCTGGCTCGAAGGGCCGAATGGCCTACTCCTGCACCTGTTGTCTATTGTCTATTGACCCGCTAAATTCCTCCAGCACTTTGTGCTTTGCTCAAGATTCCAGCAGCTGCAGTTCCTGGTGTATCTCATTATCTCCATATTATTATATCCCCACATGTGTGATAAAAACATGCCTGGATTTGATCTAAACCCATGGGCTCCCAGCCTCAGAGAAAACATCAGCTGTAGTTGGAAGGCTAGTCCCAAATCACCACTTGCTCTACGATCTGTTTCACAAATTAATCCATAACTTGTTCCTTCTCATCCCACTGGAGTCAATTAATTTTCAAACCCAGGTTTTTAATCAACCATTTTTACAACAATCCTAATTATGTTCCCATCACACCCAGCTCTGGTTTAGATCAGATTCATGTTCTGGTTCATTTCCCTGGACCACATTCACACAGTGTAGATGCTAGAACAGTACAAGGCAGGAACAGACCCCTCTGGCCCACAGTGTCTGTGTCAAACATGATGCCAAGGTGAATGGTTCGCTTTCCCCAGTTTGCATTGACGGCACCGAAGTAGAGACCAAAGATCCTATAGCGGAGCAAGATAGACCACTCCTGCTAAACGCAATGGGCTGACGTGTAGTACGCAACGGAGCAGAACGTGGGCCTTTTCTTCATCCATCTCAGTAACCCGACCGACCCGACCCGCAGTGTAATAGACAATACACAATAGACAATAGGTGCAGGAGGAGGCCATGAAGGGCTGAATTGCCTAATTCTGCTCCTATAACCTATGAACTTATGAAGTTAAAATCTATACACCAGCCTGAACGTTGCTTGATTCTTGAAGATTTTTTTCGGGCCAGGGACTTTTCTAGAGGACATCTTTATTTTAGAACATAGACAATAGGTGCAGGAGTAGGCCATTCGGTAGAACCACAGTTTATGGTTCATTAACTGAACCATAAACTGTAACTAATCTCCTCTGCTCGCACGTGATCCATATCCCTCCATGCCCTGCATATCCATGTGCACGTCTAAAAGCCTCTTAAACACCACTATCGTATCAGCCTCCACCCCCACCCCAGGCAGCACGTTCCAGGCACCCACCACCCTCTGTGTAAAACACCTGCCCTGCACATCTTTAAACCTTGCCCCTCTCATCTTTGATATTTCCACCCTGGAGAAAAACAGTTCTGACTGTCTACCCTATCTACGCCTCGCATCATTTTATTTACTTCTATCAAGTTTCCCCTCAGCCTGTGCATTCCAGAGAAAACAATCCGAATTTGGCCAACGTTACAAAAGAAAATAGGTGCTGGAGTTGGCCGTTCGAGCCAGCACCGCCATTCAATGTGATCATGGCTGATCATCCCCAATCAGTACCCCGTTCCTGCCTTCTCCCCATATCCCCTGACTCCGCAATTTTTAAGAGCCCTATCTAGCTTTCTCTTGAAAGTATCCAGAGAACCGGCTTCCACTGCCTTCTGAGGCAGAGAATTCCACAGACTCACCACTCTCTATGTGAAAAAGTGTTTCCTCATCTCCATTCTAAATAGCTTACCCCTTATTCTTAAACTGTGTGGCCCCTGGTTCTGGACTCCCCCAACATCGGGAACATGTTTCCTGCCTCTAGCGTGTCCAAACCCTTAACAATCTTATATGTTTCAATGAGATTCCCTCTCATCCTTCTAAACTCCAGAGTGTACAAGCCCAGCCGCTCCATTCTCTCAGCATATGACAGTCCCGCCATCCCGGGAATTAACCTTGTAAACCTACGCTGCACACCCTCAATAGCAAGAATGCCCCTCAAATTAGGGGACCAGAACTGGGCACCCGTAGTCAGGATCGAAGCCGGGTCTCTGACCCTGTGAGGCAGCAGCTCTACCCGCTGCACCACAGTGCCGCCCTTACGTTCTAAACCCGTGCTGTAAACAGGCCATCAGTTGCTGGTTGGAAAGCTTATTTTAAGATAGGACTTTAACCATCATGCTCTTTCAGTTTGCAAATTCCTCCATAGGCTGTTTTTTCTCACTCATCCCAAAGGATGTAATTAATGTTCAAGCCTACTTCTTCATCACCTGCATTTAAAGCACATTTTAACTTTCTATTTCACATATGATTCTTGTTCGGGTTCATTCCTCCAGACCACATTCACAGAACATAGAACAGCACAGGAAACAGGCCCTTCGGCCCACTATGTCCCTGCTGGACATGATGCCAAGACCATCAATTATTTACCGGCACTTGATCCATATCCCTCAATTCAAAGGTTAATTCCGGGGATGGCGGGACTGTCATACGCTGAGAGAATGGAGCAGCTGGGCTTGTACACTCTGGAGTTTAGAAGGATGAGAGGGAATCTCTTTGAAACATACAAGATTATTAAGGGTTTGGACACGCTAGAGGCAGGAAACATGTTCCCGATGTTGAGGGAGTCCAGAACCAGGGGCCACAGTTTAAGAATAAGGGGTAAGCTATTTAGAACGGAGACGAGGAAACACTTTTGTGAGTTGTGAGTCTGTGGAATTCTCTGCCTCAGAGGGCGGTGGAGGCCGGTTCTCTGGATACTTTTAAGGATAGTCTTTAAAGGCTCTTAAAGATAGCGGAGTCAGGGGATATGGGGAGAAGGCATATCCCCATCAAGAGCCCTATCTAGCCCAACATTGGGGACATTTTTCCAGCATCTAGCTTGTCCAGTCCTTTTATAATTGTATATATTTCTATAAAATCCTCCCTCATCCTTCTAAACTCCAGTGAATACAAGCCTAGTCTTTTCAATCTTTCCTTATATGACAGTCCCGCCATCCCAGGGATCAATCTGGTGAACCTACGCTGCACTGCCTCAATCACAAGGATGTCCTTCCTCAAATCACCATTTATATCGATATGCCTCTTATTTTTATTAGGCAACAGGCCTCTGGGCCCACACTGACCAGCGATCCCCCGCAAACTAACACCATCCCACACACACCAGGGACAATATTCAATTTATACCAAGCCAATTAACCTACAAACCTGCACGTCTTTGGAGTGTGGGTGGGAACCGGAGGTCCTGGAGGAAACCCACGTGGTCACGGGGAGAAGGTACAAACTGCGTACAGACAGCGCCCGTAGTCGGGATGGAACCCGGGTCTCTGGCGCTGTGAGGCAGCAACTCTACCGCTGCGCCACCGTGTCAGCTCTACTTAATGCAGCAGGGGCATAATATTAATTATAGCTGGAGCTTCACATGCGGGGAGTTGATGGAAAGGTTCCTCTGACACCGTGGCTGTTTTTAATGGAAACACAAATGTTAGTTGGAAGCAGGCTGCCTTTTTCAAAATAAATAATGTAATAAATCATACACATAGACCTCCCCACTCCAGAAACAACATGAAAGGCACAGGGGATAAAGACGTAGGCAGTTCAGAAGATTCATTGAAGATGGACACAAAATGCTGGAATTAAACCCCTGTCCCACGGTACAAGTTCATTCCAAGAGTTCTCCCCCCCCAGTTTGCCCTGATTAGAACTCGGAGATTTACGGTAATGGCCGCTCGTGGGTACTCGGGGCTCTCGTGGACATTTTTCAACATGTTGAAAAATCTTCACGAGTCTTCCCGAGCTTACCTGCCGTTAGCGAGGCTTCCCGAGTACCTGCCGTTAGCGTTACGGGCCGCTGAGACGTCCCCGAGCTCCGACGTACCCGCTACGTTCATTCTCCGTGCTTACCACGAGTCTGATTTTTTTTAACTCGCGAGAGCTCTTGGAATGAACTCATACCGAGGGACAGGGCTACAACTCAGCGGGACAAGCAGCATCTCTGGAGAGAAGGAATGGACGACGTTTCGGGTAGAGACCCTTCTTCAGACTATTAATGAACCACCTTCATCACCAGCGACAATAGACAGTGGACAGTTAGAGGGCCTGTCCCACTGTACGAGCTAATTAAAGAGTGGGAAAAAAATCAAACTCGTGGTAAGCACGGAGAATGAACGTAGCGGGTATGTCGGAGCTCGGGGACGTCTCTTAGCGGCTCGTTACGCTAACGGCAGGTACTCGGGAAGACTCGCTAACGGCAGGTACTCGGGAAGACTCGTGAAGATTTTTCAACATGTTGAAAAATGTCCACGAGAGCCCCGAGCACCGACGAGCGGCCATTACCGTAAATCTCCGAGTTTGAATCAGGGCAAACTAGGGAGAGCTCTTGAATTAGCTCGTACAGTGGGACAGGCCCTTAGCCTATACACTTTTAGGCTGTGGGATGAATCCAGACTGCCTTGCGGTCACAGGGAGAGGGAACAAAGTCCACAATGACCGCTTTAATTTTTCACTTTTGTTTAGAGAAACAGCACGGGAACAGGCCCTTCGGCCCACCCAGTCAGCGCAGACCAGCGATCCCCGCACACTAACACCATCCTACGCACTAGGGACAATTTACATTTTTTCTGAAGTCCTTGTAGTTGTTAGTAGTTCTACACTTCAGTTTGTTTGAAGATGTAAGATGCCGTGAGGAGGTTGCCGCTTGGGTTGCCATGGTGACGCGGTGAACAGCTGGAGGGAAGGTCAGCCAGATGTTGGCCTTGGGTCAACTTGCTGCTGGCCTCCAGGCTCAGTGATAACTGCAGCAAAAATGAGTCACTCAGCCACAGAGACTTACAGCATGGAAACAGGCCCTTCAGCCCATCAAGCCATGGATAGAGTCGATGTGGGGAGGATGTTTCCACTAGTGGGAGTGTCTAGGACTAGAGGGCACAGCCTCAGAATAAAAGGACGTTCCTTTAGAAAGGGGATGAGGAGGAATTTCTTTCGCCAGAGGATGGTGAATCTGCGGAATTCATTCCCACAGACGGCTGTTGAGGCCAAGTCAATGGATATTTTAAGGCAGAGATAGATAGATTTTTGATTAGTGCGGGTCAGAGGTTATGGGGAGAAGGCAGGGGAACGGGGTTAGGAGGGAGAGATAGATCAGCCATGATTACCTTGCCGGAGATGCACTTGTTGTCCAGATCGTATCTCCGGTCCCTCTGCGGCCTAACATCCTGGAGCTGGCGGCCTTACTCGGGACTGACTTTGAGCCCCACCGCGGGGCCGTGGACTTACCATCGTAGAGCCTGCGATCCCTTGCCTGAGGATTTCGCCATCGAGGAGCTCGCAGTCTTGGGTAGTTCCAAAGTTGCAAGAAGTACGACCAGCCCCGACCGGGGCTGAGTCTCCCCCCCCCCCTCCCGATCTCCCCGACACAAAGGGATCGACCGCCGGCTACAGGAGCCAAGATCGTCCCGTCAACGTAGGCTCGAGGCCCCCGACCGCAGGAGAACAAAGAAGGGTACAGATTGAACTTTATTTTTCAAAATTCCACCACAGTGGGGAATGTGGAGGAGTCACTGTGGTGGATGTTTATGTTAAAATGTGTTTTGTGTGTTCTGTTGCTCTTTATTGGTATGACTGTACGGCAAATGAAGTTCCTCGTATGTTGCAAAACATACTTAGCTAATAAAGTATGATTGCAATTATGATTGAACGGCGAAGTAGACTTGATGGGCCGAATGGCCTAATTCCACTCATATCATGTATGAACATAATCTTTTCCCTTTACTTTCTACAGTTCTCATTTGTCTTAGTCGGAAGAGGGGACATGACTTGGCTAGATTTACCTCGCACTAAACGTGAATCCCTTTATCCAATGGGCGGTATGATTGTAATCATGCATTGTCTTTCCGCTAACTGGATAGCACGCAACAAAAGCTTTTCACTGTACCTCGGTACACGTGACAGTAATAATTAAAAAAAAATAATAATAATAATAATAATAACAATAATAAATAATTAACAATTGACAATTAGCAATTAATAATCAATAATTAATAATTAGCAATTAATTTAGCAATTAACAATCAGCAATAATTAATAATCATTTATTAGTAATAATCAATTAGTAATAATTAATTATTAATATTTGGCCATCAATAATTACTAATTAATAATTAATAACCAATCATTAATAATCAACAATTGATGATTAATAATTAATACTTAATAATTAATGATTAGTGATTAATTATTCGTTATTAATCATTCGTAATTAATAATTGATAAATATTAGTAATTAATAATTAATAATTAAGAATCGATAATTAATAACTAATAATTAATAATAAATTAATTAATAATTAATGACCAATAATTGATAATCAATAATCAATAATACTTAATAATTAATAATCAATAATTAATTAAATTAATAATTAATAATTGATGATAATATAATGGTTAATAATAGATAATTTATAATTAATAATTTGTGATTAACATTTGATAATTGATAATTAATAATTAATGCTAATTAATAACTGAAAATTGATGATTGATAGTTGCTAATTAATAATCCATGATTAATAATCAATAATTGATCATTATAATTGATCATTGATAATTAATGATTAATGATTAATGATTAATAATATACAGTAAATAATACATAAGCAATCAATAATAACTTATAGTTGACAACTAATAATTGATAAGTAATAAGTAATAATGTATAATTGATAATTAACACTTAATAATCAATAATTGACAATTAGTAATTAATAATTGATGATAATATAATTATTGTAATTATTATTTATTACAACAAATACAATAATAATTACAATAATAATTAATATTATAATAGATAATAATCATAATAAATAATAAATATTATTAATAATAATTAATTATAATACAAACTACAAATACAAATACAAATAATAATAAAAATAAGATGGGGCTCGTCAGCCTGGGTAGGCAGTTCATCTAGGAGAGGGAAAACTCTGATTTGAAACCTCCACTGCCTTGTGGCCGTATCCAGTCATGGAAAAGGCTCCAGGAGTAAACCTCAAGAAAATCCGGAGTCGGAGCCCCTAAGGCAGTTTGTCGTTGTCTACAACCTCGCTCTGGCAGCTCCTGGCAGCGACGGCGCTGGTGCCAAACTGTAACGGCCCTGCTGTTCCTTTGGATCAATCAGTGACGTGGAGGGGGGGGGGGGGGGGGACGTGCTGCATGGGCAACAGCCTGTCTGTCCTCCATATGACATGGATCGCCCAGGCTTGCATCCATCCGACCAGGAAGAATCACCCATGGTCAGTCATGACTCAGCTGGTCAAGCAGCATCTGTGGGGCCTACTACTAATAAAAAATAAGCAGACACTAAATCAACTAAGGGTTACACAAAAAGCTGGAGAAACTCAGCGGGTGCAGCAGCATCTAAGGAGCGAAGGAGATAGGCAACGTTTCGGGTCGAGACCCTTCTTCAGACTGGTTCAGTTCTTCGCTCCTTAGATGCTGCTGCACCCGCTGAGTTTCTCCAGCTTTTTGTGTAACCCTCGATTCTCCAGCATCTGCAGTTCCTTCTTTAACACTAAATCAACTAAATTGAGGATCAGGTTCTTGTTGTGGTTCATTTTCCATGACCTTAGATGTTGCGATAATCCCAGCCTCAACAACCTCCTCTGGCAATTCCTTCCATCCCCCCACCTCCCTCTGTGTGAAAAAGATGCCCTTCAGGTTCCTGTTAAATCTTTCCCTTCTCACCTTAAACCTACGTTCTCTGGTTCTCGATTCTTCTACTCTGGGTAAAAGACTATCTATTCCCCTCGTGATTTTGTACACCTGTATCAGATCACCTCTCATCCTCCTGTGCTGCAAGGAACAGAGCCCTAGCCTGTCCCAACCTCTCTATGTAGCTCAGGCCCTCTAGTCCTGGCAACATCCCCGTAAATCCTCCCTGCACCCTTTCCTGCAACATGACCTCCCAACCTCTGCACTCAATGGTTGATATAAAAAGCTGGAGTAACTCAGCGGGTCACGCAGCATCTGTGGAGAACATGGATAGGTGACGTTTCACAGAGTGCTGGAGTAACTCAGCGGGTCAGGCAGCATCTGTGGAGAACATGGATAGGTGACGTTTCACAGAGTGCTGGAGTAACTCAGCGGGTCAGGCAGCATCTGTGGAGAACATGGATAGGTGACGTTTCACAGAGTGCTGGAGTAACTCAGCGGGTCAGGCAGCATCTGTGGAGAACATGGATAGGTGACGTTTCACAGAGTGCTGGAGTAACTCAGCGGGTCAGGCAGCATCTGTGGAGAACATGGATAGGTGACGTTTCACAGAGTGCTGGAGTAACTCAGCGGGTCAGGCAGCATCTGTGGAGAACATGGATAGGTGACGTTTCACAGAGTGCTGGAGAAACTCAGCGGGTCAGGCAGCATCTGTGGAGAACATGGATAGGTGACGTTTCACAGAGTGCTGGAGTAACTCAGCGGGTCAGGCAGCATCTGTGGAGAACATGGATAGGTGACGTTTCACAGAGTGCTGGAGTAACTCAGCGGGTCAGGCAGCATCTGTGGAGAACATGGATAGGTGACGTTTCACAGAGTGCTGGAGTAACTCAGCGGGTCAGGCAGCATCTGTGGAGAACGTGGATAGGTGACGTTTCACAGAGTGCTGGAGTAACTCAGCGGGTCAGGCAGCATCTGTGGAGAACGTGGATAGGTGACGTTTCACAGAGTGCTGGAGTAACTCAGCGGGTCAGGCAGCATCTGTGGAGAACGTGGATAGGTGACGTTTCGAGTCGGGACCTTTCTTCAGACCTTTGTCTGCATTTGGCCCATATCCTTCTAAATGTACTTGTCCCATTTCCTTTAAATGCTGTTATAGCACCTGCGTCAACTACCTCCCCTGACAGCTGGGTCCATACACCCACTACTATCTATGCATCTCATAACTCTCAATGATTTATTTCTTCGTACCAGAAGATTCTGAGGCCAATTTGTTTGACCGATATTGATCAGGAACGATGTACTGTTTCCTCAGTAAAGATGGAGTGAGGAATGGCAGTGAATAAAACCAAAAAGCGATTACTAAGCAGGAAGGTTATATCTGCAGTACACATGATAATAAACTGAACTGAACTGAACGCTCTGACTGTGATGAAGGCCAACGTGCGGAGAGACGTCTTGAGCACCCTGTCTACCTGTCCTTCTAACTGAAGTCAGGCACTGGAAGGGAAGGTAACATCTGTCAGATTGAGCGGAGTCTATGCTTGGAGACGCTAGACCGGCGACGCTGGAATCTTCAGCAAGGAACAAAGTGTCGGAGGAACTCAGTAGGTCCTCTCAGTTCCCCCATCACTTGATTATTTTAGCATAGAGATACAGCACGGAAAGAGGACCTCAAGTCCCATCGAGTCCGCGCCGACCAGCGATCCCCGCATACTAACGGTATCCTACACACACTAGACAATAGACAATAGTCAATAGGTGCAGGAGTGGGCCATTCGGCCCATCGAGCCAGCACCGCCATTCAATGTGATCATGGCTGATCATCACCAATCAGTACCCCGTTCCTGCTTCTCCCCATATCCCCTGACTCCGCTATCTTCAAGAGCTCTATCCAACTCTCTCTTGAAAGTATCCAGAGAACCGGCCTCCACCGCCCTCTGAGGCAGAGAATTCCACAGACTCACCACTCTCTGTGAGAAAAAGTGTTTCCTCATCTCCATTCTAAATGGCTTAGAACGTGCAAACTCCGTACAGACAGCACCCATAGTCCGGATGGAACCCGGGTCTCTGGCGTTGTGAGGCAGCGACTCTACCGCTGAGCCACCGTGTTAAAGCTGTCGTGTTGCAGTAAGACTGACAAGCCCTCAATGTCAACCATTAACTTTAGAAGAACTCTACATCCAATTCATATTCAAATACTTCTCATCATTTGACTGTCCCTGGACCAGAGCCAACCCCATCCTGCAAGAGTTGGTGCCCCTCAGCTGGGGATTAATTGGTGTGTGATTTTAAAGCTTTTCATTCAATTACGCATGAACCAAATTATGTATGAAACGAGCAGGAAGGGACTGCAGATGCTGCTGCGAATAGAATGACCTCACTCCAAAGTTATGAGGTGATTTCAGAGGCTGTCTCTCACTGTTCCATTCGCTGACAGATTCAATAACCCCTCAGATTAGAAGAATGACGGTCCACAACTCGAATTACGTCAAGTGTTATAAGTTTGTTTTAATGTTCTTCGGGGAAACTTTTTTTCAAGCTCTTTCTTGCCTTCCCGGAGGTTAAGGGCGGACTTGATTGTGGTCTTTAAAATGATGAAAGGGATAGACAGAGCTGACGTGGATAAGCTTTTCCCATTGAGGGTAGGGAAGATTCAAACAAGAGGGCATGACATGAGAATTAAGGGACAGAAGTTTAGGGGTAACATGAGGGGGAACTTCTTTACTCAGAGAGTGGTGGCTGTGTGGAATGATCTTCCAGCAGAAGTGGTGGAGGCAGGATCGATTTTAACATTTAAAAGTAAAGTGGATAGGTATATGGACGGGAAGGGAATGGAGGGGTTATGGTCTGAGTACAGGTAGATGGGACTAGGGGAAAATAAATGGTCGGCACGGACTGGAAGGGCCGAGAAGGCCTGTTTCCATGCTGTAATTGTTATATGGTTATATGGTTGTATGGTTATATGTGATCAAGTTTCGGATCCCATTCTCCGGGCTCTGCGGCCTCCCATCGCTGGAGCTGGAAGCCGCCTCGGACTGTCGTGAGCTCCACTGCGGGGTACGGACGTAACATCGGAGCGGATCCCTTGCCTGGGATCGTTCCCACTGCGGACTTTATCATCGAGGGCTCACAGTCTCGGGAGAGGCCGAGTCGGGAGCTACAACGTCACGGAAGGTTCGACCAGCCCCGACGCGAGGTTCGATCGCCCCCGATGCAGGACATCCCCCCCCGATGCAGGAGCTGATCGCCTCGATGCGGAGGGCCCGAACATCGCCGGCTACGGGAGTCAAGACCGTCCCGTTAACGGAGGCTCGAGGCCCCGACCGAGAACAACAAGGGAAGGCCTTGAACTTTATTTTGCCTTCCATCACAGTGAGGAATGTGTAGGAGTCACTGTGGTGGATGTTTATGTTAAAATGTGTTTTTGAATCTGTTGCTTTTAATTGTATGACTGACCTGGCCAGTGACATTCCTCATAAGTTGCAAAACATACTTGGTGAATAAAGTCTGATTCTGATATTACAGATAGCCTACAATAGATCTATCATCGTGTCACAAATGGCGCAGGGGGTAGAGTCACTGCCTCACAGCGCCAGAGAACCGGGTTCCATCCTGACTACCGGTGCCACAGTGTACAAGCCCAGCTGCTCCATTCTCTCAGCATATGACAGTCCCGCCATCCTGGGAATTAACCTGGTGAACCTACACTGCACTCCCACAATAGCAAGAATGTCCTTCCTCAAAACTTTAGACGTTTGGAAATTTAGAGAAAAAGGCCCTTCGGCCCACTCCAACCAGCGATCACGCCACACTCTAATCTTATCCTACGCACGCTCTCCCCGTGACCGCGTGGGTTTTCTCCGGGTATTCCGGCTTCCTCCCACACTCTCAAAGACATACAGGTTTGTAGGTGACTTAGCTTCCTCAAATTGTCATATGCTGAGAGAATGGAGCGGCTGGGCTTGTACACTCTGGAGTTTAGAAGGATGAGAGCGGATCTCATTGAAACATATATGATTATTAAGGGCTTGGACACGTTAGAGGCATGAAACATGTTCCCGATGTTGGGGGAGTCCAGAACCAGGGGCCACAGTTTAAGAATAAGGGGTAAGCCATTTAGAATGGAGATAGACAATAGACAATAGACAATAGGTGCAGGAGTAGGCCATTCGGCCCTTCAAGCCAGCACCGCCATCCAATGTGATCATGGCTGATCATCCCCAATCAGTACCCCGTTCCTGCCTTCTCCCCATATCCCCTGACTCCGCTATCTTTAAGAGCCCTAACTAGCTCTCTCTTGAAAGTATCCAGAGAATCGGCCTCCACCGCCCTCTGAGGCAGAGATGAAGGAAAACTTTTTCACACAAAGAGTTGTGAGTCAGTGGAATTCTCGGTGGAGGCCGGTTCTCCACTGATTGGGGATGATCAGCCATGATCACATTGAATGGCGGTGCTGGCTCGAAGGGCCGAATGGCCAACTCCTGCATCTATTGTCTATTGTCCCTAGTGTGTAAGATAGTACCAGTGAGTGGGGCGATCGCTGGTCGGTGCAGACTGGGTGGGCCAAAGGGCCTGATACCCGCTGTATCCCTATACTATCTCCCTAGTTTCCTTGGGGTTTAGGTGATGTTGTTTCTGCAGCCTTGTTTAGTTCCTCACACGGGCAGATTCAAACTGCAAAATGCTCTGCTGCTGATCACACTTCCACTCCAGCCGACTGACAAGCTAGTTCCCCGCTGAGGATTTATCCCCTACCTTGCGCACGCAGCTAACCATGAAAAACTACCTGGTGTGGGAGGAATTAATGTTGGCTGAAAGAGTGCTGACAAACCCCGGTGTCTGAACCTCCCCTCCAGCAGCCACTACAGTGGATCTGACTGTGTAGGAAGGAACTGCAGATGCTGGTTTACACCGGACATAGGCACAAATAGTCACAGAGTGATACAGCATGGAAACATGCCCTTCAGCCCAACTTGCCCACACCGAACAACATGTCCCATCTACACTAGTCCCACCTGCCTGCGTTTGGTCAATATCCCTCCAAACCTGTCCTATCCATGTACCTATCTAAGGTCGCTCCATAGATGCTGCCTCACCCGCTGAGTTTCTCCAGCACTTTTGTCTACCTTCAATTTTTCCAGCATCTGCAGTTCCTTCTTAAACATGTACCTGTCTTAAACCTATTTCTATACCTATTTCTGAAACATTGTGAAAATCCCGGCCTCAACTACCTCCTCCGGCAGCTTGTTCCATACACCCACCACCCTTTGTGTAAAAAAATTACCATATAACCATATAACAATTACAGCACGGAAACAGGCCCTCTCGGCCCTTCCAGTCCGTGCCGACCATTTATTTTCCCCTAGTCCCATCTACCTGCACTCAGACCGTACCCCTCCATTCCCTTCCCGTCCATATACCTATCCACTTTACTTTTAAATGTTAAAATCGATCCTGCCTCCACCACTTCTGCAGGAAGATCATTCCACACAGCCACCACTCTCTGAGTAAAGAAGTTCCCCCTCATGTTACCCCTAAACTTCTGTCCCTTAATTCTCATGTCATGCCCTCTTGTTTGAATCTTCCCTACCCTCAATGGGAAATAGATGCAGGAAGATTGTTCCCGATGTTGGGGAGGTCCAGGACAAGGGGTCACAGCTTAAGGATAAGGGGGAAATCCTTTAGGACCAAGATGAGAAGGACTTTTTTCACACAGAGAGTGGTGGGTCTCTGGAACTCTCTGCCACAGAGGGTAGTTGAGGCCAGTTCATTGGCTATATTTAAGAGGGAGTTAGATGTGGCCCTTGTGGCTAAGGGGATCAGAGGGTATGGAGAGAAGGCAGGTACGGGATACTGAGTTGGATGATCAGCCATGATCATATTGAATGGCGGTGCAGGCTCGAAGGGCCGAATGGCCTACTCCTGCACCTAATTTCTATGTTTCTATGTTTCTATGTTAACCCCTTAAGGTAGATAGTAGTTCAGCACCGCTTTCTGGTTGTGGTAGGATGGTTCAGTTGCCTGATGACAGCAACATAAACTGAACTGAACTGTAGAGGTTTGCAAGAGCTACAGAGGGAAAACGTGCAAACTCCGCACAGACAGCACCCAAGGTCAGGATCGAACCCAGGACACTGGTGCTGTGATGCAGCAACTGCACATAGTGCGGTCTGATCGGGCTGAGGTGAGTGTGGGGGACAAGGTCTAGCTTTGTTTGTGTTCTGATTGTATTTACCACCCCAGTTACAGTTCAGGTTATTGTCACGTGTACGGTGAAAAGCTTCAGTTGCGCGCTAACCAGTCAGCGGAAAGACTATACAAGATTACAATCGAGCCGTCCACAGTGTACTGATACAGGATAATAGAATATCGTTTCATGAAAGTAATAAATGTTGAGCAGAGATTCAAGAATGTGGAGCGATTGTACGATGCGCTTCTGTGGCTACCGCGCAATTCTGGGCGCCGGCTCGGAAGCATTTGCTTGCGTTTCTGCAAGGCGTGGGTGGAATTACTTGAGCTGGGTGATGAATCTTCAGAGCTGCAGCTCTGGTTTTAATGCGAGGCTCGCCGACAACACAGCAAAGCCACTTCATTGGAATTCTGTGGAGAGGAAATCTGACTTCTCATTTCACCTTTGAAATGCACTTCATAAATCACAGCAAGCAACCAGTCTCGGCAAATGTTGTGTGTGTGTGTTTGCTCCGCCACATCATCAGGACCAGTCCAAAAATAATCAGACGCAGAAAATTGAAAAGGAATAAACAGAAGGAAACTAATCGCTAAAGATTGGAAATAGTTTAAATGACTGAGACGCTACATCTAGAAAAAATTAGGTTTGTCTTGACTGACAATGGCAATAGACAATAGGTGCAGGAGTTGGCCATTCGCCCCTGCGAGCCAGCACTGCCATTCAATGTAATCATGGCAGATCACCCACAATCAGTACCCCGTTCCTGCCTTCTCCCCATATCCCCTGACTCCACTATCTTTAAGAGCCCTATCTAGCTCTCTCTTGAAAGTATCCAAACAACCGGCCTCCACCGCCCTCTGAGGCAGAGAATTCCACAGACTCACAACTCTCTGTGAGAAAAAGTGTTTCCTCGTCTCCGTTCTAAATGGCTTACCCCTTATTCTTAAACTGTGGCCCCTGGTTCTGGACTCCCCCAACATCGGGAACATGTTTCCTGCCTCTAGCGTGTCCAAATCCTTAATAATCTTATATGTTTCAATGAGATCCCCTCTCATCCTTCGAAACTCTAGAGTGTACAAGCCCAGCGGCTCCATTCTCTCAGCATATGACAGTCCCGCCATCCCGCTTGTAAACCTACGCTGCACTCCCTCAATAGCAAGAACCAGATCAATTTTTAAAAATACGGGCTCCTTTTATTGAATTTCTTGAACAATACGATGGTTGAACACAAACTCAAAACTGATTGTTAAGCTGGGTGAGCGGGCGCAGGGGTGGGGTCGACGGATACATCTCCTTCTCTTTTTCTTTCTTATCATCTTTCTTTTTCCTTTCTTTTTAAAAAAAATTTCAATTAAATATTCAGTTTGTAAAATGTTAAAAACTGAAGCTGTGCTGGAGTTGCAGAAGTTCAAGATTCAAGATTCAAGAGAGTTTATTGTCGTGTGTCCCTGATAGGACAATGAAATTCTTGCTTTGCTTCAGCACAACAGAACATAGTAGGCATTGACTACAGAACAGATCAGTGTGTCCATATATCATTATATAAATATATACACACATGAATAAATAAACTAACGAAGTGCAAATAACAGTTAATGGGATATTAATGTTCAGAGTTTTGTCCGAGCCAGGTTTAATAGCCTGATGGCTGTGGGGAAGTAGCTATTCCTGAACCTGGTCTTTGCAGTCTTCAGGCTCCTGTACCTTCTACCTGAAGGTAGCGGGGAGATGAGTGTGTGGCCAGGATGGTGTGGGTCCTTGATGATGCTGCCAGCCTTTTTGAGGCAGCAACTGCGGTAAATCCCCTCGATGGAAGGAAGGTCAGAGCCGATGATGGACTGGGCAGTGTTTACTACTTTTTGTAGTCTTTTCCTCTCCAGGGCGCTCAAGTTGCCGAACCAAGCCACGATGCAACCGGTCAGCAAGCTCTCTACTGTGCACCTGTAGAAGTTAGAGAGAGTCCTCCTTGACAGGCCGACTCTCCGTAATCTTCTCAGGAAGTAGAGGCGCTGATGAGCTTTCTTGATAATTGCATCTGTGTTCTCGGACCAGGAAAGATCTTCACAGATGTGCACGCCCAGGAATTTGAAGCTCTTGACCCTTTCAACCATCGGCCCGCTGATATAAACGGGACTGTGGGTCCCCATCCTACTCCTTCCAAAGTCCACAATCAGTTCCTTGGTTTTGCTGGTGTTGAGGGCCAGGTTGTTGTGCTGGCACCATATGGACAGTTGCTCGATCTCTCTTCTGTAGTCCGACATCCCCATCAGTGATACGTCCCACAACAGTGGTGTCGTCAGCGAACTTGATGATGGAGTTCGCACAATAACCGGCTACGCAGTCATGAGTATAGAGTGAGTACAGCAGGGGGCTGAGCACGCAGCCTTGAGGTGCTCTCGTGCTGATTGTTATCAAGGATGACACATTTCCACCAATATGGACAGACTGTGGTCTGTGAATGAGGGAGTCGAGGATCCAATTGCAGCGGGATGCGCAGAGACCCAGTTCTGCGAGTTTGGTAACCAGCTTGGAGGGGATGATAGTATTAAATGCCGAGCTGTAGTCAATGAATAACAGCCTGACATACAGTAGCTTGCAAAAGTTTTCATTCCCCTTGAGCTTTTCCACATTTTGTCACGTTACAACCACAAACGTAAATGTATTTTATTGGGATTTTATGTGATAGACCAACACAAAGTGGTGCATAATTGTGAAGTGGAAGGAAAATGATACATGGTTTCCAAATTTTTTTACAACTAAAAAACTGAAAAGTGTGGTGTGCAAAAGTATTCTGCCCCCCTGAGTCAATACTTTGTAGAACCACCTTTCGCTACAATTACAGCTGTAAGTCTTTTGGGGTATGTCTCTACCAGCTTTGCACATCTAGAGACTGAAATTTCTGCCCATTCTTCTTTGCAAAATAGCTCAAGCTCAGTCAGATTGGATGGAGAGCGTCTGTGAACAGCAATTTTCAAGTCTTGCCAGAGATTCTCAATTGGATTTAGGTCTGGACTTTGACTGGGCCATTCTAACACATGAATATGCTTTGATCTAAACCATTCCATTGTAGCTCTGGCTGTATGTTTAGGGTCGTTGTCCTGCTGGAAGGTGAACCTCCGCCCCAGTCTGAAGTCTTTTGCAGACTCTAACAGGTTTTCTTCCAAGATTGCCCTGTATTTGGCTCCATCCATCTTCCCATCAACTCTGACCAGCTTCCCTGTCCCTGCTGAAGAAAAGCATCCCCACAGCATGATGCTGCCACCACCATGTTTCACAGTGGGGATGGTGTGTTCAGGGTGATGTGCAGTGTTAGTTTTCCGCCACACATAGCGTTTTGCATTTAGGCCAAAAACTTCAATTTTGGTCTCATCAGACCCGAGCACCTTCCTCCACATGTTTGCTGTGTCCCCCACATGGCTTGTGGCAAACTGCAAATGGGACTTCTTATGGCTTTGTTTCAACAATGGCTTTCTTCTTGCCACTCTTCCATAAAGGCCCGATTTGTGGAGTGCACGACTAATAGTTGTCCTGTGGACAGATTCTCCCATCTGAGCTGTGGATCTCTGCAGCTCCTCCAGAGTTACCATGGGCCTCTTGGCTGCTTCTCTGATCAATGCTCTCCTTGCCCGGCCTGTCAGTTTAGGTGGACGGCCATGTCTTGGTAGGTTTGCAGATGTGCCATACTCTTTCCATTTTTGGATGATGGATTGAACAGTGCTCCGTGAGATGTTCAAAGCTTGGGATATATTTTTATAACCTAACCCTGCTTTAAACTTCTCCACAACTTTATCCCTGACCTGTCTAGTGTGTCCCTTGGGCTTCATGATGCTGTTTGTTCTCTAATGTTCTCTAACAAACCTCTGAGATTAGATTACACACAAGTGGACTCAATTTACTAATTAGGTGACTTCTGAAGGCAATTGGTCGCACTGGATTTTATTTAGGGGTATCAGAGTAAAGGGGGCTGAATACTTTTGCACGCCACACTTTTCAGTTTTTTATTTGTAACCAAATTTTAAAACCATGTATCATTTTCCTTCCACTTCACAATTATGCGCCACTTTGTGTTGGTCTATCACATAAAATCTCAATAAAATACATTTACGTTTGTGGTTGTAACGTGACAAAATGTGGAAAAGTTCAAGGGGTATGAAAACTTTTGCAAGCTACTGTATGAGTTTTTGTTGTCCAAGTGGTCCAGAGCGGAGTGGAGAGCCAGCGAGATCGCATCCACCGTTGATCTGTTGTGGCGGTAAGCGAACTGCAGTGGGTCGAGGTTCTTGTCGAGGTAGGAGTTGATTTGCGCCATAATCAACCTCTCGAAGCACTTCATCACCACAGGCGTTAGTGCCACAGGTCGATAGTCATTGAGGCACGTCACCTTGCTCTTCTTGGGCACCGGTATAATTGATGCTTTTTTGAAGCAGGTGGGAACCTCAGACCTCAGAAGTGACAGGTTGAAAATGTCCGTAAAAACTCCAGCCAGTTGGTCCGCACAGGTTTTTAGAACACGGCCAGGTATGCCATCAGGTCCAGACGCTTTTCGAGGAGGAGTTAAACTCAAACTGTTAAGTCATTCTTTCTGGTACAATTGGTTCCAATAAATTATAATTTAAAATAAATAAATAAATGGTTTGCAATATCGCAAGCATATAATATCAAAAACCAATTAAAAGAATGGGAATATTTGTAACCCATCACCTTAAACGCTCTTGAATAAATGGTGCTTCAGAGGATATTTTACAGACCTGAATTCAAACAGATTTGCTCATTTTAAACCAGTGGTGACATTAGTATAGATACTATTGATGCATCTGCACCTCTTGATGCCAGTTCTAATGTTGCTTTTTAGTATTATTTCTATTTGCCTAATCTTGTTTTTGTCCGTTTAGTTAAGTTTAATTTGGAGATACAGCACTGAAACAGGCCCTTCAGCCCCTCCGAGCCCATGCCGACCATCGATCACACTAGTTCCGTGTTATCCCACTTTCTCATCCACTCCCTGCGCACCAGGGGGCAGTTTGCAGAGGGACAATTAAGCTGAACACCCGCACGTCTTTGGGATGTGGGAGGAAACCGGAGCACCCGGAGAAAGCCCACTCGGTCACAGGGAGAACGTGCAAACTCCACGCAGGCAGCACCCGTAGCCAGGATGGAACCCGGGTCTCTGGTGCTGTGAGGTAGTGACTCTACCGCTGCGCCACCGTGCCGCCCTGTTTGTTATTCTCAGACACCAATTAAGTCACTGATTAGACAAAAATGCTGGAGTAACTCAGCGGGTGAGGCAGCATCTATGGAGCGAAGGAAATAGGTGACGTTTCGGAGCGAGACCCTTCTTCAGACTGATGTGGGGGTGGGGGGGAAGATGAAAGGAAGAGGTGGAGACAGTGGGCTGTGGGAGAGCTGGGGAGGGGAGGGGAAGGAGGGAGAAAGCAGGGACTACCTGAAATTGGAGAAGTCAATGTTCATACCGCTGGGGTGTAAACTACCCAAACGAAATATGAGGTGCTGCTCCTCCACTTTGCGGTGGGCCTCACTCTGGCCATGGAGGAGGCCCAGGACAGAAAGGTCGGATTGGGAATGGGAGGGGGAGTTGAAGCGCTGAGCCACCGGGAGATCAGGTTGGTTATTGCGGACCGAGCGGAGGTGTTGGGCGAAGCGATCGCCAAGCCTGCGCTTGGTCTCACCGTTGTTGAGCAGCTGACACCTAGAGCAGCGGATGCAGTAAATGAGGTTGGAGGAGGTGCAGGTGAACCTCTGCCGCACCTGGAAAGACTGCTTGGGTCCTTGGATGGAGTCAAGGGGGGAGGTAAAGCGACAAGTGTAGCATGCGGTTGCAAGAGAAAGTACCCGGAGAGGGGGTGATTTAGGTGGGAAGGGACGAATTGACCATGGAGTTACGGAGGGAGCGTTCTCTGCAGAAAGCCGACAGGGGAGGAGATGGGAAGATGTGGCCAGTGGTGGGATCCTGGTGGAGGCGGCAAAAATGTTGGAGGATTATCTGTTGTATGTGACGGCTGGTGGGGTGGAAGGTGAGGACAAGGGGGACTCTGCCCTTGTTACGTGTGGGGGGATGGGGAGTGAGAGCAGAGTTATGGGTATAGAGGAGACCCTGGTGAGAGCCTCACTGGTTAAGTGGATTCCAATATCCATGATGCCATAATCAACCATTTTCTGCCTGGACCTGACCCATATCCCTCTTTTCCCTACATATCCATGTGTCTATCTGAACGTCACTGTCGTATCTGCCTCCACCCTAGGAAGAAGGTTCTGAAGGTTGATAAGTGATAGGAGCAGAATTAGGCCATTCGGCCCATCAAGTCTACTCCACCATTCAATCATGGCTGATCTATCTCTCCCTCCTAACCCCATTCTCCTGCCTTCTCCCCATAACCCCTGACACCCGCACTGATCAAGAATCTGTCAATCTCCGCCTTAAATATCTCCACTGACTGTCTTCCCTATGTATGGATCTCATAATGTTATCTCCCTCTATCAGATTTCCCATATTAATGATTTGGAAGAGGGAATTAGGAGCAACACTAGCAAGTTTGCGGATGACACAAAGCTGGGTGGCAGTGTGAACTGTGAAGAGGATGTTAGGAGGTTGCAGGGTGACCTGGACAGGTTGAGTGAGTGGGATGATGCGTGGCAGATGCAGTATAATTTAGATAAATGTGAGGTTATCCACTTTGGTGGCAAAAACAAGTGGGCAGATTATGGGGTTAGGTTAGGTAAGGGGGAGGTACAGTGAGACCTGGGTGTCCTTGTACACCGGTCACTGAAAGTTGGCGTGCAGGTACAGCAGGCAGTGAAGAAAGCTAATGGAATGTTGGCCTTCATAACAAGAGGATTTCAGTATAGGAGTAAAGAGGTTCTTCTGCAGTTGTATAGGGCTCTGGTGAGACCACATCTGGAGTATTGTGTACAGTTTTGGTCTCCTAATTTGAGGAAGGACATCCTTGTGATTGAGGAAGTGCAACGTAGGTTCACAAGGTTCATCCCTGGGATGGCGGGACTGTCATATGAGGAAAGATTGAAAAGACTGGGCTTGTATTCACTGGAGTTTAGAAGGATGAGGGGGGGATCTTATAGAAACATATAAAATTATAAAAGGACTGGACAAGCTAGATGCAGGAAAGATGTTGATTGGGGACGATCAGCCATGATCACAATGAATGGCGGTGCTGGCTCGAAGGGCCGAATGGCCTCCTCCTTCACCTATTTTCTATGTTTCAACCTCCGGCGCTCCAGTGAAACTTGGAGAGTCTGAAGTTTCCCAGCCAAGGGCCAGCGCTGGCTTTGAATGATAATATTAATCAGAGTTAGCACTGGAATACTGAAACAGTGCTTTAAACCTCCAGGCAGGTTTGCTGCCAGGTATTTCCTGGAAACATTAAAAAATAGGTGCAGGAGTAGGCCATTCGGCCCTTCGAGCCAGCGCCGCCATTCAATGTGATCATGGCTGATCATCCCCAATCAGTACCCAAAACCAGCAATCAATACACAGGGAAATGGTCAAAATGCTGGGGCAACTCAGCGGGACAGGCAGCATCCAGCACAAATTGGAGGAACAGCGTTGCACATTTCGCTCGGGTAGTTTACACCCCAGCGGTATGAACATTGACTTCTCTAACTTCACATAGCCCTTGCTTTCCCTCTCTCTCCATCCCCTCCCCCTTCCCAGTTCTTCTACCAGTCTTACTGTCTCCGACTACATTCTACCTCTGTCCCGCCCCCTCCCCTGACATCAGTCTGAAGTCAAGTCAACATTATTTGTCACATACAAATGGCAACGCCTGCGGATTGTACAAAACTACAGAACACAACAGAACAGAACCAGTATTTACATGTTAGAAAATGTTTTTTTTAAAGACAACAGTAAATGAGTCCCTGGTGAGATCAGTGTTTCCAGTCCTGACGGCCTGTGGGAAGAAACTCCGTCTCATCCTCTCTGTTTTCACAGCGTGACAGCGGAGGCGTTTGCCTGACCGTAGCAGCTGGAACAGTCCGTTGCTGGGGGGGTAGGGGTCCCCCATAATGTTGCTGGCTCTGGATCTGCACCTCCTGGTGTATAGGTCCTGCAGGGGGGTGAGTGTAGTTCCCATGGTGCGTTCGGCCGAACTCACTACTTACTCTCTGCAGAGCCTTCCTGTCCTGGGCAGAGCAGTTCCCAAACCAGATCGTGATGTTTCCGGACAAGATGCTTTCTACAGCCCCAGAGTAGAAGGACTGAAGGATCCTCAAGAGAAACTCTGAATCTCCTCAGCTGCCTGAGGTGGTAAAGACACTGCCTTGCCTTTGTCACGAAAGGTCTCGACCTGAAACGTCGCCCATTCCTTCTCTCCAGAGATGCTGCCTCACCCGCTGAGATTTACTCCAGCATTTTATGTCTATCTCCATGTTCATTTCTACACATATGTCACAATTACAGCAGGTTCAATGCACAAGGGTTAATAGTGCTGGGTTATTCCCGGCCTATTGTACATCAAAGCCTGAATTAATAGAACATAATGGGATGACGAGTTCTACTCACATCCAACCTGCATCTTAATCACCCGCTCTGTATTATAATTGGGAGCGATATAATTTAATCATTCACATGCAAATCTTAATTAGATTTTTTTAAACATTGTTGGCATGAGAGACCATTAAGTCATGTGTTATTTCTGGCAGAAAATAGCACCAAGCATTTAATATCAAATAAAGAACCGTTTTTAAATGACTCAGCTCTGATTTTAATTTTAGCTTTGTTTCAGTTTAGTTTCATTTAGTTAGTTTAGTTTAGAGATATGGTGTTGCTAACAAGTTGTTCGGCCCACCGGGTCCATGCTGACCAGCGATCGCCCGCTCACACTAAAGGGCCTGTCCCACTTACGTGACTGCTGGCACCCGTCATAGGTCGTTGCAGGTCGCTGAAAATGTTCAACATGTTGTACAGAGCCCTAGTGATGCAATTGTACAGGGCCCCAGTGAGACCACACCTGGAGTATTGTGTGCAGTTTTGGTCCCCTAATTTGAGGAAGGACATTCTTGCTATTGAGGGAGCGCAGTGTAGGTTTACAAGGTTAATTCCCGGGATGGCGGGACTGTCATATGCTGAGAGAATGGAGCGGCTGGGCTTGTACTCACTGGAATTTAGAAGGATGAGAGGAAATCTCATTGAAACATATAAACACGCTAGAGGCAGAAAACATGTTCCCGATGTTGGGGGAGTCCAGAACCAGGGGCCACAGTTTAAGAATAAGGGGTAAAACTTTTTCTCACAGAGAGTTGTGAGTCTGTGGAATTCTCTGCCTCAGAGGGCGGTGGAGGCCGATTCTCCCTTCGAGCCAGCACCGCCATTCTATGTGATCATGGCTGATCATCCCCAATCAGTACCCCGTTCCTGCCTTCTCCCCATATCCCCTGACTCCACTATCTTTAAGAGCCCTATCCAGCTCTCTCTTGAAAGCATCCAGAGAACCAGACTCTGAGGCAGAGAATTCCACAGACTCACCACTCTCTGCAAGAAAAAGTGTTTCCTCGTCTCCGTTCTAAATGGCTTAATCCTTATTCTTAAACTGTGGCCCCTGGTTCTGGACTCCCCCGACATCAGGAACATGGTCCCTGCCTCTAGCGTGTCCAAACCCTTAATAATCTTATATGTTTCAATGAGATATCCTCTCATCCTTCTAAACTCCAGAGTGTACAAGCCCAGCTGCTCCATTCTCTCAGCATATGACAGTCCCGCCATCCCGGGAATTAACCTTGTAAACCTACGCTGCACTCCCTCAAGAGCAAGAATGTCCTTCCTCAAATTAGGGGACCAAAACTGCACACAATACTCCAGGTGTGGTCTCACCAGGGCCCTGTACAACTGCAGAAGGACCTCTTTGGTCCTATATTCAACTCCTCGTGTTCAGTGTAGTTCAGTACAAGAAGCTTTAGAAGAGGAGATCAGGCAACGAGATTGCTGCTGGCAAAACAGGTTTTATTTTAAGTAATATTATATAAAGTAATTGGAATATTAGGAGCCATATGGCCTCTGCGCATGATGCTGGAGGCAAGATTGGAATTAGGAAATTGCCAGATGTTGGAGAGGAATTCTTCATTTCAATCTTCGCATATTGTGGGCAGATCGCTGGCACTGCTTCAGAAACCTCTTACAGAAAGATCAGATCATCGCGTACTGGTGAAGATATCCAGTAACCAAGCAGCAGACGGGTATGTAGGTCAGGGTGGATAAGGCTCAGAGTGCAGGAGAGAATGAATGAGGGAGGGTTCAGTCGCGGCTCCAGTTAATAACCTCAATGGATCAATGAACGCTGGATCACGTGGGAGGACTGATAGCTGGCCTCATGTAATCTGACTAAGAGGATTATGTGGTTGGGTTTTAATGTTAGTGCAGAGAGAGTGTGCGGTCTCATTGAGTGGTTCATCCCCGACATTTCGTTCAGTCCAGTGTAGCGATACAGCGCGTCCGCGCCGGCCAGCGATCCCCGCACACTATGGGGCCTGTCCCACTTCCACCACCTCTGCCGAGTTTGCCCTTGACTCGTACTCGCAGCGATGGTCGCCACGAGGTCGTAGGTAGGCCGTAGCAGGCCGTGATGCTGGTACTCGTGGCATCAAGTAGGTCGGGGCGTTTTTTCTAGCATGATGAAAAATGTCCAAGGCCAAGTACAAGCTGAGAAGAGGAATCAGAGCTGCCAAGGAAAGGTACTCTGAGACGTTGAGGAGCAAGTTCTCAGCAAATTACTCTTTTTCAGTGTGGAAGGGCTTGCAAGAATTCATCAGCTACAAGAGGAAATCCCCCGCTCCTTGGACAATCGTCAGCTGACCAATAACCCGACAGAGTTCTACTGCAGGTTCGATAAACAGAAATGTAACCCAGGTACCCCCACACCCCCTCCCCCACCAACCCCTCCCCAATCACCACTTAAAACACACGTACAGCCTGACCGGCAGAGGTTCACCTGCACCTCCTCCAACCTCATCTATTGCATCCGCTGCTCTAGGTGTCAGCTGCTCTACATCGGTGAGACCAAGCGCAGGCTTGGCGATCGCTTCGCCCAACACCTCCGCTCGGTTCGCAATAACCAACCTGATCTCCCGGTGGCTCAGCACTTCAACTCCCCCTCCCATTCCCAATCCGACCTTTCTGTCCTGGGCCTCCTCCATGGCCAGAGTGAGTCCCACCGTAAATTGGAGGAGCAGCACCTCATATTTCGCTTGGGTAGTTTACACCCCAGCGGTATGAACATTGACTTCTCCAATTTCAGGTAGTCCCTGCTTTCTCCCTCCTTCCCAGCTCTCCCTCAGCCCACTCTCCCGGCCTCTTCCTTTCTTCTTCCCGCCCCCCCCCACCCTCAAATCAGTCTGAAGAAGGGTCTCACCCCAAAACGTCGCCTATTTCCTTTGCTCCATGGATGCTGCCTCACCCGCTGAGTTTCTCCAGCATTTTTGTCTACCTAAGCTACAAACCTGCACGTCTTTGGAGTGTGGGTGGAAACGAAAGATCCCGGAGAAAACCCACGCAGGTCACGGGGAGAAGGTACAAACTCCGTACAGACGGCGCCCGTAGTCGGGATGGAACCCGGGTCTCTGGCGCTGTGAGGCAGCAACTCTACCGCTGCGCCACCGTGCCGCTCTCAAAGACTGGTGTGTGATAAGCTTTGGGTTAAATTATACCCTGTTGCTTGCTCCTGCAGCGACCATAACTCCCGCCGTGTTGTGAAGCCATAACTCAGTCGCCGTGACTCTCATCTGAAGCAATTGCAATTTCCGAATTCATTTGGAACCTGTTATTCATCTTCTCTGCTTGGTTGGTGACGGGGGAGTTGCCCGAAACTCCTGGTAAAAAAATATGATTTCAATTTCCACGGAACTTTAAGTTTGCTGCCTTGGCAACAGGCCCCCAGGCACCAAAGCAAGAATCACTGAGAATACAAAACCTAGCACACTACGGGCGCTGTCTGTACAGAGTTTGCACGTTCTCCCCGTGACCACGTGGGCTTTCTCCGGGTGCTCCGGTTTCCTCCCACGCTCCAAAGACGTGCAGGTTTGTAGGCTAATTGGCTTTGGTACGACTGTAAAACGGTCCCGAGTGTGCGTGGGATAATGTTAATGTCCGGGGATCCGGGGATACCACGCGGACTTGGCGGGCCGAAGGGCCTGTTTCCGCGTGGTATCTCTCAACTAAAATAGAATGGAGCGGCTGGGCTTGTACGCTCTGGAGTTTAGAAGGATGAGAGGGGATCTCATTGAAACATATAGTATTATAGAGGGTACACAAAAGGCTGGAGAAACTCAGCGGGTGCAGCAACATCTAAGGAGCGAAGGAGATAGACGACGTTTCGGGTCGAGACCCTTCTCCAGACTGGTCAGGGATCAGGGAAACGAGAGATATAGACGGTGATGTGGAGAGATAAAGAACAATGAATGAAAGGTATGCAAAAAAGTATCGATGATAAAGGAAACAGGCCATTGTAAGCTGTTTGTAGTGTGAAAATGAGAAGCTAGTGCGACTTGGGTGGGGGAGAGATAGAGAGAGAAGGAATGCCAGGGCCCGAGGGCTGAGGGAGAGGTGTGAAGGGGAGGAGGCAGCCTGGGTTAACAGAATTGAGAAAATTCAATGTTTAAGCCCAGAGGATGCAGACTCCCCAAGCGGAATATGAGGTGCTGTTCCTCCAACTTGCGGTGTTGCTCACTCTGGCCGTGGAGGAGGCCCAGGACCGAGA
Organism: Raja brachyura; assembly: GCA_963514005.1. The sequence continues at coordinate 119,569,871 of OY740785.1, forward strand.
GGTCGGATACGGAATGGGAGGGGGAGTTGACGTGCTGAGCCACCGGGAGGTCGGGTTGGTTATTGCGGACCGAGCGGAGGTGTTCGGCGAAACGATCGCCAAGCCTCCTCTTGGTCTCACCGATATAGATTAGTATTAGGATTATTGAGGGTTTGGACACGCTAGAGACAGGAAACATGTTCCCAATGTTGGGGGAGTCCAGAACCAGGGGCCACAGTTTAAGAATATGGAGTAAGCCATTTAGAACGGAGACGAGGAAACACTTTTTCACACAGAGAGTGGTGAGTCTGTGGAATTCTCTGCCTCAGAGGGCGGTGGAGGCCGGTTCACTGGATGCTTTCAAGAGAGAGCTAGATAGGGCTCTTAAAGATAGCGGAGTCAGGGGATATGGGGAGAAGGCAGGAACGGGGTACTGATTGGGGATGATCAGCCATAATCACATTGAATGGCGATGCTGGCTCGAAGGGCCGAATGGCCTCCTCCTGCAACTATTGTCTATTGTCTACCAAAGGTACGTACCACGTACAGTATTTTGTTTGCGTGTGCGTGTACTGGTGCCAAAAAGGTTAAGGCCCACTGCCCTAGTGTGTGTAGGATAGTGTTAATGTGCGGGGATCGCTGGTCGGCGCGGACTCGGTGGGTTTCCGTGCTGTATCTGTAAACTAAACAACAGGTCGATATCACCAAATCATACTGCCAGTACAGTAATTACTCCGACTAACATATTAAGATGCCTGATTGTTTACAAGACTCTGACATTATGATCTATTACTAACAGACAACAGAAACCAATTGAATTAATTAATTGGGTGTGGAAGCAATCAATTTAAGTAACTAGATATGACGATATTTCAAATCCTTCCCGCTATCACTGTCACTGATCACCACTGACAGATTACAAAACCAAAGTTAATGTCAACATTTTAATCGTTGATGGAATTGCCAATATAAAATTAATGCTTACAACTGATAGTCGGGTCATGGAGGGCTACAGTGTGGAAACAGGCCCTTCGGCCCAACTCGCCCACACTAGCCGCCAACATGATCCCTTCTTTCAGTGGCGTGGTTGGAACCAGATTTTGTTTTGCTGTTTGTTTGAAAACTTTAGCCCTTGATGCCCTGGCAAGGCAATAGACAATAGACAATAGGTGCAGGAGGAGGCCATTCGGCCCTTCGAGCCAGCACCGCCATTCATGGCCTCCACCGCCCTCTGAGGCAGAGAATTCCACACTCACCACTCTCTGTGAGAAAAAGTGTTTCCTCGTCTCCGTTCTAAATGGCTTACCCCTTATTCTTAAGCCAGGCGGTTCTTGTTTTTTCTTCTCAGCCTCCTCGCTGGATAGTTCTCCTGCTCCAGCTTCATCACGTGCCTTATGTCTTGTACCTGATTTTGATGGCCCAGCAGCTTGGCGTAATCTGTGCTCAGTTTATTCAGCTCTTCCTGGGTTGCCCCATGCTCATCCAGATGGCATTCTTCTCCCTTTCAAACCAGTCCAGTTGGCTCGGGAGAGGCTTGACCTTGTATAGTATTAATGTATGAGTTGCTCGATGGTCAGCACGGACACGGCGGGCTGAAGGGCCTCTCTAAAATCTAAAGGTAAATCTACACCAGTCCCACCTGCCTGCGTTTGGTCCACATCCCTCCAAACCTGTCCCATCCATTTACCTGTCTAACTGTTTCTTAAACGATGGGATAGTCCCAGCCTCAACTACCTCCTCTGGCAGCTCGTTCCATACACCCACCACCCTTAGTGTGAAAAAGTTCCCCCTCAGATCCCTATCAAATCTTTTCCCCTTCACCTTGAACCTATATCCTCTGGTCCTCGATTCCCCTACTCAGGGCAAGAGACTCTGTGCGTCTACCCGATCTATTCCTCTCATGATTTATACACCTCTATAAGATCACCCCTCATCCTCCTGCACTCCAAGGAATAGAGACCCAGCCTACTCACCCTCTCCCTGTAGCTCACACCCTCTAGTCCTGGCAACATCCTCGTAAATCTTCTCTGAACCCTTTCCAGCTCAACAATATCTTTCCTATAACACGGTGCCCAGAACTGAACACAATATTCTAAATGTGGTCTCACCAACGTCTTATACAACTGCAAAGTGACCTCCCTACTTCTATACTCAAAGAATTACAATGGTTGTAAATAATTAGTTTTATCGTGGAGGGTACTACTGAGCTCAGGGTGGGCAGCTGGCTGGTTTAATTGAATTTAATTGGACAGGACGTCGGTGGGGCTGCATTTACATGTGTAGGAAGGAACTGCAGATAGGGCTCTTAAAGATAGCGGAGTCAGGGGATATAGGGAGAAGGCAGGAACAGGGTACTGATTGGGGATGATCTGCCATGATCACATTGAATGGCGGTGCTGGCTCAAAGGGCCGAATGGCCTACTCCTGCACCTGTTGTCTATTGTCTATTGTCAGTACGTGAATGGGAAGGTTAGTATGGGAATGGGAAGAATTTATTATGGGAATGTGATGGGAATATGTCGGTGTGGGAATGGGAAGGAGAGATATCGGCATGAGAATGGGAAGAGGAGATCAGTATGGAGATGGGATGGGGAGGTCAGTAGGGGAATGGGGATGGGGAGGTCATAGGGAATGGGAAGAGGGGAATGGGAAGAGGGTCAAACACTTGCATTTGTTGTCCACGAATTCCACAAACTCACAACTCTCTGTGAGAAAAAGTGTTTCCTCGTCTCCGTTCTAAATGGCCTACCCCTTATTCTTAAACTGTGGCCCCTGGTTCTGGACTCCCCCACCATCGGGAACGTGCTGGAGAGAGGGATGTGGGTGGAAGGGGATCGGGGGGGGAGGGGGGTTTATATGTGACTCCAGTCCCACCTGTGTGGTTCACCAGACAGAACACTGGAGGAACTCACGGGTCAGGCGGCATCTGTGGAAACCAAAGACACCAGCGAACAGCGTGGATCGAGACGGTGGGGGAGGAAAGATTCCAAAACAGACCAGGGTGGCGCAGCGGTAGAGTTGCTGCCTCACAGCGCCAGAGACCCGGGTTCAATCCCGACTACGGGTGCCGTCTGTACGCAGTTTGTACCTTCTCCCCGTGACCTGCGTGGGTTTTCTCCGAGATCTTCGGTTCCGTCCCACACTCCAAAGTCCTGCAGGTTTGTGGGTTAATTGCCTTCGATAAAATTGTAAATTTCCCCTAGTGTGTGCAGGATAGTGTTAGTGTGCGGGGATCGCTGGCCGGCCTGGACTGGGTGGGCCGAAGGGCCTGTTTCTGCCCTGTATCTCTAACTAAACTAAACTGCTGGCAACATCCTCAGGACAACATTTTCCCAAGAAATGTCAATTCTTTAATATTGTATAAAGTGTCTGGAGATCACCTGATGTGGAGAAGCTAAAGGGCATTGAATGCTGACGACAGCCATTTCTAAAGAATTAACTCGTATACATCTTCCCATTGTCAGTGACTCTTTTAGCCTGAACTTTACTATTTTATAAATTCACAATCACTTTCAACCCTCTGTGGGCTGTCTGATGGTCATTTGTCTTCACTTTATGCTACACAGCTGTGGTCATACTGCACGGAAACAGGCCCTTCGGCCCAACTCGTCCATGCTGGCCCAAGCAAGATCCAGCGGCTGGGCTTGTACACTCTGGAGTTTAGAAGGATGAGAGGGGATCTCATTGAAACATATAAGATTGTTAAGGGTTTGGACACGCTAGAGGCAGGAAACATGTTCCCGATGTTGGGGGAGTCGAGAACCAGGGGCCACACAGTTTAAGAATAAGGAGTAAGCCATTTAGAACGGAGACGAGGAAAAACCTCTTCACACAGAGAGTGGTGAGTCTGTGGAATTCTCTGCCTCAGAGGGCGGTGGAGGCCGGTTCTCTGGATGCTTTCAAGAGAGAGCTAGATAGGGCTCTTAAAGATAGCAGAGTCAGGGGATATGGGGAGAAGGCAGGAACGGGGTACTGATTGGGGATGGTCAGCCATGATCACATTGAATGGCAATGCTGGTTTGAAGGGCCGAATGGCCCACTCCTGCACCGATTGTCTATTGCCTAATGCCTGCAGCACCTTCAGGAGGCGACCTCGGGACACAGAAATGGCCAGGGGAGGAGAGGCGAGGGACGTGGCTCCAGTACATCCAGCGCGCGGGCCCACCCGGCATTGGACTTTAGATAACGGCGGCAAAACATGGCGGCATCCGCATGTGTAATATAGGCGAAAATAATCTCACTGCGTTGCTGCCCACGTGGCAATAAAATGCCCCCGAACCATTGTGAAGGTGGCCACTCGCATGTAGACAGCAAGGGGCTGGGCTGCTGCAAATAGTGTTTTAGAAGAAAGATGCCGGCAGGTATCATAATCATAATCATACTTTATTAGCCAAGTATGTTTTGCAACATACGAGGAACTTCATTTGCCAAGTCAGTATCATACAAATAAAAAGCAACGGAACACACAAAACACATTTTAACATGAACATCCACCACAGTGACTCCTCCACATTCATCACTGCGATGGAAGGCGAAATAAAATTCATTCTTCCCTTTCTTTGTTCCCCGCGGTCGGGGGCCTCGAGCCCTCTGTTGACGGGACGATCTTGACTCCCGTAGCCAGCGGCCTCTGGGCCCTCCGCATCGCGGCGATCCGCTCCTGCATCGGGGGGGTGTTAGCTCCTCCGTGCCGGGCGATCGAACCCCAGGTCGGGGCTGGTCGAGCCTCTGCATCGTTGGAGCTCCCGACATCCACGGCCTCTCCCGAGACTGCAAGCTCTTGATGGTAAAGTCCGTGGTTGGAGCGATCCCAGGCAAGGGATCGGCTCCGATGTTAAGTCCAAGCCCCGCGGTGGGGTCCAAGTCAGTCCGAGGCGGCCTCCAGCTCCATCGATGGTAGGCTGCAGAGCGACCGGAGATACGATCCGGAAAACAGTCGCATCTCTGGCAAGGTAACAAACTGAAAAAAAAGTTTCCCCCGACCCCTCCCCCTCCCCCACATAAAACAAACCGGAGAACATTTACACAGGCTTTTAACACACACTAAAATGTTTTAAAAGGACAAAAAAACAGACAGACTGTTGGCGGGGCAGCCAATCGTGTAACGCCCCAAGGGTCTGAGCTACAGGGAGAGGTTGGGCTGGCTAAGACTATTCCTTGGAGCGCAGGAGGATGAGGGATGATCTCAAAGGGGTGTATAAAATCATGAGGGGAATAGAGTAGGAGAATCAAGAACCAGAGGACATAGGTTTAAGGTGAGAGGGTAAAGACTTAATATGAAACTTAAGGGCCTACTTTTTGATACAGTGGGTGTATGGGACAAACTGCCAGAGGGGTTCGGCAGTATAACAACATTTAATAGACATTTGAACGTACATGGATAGGAAAGGCCCCATTGACTGCTTTTGGACCATATTCGCCATAACATTTCCTGCACATGCACTTGTCCAAGTATCTGATAGGTATAAAATAATGCGAGACGTAGATAGGGTAGACAGTCAGAACCTTTTCCCCAGGGTGGGAATATCAAATCTTATAGGGCATAGCTTTAAGGTGAGAGGGGCAAAGTTTAAAGGAAATGTATGAGGCAAGTTTTTTAGACAGAGGGTGGTGGGTGCCTGGAACGCGCTGCCAGGGGTGGGGGTGGAGGCAGATACAACAGTGGTGTTTAAGAGGCTTTTAGACGGGCATGTGGATATACAGGGAATGGAGGGATGTGTGCAGGTAGTGTTAAAGTTTGTTTTACCTTCACAGCCAACAGACAAATCAGGTCAGTAAAGCAAAGACTTCTTTATTGTAACGCAAGCGGGAGAGGGGCAGAGGCTCGACAGCTCCTTGTGGCCCCACTCAAAGAGACACTGTGCAGGCATCGTAATTATACCATTATCTATCGCAGTCGCTGCCTCAAAAAGGCTGGCAGCATCATCAAGGACCCACACCATCCTGGCCACACATTCATCTCCCCGCTACCTTCAGGTAGAAGGTACAGGAGCCTGAAGACTGCAACGACCAGGTTCAGAAACAGCTACTTCCCCACAGCCATCAGACTATTAAACTTGGCTCGGACAAAACTCTGAACATTAATAGCCCATTATCTGTTATTAGCACTTTATCAGTTTATTTATTCGTGTGTGTGTATATTTATATAATGATATGTGGACACACTGATCTGTTCTGTAGTCAATGCCTACTATGTTCTGTTGTGCTGAAGCAAAGCAAGAATTTCATTGTCTTATCTGGGACACACGACAATAAACTCACTTGCCTCTATTATCAGTATAAACTCCCGCCATGGTTATATATGGTAAAACGGAAGATTTTACAGCAAAGCTATGCCCATAAAAGGCTTATCCAATAAGGAGTCATTCCTTATCTCTGCAGTTTTGCGCTGTTCTGCTTCTTCTTAACCGTGAGGGAATTAGCATGCATTCTACCAGCAGTTCCCATTTTGTATACCAGTTGAAACAACCACAGAACGTCCATTTTGTAACCAATTTGACTTTTAATTACTTTAACTCTTTCATTCCCTCCTTTTATCATAACATGATAACATTCACAGTCCTCGGTAGGTACACAATGGTCGCAAGTATTTAAGCATTTAAGAGGAAGTGGCGGCGCTGCTTGGCAGCTGCGGCTCACCTGCAGTCCGTCTCTTTTTTATTTTATTTTTGTCTGTGCCTGTTTTTAGTGATTGTTTTTGGTTTATTAGGTTGTGTCTGTGTGGGGGGGGGGGGGGGGGAGGGTGGGAGAAACAGAGTTTTAGTCTCTCCCTTCGGGGGGTTGCGGCTTTACTTGTCATGTCCCCCGTCTCCGTCTGTGCTGAGGCCCTAATGGCGGAGCTGGCGGCCTTCCAGCTTCCAGCAGCGGTGGCACGGCTTCGGAGCTTCAGTGGCGACCTGTCTTTCGGGGCTGTGGTGCTCCAGTGGCGTTCCGGCGGCGGCCTGGCTTTCGGGGCTGCGGTGCTCCAGCGTTCCAGCGGCGGCCTGGCTTTCAGGGCTGCGGTGCTCCAGCGTTCCAGCGGCGGCCTGGCTTTCAGGGCTGCAGTGCTCCAGCGTTCCAGCGGCGGCCTGGCTTTTGGGGCTGCGGTGCTCCAGCGTTCCAGCGGCGGCCTGGCTTTCAGGGCTGCGGTGCTCCAGCGTTCCAGCGGCGGCCTGGCTTTCAGGGCTGCAGTGCTCCAGCGTTCCAGCGGCGACCTGGCTTTTGGGGCTGCGGTGCTCCAGCGGTGACCTGGCTTTCGGGGCTGCGGTGCTCCAGCGTTCCAGCGGCGACCTGGCTTTCGGGGCTGTGGTGCTCCAGTGGCGACCTGGCTTTCGGGGCTGCGGTGCTCCAGCGTTCCTGCGGCGACCTGGCTTTCGGGGCTGCGGTGCTCCAGCGGTGACCTGGCTTTCGGGGCTGCGGTGCTCCAGCGTTCCAGCGGCGACCTGGCTTTCGGGGCTGTGGTGCTCCAGTGGCGACCTGGCTTTCGGGGCTGCGGTGCTCCAGCGGCGACCTGGCTTTCGGGGCTGCGGTGCTCCAGCGGCGGCCTGGCTTTCGGGGCTGCGGTGCTCCAGTGGCGACCTGGCTTTCGGGGCTGCAGTGCTCCAGTGGCGACCTGGCTTTCGGGGCTGCGGTGCTCCAGTGGCGACCTGGCTTTCGGGGCTGCGGTGCTCCAGCGGCGACCTGGCTTTCGGGGCTGCGGTGCTCCAGCGGAGGCCTGGCTTTCGGGAGCTGCGGTGCTCCAGCGGAGGCCTGGCTTTCGGGAGCTGCGGTGCTCCAGCGACATTCCGGCAGCGGGCCCTGTGGCGGTGTTCCGGATTTCTGGCGACGGGGGTGGCGGCGGCCCGGTTTCGGAGGCTCGGCTGCGGGCCTGGTGGACGGCAGCATCGGAGGCCTGGATCTCCTCAGCGCAGAGGGAGAACAAGGAGGGAAGAAGACAGAGACTGTAAGCCTTTTGCCTTCCACCACAGTGAGGAGGTGTTTGGTGAACTCACTGTGGGGGATGTTAAATACGTGTTTATTGTGTGGTTTTGTTATTTTTATATATGTATGACTGCAGGCACGAAATCTCGTTCAGACCGAAAGGTCTGATTGACAATAAAGGTAATTCTATTCAATTCTATCCAATAATAAAAATTAGCACAATGGTTCTTGGTTACTTGGTTACTTGGCCCTCCAAAATATTCCAACTGGAATTTAAACTGGAGGTGGTGAAGGGAGGGGTTTAGCCAGAGAGGGTTATTGGGAAGAAAGTGCCACTTTAAATTTAGTTGCATCTGGCTGGGCAACCGTGGCTTGGTGGATTAGCAGAAAGGTAGAGGGAAAATGTATCACAGCACCCCAGTGATGGTGGCAAAAACAGGAAAGTAGACTATTATCTGAATGGTGGCCGATTAGGAAAAGGGGAGATGCAACGAGACCTGGGTGTCATGGTGCACCAGTTATTGAAAGTAGGCATGCAGGTGCAGCAGGCAGTGAAGAAAGTGAATGGTATGTTAGCATTCATAGCAAAAGGATTTGAGTACAAGAGCAGGGAGGTTCTACTGCAGTTGTACAGGGTCTTGGTGAGGCCACACCTGGAGTATTGCGTACAGTTTTGGTCTCCAAATCTGAGGAAAGACATTCTTGCCATAGAGGGAGTATAGAGAAGGTTCACCAGACTGATTCCTGGGATGGCAGGACTTCCATATGAAGAAAGACTGGATAGACTCGGCTTGCACTTGCAGGAATTTAGAAGATTGAGGGGGGATCTTATAGAGACTTATTGAATGGCAGAGCTGGCTCGAACGGCCGAATGGCTTACTCCTGCACCTGTTGTCTATTGTCTATAACACCTGGTATAGTCCCTTCCAACACAGTCCCAATTTTGTCTGATCCCAGTACCTTAGCAGTACGTAGTCTGACAGTATGGACTTGTCCCTGTGTTCAACTGGCAGTGTCTTCTGTGCCTGGAATACAGACCTGGCAAGGCATAGGTTAATTACTGTGCATTCGTAATTAATTCATTGCTGAGGGCCTGAAGGTTAATCTGTAAAGGTTTGTTAGAAGACAACAGAGTACATCAGACAAATGATCATTAAATGAATCAAGTTTTATTACGGTACCGGGAGTGGGGGAAGTTACAATCAGTATGGTTACATACTACTTGTCTCGCGGAGACCCACTCACTCACTGATGGAGTGGGTAAGCAGCATATTTATACACATAAAACGAGAAGCACTCAAGGGTGATCATGAGTTTGATTGCATAATACAAACGGTCTCACAGTTGGTCAAGAGTCCAGTTATTCTTATTTGATACCAACAGATGTACAAATGGTCATTAGGTTAGTTACTTGTTTAACCACATTTTTCCACATACTCAGCACTAACGACCCAACTTCTAGACACGTTCACCTTCTGCACGTCTCCATCTACAGTTACTTCCAATATTATCGATGTAACTATACAGATGTTTCCTCCCGCGGCCTAACGGTACCTTTCAGTTAGTCCAAAGTTAAGCCCCTGTCCCACTTACGTGGCCTTGGCACGCTAATTACGCGACCTCGTGGTCGCGTTGAGGCCCGACGGTCCCGCGAAGGTCGCGCGTGACTTCATGCACCCGCACAGCCGTCTGGAGCGCGTGACGTCATTTGAAGATGGACACAAAATGCAGGAGTAACTCAGCGGGACCGGCAGCATCTCTGGAGAGAAGGAATGGGTGATGTTTCGTGTCGAGACCCTTTTTCGGTCTGAAAGAAGGGTTTTAACCTGAAACGTCACCCATTCCTTCTCTCCAGAGATGCTGCCGGTCCCGCTGAGTTACTCCTGCATTTTGTGTCTATCTCCAATCCTCTTGGCCCCGCTCTGGGAGTAGAAGTGGGGGTGGATCCGGATCCGCAACGGCCGTGAGCCCCAGGCCGAGCACAGCGATCGTTTGTCTGCTTCTGCTGCTGTTGGAGGTGAGACATTGCACCACGCCGGGGTCTTGGGCCTGTCCCACTTTGGCCGTCAGTTACGCGACAGGACGGTGGTGCGCACAGATTTAGTTCACTACAACATTTCTCAGCGTTGCACGATGTCGCGCACAACTACATACCCCTCCGCGCTTCTCAATGGGACCGGCCCCGCGCGGCCATACGATGCCCTTGCGCCTCAACGCGATGACAAGGTCGCGTAATTTGCGTGCCAAGGACACGTAAGTGGGACAGGGCCTTTAGCTGTTTGCCTGTAGCCCGTATTATGAAGTAAGCCTTGCCAGTTTCATATAGTTCAACAATTTAATGATGAAATGCTTCTATGCACAGCTTCTAATTTAGAGGTCAGGCAGTAATGTTTCAGTGCTTAGCATTTAATCAAGGGTACAGGTAAAGCATTTAAAATTTCTCCTTCACAAATCGGGCCATCCAGAGTGTATAGATACATGATAAAGGGAATTATGTGCATTATGTTAAGTGCAAGTTAAAGACCTGAGTTTGATCCTGACTACGGGTGCTGTCGGTACAGAGTTTTACGTTCTCCCTGAGACCGCGTGGGTTTGCTCCATGTGCTGCGGTTTCCTCCCACATCCCAAGGACGTGCGGGTTTGTATGTGGCCCTCTGTGAATCGCCCCTAATGTGTAGGGAGTGGGTGAGAAAGTGGGTTCGCCTGGTGATTTTTTTTTAATAGTCAATAGAACATAGAACTCAGGCACGTGCCGTCAGGGTAGGCAAGGTAGGCACTGCCTGCCCTGACTAAAATTATAACATAATAATAACTAAATATAAATAGTAAAGGCATGGGAGAATTATGCCGATGTAAGAGTCCGATCTCTTAGATAGGCATAATTCTCCGTGCCTTTCATCCGCAGCGCTTGTAACACGGGAAGGTCTGTGCAGCCCACGTGCCGTCAGCACTGCCTGAAGCCGTCACTTTCAAGCGGGGCTGAAGGCAGCAGAAATTCTGCCTTTGCTGTACTGCGCATGAGCATCGGTCTGCTGCGCATGCGCAGCGCTAGTTTCTTGGCGGGGTTTTCAAATATGGTTTGTCAATATTTTAAGTGTATGTTAGGAAACAAAGAGAGAAGAATGGAGTTTGTGTACCAATGATGTGGTAAATACATTTTGTGTTTATGTTTTTAAATACCGTATTTCCCGGGGTGTGGGGGTGGGTGGGGGGAGAGCTCCTTTCACAGCGTTTGGCGAGTCTGGCCCCGGGTAAAGTTGCGGGGAGGGCACGAATGTTATGAAGGAGGGGATCGGGATACTGCCACTTGTGACGCTCCTTGCACGGGGGTGTGGAATGCCACCGCATTGAGGTCGGGGAGGGGGGGGGGAAGGGAGAAGCAGCTCGGGTGGCTGAGCAGCCGCCGGGCCGGACAGCTGAACCAGCCGCCACCTTAGCTCCTTCTGCAGTCCCCGCTCACCTCTGGCAGCTCTCCGTCTAAAAACCTCTCTCCTGCCGCTCACTGGCCTCACTCATGTCCTTAAATTCTGACAGCGCGATTGAGGTTACTCGGCTGTGGGAATTTAAGGATTTGCAGGAAGCCGCTGACATGAGTGAAGTCGGCGAACGGCAGGTGACAGGCGTTCCGACGGAGAGCACTGCCAAAGGTGAGCGGGCCGGCAGAAGGCGCTGAAGTGGCGGCCAGTTCTGCTGTCGGGTCCCGGTGGCCGTTCGTAGCTCACCGAGCTGCTTCTATCCCCAGCTACAGTGCGTGACTTTGCGCCCGGAGAGCTGCGGTAGCGGTGAGTGAGTGAGTTACTGGCAGTATCCCCGACACCCTCCTTCACAACACTCGTGCCCACCCCACAACTTTACCCCTGGCACAGACTCTACACACGCTGTGAAAGGAACTGTTCCTCCAATTGGTCCAGGACTAGGAAGCCTTGGGCAAAGTGAAATGTCACTGTCTATTTATTTATTTATTTAACGGGGAGAACAATCTGCGCATGCGCGGTTTATATTTATTTTAAAGCGGACTGAGTGCCTACCCTGAGTAATTACTCACGGCACGTGCCTGATAGAACTAGTGTGAACGGGTGAACACTGGTCAAAGTTGAATTTAGTTTATTATCACATGTACATGATTACAATAGAAGGTGGACAAAAATGCTGGAGAAACTCTACGGGTGAGGCAGCATCTGTGGAGCGAAGGAATAGGCGACGTTTCGGGTCGAGACCCTTCTTCAGACTGATGTGGGGGTGCTGGGGAGGGGGGCGGGAAGAAGAAAAGAAGAGGCGGAGACAGTGGGCTGTGGGAGAGCTGGGAAGGGGAGGGGAAGGAGGGAGGAAGCAGGGACTACCTGAAATTGGAGAAGTCAATGTTGAAAAACTGCCAACAACCAAGTGAGGTGGAGGACATTTGTCTATGGCCAATACTCCCTAGAGGAGCAAAGGGTTTAAGAAGAAGAATGTTCATACCGCTGGGGTGTAAACTGCTCAAGCAAAATTAGAGGTGCCCTTCCTCCAATTTGTGGTGGGCCTCACTCTGGCCATGGAGGAGGCCCAGGACAGAAAGGTCGGATTGGGAATGGGAGGGGGAGTTGAAGTGCTGAGCCACCGGGAGATCAGGTTGGTTATTGTGATCCGAGCGGAGGTGCCTCACTCCCTGAGTTTCTCCAGCATTTCTGTCTACCTAATGATTACAGTCGAGCTATTTACAGCGTAGAGATAGATGATGAGGGAATCACCGAGGGCCTGTTTCCACGCTGTGTCTGTAAAGTGGAAGTTGTTTGAGCAAGGACTTCACTCGGTAATAGCCAAACTCCCAATGGTGCTGGCTCCTTGGCATGATGCTTCATCGAACACTTCAGAGGAAGGGCATGATGATGTTTGGGCTCCAGTACCATGCATCAGAGCACAGTGGCTGTAGGACCAGAGCTCGTGGGCAATTGGAAGGGGTTTTCACTGGAAATGCTCTGCGGGCGGTTGCGAGATGTGATCATCAAACTGGACTGACAGCTGGGTTAATGCTCTGCCCAATTACAGCCGGGACTGGGGCAAGGTTTGCGTCAGCCTGCATGGCCCCAGTCTCTCTCACTCACACAAGGGCAATCGCACAAGGTTTATCTCACAGCTCAGCCCGCTCACACGGGCGGCTAGTTTAGTCCAGTTCACTTTAGAGATACAGCGCAGGAACAGGCCCTTCGGCCCAATTAGTTCATGCCGACCAGCGAACCCCGCACACTAACACTATCTTACACACACTAGGGACAGTTTAAGAATAAGGGGTGAGCCATTTAGAACGGAGACGAGGAAACACTTTTTCACACAGAGGGGGTTACACAAAAAGCTGGAGAAACTCAGCGGGTGCAGCAGCATCTAAGGAGCGAAGGAGATAGGCGACGTTTCGGGTCGAGACCCTTATTCAGACTGGAAGAATTCTCACAGAGAGTTGTCAGTCTGTGGAATTCTCTGCCTCGGAGGGCGGTGGAGGCCGGTTCTCTGGATGCCTTCAAGAGAGCGCTAGATAGGGCTCTTAAAAATAGCGGAGTCAGGGGATATGGGGAGAAGGCAGGAACGGGGTACTGATTGGGGATGATCAGCCATGATCACATTGAATGGCGGTGCTGGCTCGAAGGGCCGAATGGCCTACTCCTGCACCTATTGTCTATTGTCTATTGTCTAAGTTGCATTTATACCAAGTCAATTACCCTACAGATCTGTATATCTTTGGAGTGCGGGAGGAAACCGAAGATCTCGGAGAAAACCCACGCAGGTCACGGGGAGAAGGTACACACACCGTACAGACAGCGCCGTAGTCGGGCTGGAACCCGGGTCTCTGGCGCTGTGAGGCAGCGACTCTACCGCTGCGCCACCGTGCAGGTCTTTATTTTATTTAGTTTTTTATTGTCACGTGTACCGATATACAGTAAAAAGTTTATTGTTGCGTGCTAGTCCGTCAGCGGAGTGAGTAGGGTGGCACGATGGCACAGCGGCAGAGTTGCTGCCTCACTCACAGCGCCAGAGACTTGGGCTTGTTCCTGACCACGGGTGCTGTCTGTGCGGAGTTTGCACGTGCTCCCTGTGACCGCGTGGGTTTTCCACCCACACTCCAGAGACGTGCAGGTTAGTAGGCTAATTGGTTTGGTAAAATTGTAAATCGCCCCTAGTGTTTGTAGGTTAATGCTCGAGCGTGGGGGGATCGCTGGTCAGTTCAGATTCATGATTCAGTAAGTTTCAATGAGGTCCCCCCCCTCATCCTTCTAAACTCCAGCGAGTACAGGCCCAGTGCTATCAATAGACAACAGGTGCAGGAGTTGGCCATTTGGCCCTTCGAGCCAGCACCGCCATCCAATGTGATCATGGCTGATCATCCCCAATCAGTACCCCGTTCCTGCCTTCTCCCCATATCCCCTGACTCGCTATCTTTAAGAGCCCTATCTAGCTCTCTCCCTCCACCACTCTCTGAGGCAGAGAATTCCACAGACTCACAACTCTCTGTGTGAAAACATGTTTCCTCGTCTCCGTTCTAAATGGCTTACCCCTTATTCTTAAACTGTGGCCCCATATTCTTCTAATGGCTTACCCCTTATTGTTAATCCATGTTCCTGTCAAACGCTCATCAAATGTTAACCCAATCATTACTGAGATAATTCTTGTAAACCTCCTCCAATGCCAGCACATCTTTCCTCAAATATGCTCTTAGCATATGGCGACCATGTATACTGTCTCAGTGTAGTTCTGATATACACTTGTATTGTATCTGAGATGAATGAATGAATGAATAAGTTTATTGGCCAAGTATTTACATACAGTAGCTTACAAAAGTATTCATACCCCTTGAACCTTTCCACATTTTGTCACGTTACAACCACAAACGTAAATGTATTTTATTGGGATTTTATGTGATAGACCAACACAAAGTGGCGCATAATTGTGAAGTGGAAGGAAAATGATACATGGTTTCAAAATTTTTTTACAAATAAAAAACTGAAAAGTGTGGCGTGCAAAAGTATTCAGCCCCCCTGAGTCAATACTTTGTAGAACCATCTTTCGCTGCAATTACAGCTGCAAGTCTTTTTGGGTATGTCTCTGCCAGCTTTGCACATCTGGAGACTGAAATTTTTGCCCATTCTTCTTTGCAAAATAGCTCAAGCCCAGTCAGATTGGATGGAGAACGTCTGTGAACAGCAATTTTCAAGTCTTGCCAGAGATTCTCAATTGGATTTAGGTCTGGACTTTGACTGGGCCATTCTAACACATGAATATGCTTTGATCTAAACCATTCCATTGTAGCTCTGGCTGTATGTTTAGGGTCATTGTCCTGCTGGAAGGTGAACCTCCGCCCCAGTCTCAAGTCTTTTGCAGACTCTAACAGGTTTTCTTCCAAGATTGCCCTGTATTTGGCTCCATCCATCTTCCCATCAACTCTGACCAGCTTCCCTGTCCCTGCTGAAGAAAAGCATCCCCACAGCATGATGCTGCCACCACCATGTTTCACAGTGGGGATGGTGTGTTCAGGGTGATGTGCAGTGTTAGTTTTCCGCCACACATAGCGTTTTGCATTTAGGCCAAAAACTTCAATTTTGGTCTCATCAGACCAGAGCACCTTCCTCCACATGTTTGCTGTGTCCCCCACATGGCTTGTGGCAAACTGCAAACGGGACTTCTTATGGCTTTGTTTCACCAATGGCTTTCTTCTTGCCACTCTTCCGTAAAGGCCCGATTTGTGGAGTGCACGACTAATAGTTGTCCTGTGGACAGATTCTCCCACCTGAGCTGTGGATCTCTGCAGCTCCTCCAGAGTTACCATGGGCCTCTTGGCTGCTTCTCTGATCAATGCTCTCCTTGCCCGGCCTGTCAGTTTAGGTGGACGGCCATGTCTTGGTAGGTTTGCAGTTGTGCCATACTCTTTCCATTTTCGAATGATGGATTGAACAGTGCTCCGTGAGATGTTCAAAGCTTGGGATATTTTTTATAACCTAACCCTGCTATAAACTTCTCCACAACTTTATCCCTGACCTCTCTGGATGCTTTCAAGAGAGAGCTAGATAGGGTTCTTAAAAATAGCGGAGTCAGGGGATATGGGGAGAAGGCAGGAACGGGGTACTGATTGGGGATGATCAGCCATGATCACATTGAATGGCGGCGCTGGCTCGAAGGGCCAAATGGCCTATTCCTGCACCTATTGTCTATTCTCCTCATGATTTTATACACCGCTATAAGATCCCACCTCATCCTCCTGGGCTCCTCGCGTGCCCCAACCTCTCCCTGTAGGTCAGGCTCTTGAGTCCTGGCAACATCCTCAAGGGTCTGTCCCACGTACACGACTTTTGCGGTGACTGCCGGCACCCGTCACAAGTGGCCGAAAATGTTCGACATGTTGAAAATCCAGCGGCGACCAGAAAGACGCTACGACTCTTTGGGCGGCTGAGGAGACGACTCACGACCATACAGGCGACGTGTCGCGGGGTGAAGCCTGTATGGCCGTGAGTAGTCGCCCAAAGAGTCGTACCTTGTTCTGGTCGCCGCTGGATTTTCAACACGTGGAAAATTTTCAACCACCTGCAACGACCTATGACGGGTGCCGGCATTCGCTACAAAAGTCGCATCAGTGGGACCTGCACATCAGCCAACATTCCCCCAAGAAAAATCAACTCCTTAAAAGGGATTTTCTGAAACATTCCCAGAAATGTAATCTACATTTTCTTACCATGATTTTATTACAGCTGTTGTTGAAATATTTGGTAACCTGTCCAATAACAACTTTGTTTCCTTATTTTAATAAAACCACATTTACATCTTCTCCAACTTCTCCAAAGTCCATCAACTTTGAGAATAAAACTGCTCTTCAAATATTCCCAGCTCTCCGTGGCCCACTCATTGTAGCTAACTTTATACCGTCATAAACATTTCTTCTTCCGCCAGTGTAGCCAATGTTATAAATTTTTTAATTATTTTTTAAAACAATCCAGAGATACCAATCAGAAAATCTTTAGAGATTAAACACTCACTTTAATTGGGATTGGTGGATTACAAATCAAATTTTAATTAGTACATTATTTTTCTACAGATCATTTATGAAGACGCAGCTTTAATGTGAGAGGCGGAAAGTTTAAAGGGGATGTGCGGGGCAGGTTTTTTACACCGAGGGTGGTGGGTGCCTGGAACGCGCTGCCTGGGGTGGTGGTGGAGGCTGAGACCATAGTGACGTCTAAGAGATTAGTTTGGTTTGTTGTCCCGTGTACCGAGGTACAGTGAAAAGCTTTTGTTGCGTGCTAACCAGTCAGTGGACAGACAACACATGATTACAATCGAGCCGTCCACAGTGTACAGATACATGATGAATAGAATAACCTTTAGTGCGAGATAAAGTCCTGTACAGTCCGATCTCCGCGGGTCTCCAATCAGGTAGATATTAGTTCCGGACCGCTCTCTGGTTGTTAGTGGGATGGTTCAGTTGCCCGATAACAGCTGGGAAGACACTGTTCCTGAATCTGGAGGTGTGCGTTCCCACACTGCTAAAGAGAGTTTTAAATCTTGAGATATTAGCGGAATTCCCTGTCACAGAGGGCAGTGGAGGCCAAATCACTGGATGGATGTAAGAGAGAGTTAGATAGAGCTCTAGGAGCTAGTGGAGTCAAGGGATATGGGGCGAAGGCAGGCACGGGATACTGAGTTGGATGATCAGCCATAATCATATTGAACGGCGGTGCAGGCTTGAAGGGCCGAATGGCCTACTCCTGCACCTATTTTCTATATTTCTAACTCAAATATCACTGTACCTGAATTGGTGCATGGGACAAAAAATGTGAACTTGAACTTGAAACAGGCCCTTCGGCCCACCCAGTCCACGCTGGCCAGCGGTCAACCGTACACTGACACGATCCTACGCCAAAGCCAATTAATCTACAAACCTGCACGTCTTTGGAGTGTGGGAGGAAACGGCAGCACCCGGAGAAACCCCACGCAGGTCACGGGGAGAAGGTACAAACTCTGCCAGTGTGCAATCATATTTGAGGATTGAAAGCAGCCAGCTGATGACAACGCTGGTATTGGCATTGGCTTATTATTGTCAACTGTACCAAAGTAAATGTGGGCAGCGCAGGGGCGCAGAGGTAGAGTTGCTGCCACACATCGCGTTCCATCCTGACTACGGGCGCCGTCTGCACAGAGCGTGTACGTTCTCCCCGTGACTGCCTGGGTTTCCCTCTGCTTCCTCACACACTCCAATGACGTACCGGCTTGTGATGCTGAGGCTCTATAAGGCGCTGGTCAGGCCGTATTTGGAATATTGTGAGCAAATTTGGGCCCCACATCTGAGGAAGGGTGTGCTGGCCCTGGAGAGACGTCCATCTGTGTAATAGACAACAGGTGCAGGAGTAGGCCATTCGGCTCTTCGAGTCAGCCATGATCCATTCAATGTGATCACGGCTGATCATCCACAATCAGTACCCCGTTCCTGCCTTCTCCCCATATCCCCTGACTCCGCTATCTTTAAGAGCCCTATCTAGCTCTCTCTTGAAAGCATCCAGAGAACCGGCCTCCACCGCCCCCTGAGGCAGAGAATTCCACAGACTCACAACTCTCTGTGAGAAAAAGTGTTTCCTCGTCTCCGTTCTAAATGGCTTACTCCTTATTCTTAAACTGTGACCCCTGGTTCTGGACTCCCCCAACATTGGGAACATGTTTCCTGCCTCTAGTGTGTCCAAGCCCATAACATTCTCATATGTTTCAATGAGATCCCCTCTCATCCTTCTAAACTCCAGAGTGTACAAGCCCAGCCGCTCCATTCTCTCAGCATATGACAGTCCCGCCATCCCGGGAATTAACCTGGTGAACAGTCTAAGGATAAGGGGGAATTCCTTTAGGACTGAAATGAGGAAAACATTCTTTACACAGAGAGTGGTGGGTCTCTGGAATTCTCTGCCACAGAAGGTAGTTGAGGCCAGTTCATTGGCTATATTTAAGAGGGCGTTAGATGTGGCTCTTGTGGCTAAAGGGATCAGGGGGTATGGAGAGAAGGCAGGTACGGGATACTGAGTTGGATGATCAGCCATGATCACATTGAATGGCGGTGCAGGCTCGAAGGGCCGAATGGCCTACTCCTGCACCTATGTTCTATGTTTCTATGTTTCTATGTTGAACCTACGCTGCACTCCCTCAACAGCAAGAATGTCCTTCCTCAAATGAGGGGACCAAATCTGCACACAATACTCCAGGTGTGGTCTCACTAGGGCCCTGTACAACTTCAGAAGGACATCAATTTTAAACATCAATGAAAGATTGACCATGTAGGGATTGTAATCACCTTGACATTTGATTTAATTTAATCTCTTAAACGTGGGATTTCCCCTATAATGTCCACAGCAATTGTTCTGCACAGATAACTAACTATTTAACAAACAATAACAGATAACAAACTATGTTCAAATCAAGATGAAAGCAGATCGTTAGTCAGGTCCTACTTCATAATGTTATTCACAGCTCCCATTGCTTTTGCCGATCTATTCTGTGTAAACCGCGTAATGAATAATTGATTTATTGACCAGCTTGTGTACAGGGTGAAGTCATGAGGTGAAGAGCAATGGTTTCTTTAGATTGGCCTATTGAACAATAAATAAGGGAAAAGTCTATTTGAGATTTAACATTGTGCATTGAGACAGGATTAATTGATGGTACAATCATTGGGGAACAGTGATCATAATGTGATGAATTATTATATTATAATTCCTGGCCATCCCTGGTCAATTCGTCCCTTCCCAAACCACCCCCACTCCTAGTACTTTCCCTTGCAACCGCAGGAAATGCTACACTTGTCGCTTTACCTCCCCCTTTGACTCCATCCAAGGACCCAAGCAGTCTTTCCAGGTGCGACAGAGGTTCACCTGCACCTCCTCCAACCTCATCTATTGCATCCGCTGCTCTAGGTGTCAGCTGCTCTACATCGGTGAGACCCAGCGCAGGCTTGGCGATCGCTTCGCCCAACACATCCGCTCGGTTCGCAATAACCAACCTGATCTCCCGGTGGCTCAGCACTTCAACTCCCCCTCCCATTCCCAATCCGACCTTTCTGTCCTGGGCCTCCTCCATGGCCAGAGTGAGGCCCACTGCAAATTGGAGGAGCAGCACCTCATATTTCGCTTGGGTAGTTTACACCCCAGCGGTATGAACATTGACTTCTCCAATTTCAGGTAGTCCCTGCTTTCTCCCTCCTTCCCCTCCCCTTCCCAGCTCTCCCACAGCCCACTGTCTCCGCCTCTTCCTTTCTCCCCCCCCCCCCCCGTCTGAAGAAGGGTCTCAATCCGAAAAGTCCTTCGCTCCATAGATGCTGCCTCATCCGCTAAGTTTCTCCAACATTTCTCTAAATTCGATTTCTCCACTTTCTGCAGTTCTTTCTTAAATATTACAATCGAAAGTAGTTTTTCCATCTAGACCAAATATCCAAAATCTGAATAAGGCAAACGACAAGGGCATGATTCAATAATCACACGTGTTTCAATAGACAATAGGTGCAGGAGGAGGCCATTCGGCCCTTCGAGCCAGCACCGCCATTCAATGTGATCATGGCTGATCATCCCCAATCAGTACCCCGTTCCTGCCTTCTCTCCATATCCCCTGACTCCGCTATCTTTAAGAGCCCTATCTAGCTCTCTCTTGAAAGCATCCAGAGAACCGGCCTCCACCGCCCTCTGAGGCAGAGAATTCCACAGACTCACAACTCTCGTTGAGAAAAAGTGTTTCCTCGTCTCCGTTCTAAACGGCTTACCCCTTATTCTTAAACTGTGTGGCCCCTGGTTCTGGACTCCCCCAACATCGGGAACATGTTTCTTGCCTCTAGCGCATCCAAAACCTTAATAATCTTACATGTTTCAATGAGATCCCCCTCTCATCCTTCTAAATTCTATATGTACTGGCACAGAACCATGAAGTTGTTGAACAGGTCGAGCCAGCCAACTGGATTTGAAAAGGGAACTCAAGGTAGAGGAGCCATTAGGAGGTTGTGACCATAATAGGATCACTTTTAATCTGCAATGAGAGGGAGATGGTAAAATCAGAAGTGTCAGTTTTGTAGTTGAATAATGAGGGAGGAGCTGGCCAAAGTTGACTGGAAAGATACCATAGCAGGGATGACAGTGGAACAGCAATGGCAGATGATCAGCCATGTTCACATTGAATGGCGGTGCTGGATCGAAGGGCCGAATGGCCTACTCCTGCTCCTATTGTCAATTGTATTTCTGGGAAGAATCCAGAAGATGCAGGATCAGTTCATTCCAAAGAGGAAGAAAGATTCTGCGGGGAGTAAGGGGCGATCGTGGCTGACAAGGGAAGTCAAGGACAGTATGAAATTCAAAGAGAAGATGTATAACGTAGCAAAGATGAGCGGGGAGGGGAGCCAGAGGATTGGGTAACGTTTAAAGATCAGCAGAAGATAACTAAAAAGACAATACGGGGAGAAAAGATGAAGTACGAAGGTAAGCTAGCTTCCTACTTCACCTGCAAGCATAATGAAGGACCCACACCATCCGGGCCACACACTCATCCCTCTGCTGCCATCGGGTAGAAGGTACAGGAGTCTGAAGACTGCAACATCCAGGTTCAGGAATAGCTACTTCCCCACAGCCATCAGACTATTAAACACAACTTCAAACAAAACCGGAACTATAACAGCCTATTACACTTTATCTGTTTACTGATGTGTGTGTGTGTATATTCTATGGTATATGGACACACTGATCTGTTCTGTAGTCAATGCCTACTATGTTCTGTTGTGCTGAAGCAAAGCAAGAATTTCATTGTCCTATCTGGGACACATGACAATAAACTCTCTTGTGTTGACTTGAATCTTAAGCAGCCAAGACTATAAAGGGGAATAGTAAAAGCTTCTTTGGGTATGGGAAGAGGAAACATTTTGTTAAGACAAATGTGGGTCCCTTAAAGACTGGAAAAGGTGAATTTATTATGGGGAACGAGGAATTGGCAGACGAGTTGAACAGGTGCTTTGATTCTGTCTTCATTAAGGAAGACACAAACAATCTCCCAGATGTACTAGGGGGCAGTGGACCTCGGGTGACTGAGTACAGCGTAGGTTCACAAGGTTAATTCCCGGGATGGCAGGACTGTCATATGATGAAAGAATGGAGCAACTGGGCTTGTATACACTAGAATTTTGAAAGATGAGAGGGGATCTTATAGAAATATATAAAATTATTAAGGGAATTTGCAGGCTAGATGTAGGAAGCATGTTCCCGATGTTGGGGGAGTCCAGAACCAGGGGTCACAGTTTAGGAATAAGGGGTAAGCCATTTAGAACTGATATGAGGAAACACTTTTTCACCCAGAGAGTTGTGAATTTGTGGAATTCTCTCCTTCAGAAGGCAGCGGAGGCCGATTCACTGGATGCATTCAAAAGAGAGTTAGATAGAGCTGTACTCTTAGGGCTAACGGACTCAAGGGATATGGGGAGAAGGCAGGAACGGGGTACTGATTGTGGATGATCAGTCACGATCACATTGAATGGCGGTGCTGGCTCGAAGGGCCAAATGGCCTATTCCTGCACTTATTGTCTACGTATCTCTGTAACTGGATAGAGAATTGGCTTGATGGAAGGAAGCAGTCTGAAGAAGGGTCTCGACCCCAAACGCCACCTACTACTTTTCTTCAGAGATGCTGTCTGACCTGCTGAGTTCCTCCAGCTTTGTGTCTATCAATGGTTTAGTTTAGAGTTATAATGACGAAACAGACCCTTTGGCCCACCGAGTCCACGCCGTCTGGCGCTCCCCGCAGTATCCCACACACACTAGGGATATTTCACAATTATCCTGCAAACCCGTACATCTCGAACGTGGGAAAAAAAAGAGATCCTGGAGAAACTTGTGTGATCACAGGGAGAACGTACAAACTCCGTATAGACAAGCACTCGTGGTCAAGGCCGAACCCAGGTCTCCGGCGCTGTAAGTAGGTATGTTACAAAACTTACCTTGAGCAGCGCTGCAGTTCTACCGCTCCCCGTGTGCGCGACTTTGGCTCCTTTCAGAGGGGGGCGGGCTTAAAGTGCCGTTTTTCTTCAGACTGGACAAATCGATCCATGTTGGGCGATCTCGTTGCGGAAGAAAAATCACTCCGACATTTCATTCATGAAGGTATTTTTAAATTGCACTAGATTATTTATTAACTAGAGTAATTTAAAAATCACCTTCAAAAGCCGTGAGCGCCGACAACGGGAAGGATTTTGCGTTGGGGAGAAAAAAAGGTAAATAGTTTATTTTTATATTAAAAGTTGTTTTTTATGGAGGCTTTAATCATATTTTCATGTTGCGAAATGGGGTCCAAAAAAATGTATGAACCAGCTGTATTTTTCCTCCCGACTTCACCACAAACCGCAACGTTCCAATCCACCGCATTCCACTAAAACCCACTCGCTAGTTGATTTAAATTGCCATTTGGACACTTAGGCAATTTAAAAAAAGTTTATCTTTTCTTAAGAAATGGATAGATGTTTAGATCTACTCATTGAATTTTGTAATTAGCTACGATTAGAGAACTAACTAATTATATGCTTTAATTTCAGGTCATCCAAGTAAGATTGTTTCATATTTGTTTCAGAATGCTTCAATCTATAATAACTGAAAATTTCATTGAGTTCTCTTAATTTTTAAGAAAGTTATGGGCTTTTAACGGTTGTAGATCACAGCTTTTGAGTTAAGTCAATTGAAAGGCAATGGGGAACAAGATGCTAATTTCTGAGTATGAAAATGGTCATAACTTTCTTAATAGTGGCGATATGAACGTGAATTAGGTGTCAAATTAAACTTATTTTTACGCTTTATCTGATAGGATAAATTGCAGACTTGATTTTTAAAATCTCAAAATGTTGTAACATTGCTGCTGTAAGGCAGCAGCACTACCCCTGCTCCACTGTGCCGCCCTTGTTGTGAGCGGTTGAGCAGAGGAACGGTTGATGGAGGTTAATACAGAGCAATGTGAGGTGTTGCATTTTGTGAGCACGAGCAGGACCTACACGGTGAATGGCTAGGCACTGGGACTGCTGACGAGCAGAGGGATCTCATAGAGCAGGTACATAGCTCCTTGAAACTGGCATTATGGGTCGACAGGATGGTCAAGACAGCTTTCAGCACATTGGCCTCCAACAGCAGAATATTGAGTATAGATCATCTTCATCTTCATCACCATCATCATCGTTGAAAACATCAATGGGCACGGTGCCTTTTATGCGTCTGTCCCACAGGAAACCTGAACGGAAACCTCTGGAGACCTTGCGCCCCACCCAAGGTTTCCGTGAGGTTCCCGGAGGTTCTGGTCACTCTCCCTAATAGTCGAAAGTGGTTTCCGCGTGGTTGAGGCTTCTTCTATGTTCCTTTGATTATTTCAACAAAATCAAAACCGGCCACGACTAAAAATAGGTTGCCGTTTGGTCAAAGCCAGTGGAGTGGGGTTGCTATTTACTTACAGGCAGTCGAAGGCCATCTCCTTCACTGACCGGCCATTTTGATTGGCGCATTGGGGTTTTCAGGACCTAGAAGACCCACCGGAAGGTAAAATGCCCGCTAAACTTTATTAAACTTCTTAAAACAGTCTCCACTCCTTCTCCCCCTCGTTCTCTCCCCTTCTCTCCCTCCTGCGCTCTCTAAAGGGCTTACCGTGCTCTGTGGCAGCTCCTCCGCTGGCCCTGCCCCCATCTTTGCGCTGTGTGTGTGTGGTGTGTGGTGTGTGTGTGTGTGTGTGTGTGTGTGTGTGTGTGTGTGTGTGTGTGTGTGTGTGTGTGTGTGCGGTCGGTAGTGCCACGTACGACAGTGATCGCAACTTCTACTGAAGTGTGTTTGGCCGTTGCCTCGCTAGGAGCTGATCCGCACTTTAACAGGTCTTGTTGATGGTCCTGCTGGGGGCCACAGCCCCCTCCTTACCTGGCAAACCAGGTGGGGGAGACGGTTTAGTCGCCGACTATCCGGCCATGGAGCAGGTAACACGGGATTACATGGTACCCAACTCCCCCCGACCTGGCCTGTAATAGAAGGGGTGTTATGTTCCAGCTATTTGAGATGTTGGTGAGGGGGCATTTAGAGTATTATGTTCAGTTTGGGTAACCCTGCTACAGGAAGGCTGCTGTGAAGCTGGAAAGGATTTACAAAGCTGTTGCCAGCACTTACGGCCCTGACCTATAGGGAGAGGTTGAGCAGACTAGGACTTTATTCCTTTGGGCAAAGGAGAAAGAGGGTGTTCTTACAGGTGTATAAGATCATGAGAGAAATAAAAAGGGTGAATGTACAGAGTAGGTGAATCGAAAACAAGAGGACATAGACAATAGGTGCAGGAGTAGGCCATTCGGCCCTTCGAGCCAGCACCGCCATTCAATGTGATCATGGCTGATCATCCCCAATCAGTGCCCCGTTCCTGCCTTCTCCCCATATCCCCTGACTCCACTATCTTTAAGAGCCCTATCTAGCTCTCTCTTGAAAGTATCCAGAGAACCGGCCTCCACCACCCTCTGAGGCAGAGAATTCCACAGACTCACAACTCTCTGTGTGAAAAAGTGTTTCCTCGTCTCCGTTCTAAATGGCTTACCCCTTATTCTTAAACTGTGGCCCCTGGTTCTGGACTCCCCCAACATCGGGAACATGTTACCTGCCTCTAGCGTGTCCAAACCCTTAATAATCTTATATGTTTTAATAAGATATCCTCTCATCCTTCCAAACTCCAGAGTGTACAAGCCCAGGCGCTCCATTCTCTCAGCATATGACAGTCCCGCCATCCCGGGAATTAACCTCGTAATAGGTTTTGACATAGGTTTAAGGTGAGAGGGGAAAGATTTAATGGGATTTAATGGGAACCTGAGAGGCAACCTTTTCAGGAAGGGGGGTGTTGTAGTGAATTTTGAAAATTGTAAGGAAGGTGAGTAGGTCATAGTATGGTTAACCTTCGAGTTCACATGCTGAGAATCATGATGGGAAAATGGCCAAGTATGTAGTCAGAATAGCAAAGCTAAAACATTCTGCTGAGAAGCAGGCTTCCTTATCATTAGGGGGGGAAGATCATTCTTTGCAGTTGTGTCTGAGTTCTTATCAGATGCAATCTTGCATTACAAGCTGCTCTTGGTCACTGTGTTTAGCGGGCAAGTCTCCCAAAGGTTAACAAATGACCTCTTTTACCAGGGTAGACAAAAATTGCTGGAGAAACTCAGCGGGTGAGGCAACATCGAGGGAGAAAAGGAATAGGTGACGTTTTGGGTCGAGACCCTTCTTCAGACTGATGTCGGGGAAGGAGGGACGGGGCGGAGCGGGAAAAAGTAAGCTTAGTGGGAGAGCTGGGAAGGGGGTGGGGAATGAGGGAGAACGCAAGGACTACCTGAAGGCTGTGGTAGGGGGTCTGGTTTACCAGGGGATTCCATTTGGCGGGGGGGAATCTGGCCATTTATGGGATCCACACACGGGATATGGGGAGGAGATTTCCAAACCAAACACCAAGAAAGGCAAGATTTAAGTTAACTTTGGGGAGACATTGATTAATGATCGTTTATTTCAACTCCACAAGTAACCATCCAGTCACGAGAGTATAAAGGGCCTGTCCTACAAGCATGCAACTCTATGCGATGAGCCGATCAAACTAGAAGCGGGGACCGCGCGGAGGCCGGGTGAGTGGCGCAACGCGGCGCAAAGTGAGGCGAACTTGGAGCGAAGTTTAAGGTAAGTTCGCCAGGACAGAGGGGGGCACAGAGGCACACACACACACACACACAGAGGGCCACGGAGCCACACACAGAGAGGGTCACGGAGGCACCTACAGAGAGGGTCACGGAGGCATGATGTCGGGGCGGTGTGTAATGCGTCGAGGCGACTGCGAGCCGACAAGCCATTGCCGCGCGGAATTTTTGAACAGAGTCAGTTTTTCGGAGCCCCGCGCGATGTCGGGATGAACTCCGCACAATTCCGCATGGCTCCGGCGATCGAAGTGGGACCAGCCCCGCGACGCCGGACGGCTCAAGCGACCACGTTAGGTCGCGCTCATCGCATAGAGTTGCATGCTTGTAGGACAGGCCCTTAAGACTCCTACAGTAACTGTAGGACCTTTAAGCAGTTAATACTAATATATCTTTATTTGGAATGCAACTTCAATCCGATGTAATAATTTAATCAGCTAAAAATTTAGACACCCAGAGAAACAAGATTAAAAAACCAGTTAAAGCAGTGTAAAGTGCAAATATGTCTGTGCCGGGTCGATGCGCGACGTGACCATCCGAGGGAGACAGTTCATGGGGGGGTGGGGGGGACACTCAGCAGGGCCGGTTCAGAGCCGCTATAGCTCTGTGAATGAAGCTGTTCCTGAGTCTGGAGGTGCGGGTGTAGAAGGCCTTGTAACGTCTGCCGGAAGGGAGTAGTTCGAACAGACTATTGCAAGGGTGAGAGGAGTCTTTATGGATGCTGACGGCCTTCCTGAGGCACCGTGTGTGGTAGATGCCCTCCAAGGCTGGTAGCGGTGTCCCAATTATCTGTTGCGCTCTGTGGACGACGCAATGAAGAGCTCTCCTCTCCGCCTCCGTGCAGCTGAGATACCACACAGAGCTAGCTCGCACTGCTCCCCAATGTACATTGCTAAGGCCTTTATTAAACCAACTTGCTGGATAAACTCACCACTGATCTGTCTTATTTTGAACTGTAAGGGCCAGGAAGCGAGCGGGCAAGATCATCTCTGACCCCTCTCACCCCGGCCACAAACTCTTTGAATCACTTCCCTCTGGAAGGTGACTCCGGACTGTCAAAGCTGCCACAGCCAGACATAAAAACAGCTTTTATCCACGAGTAGTTGCTCTACTCAACAGCCACAAATCTGTAGCCTCCCTTTGATCTGGCATTTTGTTGGTTCACATGCTTGAACAATGGTGTTTTATCATTAATGTTTTATTATTATTAATGTTTAGTGTTTTCCGAGTCATTCGTAACTGTCACTGTACGTCATGTTGTTACTTGTGGGCGGAGCACCAAGGCAAATTCCTTGTATGTGAATACTTGGCCAATAAACTTACTTAGCCGATGTGAGTAAAGACAGATATAGTACGGGAAAAGTACAATATTCCCTCTATCAGTGGGTATGTGGAATGAGATGCTGTAAACAGCATGAACAGACATTTGGACAGATACATGGATAGGACAGGTTTAGAGGCATATGGGTCTCCCTCAGAGTTGGGACCCAAAATGACACCCATTTCTTTTCTCCAGAGATGCTGCCTGACCCTTCAACTCCACATAGCCCTTGCTTTCTCTCTCCATCCCATTCCGCTTCCCAGGTCTCCGACGTCTAGATGATGGGGTGGACAATTGGATAAGTAAGTATGCAGATAGGTGGTGCTGTGGATAATGAAGTAGATTTTCAAAGTCTACAGAGAGATTTGGGCCATTTGGAAGAGTGGGCTGAAAGATGGCAGATGGAGTTTAATGCTGATAAGTGTGAGGTGCTACATCTTGGCAGGACAAATCAAAATAGGATGTACATGGTAAATGGTAGGGAATTGAGGAATGCTGTGGAACAGAGGGATCTAGGAATAACTGTGCATAGTTCCCTGAAGGTGGAATCGCATGCAGATAGGGTGGTAAAGAAAGCTTTTGGTGTGCTGGCCTTTATAAATCAGAGCATTGAATATAGGAGTAGGGAAGTAATGTTAAAATTGTACAAGGCATTGGTGAGACCAATTCTGGAGTATGGTGTACAATTTTGGTCGCCTAATTATAGGAAGGATGTCAACAAAATAGAGAGAGTACAGAGGAGATTTACTAGAATGTTGCCTGGGTTCCAGCAACTAAGTTACAGAGAAAGGTTGAACAAGTTAGGTCTTTATTCCTTGGAGCGCAGAAGGTTAAGGGGGGACTTGATTGAGGTCTTTAAAATGATGAAAGGGATAGACAGAGTTGACGTGGATAAGCTTTTCCCATTGAGGGTAGGGAAGATTCAAACAAGAGGGCATGACATGAGAATTAAGGGACAGAAGTTTAGGGGTAACATGAGGGGGAACTTCTTTACTCAGAGAGTGGTGGCTGTGTGGAATGATCTTTCTGCAGAAGTGGTGGAGGCAGGATCGATTTTAACATTTAAAAGTAAAGTGGATAGGTATATGGATGGGAAGGGAATGGAGGGGTATGGTATGAGTGCAGGTAGATGGGACTAGGGGAAAATAAATGGTCGGCACGTGGTCAATAAATGGTAAGTCTCACCGGAGGGTGAGCGTCGACGAAAGAAGATGGAATCAAGGAAATCTAAACGAGCAGCGGCTAGAGCTGCCGCCATGGAGAGTAGCCAGCAGCGGGCTGGTTCTCCCGAGCTACAGGTACAACCTGCAGCTCCCGACTTTTCGCCCAGAAGAGCGTCTGGTACACCGCGGTCGGGCGGCAATTCCACCAGAAAGTCGGCCGGGGCCGCTGACTCAGGACCCGAGGACACCCCGTTCGTTGAAAGCGACGGAGGTCGTCTTTCCCGCATGGAGCGGATGATGGAGCAAATGCTCCAGCGTGACCTGCTTTTGCAGGGGCAGAGTCACGGTGGGCCTCTTCGCAGGCCCACGGCAGGCTCCTATCACGGACTGCCTAATGTCTCGCCCTCTTCGCAGGGGAGCATTGGGGGTCAGAACTGGAGAGGGGGAGTTGGCTGAAGAACCTACAGTGTCTGGGGTGCAGGATAGTTGCTGGAGATGGTCAACAAACATGCAGTGCCTTCTCAGAAAGGCCTACCTATCCATCCAAAGCTGGCAGCTAGCATAAATTATATGACTACAAACCAGCTCCAGGAGCAGGCTATTCACACCACAGCCGAAAAATATTTAGCTCCGGAGAATTGCAACTCCCTAAATGTTCCTACGGTGAACAACCCCATTTGGGGGAACATGAGCCCCATGATTAGAGGGCAAGAAGTCAAACTGCAGAAGATCCTGAAGCTATTGACCGCCGGAATTACGGCAGTGGCCAGAACTGCAGTGGGAATTGAGTTACCGGAGGAATTACAAGATGCCCTGGCTCTATTGTGCAACACACAATATGAGATTAATAACTTCAGGAAGAGCATCATAAAACCGGCACTCAACCCCAAATTTGCGTGGTTGTGCAAACCAGGGAACGTTCAACCACCGAATCTACTGTTTGGGGACAACCTTCCTAAACAGGTGAAAGACCTTGACGAGGAGGCCAAGGCCTTCGGCCTCATCAAGGTACCCGGTTCATTTAAACCTCATTACCCACAACGGCAGCACCCCTACACACCCACCGGCCAGCGATTTTATCACAGACCTGCCGGTGGTGAAAGCTCGAAGGCCGGTCCACCTGCACAGCGGTCTTTACTCAGAGAGTGGTGGCTGTGTGGAATGAGCTTCCTGCAGAAGTGGTGGAGGCAGGATCGATTTTCACATTTAAAAGTAAAGTGGATAGGTATATGGACGGGAAGGGAATGGAGGGGTATGGTCTGAGTGCAGGTAGATGGGACTAGGGGAAAATAAATGGTCGGCACGGACTGGAAGGGCCGAGAAGGCCTGTTTCCGTGCTGTAATTGTTATATGGTTATTATATGGTCTTACTGTCTCCAACTACTTTAAATTTTGTTGTACATGGTTCATGTTACAATGACAATAAAGAAACTATATATACTATATACATTCTATCTTTGCCCCGCCCCCTCCCCTGACATCAGTCTGAAGGGTCTCAACCCGAAACGTCGCCCATTCCTTCTCTCTTGAGAGGCTGCCTGATCCACTGAGTTACTCCAGCACTCTGTGAAACGTCACCTATCCATGTTCTCCACAGATGCTGCCTGACCCGCTGAGTTACTCCAGCACTCTGTGAAACGTCACCTATCCATGTTCTCCACAGATGCTGCCTGACCCGCTGAGTTACTCCAGCACTCTGTGAAACGTCACCTATCCATGTTCTCCACAGATGCTGCCTGACCCGCTGAGTTACTCCAGCACTCTGTGAAACGTCACCTATCCATGTTCTCCACAGATGCTGCCTGACCCGCTGAGTTACTCCAGCACTCTGTGAAACGTCACCTATCCATGTTCTCCACAGATGCTGCCTGACCCGCTGAGTTACTCCAGCACTCTGTGAAACGTCACCTATCCATGTTCTCCACAGATGCTGCCTGACCCGCTGAGTTACTCCAGCACTCTGTGAAACGTCACCTATCCATGTTCCCCACAGATGCTGCCTGACCCGCTGAGTTACTCCAGCACTCTGTGTCTATCTTAGGTTTCGAGGGATATCAGCCCAACGGAGGCAGGTGTGACTAGTGTAGATGGGGCATGTGGGTCGGCATGGGCAAGTTGGGCCGAAGGGCCTGTTTCTGTGCTGTGCGAGACTCCATGACGAATGCATTTTACAGGCTCAGTATCTCTTTAACAAATATAAAAAACAGGATGAAAGTTCCAGCCACGGCCGTCAGAAATGAACAATTATTGGAACGAAAACATTTAAAATGTTGCCAACAAAACTAGTGAAGCAGAGGATTGGGAAATGACAGAATTCAGCAAAGACATTGATAATGAAGGAGATGTACATCTGAGAACAGAGACGTGGAGAAACAACCCATAAATGCCTCTTTAACGTCTACACCTTTTCACACAGAGGGTGGTGGGTGTAGGGAACGAGCTGCCACAGGAGGTAGTTGAGGCTGGGACTATCGCAACGTTTCAGAAACAGTTAGACAGGTACATGACTAGGCCAGGTTTAGAGGGACAATAAACAATAGGTGCAGGAGGAGGCCATTCGGCCCTTCGAGCCAGCACCGTCATTCGATGTGATCACGGCTGATCATCCCCAATCAGTACCCCGTTCCTGCCTTCTCCCCATATCCCCTGACTCCGCTATCTTTAAGAGCCCTATCTAGCTCTCTCTTGAAATGGGCCAAACGCAGGCAGGTGGGACTTGTGTAAATGGGACATGTTGGCCCGTGTGGACACGTTGGGCCGAACGGCCTGTTTCACTCTATGACTATGAAAAGATGAGCTAAAATGGACACTGTAAGTGGTGGAGTAACTTAGCTGGTCCGGCAGCATCGCTGGAGAAAAGGATAGATGATGTTTTGGGTGGAGACCGTTCTTCAGACACATGGTGTTTTATCATTAATATTTTATTATTGTTAATGTTTAGTGTTTTCTGAGTCATTCTTAACTGTCACTGTATGTCATGGTGTTACTTGTGGGCGGAGCACCAAGGCAAATTCCTTGTATGTGAATACTTGGTCAATAAACTTACTTACTTACACACACTGCTTCAGCACCCTCTGGCTAAACAACTTCTGGGGGTCACGAGCAGGCAGATGTGATTAGTTAATCCTGGCATCATGTTCAGCACAGTCATTGTGGGCAGAAGGGCCTGTTGCTGTGCTGTACTGTTCCACGTTCTATCCTGAGAAAGCCCCGGAGTAGTCAAAGCTTACCCAGAGTTGGGGAATTGAGAGCTAGAACACATAGGTTTAAGGTGAGGGGAGGAAAGATTTGGCCCTTCGAGTCTACACCACCATTCATTGTGATCATGGCTGATCGTCCCCAATCAATAACCCGTGCCTGCCTTCTCCCCATGTCCCTTGACTCCACTAGCCCCTAGAGCTCTATCTAACTCTCTCTTAAATCCATCCAGTGATTTGGCCTCCACTGCCCTCTGTGGCAGGGAATTCCACAAATTCACAACTCTCTGGGTGAAAAAGTTTTTTCTCACCTCAGTCTTAAATGGCCTCCCCTTTAGTCTAAGACTGTGGCCCCTGGTTCTGGACTCGCCCAACGTTGGGAACATTTTTCCTGCATCTAGCTTGTCCAGTCCTTTTATAATTTTATATGTTTCTATAAGATCCCCCTCATCCTTCTAAACTCCAGTGAATACAAGCCTAGCCTTTCCTCATTTGACAGTCCCGCCATCCCAGGGATCTATCTCATGAACCTCTAGACGGCCTCTAGAACTGTTATATGAACCCGAGGGGGACGTTATTCACACAAAGGGCAGTGGTTTTACATTTAAAAAGACAGATTTGACAGGAACGTGAATAGGAAAGGTTTATTTAGCAAGATATATGGCCAAACGTAGGCAGGCGAGACTAGGGCAACACGGTGGTGCGGCGGTAGAGTTGTTGCCTTACAGTGAACGCAGTGCCGGAGACCCGGGTTCCATCATAGAAATTAGGTGCAGGAGTAGGCCATTCGGCCCTTCGAGCCTGCACCGCCATTCAATATGATCATGGCTGATCATCCCCAATCAGTACCCCGTACCTGCCTTCTCTCCATACCCTCTGATCCCCTTAGCCACAAGGGCCACATCTAACTCCCTCTTAAATATAGCCAATGAACTGGCCTCAACTACCCTCTGTGGCAGAGAGTCCCAGAGACCCAGCACACTCTGTGTGGAAAAAGTCCTTCTCATCTCGGTCCTAAAGGATTTGCCCCTTATCCTTAAGCTGTGACCCCTTGTCCTGGACCTCCCCAACATCGGGAACAATCTTCCTGCATCTAGCCTGTCCAACCCCTTAAGAATTTTGTAAGTTTCTATAAGATCCCCTCTCAATCTCCTAAATTCCAGAGAGTATAAACAGAGTCTATCCAGTCTTTCTTCATAAGACAGTCCTGACATCCCAGGAATCAGTCTGGTGAACCTTCTCTGCACTCCCTATATGGCAATAATGTCCTTCCTCAGATTTGGAGACCAGAACTGTACGCAATACTCCAGGTGTGGTCTCACCAAGACCCTGTACAACTGCAGTAGAACCTCCCTGCTCCTATACTCAAATCCTTTTGCTATGAAAGCTAACATACCATTCGCTTTCTTCACTGCCTGCTGCACCTGCATGCCTACTTTCAATGACTGGTGTACCATGACACCCAGGTCGCGCTGCATCTCCCCTTTTCCTAATCGGCCGCCATCATGACTACGGGTGCTGTCTGTACGGAGTTTGTGCCTTCGTGGGCTTTCTACCTACCACAACCAGAGAGCAGCGCTGAACTACTCTCTACCTCTGGTGACCCTCGGACTATCCTTGATCGGACTTTGCTGGCTTTACCTTGCACTAAACATTATTCCCTTATCATGTATCTGTAAACTGTATATGGCTCGATTGTAATCATGTATTGTTTTCTGCAGACTAGATAGAACGCAACAACAAATATTTTCACTGTACCTCAGTACACTGAACTGAAACTGACCGACATGTACACACTGGGCCGAAGGGCCTGTTTCCATGCTGTATGACTCTATGACAGAGTCTGACATGGACAAATCTCAGTAAATATGCACTGCGATGGTGATACAAGGTTGAACTCTGCCTATTTACAGTCACAGTCACAGGCCAAGGGGGGAGACCTCAGTGAAACTTACCGAACAGCGAAAGGCCTGGAATAGAGTGGATGTGGAGAGGATGTTTCCACCAGTGGGAGCGTCTAGGACTAGCAGCCACAGAATAAAAGGACATACATTAGGAAGGAGATGAGGAGGAATTTCTTTAGTCAGAGGGTGGTGAATTTGTGGAATTCTTTGCCACTTTGCCAAAGAAGTCAGTGGATATCTGTCTTTTTAAGGCGGAGATTGACAGATTTTTGATTAGTGCGGGTGTCAGGGGTTATGGGGAGAAGGCAGGAGAATAGGGTTAGGAGGGAGAGATAGATCAGCCATGATTGAATGGTGGAGTAGACTTGAGGGCCGAATGGCCTAATTCTGCTCCTGTAATTCAAGAACTTATCTGTGTCCACATTGACGGTCCAGGTCCTGTGTTCTGAAAGTTACAATCATCCCATTTCATCCCACTCCCACCGCTCAGACAGCACTAACTGAATGAACAAATAATTTTATTAGCCAAGTATTCACATACAAGGAATTTGCCTTGGTGCTCCGCCCACAAGTGACAACATGACATACAGTGACAGTTAGGAATGACACATAAGACATTCAACATTAATAATAAAACATTATCGATATGGAGGGATACGGATCATATGCAGGCAGATTTGTTTAACATGGCATCATGTTCGGAATAGAACAGTACAATGTCCATGTTATAGAATCATAGACAGAGGAAACAGGCCCTTCGGCCCACACCGACCAACGTGTCCCATCTACACTAGTCCCACCTGCTGCATTTGGCTCATATCCCTCCAAACATTGTCTAGCCATGTACCTGTCCAATATTAAATGGTACAATAGGATGGCCACGGTGGCGCTGCGGTAGAGTTGCTGCCTTACAGCGCTTGCTGCGCCGGAGACCCGGGCTCAATCCCCACTACGGGTGCTGCCTGTACGGAGTTTGCATGTTCTCCCCATGGGCTTTCTCTGGGATCTTCGGTTTCCTCCAACACCCCAAAGACGTACAGGTTTGTAGGTTAATTGGCTTGGTGTATGTATAAATTGTCCCGAGTGTGTGTAGGATAGTGTTAGTGTGCGGGGATCGCTGGTCGGCGCGGACTCGGTGGGCCGAAGGGCCTGTTTCCGTGCTGTATGTCTAAACTAAACTAGACCTTGCGTCAACTACCTCCTCGCGCAGCTCGTTCCAAACAACCACCGCCCTTTGTGTGAATAACGTTCCCCTCAGGTTCGTATAAAAGTTCTAGAGGGCGTCTAGAGGTTCACGAGATTGATCCCTGGGATGGCGGGACTGTCATATGAGGAAAGGCTAGGCTTCTATTCACTGGAGTTTAGAAG
The DNA here is from genome assembly GCA_963514005.1 of Raja brachyura. Next base: position 119,605,396 of record OY740785.1, read on the forward strand.
GGGGGGCATCTTATAGAAACATATAAAATTACAAAAGGACTGGACAAGCGAGATGCAGGAAAAATGTTCCCATTGTTGGGCGAGTCTAGAACCAGGGGCCACACAGTCTTAGTATAAAGGGGAGGTCATTTAAGAATGAGGTGAGAAAAAACTTTTTCACCCAGAGAGTTGTGAATTTGTGGAATTCCCTGCCACAGAGGGCAGTGGAGGCCAAATCACTGGAAGGATTTAAGAGAGAATTAGATAGAGCTCTAGGGGCAAGTGGAATCAAGGGATATGGGGAGAAGGCAGGCACGGGTTATTGATTGGGGACGATCAGCCATGATCACAATGAATGGCGGTGCTGGCTCGATGGGCCGAATGGCCTCCTCCTGCACCTATTTTCTATGTTTCTATCTATGACTATGGGAGAAGTGTTCCTTCCTCCTCTTTTGGAATACCAGATCCACATCTGATGTCCTATGAATTCACCATGCAAGGGCAAGTGAAACATTCATTCCATGACGAAAGTAATAAAATGATCTCGAACGATCAATTACATTAAAGTTGAATGGAGTTCTCCACATTTGCTGATACTTTACTGACTGTACACCATTACTCCACCAACACTGCAGTAAATTATGCATTGCGCACTGATTGAAGTTCATTGTATCACACTTAAATTTTTCATAGAGCACTATAGTGGTAGACACCGAGGGTCACTTTACCTGAGGGTACGGTGCAAGGATTAAGGCCGAGGTCAGCGACGACATTAATGGCCCACGTTGTTGGCTTTACAGATGCAGCACGGAAACAGGCCCTATTGCAACATTTAAGAATCGCTGAGGAGGTGTGTGGCAGGAGTTACGGGGAGAAGGCAGGAGAATGGGGTCGAGAGGGAGAGATAGATCAACCATCATTGAATGGCAAAGTAGACTTGATGGGCCAAATGACTTAATTCTGCTCCTAGAAAGCCAGTGTGCAATGCTTGTTTGGTGCAGCCAGAAATGTTACACACCTTCAATGCCAGCTCTGATGTGTAGACTCTAATGTCCTATCAGGGACCTATCATTGTCCTATCAGGAACACATGACAATAAACCCTCTTGAATCTTGAAATGTCCAGTTGAAGTATTTTTACCTGTACACCTCTGAGACATATTCAGCATGCGGCCTCCATCTGTGCGACTTAAAAAGAACTAACAAACGCAGATATTAATAATAGGCTTACAAGGATTATAGTTGTCACAATTGTAAAGAGTTGTGGATGTAGCCCAGTCCATCACACACACCACACTCCCCACCACTCTAGATGTAGCCCAGTCCCACACACACACCACACTCCCCACCATTGTAGATGTGGCCCAGTCCCACACACACACCACACTCCCCACCATTGTAGATGTGGCCCAGTCCCACACACACCACACTCCCCACCACTCTAGATGTAGCCCAGTCCCACACACACACCACACTCCCCACCATTGTAGATGTGGCCCAGTCCCACACACACCACACTCCCCACCACTCTAGATGTAGCCCAGTCCCACACACACACCACACTCCCCACCACTCTAGATGTAGCCCAGTCCCACACACACACCACACTCCCCACCATTGTAGATGTGGCCCAGTCCCACACACACCACACTCCCCACCACTCTAGATGTAGCCCAGTCCCACACACACACCACACTCCCCACCATTGTAGATGTGGCCCAGTCCCACACACACCACACTCCCCACCATTGTAGATGTAGCCCAGTCCCACACACACACCACACTCCCCACCATTGTAGATGTGGCCCAGTCCCACACACACCACACTCCCCACCACTCTAGATGTAGCCCAGTCCCACACACACACCACACTCCCCACCATTGTAGATGTGGCCCAGTCCCACACACACCACACTCCCCACCATTGTAGATGTGGCCCAGTCCCACACACACCACACTCCCCACCATTGTAGATGTAGCCCAGTCCCACACACACCACACTCCCCACCATTGTAGATGTGGCCCAGTCCCACACACACCACACTCCCCACCACTCTAGATGTAGCCCAGTCCCACACACACACCACACTCCCCACCATTGGAGATGTAGCCCAGTCCCACACACACACCACACTCCCCACCATTGTAGATGTGGCCCAGTCCCACACACACCACACTCCCCACCATCAACTCCATCTACACTTCACGCTGCCTCGGGAAAGCAGCCGACATCATCAAAGACGTGTCCCTGTCCCACCCCGGTCATTCCTTCTTCTCCCCGCTCCCGTCCGGCAGAAGGTACAGGAGCTTGAAAGCGCGCACCGCCAGACTCAGGAACAGCTTCTTCCCCTCTGTTATCCGGCTTCTGAACGGCCCTTCCATAAGCTAGGGTACTGTCCGATTCACCTCTACCCCATTGTGGACATTGGACTTTGTCTGTGGAACTGATGCGCTACAATGCTGAGAACTATATTCTGCACTCTGTACTTTCCCCTTTGCTCGACCTGTTGTGCTGGAGTTTGGCTTGATTGCATTAATGTACATAGTATTTTCTGATCTGGTTGGATAGCAGGCAAAATAAAGCTTTTCACTAACAATAATAAAACTAAATATGGCTGGAGACATTCAGAAGGATGCCTCCATAAATGTTAGTTAAAAGGGATTGATGCATTTAACATATTAGATTTACTTCAGTTAACATTGCCACAAATGGAGAGGGTTGTGGATGTAGCCCAGTCCATCACACATAACAGACTCCTTACCACCGACTTCACGCTGCCTCATGAAAGCAGCCGACATCAAAGACGTGTCCCTGTCCCACCCCGGTCATTCCTTCTTCTCCCCTCCACCACTAGCTAGAAGATACATCAGCTGGAGAGCAAATACCACTAGACTTAGGAACAGCTGAAGAAGGGACCCAACTCTTAATGTTATCCCGTCCATTCCCTCCACAGACGGTAGTTATGCCGCAGTCATCAGACTACTGAACAGTCTTCCCATAAGCTGGGGTGTCAACCGCTCTTCCAACCCATCGCCCATTCACACGAGTTCCATGTTATCCCTCTTTTTCATCCACTCCCTATACACTAGCGGCAATTTACAGAGGCCAATTAACCTACAAATACACACGTCTTTGGGAAGAATCCAAGAGGGTGCCTATCTGCGGCGACATTTTGCCAGCTGCACAACAGGAAATCTTCAAATATAGTATTTCTGAGCTCACCTGTATCAAAGAATCTGCAGAAATCAACGATGTAAGTAGCGAGCTGCTAATGCATTTAATTGCATTAGCGCCAGTGCGAACTCCCGAAGATAGCGACAGTAAGGGAATCCCCGATCGGAATGGAATCCCCAACCTCGTGGAGGCGAGCACCGGGGAGGCCTTCATGGAGTCCGGAAATGTGGCCGTCGGGCAGGACTGAAGCGGAGGGGCCCCCTCTCCCTACCATCCTACTGGCCAACGTAGTCACTAGAAAAAGAAGTGGAGGACATAAGGGCAAGGCTGCTTTGCCACAGGGAGCTGAGGGAATGCTCTGTGTTCTGTTTCACAGAGACATGGCTCACCCCCAGCTCCCCAGACTCAGCGGTCCAGCCTGAAAGGTTCTCTATCCACCGTATGGATCGTATGCTTTCATAGGGAGAACACGGATGTGCCTTCCAGAGCCCCCATTTGCCGTGATGGTATTTCGGTCACAGTCACAGAGGCTGATGTCAGAAGATCCTTCAGTGGGGTGAACCCTCGGAAAGCGCCTGGACAACAAAAACTCATATGTCAGGCTGTTATTCATTGATTACAGCTCGGCATTTAACACAATCATCCCCTCCAAACTGGTTACCAAACTCGCAGAACTGGGTCTCTGCGCATCCCTCTGCAATTGGATCGTCGACTTCCTCATCCACAGACCACAGTCTGTTCGTATTGGTGGAAATGTGTCGGCCTCGATAACAATCAGCACGGGAGCACCTCAAGGCTGCGTGCTCAGCCCCCTGCTGTACTCACTCTATACTCATGACTGCGTAGCCGGTCATAGTGCAAACTTCATCATCAAGTTCGCTGACGACACCACTGTTGTGGGACGTATCACTGATGGGGATGAGTCAGAGTATAGAAGGGAGATCGAACAACTGTCCATATGGTGCCAGCACAATAACCTGGCCCTCTACACCAGCAAAACCAAGGAACTGATTGTAGACTTTGGAAGGGGTAGGGTGTGGACCCACAGTCCTGTTTATATCAACGGGTTGATGGTGGAAATGGTCAAGAACTTCAAATTCTTGGGCGTTCATATTTCTGAAGATGTTTCCTGGTCCCAGAACACTGATGCAATTATAAAGAAAGCACATCAGCGCCTCTACTTCCTGAGAAGATTACGGAGTGTCGGTCTGTCAAGGAGGACTCTCTCGAACTTCTACAGGTGCACAGTAGAGAGCTTGCTGACCGGTTGCATCGTGGCCTGGTTCAGCAACTTGAGCTTCCAGGAGCGGAAAAGAATGCAGAAAGTTGTGACCACTGCCCAGTCCATCATCGGCTCTGACCTCCCCATCATCGAAGGGATCTATCGCAGTCGCTGCCTCAAAACGGCTGCCAGCATCATCAAGGACCCACACCATCCTGGCCACACACTCATCTCTCCACTGCCATCAGGTAGAAGGTACAGGAGCCTGAAATCTGGTACATCCAGGTTCAGGAACAGCTCCTTCCCCACAGCCATCAGGCTATTGAACACAACGTCAAACAAACTCTGAACTATAACAGCCTATTGCACTTTATCTGTTTCTTGATGTGTATATATATATATAAAATAAACTCTCTTGACTCTTGATGTGGGGGAAGACCAGAGCACACTCACATAGTCACAGGAAGAACATGCAGACTCCATACAGACAGCACCAGACGTCAGAGCTAACCCTGGGTCTCCAGCTCTGTAAGGCAACAGATCGTCCTGTTGCTCCACTGTGCTGCCAAATGCATTTCCTTTGGAGTATTGCCTTGGAGGTAAAGCAAAGATACCATTCAGCTGGAGAGACTACAGAGAGGATTTTGATGTTATCACGAGTTGAGGGCCTAAGTTACAGGGAGAGGTTGGAGAACCGAGGATTCTATTCCTTGGAGTGCAGGATGAGGGGTGATTTTATAGATGAATAAAATCATGAGCGGAATAGATAGAGTGAATGCACAAAGTATTTTTCCGCAGCGTTTGGGAAGTCAAGAACCAGAGGGATTATATAGAAACATAAAAAATGGGTGCAGGAGGAGGCCATTTGGCCCTTCGAGCCACCACCGCCGTTCATTGTGATCATGGCTGATCGTCCCCTATCAATAACCCGTGCCTGCCTTCTCCCCATATCCCTCTACTCCACTAACCCCTAGAGCTCTATCCAACTCTTAAATCCTTCCAGTGACTTGGCCTCCACTGCCCTCTGTGGCAGGGAATTCCACAAATTCACAACTCTCTGGGTGAAAACGTTTTTTCTCACCACAGTCTCAAATGGCCTCCCCTTTATTCTAAGACTGTGACCCCTGGTTCTGGACTCGCCCAACATTGGGAACATTTTTCCTGCATCTAGCTTGTCCAGACCTTTTATAATTTTATATGTTTCTATAAGATTCACTTAACTCACCAAATGGCAGGACCAGCTCAAGAGGATGCATGCACCTTTCTGTTCCCAGAGTCTTAGGCAATGTTGACGGGTTGGAAGATTGCAACCTTCACGTGGTCCGCCCTGTTTCGACTAATGCAATCAACTCGACATGCACAAATGGAAGATCAAATAGAACAAGTTGTCCTACAACTTTAGGCTGTGCACGCCACACGAAAGAAGAAGAAGGCGGCAATGTTGACTAAGAGGCAATCGAGGCATATGGGTCCACATCAAACCCTTTCCAGCCTCAGTATTGGTTTCCTGCTGAAGTTGTAGCTGTACGCTACCCAATAGGACAGAGAGGTTCAGTTCAGTTTATTGTCCCATGTACCAAGGTACAGTGTAAAGCTTTTGTTGCGTGCTAACCAGTCAGCAGAAAGGCTATACATTATTATGATGCACAAGGGAATATCATAGTTAAAGTAAGAAATGGTGCTGTAGGAGTAGAGATTTAAGTGTGTGGTGCAATTGTAATATGTGATACTAGATCTGCTTCTGTGGCCAGTCGCCTGGGTTGGGCAACATCTGCTGTGTTATGTTCTATACCTCCAAAGTTTTCATGCCAAGAGTCATAGAAACATAGAAAATAGGTGCAGGAGGTGGCCATTCGGCCCTTCAAGCCAGCACCGCCATTCATTGCGATCATGGCTGATCGTCCCCAATCAATAACCCGTGCCTGCCTTCTCCCCATATCCCTTGATTCCACTAGCCGCTAGAGCTCTATCTAACTCTCTCTTAAATCCATTCAGTGATTTGGCTTCCACTGCCCTCTGTGGCAGGGAGTTCCACAAATTCACAACTCTCTGGGTGAAAATGTTTTTTCTCACCTCAGTCTTATGCATAAAGATGCATAAAGTATGATGGATGCATGTTAATGATAGATGAGACCTGGTCATAGAGCACAGAAACAGCCCCATCAACACAACACGTCTATGTCAAACAAGATGTCCCACCTACCCTAGTCCCATTTACCTGTGTTTGGCCCATATCCCTTCAAACCTTTCCTATCCATGCGCCAGTCCAGATGTCATTTAAATACTGTCTATAGAACCTCCCACAACTACCTTCTCAGGCAGCTCGTTAGAAGGATGAGAGGGGATCTTATTGAAACATGTAAGATTGTTAAGGGTTTGGACACACTAGAGGCAGGAAACATGTTCCCGATGTTGGGGGAGTCCAGAACCAGGGGCCACAGTTTAAGAATAAGGAAGGAGTAAGCCATTTAGAACGGAGACGAGGAAACACTTTTTCACACAGAGAGTCGTGAGTCTGTGGAATTCTCAGCCTCAGAGGGCGGTGGAGGCCGGTTCTCTGGATGCTTTCAAGAGAGAGCTAGACAGGGCTCTTAAAGATAGCGGAGTCAGGGGATATGGGGAGAAGGCAGGAACGGGGTACTGATTGTGGATGATCAGCCATGATCACATTGAATGGCGGTGCTGGCTTGAAGGGCCAAATGGCCTACTCCTGCACCTATTGTCTATTGTTTGGCACATATCGCTGAACGTTTCCTATTCACCTACCTGCCCAAATGCCTTTTAAATGTTGTTGTTGTACCAGCTCCTCCAGCAGCTAGTTTCATATCCTCACCACCTTCCAAGCACACCCCACAGCCTCCTGCGCTCCAAGGATTAAAGTTCTAGCCTGCTCAACCTATCCCCGCAGCTCAGGCCTTTGAGCTTCGGCAAAAACCTCGTGAATCTTCTCTGCTCGCTTTCCAGCCGAATGATTCTTGATCATCAGCCAGTAACTTTGTCCAAGGCTGGTGTTACAGGTGGAGCAAGTGACACGGGGATGCCTGTGGAACATTATGGCATTGAATCAGTTCAAATAACATTGAAAAGGACATTTGGACAGGGCAGACGGATAGGAAAGGTTTAGAGGGAGATGGGTCAAATGCAAACTGATTGGATTTTAGGGGCGACGCAGTGTCGCAGCGTAGAGTTGCTTCCTTACAGCGCCAAAGATCCTGGGTTGATCCTGGCCACGGGTGCTGTCTGTACGGAGTTTGTACATTTTCCTTGCCACCGTGTGAGTTTCCTCCCTCGCTCCAAAGACATACAATTGGCTTCTGCAAATTGTCCTGTGTGTGTAGCGTACTGTTAGTGCATGAGGCGCTCGCTGGTCACTGGTCAGCACAGTCGGTAGGCTGCAGATCATGTCTCCACGCTCTATCCAGTCTACTGTCTAATCCAGAACCAGGGGCCACAGTTTACGAATAAGGAGTAAGCCATTTTGAACGGAGACGAGGAAACATTTTTTCTCACACAGAGAGTGGTGAATCTGTGGAATTCTCTACCTCATAAGGCGGTGGAGGCAGGTTCTCTGGATACTTTCAAGAGAGCCGGATAGGGCTCTTAAAGATAGTGGTCAGGGGATATGGGGAGAAGGCAGGGATGGGGTAGTGATTGGGGATGATCAGCCAAGATTACATTGAATGGCGGTGCTGGCTCGAAGGGCCAAATGGCCTACTCCTGCACCTATTGTTTAATCTTGGAAGGCATGGACAAGTTGGGCTGAAGGGCAAAGGCTAGATTCCTATCCTTTTGACATTTGCTCACTCTGTCTTACTCCCAGCAAATGCCCTCCTACACTAATACCAGTATATTACTGGTATACAACTGGGGGGTAATATTTGTATACAAGTGTAATATAGGTTCAGATGTCTATGTTTTTGCTCCTCTGTCAAGTTCCCCGGTGCAATATCCAAAATTCCAACTCCCAACACTGTGCCATTCCTCAATTTTCAACCACATTAAGTTTATTTGAAGTGTTTCCCTTTAAGCAAGCTAGCCTTAATTGGAGCAGTACCCTCATAATAGTTATGATGCATCTAGCCACTGAACATCATGGATAATGATGACTGGACATTGCATACTGAGTGGATCGTAGAGGGGAGGCACAAGGAGCTACACATGTTAGTTTACACAAAAAAGTGCTGGAGTAATTAACAGGTCAGACAGCAATCTCTAGAAGACATGCATAAGTGACATGGTTTGGGGTTGGGGTTGGGACCCTTATTCAGTCTGAAGTGCCAACATTTGAAATGTCATCTAGCTTCTCCAGAGATGCTGCCTGACCTGCTGAGATACTCCAGCACTATGTGTCGAGTGGAGGCAGGTCACTACCCAGATTGCACAGGTTAGTCCTACTATGCATTCCCTAAAGTCATAGAATGGAGGCCCTTTGCAACCCCTTATTCATGTCTGCCAGTGAAGAAACATTGTTATTCTGGTCTACATCTGAAAAGATTTCACCACACAAAAAGGTGAGGGGAATTACAAGTGACGACAAAGAAGCAAATCTACACAGAATGTAAAGTATGAGCTGGTAACAAATGTCATCATTCCATTAAAAATATTCCTTTCCCCTGACAGATGTGTGTTGTAGTGATAACATTGAGCAGGATGCCTGAATGTCTCACACGACACACAGAGATGGGCACCACAGGTCACACTTGACATGAATACAAGACACACTCGTAGGCTGCAGTTCAAATTGGTGGGATTATGTGCCTAACAATTATTAAAATTGCTTTTTTCGATTGTTTACACAATTGTGAAGGCTGCAAATTTAAAAGGCTTGACATTTCCAGATCCAAATTTAAGTTCAAGATCAAAACTCTTGTTGCATTGCAATCTGTTACTAAATTTGTAATGTTTATTTTCTTACACGTGTAAAACAGCTATGATTTAATTAGCAAAGACAAGCTTGGAATAACAGTGAATTTTACAACGGTAATATTGTATGAAATGCTTGTTGGATTTGATTATATTAAGACACACAGAATGAACGAGAAATTATGGAGAATTTACAAACATCTATATTTAATGTGTTAGGAAATATGGCAAGAGGGGGAACAGCTTATGACATTGATTTATACAAAGCCATTCATTTCAGGCAATGGGAGATACACACCACAGTTTTACAAGATTAAAGGTTCCTTACGAAGTACAGAAATGACGGACAAATCAAGCTGAGTAATATGACATAAAACAGCATAAAGTCCACGCATTGGTGATGAATTATTTTCAGACCACCTCTGGATAATGTACCAATGAATGTTTGCATAAGGCATTTTAGTCACTGATAAATTCTTCTCAAATCACAACATATGCAACATGCAAGAATCATTTCTTCCAAAACTGCAAAGAACTTGCAGAAAAATTTCCATTCCACAATGTGTCGTAAAATTAAGATTTTTTTTTTTTTTTAGCCATTATCATTATCATACTCTTTACAAATTAGGGAGCTTTTCTTAAAAGATTTTACAGTAACTAAATTTTGACAGGTACAGCAGAGAGAGCAAACTGAAAAAACTAGGCAAGCAGTTTTTGACAGTGGAGTTGTAATCAAGTCTCGTATGTACACCTTACAGTTTGGGCAAGAGCCATGAATATTTTTAGCATCTTGATTTTCCTTGTTGTATAATTTATACTCACATGTACTAGCAAATTAATCGGTCGAACCACTGTCACAACAAAATTAATCCATATTAGCTTCTAATGTTGCTCACAGAGTAATACTGTATTGCATATCCAATTCATGCCTAGAGAAATATAGATTCATTTCTGGTTAAGTACCAATGACATCATGGCTTTACAAAAATGATCACCATGTTACTTCATGCACCATTTAACATCAATCCAAAAGTGGAAGAGACACTGTTTAGCTTAAACTTTGCCCATTATGATGGTTCTTTCAAACTTCTGAACATGCTTGTGTTTTTGTAATCCTTTCCAAATTGCTACGACTTTACTATGATTGAGGTGAGAGTAAAACGGCAATACTTAAAAAAAACCCAAAAAAACAGCGCTCTGAAACAGGAACGGCAGCTTAAATGATTCAGATCAGGAGGTAGAAATGTTATTCTTTACCAGTAGCTGACAGGACAAGCAACGTGGCCCATACTGATGGTCAGAAAATTCTCTCGTCCAGAAAGTCATGGTTGCAATATGAAATTCAGCCCATTGGTTCTGAGTGGTGGGGGCCTGTTCAATGCAAGCAGTGACTTGAGGCACACGGACTGACATGTCTCCCCACAGTTGAAGGAGAGCGCAAATATTTGCCATCAAGAAATGCAAGTCAGGTAATTTTAGAACTGGCTTTGGGATGGAACCTTGATTTGTGTACAAGACTGTTTTAACCAACTAAACTTTAGGAAGTCACAGGATTAGGGTGGGGGTGGGTCTTATAATGGTGTGGGATGTCCACACCACAGACATCCCTTCCCCAAACTGTCTGAAGAAGGATTTTGGCCCGAAACATTGCCTATCTCCTTCGCTCCATAGATGCTGATGCACCCGCTGAGGTTCTCCAGCATTTTGTGTACCCCCCCCTTCCCCAAACTCATTGTCTGGTGTTTGGTACCCCTGGTGGCTGGCAGTCATCTGTTACTGCTGGATGTTAAAGAGTCAGGCAAGCTGTTAATTTTGTCAGTATACAAGCAAGATGAATGTCAGTCTTATCGCCTTCCCACCTGTCCTACAGCAAGTAAACGCACAAGTAATTACAATCTCCTTGTATAACCGAAGGTTAGATAAAGGTATTGCCATCTGCGTTCCATCCTTGCATTCCAGCCAAATCTCCCTTAAATTTCTCTACAACCAAACACACATGCTTGATATTCTCTGTGTGTGATAGAACTGAGACTATTGATCAATTGTTGGCTATAGCATGTTTGTATGAGGTACCTCAAGCTCAGCTTTTTGGTGGGGGGGGGTAGGAGGAGTGTTAATACGTGATATTTTGAAGAGCTTAACACTTAAAATAGCAGATGAGGAAAGAATGAATGGAGTTCAGCTGTAGTACCATCAGTAGCAATAACTTGTTCCTTCAGCTACGAGGTGGAAACCGACAACTGAAAATCAGATTTTGCGTTTGTTTCTTCCAAGCCTTTGTTCCTTTGTCCTGTATTTAACACTTAATATTCAAAGCTTGTACATTTAAAATATAGCCTCTGCAGAACGGAGGGATTTAATTAAGTAATACATCAATGCATTTGCGTGACTTGCATGTATGCTGTAGAATTTTTTTTTGCTAGATGTTTTGGGCATTTTAAAAAGAGTGCTATCACTGACAGATCAGTTTCGTTTGAGATGGAGAGGGAACAATACGGCACTAAGGTTACACGCATCAAAACACACCCATTCATTATCAGATAGATCTGAAAGGCTGCCACAATTCTTCTCAATTGGCATGATCCACCACAACAGTTTGACGACCGTCCTTAAAGTGGAACACTCAATCAGATTACAACAACGCGTCATTGATATTGTACTAGCTGGCCAGGCTGCCCGCTGACTGACTTAGGGTGCTCTCAGCTGCTACTGTGCCGATGATTATTTAAACCACTGAGATAATCCACAATGTGAAATAGCAACTGTGAACGCAGCAGTAACATGTTCAATAGTGCTAGACTAACACTGATCAGAAAGTGGCATCAATCTGATGTTGCAATTACTGCATACTGCTGAATTCAGTTGTTTAAGACTCCATGCATTGCCTTCCTCATGAGGTTTTAACTAGATAGAAAATTAGTCTCCATAAAACAGCCGAACTGCTCTCCTTAGCAGCTGATTTAATTTGATGTTCTCCGCACTGATCTTTACACAGACGCCAGATGGACAACTTCTCATGGATAAATCCACCAGGGTTAAAATGAAGGTGATTCTGCTAAAGAGAATTTTGCAATTGAGCCCAGATTATATTTAACGATCATTCTCAAAGTGTGGCATGGGGCAGCGTATGCCGATGTAAAGGCAATAAATATTGAGGACATAAATAAGAGCATCGCACTCTGGTCAGAAACTGTACCCTTGAGAATCGAGTGGTTAGGCTGCCCAGATGGCAATACCTTTATCTAACCTTCGGTTATACAAGGAGATTGTAATTACTTGTAGCTGTGCGTTAGGTGCAAACTGTTAAAAAAAAGTGATGAGCGTGAAATTAGCTTTCTTGCAAAATCTACATCTGCCATCTTGAATCATGACATCTGCCGACTCAGGCGACCACATCAGAGTCAATTGACACCCTCACAATAACAATACCCAATGATTAAATCCTTACTTTACATTTGGCTGGAAGTTCAACACTTGACATTCCAGAGTAGCAAATAAAATTAAGCCAAATAATAAACAGGAATAATTCTGTGTGCTAGTGCGACTATATATCCAAATCCCTTCTGGAAATGTACTTCCACTAACCAATTAACCTCTATAAATAATCCCAAAGCCTCAGTGACAATGTACATTCTTGTGCTGACATTGTGTGGTATGGAGATAAGGTGGTCGGCAGGCAATTATCTACAGAGTTCCCTGGTGGTTAGACTCTAACCTCAACTGGTAGACACAAGTGCTGGAGAAACTCAGCGGGTGCGGCAGCACCTATGGAGCGAAGGAAATAGGCAATGTTTCGGGCCGAAACCAGTCTGAAGAAGGGTCTCGACCCGAAACGTTGCCATTTCCTTCGCTCCATAGATGCTGCCGCTGAGATGCTGCCTCACCCGCTGAGTTCCTCCAGCACTTTTGTCTACCTTCGATTTTCTAGCATCTGCAGTTCCTTCTCTAACCTCATCTGCGTGGCCGAGAAGGTTGCATAACAAACACTCCACACAATCACTTCCCCCAGTGAGAAAGGGAAGAGTCTGGAGTGCTTCCTCCCCAGCTTGCATCTTCTTGGGAGTCCGGTTAGACAAACAACCATTAACGGAGGACTCGTCTGCAAGTCACTGGATTGTACCGTACCATTGAAGGGTTTGGCAGCTTCCAGTATCTCACTAAATGGTGCCCCATCCTTCATGCTGTGCCTGGATTAACAAAAACCTTAACGATAATTTCAGCAAATGTAGCTGAAAAGGACAGCAACGATCAATGCAGGTACTAGTCTGAAAACATCACTTGTGTTAAAGAAGGAACTGCAGATGCTTGAAAATCGAGGGTGCACAAAATGCTGGAGAAACTCAGCGGGTGCAGCAGCAGTGAAGAGTTTCGGCCCGAAATGTTGCCCATCTCATTTGCACCACAGATGCTGCCTCACCCGCTGAGTTCCTCCAGCATTTTGTGAAAACATCACTTAGTCAGGCTAGGCAAAAAATGCTGGAGAAACTCAGCGGGTGCAGCAGCAGTGAAGAAGGGTTTCGGCCTGAAATGCTGTCCATCTCCTTTGCTCCATAGATGCTGCCTCACCCGCTGAGTTCCTCCAGCATTTTTGTCGACCTTCGATTTTTCCAGCATCTGCAGTTCCTTCTTAAACACTTAGTCAGGCTAATTATTTTGCACTACCACAGGTTGACATTCACTCCCTGAGCCAACGAGATGTCTTTCCTTGATGTAGCGGTTACTAAAAACTCCCTTCAATTCAAGCAACAAATCAAAGAGGTTTAGATTGTGTAAATGTTCAGTAACAGAGTAAAATTACGGGTGTTGTCAGTAATAGTGTCTTTAAATACAAAGAGCAGCAGACCGGAATGTAAAGAACAGGAACATACTGTCAATGAAATAAATAGTTCCCCCGCAATACTTCATTTCCAAACACAGAACCATTCACTTCCTGTACTGAACAGAAATAAACATTTTATACTGTTCGCAAAACTAATCGGCCGCAAAATATTTTAAGCGGATTTGTATTGCTCGTAATCTTCAACAGTGTATTGTGACACATCCCAGGGCGTGGGATCAGAGGAGTTATCTTGAGTGACATTGCTTTGTACATTAATACTGATGATCGAGGCCACTGGTCTACAGTTTCACTAAAAAATGGATGGAGCCGTGGAATGTGATCCCTCGGACTTGTTCAGCTGTCGCAAGTCAGTGGCCTGATTTGGTTTTCATTTAAACCTCGGGTCACCAGCTGGCTGAAGTGACTGGTAGGTACTTCATGCAAACTTGAATGGCAAAACAATGACAACTCCATTCATCTTTCACTAGGACCCCAGGTGGACTTGACACCGTCTGTCTCAACCCTAGATGACAAGAAACTAACTCCGCCGTGGTCCCATGGCTTTGTAATATGTGCAAACTGGTAAATGTACCTAACGCATTGGATAATTTAACAAAAATGCATGGAAAAATTAGCATCTCTGTTACAATCTCTTCTACCAAACTAGTTTCTCATGTTATGCTCCATAATTAACGTCAAGGGAAGGATAACTTATCTGTGGGAAGGCAGGAAGGCAAAACACAGCACAAACTAGTCTTCTATGATGTTTATGTTAGCATTACATACATACATTCCCTGGTTGTTTTTTCTCTGTGATAAGATGAATCCAAAATACTGCAGGTCAGGTCTCTAACCTGGCTCTCAACGAGTCCAAACTGGCACCAAATGCAAATTGTTGCCTTTCTAGTATTATTAAAACATTGAGCAAACTAAACATTGAAGGAAACACACTTATTGCACTTAACTCATTCATTAATTCAACTACACATATCTTTGTTGTGAATACCACTCGGGGCTCACAACAAGCTTTTTGCTTCAATAAATTCTCTCAGTTCCATCGTACATATATTATTGATTCTAAATACAGCATCTGCAATTTTTCAATCAAGAGCTCCACTGGAGTTGTTCATGAGTAAAACCGAAAGCCATGTGATGCGACGAGGAACATACCTATCTTCAAACGGAGATAGGTCCTGGTACAAGATTATGAATTGGCATATGATGGTTTAGACAGTAATTTGCAAGAATGCACGATATTGAAAATGACTCCAAAAGCTGGCAACAGCAATGAGCTGTTGATTGCTCCAGCAAATATCCTTGATGCCTACTTAATAACTTTCAACACAAACAATTGCGGTCTTCCTGCCTGGGTTAATTTACATGCACCATCCCAATTATGCTGTCTGATTGATTTATTGTGCCACAACACTGATAGCAACAAAAGTAACTAGTCAACAGAAATAACTATGCTGACATTCTGAAACAAACCTAAAATAAGTGACCCTGAATAGTTTTAATAACATATCATTCAACTTCTAAGTTTAACAAAAAAAGTCTTATTTATAGATCAAGTACGTCTTTGTGAAGGTGCTGCTTCCAACAGTACCACTTATTCTGTAAACGTGGCAAATTTCAGATAAAAGCTAGTCTTCCCCCCCCCTCACCCCCTCACCCTCCGCAAACAGCTTCTGGTAATAAACAGTACACAGTAGATCTTGAGATTGGTGATGTTATTTATATTACATACAGGACAAATGCCTTAACCATGCACAGCATTACAGTTTCACATATAACATTATTGTACAAAAATAACAATGACACCGTGTATGGGTAAATGTCTAGCAGTTACACATATTCTGTGCATTTTTTTTTAATAAACTAAGGAACCCAAATTAAATTAAACCAAAAAAAACCTCCAAATTGTTGACAACACTGGATTTCAATTAGGAGTTGTCAGCACACAGTATGTTAGATGAAATGAGGGCACGCAGATACCAAAACAAAACTAATTAATGGGCCAGTCATTTTTTTTTTCTGTGTTAAGCAACTTGATCTCAAACAGTCAATTTAGTACAGAGGCATCATTCCATGAATGGATGAGGGCATGCTACTGGGGGTACAAGTGCCATAAATATTACTTTAGGCTCTCATTATTCTCAATAAAAAATATTTTACCATTTGGTATAACTACTCTGCACTGTAGCAGACCAAGCCCTACACTCATAGCCTTTATTGTTAATGATGCCCCTGAAGGTGGAACGGTAAGGTCCACTTCTAGCCAGCAACAGGAATGCTCTCAGAAGTTAGCATTCCATCATCAGGCAAGTGAAACACTACATTTTGTTCACGTTCTGTCGATTTTTTTGTTTTTTTTGTGTGTTTTTTTTGTTAGAAGCCCGTTATATAGCAATAGGCCTCCAGAGATGAGCAACAGATGTACACCAACCAAAGCAGAGTGAAGGCTGCTGAGGTTATAAGCTTGGCAGTCCGTGGTCCTCCCAACTCGCCACCAATTTCCGGCTTCCTTCGGTACAGTAACACACCAAAGTTTATGAAAGCAAATATGGTATAGAGCGTGACGGAAAAGGCAAGGTTTCCAGGCTGCACCTCAAAATCCTTTCCCTGAGCATTCCAATAGATTGCTGCAACTGTCCACGCCACTCCTATTCCCAAGAAAATATTCACAGCATTGCTCCCGGTCACATTACCAATAGAAGCATCAGCGTACTGGTCTTGAATTGCGGCTACTTTGCTGGCAAAGGTATCTGTAAAAGAGAAAGCAAAATGCACTCTTTAGTATTTGCAGTATCCACTCAAATAATAACATTTTCCTAAATTCATATGCATTGAAAGATTATTTTGATCACATTACCACCGATTCATAGCTTGCTGATCCAACAGTATTTTTGTGGACAAACACAAGAAGAAATAGTAACTTCAAGCAAGGGTCAGAGCAGCAATGACCACAGAGGGTTCATGAAAACAATTTTATTTAGTTAATCATTGCCATGTACACTGAGGTACAGTGAATGTTTTTTTGTTGCCTGCTATCCAGTCAGCGGAGACAATACACGATTACAATCAAGCCATTTACAAAGTCAAAGTCAGTTTTATTCGTCACATGCAACTGAAGGTGCAGTGAAATGAATTTGCCAGCAGCGATACACTTAAAAAGAACACACAATACACAATAGAATTTAATACAAACAACCACCACAGCATTCCTCGCTGTGGTGGAAGGCACAAAGTTCAGGCAGTCCTCCTCCTTTGTTCACCCGTGGTCGGGGCCATGAACGGTCGAACACACTCCTCGGCTTGGAGGTCCCGACTCGACACTTTCCTACCAGAGACCCCGGCTTCAGCACCTGATAAGCAAACTGGTTCCATTGGGCCTCAGCACCCCCTTGTGTAACTGGCTACTGGACTTCCTCACTGACAGACTCCAGTCAGTGAGGGTTGGAAATAACACCTCCAACATCATCTCTCTGAGCACTGGCTCCCCTCAGGGCTGTGTCCTGAGTCCACTGCTGTTTATCCTGATGACCCACGTTATTGTGCCAGGTTTAGTACAAACCACATCATGAAGTACGCAGATAACACAACAGTGGTGGGCCTCATCAGGGACGACAATGAGCTGGCTTACAGGGAGGAGGTGAAACAACTGGTGGACTGGTGCAATACAAACAACCTGATCCTGAATGTCGAAAAAACAAAGGAGGTCATCGTCGACTTCAGGAAAACCCGGCACAGTCCCACACCACTTCACATCAATGACAGCGATGTGGAGGAGGTCAGTAGCACTAAGTTCCTGGGGGTGCAGATCACTAACAGTCTGACCTGGTCAAATAACATCTCATCAACAGTTAAGAGAGCGCAGCAGCGGTTGCACTTTCTGCGCTGGATGAGAAGAGCTCACCTCCCCCATCCCGTCCTCACTACTTTCTACAGGGGCACCATAGAGAGTGTTTTGACCAGCTGTATCTCTGTCTGGTTTAGGGACTGTAAAGCCTCCGACTGGAAGTCCGTGCAGTGAGTGGTGAGGACAGCGGAAAAAATCGGGACCTCGCTCCCCTCAATCGGGGATATTGCGACCAAACGTTGCGTGTCTAAGGCCAGCAGTATTATAAAAGACCCCACACGTCTCCATCACGGACTGTTCACTATGCTGCCCTCGGGCAAAAGATATCGTAGCATAAGGAGCAGAACATCAAGGTTCTGCAACAGCTTCTTCCCACGAGCCATCAGACTCCTGAATGCCATGTCATTGGCTGCCACCATTGTCTATTTATCCTTTTTATCCATGTTTATCCATGTTTATCCTTCTGTTAATTATCGTGTTGCACAGGGAGCCAAATGCAACGGAATTTCGTTTGGAACTGCATATATCGATGTATTTCTAAATGACAATAAAGTTTGTTTGACTTGACTTTGAGTTTAGGATGTTATCGGCCGCAGGCCGTTGTTCAGAGCTCTTCCCCGACGAGGAATTCCAAGCTCTGGACGGTAAGTCATTTAGCACAGGATAAAGTCCAGCAGGTTAAAGATAGTCCAAGGATCTCCAATAAGGTAGATGTTAGGTCAGGACAGTTCTCTAGTTGATAAGATGGTTTAGTTGCTTGATAACACCTGGGAAGAAACTGTCCCAGAATCTGGAGGTGCTCGTTTTCACACTTCTATACCTCTTGCCTGATGGGAGAGGGGAGAAGAGAGAGTGGCCGGGTTGAGACTGGTCCTTGATGATGCTGCTGGCCTTGCCGAGACCCAACCCGACACGTCACCCATTCCTTCTCTCCAGAGATGCTGCCTCACCCGCTGAGTTACTCCAGCATTTTAACCAGCATCTGCTGTTCCTTCTTACACAGGGATAGGTGACGTTTTGGGTGGGGACAAGTCTGAAGAACTGTCCCGACAAACATGGATTGTTTTCTCTAGAGCGCTAGAAGTTGAAGGGAAACCTAATAAAAGTGTATAAAAGTTATGAGTGGTATAAATAGGGTAGACAGTCAGAACCTTTTTCCCAGGCGAGAAATACCAATGACTAGATGGCATAGCTTTAAGGAGAGGGGGTAAAGTTTAAAGGAGATATGCAGAATGGTTATTTTATTTAACACAACTGTTGTGCAGCTGGAGCATGCTGCCGGGGAGATGGTGGTGGCAGATGCAATTGTGGTGTTTAAGAGGCTTTTAAATATGGATATACAGGGCAAGGAGGGATATAGACAATATGCAATAGGCAATAGGTGCAGGAGTAGGCCATTTGGCCCTTCGAGCCAGCACCGCCATTCAATGTGATCATGTGTTCTTGAAAGTATCCAGAGAACCTGCCTCCACCGCCCTCTGAGGCAGAGAATTCCACAGACACACAACTCTGTGTGTGAAGAAGTGTTTCCTCGTCTCCGTTCTAAATGGCTTACCCCTTATTATTAAACTGTGGCCCCTGGTTCTGGACTTCCCCAACATCGGGAACATGTTTACTGCCTCGAGCGTGTCCAAACCCTTAATAATCTTGTATGTTTCAATTGTCTTTCTGCTGACTGGATAGCACGCAACAAAAGCTTTTCACTGTACCTCAGTACACGTGGCAATAAACTAAACTGTAACTGTGCAGGCAGAGGAGATAGTATAACAATGCATGGACATTGTGGGCTGAAGGGCCTGCTCTTGTGCTGTAATGTACTATGTTCTAGGCTCTAAATAGAGAACATGAGAAATAGAACGTATAACTCCACGAGGAGTGCTTATATGAGATTGAAAAGAACAAAATTACCAGCGAATTCACAAAGAAATATTGAGATTCAAACCAGAAGATGGATTAAAATAAAATCATACTCAGAATATAATTTTGCAATATAGGCACTACAATTTTTATCCCTTAGTCTTCTTCGATCACAGTATTACTTTATTAATTCCATGAGAGACATGCAATATACACTGAAGCATGTTTCTCAAAATCCCCATGCATTATACATTGAATTTCTAATCAGACACCAGGATATTCATTTAGCAGATTGCATGCTTACATTAAGAGATAAATGACCAACTACTCAGTTTTGTACGTTGACTGAAGGACAAATGCCGATCGGGGCATGATTCTCCAACCGGCACGGTTGGAACTTTAATACCCATTCAAACTTGGACAGCAGATAGATGGACCTCAGTTAAAAATCACTCCAAGCATTAATATATCCTACACCAGCGCATTATGCTGTCATGTGCATGAATTCATTGAACTGTATTACATTGCCAAGGCTATTTCTACAACATTCCTAAACATCCATCACTAAGGAATCAGGAAGCTGGAGATATCCCTTGCAAGGCATACAATGCACTTTAAATATTACTGTTGCTCCTTCATCCTCAATGGTCTAAATCTGGAAACAGATTTAAAAGACATTTGGACAGGTACATAGATAGGATAGGTTTAGAGGGATGTGGACGGGTGGGACTAGTGTAGATGGGCACGTTGGTTAGGTGGCCAAGTTGGGCCGAAGGGCCTGTTTCTACGCTGTATGCTTCTATGACCTCTTGCCTAATGTCATTGAGTATCTGTCAAGACCATAAAACACAGAAGTAAAATGAGGCCATTCGGTCTATCAAGTCTACTCCACTATATCATTATGGCGATTTATGTTTCCCTCTTGTCCATTCTCCTGCCTTCTCCCTGCAACCTTTGACAGCTTTACCAATCAAGAATCTATTATTCTCCAATTTATGAATACCTAATAGGTACTGATTGGGGATGATCAGCCATAATCACATTGAATGGCGGTGCTGGCTCGAAGGGCCGAATGGCCAACTCCTGCACCTACTGTCTAATGACTTGGCTTCCACAGCCATCTGTGGCAATGAATCCCATAAATTTACCATCCTCCGGCTAAAGAAATTCTTCATCTCCATTCGAAGACAACTGGAGTTCAAGGTCATGGCTCAACATAGCCTTTTCAAAGGGATGCATATCGAGTCTGCACAGTAAACTTGATTCCTGATAAATCCACCACTGTACATAGGCACAAGATGAACTTGGGGACCAAAGCAGTTCATATTAGTTCAAAGATAGATACTAAATGCTGGAGTAACTCAGCAGGACAAGCAGCATCTCTGGAGAGAAGGAATAGCTGACGTTTCGGGTCGAGACCCTTCTTCAGTCTAATCTAGTCAGGCAGATGCTTCCTGTCCCACTGACTTACTCCAGCATGTTGTGTCTATCTTCGGTTTATAGACAATACACAATAGGTGCAGGAGTAGGCCATTCGGCCCTTCGAGCCATCACCACCATTTTAACCAGCATCTGCAGTTCCTTCCTACTACACACTTCATATTAGTTTAATATTAATTTCACATCAACCCATCTGTTAGTCTGCAGTAGTTAAAGGCAAAAGTACACCAGAAGAGGAAACTGGAATACAAGAGGCAACTGGAATTCACATAATGTCTTCAACGTGGCAAAATGAGCCAGAGCATTTCACACGTAAACGAAACCTGACGGCACCTTGGAGGAGATGGTAGGATCATAACACAACATTTTCCAAAGGCCAAACCTGCATTTCAGAGGTGAGAAGTGGAAAAGTATGAGGAATACACATTTTGGGTTCTTGACCACTAAATGCATGAGCCAACTCCACTCCAGAGATGCTGCCTGACCCGCTGAGTTACTCCAGCACTCTGTGAAACGTCACCTATCCATGTTCTCCACAGATGCTGCCTGACCCACTGAGTTACTCCAGCACTCTGTGAAACGTCACCTATCCATGTTCTCCACAGATGCTGCCTGACCCGCTGAGTTACTCCAGCACTCTGTGAAACGTCACCTATCCATGTTCTCCACAGATGCTGCCTGACCCACTGAGTTACTCCAGCACTCTGTGGAACGTCACCTATCCATGTTCTCCACAGATGCTGCCTGACCCGCTGAGTTACTCCAGCACTGAGAAACGTCACCTATCCGCATTCTCCACAGATGCTGCCTGACCCGCTGAGTTACTCCAGCACTCTGTGAAACGTCACCTATCCATGTTCTCCACAGATGCTGCCTGACCCGCTGAGTTACTCCAGCACTCTGTGAAACGTCACCTATCCATGTTCTCCACAGATGCTGCCTGACCCGCTGAGTTACTCCAGCACTCTGTGAAACGTTACCTATCCATGTTCTCCACAGATGCTGCCTGACCCGCTGAGTTACTCCAGCACTTTGAATGGCACCCCAACCACCCCCTCTCCGGGCACCTTCCCTTGCAACTGCAGGAAATGCTACACTTGTCGCTTTACCTCCCCCCTTGACTCCATTCAAGGACCCAAGCAGTCTTTCCACGTGCGGCAGAGGCCCAACACATCCGTTCGGTTCGCAATAACCAACCTGATCTCACAGTGGCTCAGCACTTCAACTCCCCCTCCCATTCCCAATCCGACCTTTCTGTCCTGGGCCTCCTCCATGGCCAGAGTGAGTCCCACCGTAATTTGGAGGAGCAGCACCTCATATTTAGCTTGGGCAGTTTACACCCCAGCGGTATGAACATTGACTTCTCCAATTTCAGATAGTCCTTGCTTTCTCCCTCCCCTTCCCAGCTCTCCCACAAACCACTGTCTCCGCCTCTTCCTTTTTTCTTCCCGCCCCCCCACCCTCACATCAGTGTGAAGAAGGGTCTCGACCCGAAACGTCGCATATTTCCTTCGCTACATAGATGCTGCCTGCCTCACCTGCTGAGTTTCTCCAGCATTTTTGTCCACCAGCACTTTGAATACTTTGTTTTCAGTTGACAGGAGAATTAAAAATGTATGGTAGTGGCACTAGTAATACAAAATAAATCAACTGGAGCTTGAAAAGAGCACGATACACAAGAGGAATGAACAGATGAAGCTACATAGATTAAACTAACACACAAAAATGAAGCAATTACACTACAGGAAGTGCACTACAGATATACAAATAGACTGAAGGCAAGAGCAAATTTACAGTACGCGCGAAAGCACGACAAAAATGCTTCAATTATCCTATTATCTATTGGCATAGTTGGTGTGAAAGGAACAGAGAATGAGAGTCAATATGTAATGTTCAATCAAGACATTGGTGGAGACACGTAGAAAATATATTAAATGGATAGGTTTTGTGGAGGCGATCATAATGCCGTTAGATTTAACAGTTATGGAAAAGGAATACAAAATAAGGTAAAGGTTATACACCAGGCTGGCATCAGTTTTATAGACCCATTCACCTTCATTTAACTGTGCCTTGTCTGCTTTTGCTCAGCCTTACAAAAGGGACATTGAGGGATATTTAAATTAATCTCAAATGAATGAAAATTGCAAAAACTAGTGGTCAGAGCTTCAAGGTGAGAGGGGCACAATTTAAGGACAACTTTTGTTTTGTTTGTCTTTTAAACAGAGGGTGATGGGCTTAGAATGTACTGCCGGGATGGTGGAGGTGGATAGGATAGTGGAGTTTAAGAGGCTTTTACATAGGCACGTGGATATGCAAAGAATGGAGGCTAGACAAAAATGCTGGAGAAACTCAGCGGGTGAGGCAGCAACAATGGAGCGAAGGAAATAGGTGATGTTTCAGGTCGAGACCCTTCTTCAGACTGATGAGGGGGTGGGGGGGCGGGAAGAAGAAAGGAAGAGGCGGAGACAGTGGGCTGTGGGAGAGCTGGGAAGTGGAGGGGAAAGAGGGAGAAAGCAGGGACTACCTGAAATTGGAGAAGTCAATGTTCATACTGCTGGGGCGTAAACTACCCAAGCTCAATATGAGGTGCTGCTCCTCCAATTTACGGTGGGACTCACTCTGGCCATGGAGGAGGCCCAGGACACAAAGGTTGGATTGGGAATGGGAGGGGGAGTTGAAGTGCTGAGCCACCGGGAGATCAGGTTAGTTATTGCGAACTGAGCGGAGGTGTTGGGCAAAGCGATCGCCAAGCCTGCGCTTGGTCTCACCGATGTAGAGCAGCTGACACCTAGAGCAGTGGATGCAATAGATGAGGTTGGAGGAGGGATATGTATACCGTGCAGGCAGAGGAGAATAGCTCAACACAGCCCCATAATCGGCACAGACATTGTGGGCTACAGGGCCGAGTGAGTAACAAAAGAAACAAGTTCAAGGAAGGATCAAATCAACAAGTCTCCAAGTTAAGCTAGTGTACGGACAAGGCAAAGACAATGAGAAGCTCATGCAACAGCAGAAATCTCTGGGCAAATTTACTCAGTGCAAGAGGGCAAGTAGGAGAAGAATTAGGAAATTGGGGAAGTTTTGTAGCTGCATTCATGGGGGGGGGGTGGGGGTGACACACACGTTGGGGGCAGCGGGTAGAGTTGCTGCCTTGCAACGCCAGAAATTTGGGTTAGATCCTGACTGCGGGTGTTGTCGAGAAATTACGGTAAACCTATGAACTTTAATAAATTTAATTTCATAATTTCTGTAAATCCAGCTATTAAAATGTTCATAATGGCATTATAATGGGAAGCCTATTTAAGGGCAGCACGGTGGTGCAGTGGTAGAGTTGCTGCCTCACAACACCAGAGACCCGGGTTTGATCCCGACTAGGGGTGCTGTCTGTGTGCAGTTTACACATTATCCCTGTGGCCGCCTGGGTTTTCTCCAGGAGCTCAGGTTTCCTCCCACACTCCAAAGATGTACAGGTTTGTATGTTAATTAGCTTTGGTAAAAAAATGTAATTATCCCTAGTATATGCGATTGTGCTAGTGTTCAGGGTGATCACTGGTTGGCATGGACTCGGTGGGCCGAAGGGCCGGTTTCCACATTGTATTTCTGAACTAAACATAGAAGAACAAGTTAATGCTGCTTCATTGGTTCAGAACAAGTGCAAATATTTGATGGAAAAAACAGTAATAAAGGATGTATTAAGTGGCAAAGCATTTTTGAAAATGCTTAAATTGTTAAATCTACATGAAATTCCAGGCTGCCAGAAGTGGCATAGCAGGAACTTTGATTGATGGAAAGGCACAGAATGGAAACAGGCCCTTCGGCCCACCAAGTCCACGCTGACAATCGATCACCCGTTCACACTAGTTCTATGTTACCCCACTTTCTCATCCACTCCCCACACATTAGGGGCAATTTTAAAGAGGCCAATACATCTACAAACCTCCACGTCTTTGGGATATGAGAGGAACCTGGAGCACTCCAAGGAAACCCATGCGGTCACAAGAACAGCACACTGACAGCAGCTTTCAAACCTGGGACTCTGACAGAGGCAGCAGCTCTACCAGCGGCCTTTGCGTCAACATAAATAATGTTTTATAATTTAAACTTACCGTTTTTAATTATTTCTATTCAGATCTCCTCTGCACAGATTATATGCGATTAACAAGCCTTCACTTCTAACTCTCAACCAGCACCCTAAAGTTATTAGTCCCTCTGCCTCCACCTAATCACCAGTCATTTTGCTCACTCCTCCCTTTGTGTGCAACTTAACAGGTTTTATTTCTGACATGGACACAAAGTGCTGGAGTAACTCAGTGGTAGATACAAATGCAGGGGAAACTCAGCGGGTAATCTGCCCAACCGAGTCCGTCTCTATCCACGGTGCTGACAGAACAGAGGAATCTGGGAAATCCATGGGTGGAGGAATCTGCTTCATAACCAATAACAACTGGTGCAACCCTGGAAATATCAAGATGCGTTCCCGTTCCTGCTCGCCGGACCTGGAGCACCTGACGATCTCATGCCGCCCATTCTACCTTCCCTGGGAGTTCGGCTCCGTGATCGTCACAGCCGTCTACATTCCACCTCATGCGGACACCGAGGTGGCACTATCGGCCCTACACAATGTGCTATGTCGACATCAAAACAAGTACCCGGATGCGGCTATGGTGGTGGCTGGAGATTTTAATAAATCAAATCTCAAGAAGGTCATGCCGAACTTCTACCAACTCGTGGAAGGGCTACAAGGCTGTTTCACTCCCGCCCCGAGGAAAATCTGACCACACTGCCATTTTCCTGCTGCCGGAGTACAAACAGAGGATAGTTTGGGAAGCGGTAGAGACGAGGGACGTAAAGCGGTGGTCCGACCAGTCAGAGGCCATGCTGCAAGATGCACTGAGCGATGTCGACTGGAATATGTTCCAAGCAAGTTCCAGTGACGTCAGTGAGTTCGCGGAAGCAGTCACGGACTTCATCGCAACAATAACCGACAACATCGTCCCCACGGTAAGGATTAGCATCTTTCCTAATCAAAAACCCTGAGTAGACAGGTCCGTTCATATTGCTTTGAATGCTCGCACAGCTGCCTACAACTCTGGCCTGGCATCCGGAAATATGGACGTCTCCAAGGTAGAGTCCTACCAACTGCGAAGAGCGGTGAAGGACGCAAAAAGGAGGTACAGGGACAGGATGGAGTCACAGATGGAGCAGCAGGACACCAGACGCCTGTGGCAGGGGCTACGGACTGTAACCAACTACCGGAGCACCCCACCCTCATCCGCAAGTGCCGGCACCTCCCTCTCTGATGACCTGAACTCCTTTTACGCTCGTTTCAAGACGGGCAACATCACCCCAGGTCTGCCGATTAACTACAATACCGTCAGCAGGCTGGCTATTGAAGCTGAAGGGAGGAATGTGCACACATTCTCGTTGTCCGAGGGCTCTGACACGTGTGAACACAAGGAAAGCTGCAGGCCCCGATGGCATCTCGGGGCGAGTGCTTAAATCGTGTGCTACGCAGCTAGCTCCGGTGCTCACTACAATATTCAACCTCTCCCTGGACAAGTCCGTGGTCCCTGCCTGCTTCAAAAGATCCATCATTGTACCGGCACCTAAAAATCCTTCCCCAGCCTGTTGAATGACTACTGTCCGGTGGCCCTCACCTGGGTAGTCATGAAATGCTTTGAAAGGCTGGTCAAGAAACACATCTGCGCCTTCCTCCCTCGCAACATGGACCCGTTACAATTTGCATACCGTCCGAACAGATCCATGGACGATGCGGTCTCCCAGGTTCTGCACACCGCTCTCTCTCATCTTGACAGCCAGAAGGGGGGCTACGTGAGGATGCTGTTCATGGACTTCAGTTCAGCCTTCAACATGATAGTCTCCACCAGACAGGCCGAGAAGCTACTGGAATTGGGGCTCAACACCCCCCTGTGTGCCTGGGTCCTGGACTTTCTCTCCACCAGGCTCCAGCTCCAACTCGATAATCCAGTTTGCTGATGACACTGTGGTGGTGGGCCTGATCTCAGACAACGATGAGAAGGCCTACCGGGAGGAGGTGGCTGATCTGGCACTCTGGTGTCAGGACAACAGCCTCCTCTTGAACATCACAAAAACTAAGGAGCTGATCGTGGAATTTAGGAGGGCACATCATCCGATGACATACACACCATTGAGGATAAATGGGCTACTGTGGATAGGGTGAGCTGTTTTAACTACCTGGGAGTCCACATCTCTGAGGATCTGACATGGACATCAAACGCTGCAGCACTCGTGAGTAAGGCAAGGCAGCGCCTTTACCACCTCAGGCAATTGAGGAAAGTGTCTCTGAGGATCCTCCAGTGCTTCTATTCAGCGGCTGTGGAAAGCATCTTGTCCGGAAACATTGTAATCTGGTTTGGGAACTGCTCTGCCCAGGACAAGAAGGCTCTGCAGAGAGTGTTGCGTTCGGCCAAACGCACTATGGGAACTTCTCTCGCCCCTCTGCAGGAACTATACATCAGAAGGTGCAACTCCAGAACCAACAAGATAATGGGAGACCCCTTCCACTCCAGCAACGGACTGTTCCAGCTGCTACGGTCAGGTAAACGCCTCCGTTGCCATGCTGTGAGAACGGAGAGGCCATTAGGACTGTAAACTCCTATCTCTCCAGGGACTAACTCTACTGGACCATTCTACTGTTTTTTTTTAAATTGCTGTTTTTTTTTCCTTTTTCTTTCCTCCCACAATATGTAATATGTGAATATGTGATTCTGTTCCATTCTGTTTGTAGTTTGTTTGTTTGTTTGTTGCACAAAGTCTGCGAGCATTGGCCACTTTTCATCTCACCGCACATCTCGTATGTGTATGCGACGAATAAACCTGACTTGACTAGAGGTCATGTTGCACACCATCTTTGAAATGTCATTTGTTTCTTCATTATTTTGAATCTATTTAAGAAAGAAACCTCTGCCTCACCTCCAGGTTCACCTACACCACCTCCAATCTCATCTATTGCATCTGCTGCTCTAGCTGCCAATAGATCAGTGAGACCAACACCCCTGCTCAGTTCGCAATAACCAACCTGACCTCCTGGTGGCTCAGCACTTCAACTCCCCCTCCCATTCCGACCTTTTTGTCCTGGGCCTGCTCCAAGGCCAGAGTGAGTCCCACCGTACATTGGAGGAGCAGCACCTCATATTTCGCTTGGGTAGTTTACACCCCAGCGGTATGAACATTGACTTCTCCAATTTCGGGTAGTCCCTGCTTTCTCCCTCCTTCCCCTCCCCTTCCCAGCTCCCCCACAGCCCACTGTCTCCGCCTCTTCCTTTCTTCTTCCCGCCCGCACCACCCCCACATCATTCTGAAGATGGGTCTCGATTCGAAAGGTCACCGATTCCTTCACTCCATAGATGCTGCCTCAGCCGCTGAGTTTCTCCAGCATTTTTATCTACCTACCCTTTAATTCCCAGTTCAGTTCTTCCATCTCCACTTACCATTGACACTTTCTCTGCACATTCCCATTGTCCAGCATTTTCAGTTGCAGCAAACATTCACATGTATCTCTTAACCTGGTGTACCACATTCAGTGCTCACAATGTGGTCTCCACTGCATTGACAAAACCAAATGCATATTGGCAGCTGCTTTAGAGAACCAGTGCTTAGTCCACAGAAAGCACCCCAATCTGCCGGCTGCCTGCCACGTTAGTTCTTCTTTCCACTTGCACTTGGTCCCCTCCGACCTCCTGCATTGTTAGAATGAGGTCCTCCTCAAGCTTGAGAAACTCATAATCTTCATTGCTGCCGAAAAGACACCTATTTTAGAGTCGCCTACAAACTTACTAACTATGCCTTGTACACGTTCATCCAAATTGTTGATAGAGCTGACAGAAAGCGACACGCCAAGCACTGAACCAATGCAGACCACCAATCACAGACCTCCACCTCAAAAACAACTTCCCTTCTATCAAATCTGAAGATGGGCCCCAACTCAAAATGTCATCTACTCCTTTCCTCCAGAGATGTTGCCTAATCCAGGTTAGCCGGGAAGTGGTGTTAGGTAAATTGAATGGATTAAAGGCCGATAAATCCCCAGGGCCAGATAGGCTGCATCGCAGAGTACTTAAGGAAGTAGCCCCAGAAATAGTGGATGCATTAGTGATCATTTTTCAAAACTCTTTCGATTCTGGAGTAGTTCCTGAGGATTGGAGGGTAGCTAATGTAACCCCACTTTTTAAAAAGGGAGGGAGAGAGAAAATGGGGAATTACAGACCAGTTAGTCTAACATCGGTACTGGGGAAACTGCTAGAGTCAGTTATTGAAGATGGATTAGCAGCACATTTGGAAAGTGGTGAAATCATTGGACAAAGTCAGCGTGGATTTATGAAATCATATCTGACGAATCTTATAGAATTTTTCGAGGATGTAACTAGTAGAGTGGATAAGGGAAAACCAGTGGATGAGTTATATCTGGACTTCAGAAGGCTTTTGACAAGGTCCCACATAAGAGATTAGTATGCAAACTTAAAGCACACGGTATTGGGGGTTCAGTATTGATGTGGATAGAGAACTGGCTGGCAGACAGGAAGCAAAGAGTAGGAGTAAACGGGTCCTTTTCAGAATGGCAGGCAGTGACTAGTGCGGTACCGCAAGGCTCGGTGCTGGGACCCCAGCTATTTACAATATATGTTAATGATTTGGACGAGGGAATTGAATGCAACATCTCCACGTTTGCGGATGACACAAAGCTGGGGGGCAGTGTTAGCTGTGAGGAGGATGCTAGGAGGCTGCAAGGTGACTTGGATAGGTTGGGTGAGTGGGCAAATGCATGGCAGATGCAGTATAATGTGGATAAATGTGAGGTTATCCACTTTGGTGGCAAGAACAGGAAAGTAGACTATTATTTAAATGGTGGCAGATTAGGAAAAGGGGAGATGCAACGAGACCTGGGTGTCATGGTACACCAGTCATAGAAAGTAGGCATGCAGGTGCAGCAGGCAGTGAAGAAAGCGAATTGTATGTTAGCATTCATAGCAAAAGGATTTGAGTATAGGAGCAGGAAGGTTCTACTGCAGTTGTACAGGGTCTTGGTGAGACCACACCTGGAGTATTGCATACAGTTTTGGTCTCCTAATCTGAGGAAAGACATTCTTGCCATAGAGGGAGTACAGAGAAAGTTCGCCAGACTGATTTCTGGGAAGTCAGGACTTCCATATGAAGAAAGACTGGATAGACTCGGCATGTACTCGCTGGAATTTAGAAGATTGAGGGGGGATCTTATAGAAACTTACAAAATTCTTAAGGGGTTGGACAGGCTAGATGCAGGATGATTGTTCCCGATGTTGGGGAAGTCCAGAACAAGGGGTCACAGTTTAAGATTAAGGGGGAAGTCTTTTAGGACCGAGATGAGAAAAACATTTTTCACACAGAGTGGTGAGTCTGTGGAATTCTCTGCCACAGAAGGAAGTTGAGGCCAGTTCATTGGCTATATTTAAGAGGGAGTTAGATGTGGCCCTTGTGGCTAAGGGGATCAGGGGGTATGGAGAGAAAGCAGGTACGGGATACTGAATTGGATGATCAGCCATGATCATTTTGAATGGCGGTTCAGGCTCGAAGGGCCGAATGGCCTACTCCTGCACCTATTTTCTATGTTTCTAATAGCCCTGCCCCACGGTACGAGTTCATTCCAAGAGCTCTCCCGAGTTTGCCCTGATTCGAACTCGGAGATTTACGGTAATGGCTGCTGGTCGGTACTCTGGGCTCTCGTGGACATTTTTCAACATGTTGAAAAATCTGCACGAGTCTTCCCGAGCTTACCTGCTGTTAGCGAGTCTTCCCGAGTACCTGCCGTTAGCGTTACGGGCCGCTAAGAAACGTCCCTGAGCTCCGACGTACCTGATACGTTCATTCTCCGTGTTTGCCACGAGTTTGATTTTTTTAAACTCGGGAGAGCTCTTGGAATGAACTTGCACCGTGGAACAGGGCTTTAACCCGCTCAGCTACTCCAGCATTGTGTCTATATTCCTCCTGTCAAATCAATTACGAGCAGCCTGCCCTTGAGTGTACCCTAGCAAGCAGAACCTTAAAAGGCCTTGCTGCAGGGCCTTGAAGTCCACAAAGACTCTCTACTATCCTGCCCTCATCAACCTGCTTGGTTACTTCAAAAAAACTCAAACAACTTCTTGAGACATGGCCGCCCACACACAAAGCTGTGCTGATTATCCCTAATTAACTTTGTCTTTTCAAATGCATGCGCATCTTATCCCTCAGGATCCCTTCGCAGAGCCTACCTCCCACGGATGTTCGGCTTATTGATCTACAGTTAGCAGGATTTTCTCTGCATATAAAGGCACATCATGTGTAGGAAAGAACTGCAGATGCTGCTTTAAATCAAAGGTAGACACAAAATGCTGGAGTAACTCAGCGGGTGAGGCACCACGTTATCAACCTGGTTCACTTGCACCTCAGCCAATACCATTCATATCTCAGCCTGGACGCCCAGAATCTCTTCTCCAGCTTCCGAGTGTTCTTGGATCGACCCGAGCAGGACCTGGAGATTTATCTACCTTCATAAGTTTTAAGACAGAGCATCTCCTCTATTATAATACAGACACCCCAAGGCACCCCCATTAACTACAAGTTCCTGAGTCTTCATGTTTTTCTTCACAGTAAAAACAGGAAAAAGATTAATTGAAGACCTAGCCCACCTTCTGCGGCTCCAGACATGCTCATTTTGGTCACTGTGCCCCCTATTAGAACGGAGACGAGGAAACACTTTTTCACACAGAGAGTTGTGAGTCTGTGGAATTCTCTGCCTCAGAGGGTGGTGGAGGCGGGTTCTCTGGATATTTTCAAGAGAGAGCTAGATAGGGCTCTCAAAGATAGCAGAGTCAGGGGATATGGGGAGAAGGCAGGAACGGGGTACTGATTGTGGATGATTAGCCATGATCACATTGAATGGCGGTGCTGGCTCGAATTACTAGTTACTAATTTCCTTAATATACTCAATCTCTGGATAATCTTCTTTGCCAAAGCCATTTCATGCCCCTCGTGACCTTCCTGATTTCCAACTTAAGTATGAAGGTAGACAGAAATGCTAGAAAGGCTCAGCGGGTGAGGCAGCTGTCTTTACCAGACCAATGCTAATCCTTCATTCTGACCCAGAGCCTCAATCGCTCACCATCCAGGGCTCCTTACCCCCGACACCCTTGCCCTTCACTCCAACAGGAACGTGAAGACCTTTAACTCTCAGTATTCACTTTCACAAGCTTTCTGCTCATCCAGAAATATCTCTGCCCACAAATGACCTACTTCAATCAATGTTTGAGAACTGCCGATGTTGGTTTAAACAAAAGTGCTGGAGTAACGAGGCAGGTCAGGCGGCATATCTGGGGAACATGACCCTTCTTCACACAGAGTTTCTCCGCGCCCATCTCACCAACCCTGGGATTACTCTCGCTTGTCCTCAGGAATCACTGTTGCTGTCACTTGCAAATGAACACCACTACAGCAGCTGGAAGCTGGTGATGTTGTGTTCATGTGTCCTTAAGTGCTGGCAGATGAGCTTTCAGGCACGTGTCACAGTGTTAGCTGCAGCAAGACTGCAATTATGGAGCAGTATAGCAATGCCAACCGTTTGTCCTCCAGTCTGTTTACTTCAGTGCAGAATGTATAAAGCAACCGAGCTTCGGCGGTCCTGATGAAGAGATTTCATACATTCATAAGTTCTAGGAGCAGAATTAGGCCATTTGGCCATGAAAACTACTTTGTCATTTGAACATGGCTGACTTACATCTTTCCCTCTCAGAATAGAATAGTTTCTTTATTGTCATTGTAACATGAACCATGTACAACGAAATTAAAAAATGTCAGCCAGTCAGTGCAACATTCAAACCATAAAAGCTAATGATACATGCAAGGTAAAATATTAAAAAAGATGATAAACAACTAAAACAAATATGAAATATAAAAACAGCACGGATAAACACCCAACCCTACATCCTTCTGTCGATTTCACAGTGTACCAACCACAGTCCCTTAGTCCCCGCGTTCCTTGGCGGCTACATTTAGTGCCGTTATAGCAGTGGGGTAAAAACTGTTTTTAAGTCTGTTTGTCCTTGTCCTTGTAGATCTGTACAGTCTGCCTGACGGCAACAGTTCAAACAGGGAGTGTCCGGGGTGGGAAATGTCCTTTCATAATATTCTGGGATTTTTTGATGCAGCGGGAACTGTGTAAGTCCTCCAAGGTAAGGAGAGGGCAGCCGACAATCCTCTGGGCGTTGTCAATGGCCCACTGGAGCGCTTTCCTCAACCTCATTCTCCTGCCCTCTCCCCAAAACCTGTACTAATGAAGAATCTATCTATCTCTGCCTTAAAAATATCCTTTTACTTGGCCTTTTCAGCCGTCAGTGGCAATTAATTATACATTCACTGACTAAATAAACTTCTCCTCATCTCAAGTTCATAAGTGATAGGAGCGGAGTTAGGCCATTCGCCCCATCAAGTCTACTCTGCCTTTCAATCATGGCTGATCTCTCCCTCTCCTAGCCCCATTCTTCTGTCTTCCGTCCATAACCCCTGACACCCATAATAATCAAGAATCTGTCAATCTCTGCCTTAAAAATGTCCATTGGTGGCCTCCACAGCCTTCTGTGGCAATGAATTCCACAGATTCACCACCCTCTGACTAAATAAATTCCTCTTCATCTCCTTTCTAAAGGTACATCCTTTAATTCTGAGGCTGTGACCTCTGGTCCTAGACTAGTGGAAACATCCTCTCCACATACACTCTATCTAGGCCTTCCACTATTCGATAATTTCAAGGACTTTAATTATCTCCTCCGGTTTGAAACTTTCCAGAGTACAAAATAGTTTGTTCCCCACTTAACATCCAACACTTTGCTTCAAATGTCTTTTAGAATTGTATGTACCTCAATTAGATTCTACCTCCTTACTGTTGACTATGTTTTGTCGATTTGAGTACCTCTCGAATCATCCAAGGTCCCCTTACCATGCCAACCTTATCCCTCCTCCTTACTGGAACATCTACCCTGAATGTGTAGGAAAGAATTGCTGGTTTACACCAGAGACAGACACAAGACTGAAGAAGTGTCTCGACCAGAAACTTCACCCATTCCATCTTTCCAGAGATGCTGCCTGTCCCGCTGGGTTACTCCAGTATTTTGTGTGTCTGCCAGTCCTGGACTTTGATCAAAGTCAAAGTCAATTTTATTCATCACATGCACCTGAAGGTGCAGTGAAATGATACACTTCAGCGATACACTTAAAGAACACACAATACACAATAGAATTTAACACAAACATCCACCACAGTATTCTTCACTGTGGTGGAAGGCACAAAGTTCAGTCAGTCCTCCTCCTTTGTTCATCCGTGGTCGGGGCCATAAACCCTCCGTAGTTGCTGCTGCGAACAGCCGGATGTACATGCCCTCTCGTCGGGATGATCTAAACTTCGTCGTCGGGATGGTCGAACACACTCCGCGGCTTGGAGTGCCCGAATCGACACTTTCCTACCGGAGACCGTGGCTTCAGGACGTTATCAGCCACAGGCCGGTGGTTGGAGCTCTTCTCCAGCGATACCCGGCAAGGGATCCCAGACTCCGGATGGCAAGTCCACGCCATGCCCGCGGGTAGAAACTCCCAAGACCACAGCCCCATGATGCCAAAGTCACCAAGTCAGCGATCGGAGTAAGCGCCCCGGCAAGCCAAAAACTCCCCCAAAAAAATCATAATAACAAACACGCTGCTGGCAGGGCAGCCGACTCGCAGCTCCCCCATCGAGCACAGATGTCACAGGTCAACTGAGACGCCAATCACCCAGCCAGGCTCATTTCTGCTATTATAGCCCAGTGTGTTCCCTTCTCAGTTTGGACCATCACATACCATTTCAGGAATTCCTCTTGGTTACTACTGACACATTCTGCCCTGTCTAAGCCATTTGGGAAAGTTCAAGTCACCCGCTATGACAACCCTTTTGTTTTTACATCTTTCGTTAATCTGTCTACTCATCTATTCCTCTATCTCCCACTGGCTGTTGGGACACCTATAGTGTAATCTCATTAGCGTGAAGACACGTTTATTATTTATAAGCTCTAATCATATCACCTCAGATGATGAGGCAGAGGGGTGATCTTATAGAGGTATATAAAATCACAAGGGGAATATACAGTTTAAGAAGGAACTGCAGATGCTGGAGAATCGAAGGTAGACAAAAATGCTGGAGAAACTCAGCGGGTGAGGCAGCATCTATGGAGTGAAGAAAATAGGCAACGTTTCAGGTTGAGACCAAAGGGCAGCATCTATGGAGTCGCCTATTTCCTTCGCTCCATAGATGCTGCCTCGCACGCTGAGTTTCTCCAGCATTTTTGACTACCAGGGGAATACATAGGGTGAAGGAACAGGATCTTTTTTCCTGGGGTTGGGGAATCAACGACATAAGTTTAAGGTGAGAGGAGAAAAATTTAATAGGAACACAAGGGTCAACTATCTCTCCTACAGAGAGGATGGTGGGATTATGGAACAAGCTGCCAGAGGAGGTAGTTGAGTTAGGTACAATAACAACATTTAAACTTTGAGGAAGGACATCCTTGTGATTGAGGCAGTGCAGCGTAGGTTCACGAGATTGATCCGTGGGATGGCGGGACTGTCATATGAGGAAAGGTTGAAAAGACTAGGCTCGTATTCACTGGAGTTTAGAAGGATGAGGGGGAATCTTATAGAAACATATAAAATGGCCTCCTCCTGCACCTATTTTCTATGTTTCTATGTTTCTAAAAAGACACTTGGACAGGAACAGGGATAAAAAAGGTTAAGAGGATATGGGGCAAATGCATTCAAGGACCAGCTCAGTTATAAAACTCTGGTTGTCATGAACAAATTGGGTAAAAGGTCCCATTTCAATGCTGTACAACTGGGACAGAAGAAAGCAATGGCAATAGTGCAGATTATTTAAATGTTAAAAAAATGATGATTTTGGCTTCAAGGAGTGGAATCAGAAGCTGTTTGTGGCAGGATTTGTAGAAAATTGTTTCATCCATTGCAATATTTAGAAAGTGGAAGGTTCTGCACATCTTTATGAAGGAGAAAACAGTGTAATGAGTGGAGGGTAGAGTTACAATACAGACGGGAGGTGGAACTGGGTTAAATTAGAGGAAATATCTAAAAGACAGTGCGTGTGCAGAGTAGAATGGTGCAGTTGGATCTGTTGGGAATAGGGATCCGAGAGGCACTATGTGGAACCAGTTACCAGAGGAAGTGGCTGAAGCAGGTATAGCAACATTTAAAACACATTTAGACAGGTACATGGATAAGAAAGGATGAGGAGTGGATCAGGTAGCATCTCTGGAGAACGTGAATGACTGACGTTTCAGGTCAGGTCCCTTCAGTGGTTTAGAGGGATTTGGGCCCAACACTGGACTGGCCATAGATGGGCATCTTGCCCGAGTCGGGCCAGAGGGCCCATTTACATGTGGTATGACTATGTGAAATGATCTTTGAAGATTTCAAATGTGCTACTGAATTAAATATGCGACTTGAAAAAGCCTCCCTAGTCCATACATCAATCACACTAAGCAGATTGTAATCACTTTTTATTCCTTTCATACTTCCAACTATTTCCCACCCTGGAGGATGACAACAACTTACCCACATCCGTTGATCTTACTGGAGATGCTGTCAATTCCATTATAATACAGGACAGGTACTCGGGGAAAATAAGCCCATATCGTTGATGTTGCTTATTATCTAGCTTGTCATATCCTGTTTGGCTCAAACATGTTGACATCCGTCTTTCCAAAGAATATAGATGAACAGGCTCATTGAGATGGAGATCTTGCTTACAGCTTGTGACTCGAGTTCAGAACAAGGACGCAGCTGACTCAGTAACTGGGATATCATGCTCACCCCTAGTCCCTGACAAAATCATGTCACAGTCTTCAGGCCTGTGTTCAGCCAATACTGAATGAATGCAGGAAACCTTGTGCAAAATATTGGGACAAGAGACTGCAGATGCTGTGATCTTGAGCAGAGTGCTAGAGG
The DNA here is from genome assembly GCA_963514005.1 of Raja brachyura. Next base: position 119,642,641 of record OY740785.1, read on the forward strand.
AAGTTAGCGGGTCAGGCATGAATGGCCAGATGTTGTTTCTGGTTGGGACCCATCTTCAGACTGATCGTTCCTGGCTAACAGTTTCGCCAGCACTTTATTTTGCTTGTGGGAACCATGAAATCGAACGTGAAACAGACCCGGAATCATACTTTATCCCAATACATTCAACACACTCCCTCGGCTTCGTCCAGTGACCCCGACAGTCCTTTCAGGTTAGCCAGAAGTTCACTTGCACCTCATCAACTGTATCCATTGTTGAAGATGTGGACTCATACATCGGCGGGCGAGACCAAACGAAGGCTGGTTGATCTTTTTATGGAACACCTTCGCTCAGCCCGCCTGAACCAACCTGATCTCCCGGTTGCTGGACACTTTAATTCCACTTCCCATTCCTACACAGACATTTCTGTCCTCGGTATCCTCCATTGTCAGAGTGAGGCTAAACACAAATTGGAGGAACAGCATCTCATATTTTGCTTGGGCAGCTTACAGTCCAGTGGTATGAATATTGATTTCTCTCAATAGACAATAGGTGCAGGAGTAGGCCATTCGGTCCTTCGAGCCAGCACCGCCATTCAATGTGATCATGGCTGATCATCCCCAATCAGTACCCCGTTCCTGCCTTCTCCCCATATCCCCTAACTCCGCTATCTTTAAGAGCACTATCTAGCTCTCTCTTGAAAGCATCCAGAGAACCGGCCTTCACCGCCCTCCGAGGCAGAGAATTCCACAGACTCACCACTCTGTGTGAAAAAGTGTTTCCTCGTCTCTGGCTTACCCCTGATTCTTAAACTGTGGCCCCTGGTTCTGGACTCCCCCAACACCGGGAACATGTTTCCTGCCTCTAGCGTGTCCAAACCCTTAACACTCTTATATGTTTCAATGAGATCCCTTCTCATCCTTCTAAACTCCAGAGTATACAAGCCCAGCTGCTCCATTCTCTCAGCATATGACAGTCCCGCCATGCTTACTTTCATTGACTGATGAACCAGGACCCCCAGATCCCGTTGTACCTCCCCTTTTCCCAACTTGACGCCATTTAGATAGTAATCTTCCTTCCTGTTTTTTAATTCCAAAGTGGATAACCTCACATTTATCCACATGAAAGGTCATCTGCCATGCATCTGCCCACTCCCCCCTGTCCAAGTCACCCTGCATTAGAAACATAGAAATAAGGTGCAGGTGTAGGCCATTTGGCCCTTCGAGCCTGAACCGCCATTCAATGTGATTATGGCTGATCATCCAACTCAGTATCCCATACCTGCCTTCTCTCCATACCCCCTGATCCCTTTAGCCACAAGTGCCACATCTAACGCCCTCTTAAATATAGCCAATGAACTGGCCTCAACTACATTCTGTAGCAGAGAATTCCAGAGACACACCACTCTCTGTGTAAAGAATATTTTCCTCATCTCTGTCCTAAAGGAATTCCCCCTTATCCTTAGACTGTGACCCCTTGTTCTGGACTCCCCCAACATCGGGAACAATCTTCCAGCATCCAGCTTGTCCAACCCCTTAAGAATTTTGTAAGTTTCTATAAGATCCCCCCTCAATCTTCTAAATTCCAGCGAGTACAAGCCGAGTCTATCCAATCTTTCCTCATATGAAAGTCCTGACATCCCAGGAATCAGTCTGGTGAATCTTCTCTGTATCCCCTCTATGGCAAGAATGTCTTTCCTCAGATTTGGAGACCAAAACTGTACGCAATACTCCAGGTGTGGCCTCACCAAAACCCTGTACAACTGCAGTAGAGCCTCCCTGCTCCTATACTCAAATTCTTTCGCTATGAATGCTAACATACCATTTGCTTTCTTCACTGCCTGCTGCACCTGCATGCCTACTTTCAATGACTGGTGTACCATGACACCCAGGTCTCGTTGCATCTCCCCCTTTCCTAATCTGCCACCATTCAGATAATAGTTCACCCTCATGTTTTTGCCACCAAAGTGGATAACCTCACATTTATCCACATTATACTGCATCTGCCATGCATCTGCCCATTCACTCAGCCTATCCAAATCACCCTGCAGCCTCCAAGCATCCTCCTCACACCTAACTACACCCCCCCAGCTTGATGTCATCTGTAAATTTGGAGATGTTGCATTGAATTCCCTCGTCCAAATCATTAATATATATTGTAAATAGCTGGGGTCCCAGCACTGAGCCTTGCGGTACCCCACAAGTCACTGCCTGCCATTCTGAAAAGGACCCCTTTACTCCTACCCTTTGCTTCCTGTCTGCTAGCCAGTTCTCTATCCACATCAATACTGAACCCCCAATACCGTGTGCTTTAAGTTTGTATGCTAATCTCTTATGCGGGACCTTGTCGAAAGCCTTCTGAAAGTCTAGATATAACACATCCACTGGTTCTCCCTTATCCACTCTACTAGTTACATCCTCGAAAAATTCTATCAGATTTGTCAGACATGATTTACCTTTTGTAAATCCATGCTGACTTTGTCCAATGATTTCACCACTTTCCAAATGCGCTGCTATCCCATCTTTAATGGGATTACAGAAGGTAGTTGAGGCCAGTTCATTGGCTATATTTAAGAGGGCGTTAGATGTGGCACTTGTGGCTAAAGGGATCAGGGGGTATGGAGAGAAGGCAGGCACGGGATACTGAGTTGGATGATCAGCCATGATCACATTGAATGGCGGTGCAGGCTCGAAGGGCCGAATGGCCTACTCCTGCACCTATTTTCTATGTTTCTATGTTTCTATGTTTAATAACTGACTCTAGCAGTTTCCCCACTACCGATGTTAGACTAACTGGTCTGTAATTCCCCGCTTTCTCTCTCCCTCCTTTTTTAAAAAGTGGGGTTACATTAGCTACCCTCCAATCCTCAGGAACTACTCCAGAATCTAAGGAATTTTGAAAAATTATCACTAATGCATCCACTATTTCTGTGGCGACCTCCTTGAGTACTCTCCATCCCTTTACTGATGCTGACTATCTGGCCCTGGGGATTTATCGGCCTTCAATCCGTTCAATTTACCCAACACCACCTCCCGGCTAACCTGGATTTCACTCAGTTCCTCCATCTTATTTGACCCCCGTTCCACTGCTATTTCCGGCAGATTCTTTATGTCTTCCTTAGTGAAGACAGAACCAAAGTAGTTATTCAATTGGTCTGCCATGTCCTTGTTCCCCATGATCAATTCACCTGTTTCTGACTGCAAGGGACCAACATTTGTTCTAACTAGTCTCTTTCTCTTCACATATCTATAAAAACATTTGCAGTCAGTTTTTTATGTTCCCTGCCAGTTTCCTTTCATAATCTATTTTCCCTTTCCTAATTAAGCCCTTTGTCCTCCTCTGCTGGATTCTGAATTTCTCCCAGTCCTCCGGTAGGCTGCTTTTTCTGGCCTCATCTTTTGTTTTTATACTATCCCTGATTTCCCTTGTTATCCATGGATGCATCACCTTCTGGTATGAACAATTTTTGTACTTCATCCATGCAGTCTTTAAATACCTTCCATTGCACATCCACTGTCAACCCTTTAAGAATAACCTGCCAGTCTATCTTGGCCAATTCACATCTCATACCTTCAAAGTTACCTTTGTTCAAGTTCAGAACCCTTGTTTCTGACTTCATTTTGTCACTCTAATGAAGAACTCATTTCATCCTAATGAAGAACTCAACCATATTATGGTCACTCTTGCCCAAGGGGCCACGCACAACAAGACTGCTAACTAACCCTTCCTCATTACTCAATACCCAGTCTAGAATAGCCTGCTCTCTCGTTGGTTCCTCCACATGTTGGTTGAGAAAACTATCCCGCATACATTCCAAGAAATCCTCTTCCTCAGCACCCCTGCCAATTTGATTCACCCAATCTACATGCAGATTGAAGTCACCCATTATAACCGTGTTACCCTTGTTGCACGCATTTCTAATTTCCTGTTTGATGCCATCCCCAACTCCACTACTACTGTTAGGTGGCCTGTACACAACTCCCACTAGCGTTTTCTGCCCTTTAGAGTTTCGCAGTTCTACCCATATCGATTCCACATCCTCCACGCTAATGTCCTTCCTTTCTATTGCATTAATCTCCTCCCTCACCAGCAACGCTACCCCACCTCCTTTTCCTTTTCGTCTATCCCTCCAGAATATTGAATATCCCTGGATGTTCAGCTCCCAGCCTTGGTAACCCTGGAGCCATGTCAAAGTCAAGTTAAAAGAGCTTATTGTCATGTGTTCCTGACAGGACAATGAAAATCTTTCTTTGCATAGCACAACAGAACATAGTAGGCATTGACTACAAATATATACGTAAATACACACATGAATTAATAAATTCATAAAGTGCAAATAACAAATGGAGGGATATTAATGTTCAGGGTTCCGAGCCAAGTTTAATAGCCTGATGGCTGTGGGGAAGTAGCTATTCCTAAACCAGGTTGTGCCCCATGTCTCCGTGATCCCAACTATAGGATAGTTATTAATCGCTATCTGCACCTTCAACTCATCCACCTTATTACGAATGCTCCTCGCATTGAGACACAAAGTCTTCAGGCTTGTTTTTACAACACTCTTACTCCTTATACAATTATGTTGACAAGTGGCCCCTTTCACATCGATCCCTATTACACTTGGCCATACTCTCCTATCCCTTTGTGAGCTTTCTTTCCCGTTAATTCTGGGGTCATTAACCATCCCTTTACTCTCTTTCCCTTTTAATCCGTCCTCGACTATCCCATTTGACACCCCACCCGACTTATTCAGTTTAAAACCATCCGTGTAGCAGTGGCAAACCTGCCGGCCAGAATGCTGGTCCCCCACCTGTTAAGATGCAATCCGTCCCTTTTGTACAGTTCCCCCTTACTCCAAAACAGATCCCAGTGATCTAAGAATCTAAATCCCTGCCCCCTGCACCAGTTCCTCAGCCACACATTCAGGTCCCGTATCTCTCTGTTCCTGCTCTCGCCAGCACGAGGAACTGGAAGCAAACCGGAGATAACAACCCTGGAATTCCTGCTTTTCAGCATTTTTCCGAGCTCTCTGAAGTCCCGCTGCAGAATATTTTGCCCACTAATCTCCTATGTGGGACCTTATCAAATGCTTTGTGAAAGTCCAGGAACACTACATCCACTGGATCTCCCTTGTTCCTTTTCCAAGTGACATGTTCAAAAAATTCCAGAAGATTATTCAAGCATAATTTCCCCTTCGTAAATCCATGCTGACTCGATCCGATACTGTTACTGCTATCCAAATATGTGGCTATCTCATCTTTTATAATTGACTCCAGCATCTTCCCCCACCACCGATGTCAGGCTAACTGGTCTATAATTCCCTGTTTTCTCTCCCCTGCCTTTCTTAAAACGTGGGATAACATTAGCTACCCTCCAATCCACAGGAACTGATCCCGAGTCTATAGAACTTTGGAAAATTATCACCAATGCATCCACAATTTCTAGAGCCACTTCCTTAAGTACCCTGGGATGCAGACCATCAGGCCCTGGGGATTTATCAACTTTCAGTCCCATCAGTCTACCCAACACCATTTCCTGCCTTATGTGGATAGCCTTCAGTTCCTCCGTCACCCCAAATCCACTGGCCACTACTATATCAGGAAGATTATTTGTGTCCTCCTTAGTGAAGACAGATCCAAAGTACCTGTTCAACTCATCTGCCATTTCCTTGTTCCTCATAATAAATTCACCTTTTTCAGTCTTCAAGGGTCCAACTTTGGTCTTAACTATTTTTTTCCTCTTCACATACTTAAAGAAGCATTTACTACCTCCTTTATATTCTTGGCTAGCTTACCTTCGTACCTCATCTTTTCCTCCCCGTATTGTCTTTTTAGTTATCTTCTGTTGCTCTTTAAACATTACCCAATCCTCTTGCTTCCCGCTCATCTTTGCTACGTTGAACTTATTCTCTTTTATTTTTATACTGTCCCCGACGTCCCTTGTCAGCCACAGTCGCCCCTTACTCCCCTTGGAATCTTTCTTCCTCCTGGGAATGAACTGATCCTGCACCTTCTGTATTATTCCTAGAAATACCTGCCATTTTTGTTCCACTGTCATCCCTGCTACTGTATCTTTCCAGGTAGCTCCAGCATTCCCTCTCTCTCTATCCCTCCCCCGCCCAAGTCACATTAGCTTCTCATTTTCACCCCACAAACAGCTAACAATGGCCTGTTTCATTTATCGTTGTCACTTTTTTTTTGCATATCTTTCATTCATTGTTCTTTATCACTCCACACCACTGTCTATATCTCTTGTTTCCCTTATCCCTAACCAGTATGAAGAACGGCCTCAACCTAAAACGTCACCCATTCCTTCTCTCCAGAGATGCTGCCTGTCCCGCCAAGTTACTCCAGCTGTTTGTGTCCATCTTCGGGTTAAACCAGCATCTGCAGTTCCTTCTTGCACAATTAACACAAAATTGGAGGTGCAGCACCAGCAACTAACACATAGCTTTTTTGACCTCGAGCCTTTGATTCCATCAGGAGGGACTGTGGCACATATACTTCCTAAAATCCTGCCGATCCTTGACTATAGCAGAATACAGCTGTTCAGAAAGTAGTCTGCAATTTACATTTGCTCCATTTTGGCATGCAAGCTATATTAACCAACAGAAGCAACCTTGAAGATTAGAAAAGTTGAGGCCCATCCAACACTTTCAATCTTTCTCACCACGATGTTGCATCTCACTGCTGTTTATCTTCTCAACAGTGCAGCTAATCATCGAAACCAACGGGAAGTTGTTCAATAACCACAGACCAAAACCAACGTTGCCCAAGCCTGTGATTGAGCTCAGCATGCGGATTAGGCTGAGCTCCGAGCCACTGCTGCATCTTACAAGAGCATTCATTACAAGATATCTACATGATACAGATCCTCCGCCAGTCTAATTGTGCAGTGCCATACTGCACTGATATCAAAGGACACAATGGGTGATCCTGGAAAACCTGTACAATTTCAAAATATCAGCAACAGTCACCTCAAATTAATCATCGCATTCACCACTGCCTTCAATGCTCCAGTCTTTCATTGTTTGAAAAGGACATTTGAAGATCAAGACTTCCAATGAGGCACAAAATTCACACACAAGAAAATGCCGATGCTGGAATCTAGAGTCAGAACTAATCTGGTGTAATATTGAACATGCCTCCTCAGTGTGAAGAGTCCCAAACCAAAACGTCCAATGTTCATTTCCTCTACAGATGCTGCCTGAGCTGCCGAGTTCCTCCAACAGTTTATTTTTTACTCAAGATTCCAGCAACTACAGCAGGGGTCGGCAGCCTACAGCCTGAAATCATCTGGCCCGCAGGAGTATTTTTGTGAGTCCGCTGCCGCACTGCCGTCGCTGGAAGACGTAGTTGAGGGTGAGGGCAAAGATCCTATGGCGGAGCAAGATAGATCACTCCTGCTAAATGCAATGGGCTGACGTGTAGTACGCAACGGAACGGAACGTGGGCCTTTTTTTTCATCCATTTCAGTAATCCGGGGGAACAGCATTGCGGGGGAACAGTTTGCGTTAATAAATTAAAATTCTGGAAATGAGAATTTTACCAAATAACTTTTATCTTTACGAGGATGTTTCCGTAACCGGCTTCCATCTCCGCACTAGTATCCTATGGGATCTTTGGTGCGGAGATGGAAGCCGGTTACGGAAATGGGGCCGAAAATTACCCATGACTGCACTACGTCTTTTTCGTCAAGTGATCTATCTTGCTCGCTATAGGGTCTTTGGGTGAGGGAGTCCCAGCTATGACGTGTTTCCCACAGGTAGGTCTGTGGCAGGAGGGTGCTTGGGGCAGGCTGTCATGGGACGAGGAGCCCGTGCTGCAGTTGATGGTGTCGTTGGAGTTGAGCGTGCTGTCCAGGTTCTCGTGGTCCCCGTCAGACAGCTTGGCCTCCGCCTTGCAGTTGTGACTGGCCTCGCCAGGGAGGGACGAGGTGGAGGCGGGTGGGGGGTTTGGGCCTCTGCCTCTCAGCCCAGCTGCTGGCGCAGCGAGCCCCACTCGTACAGGTTTTGTAGGTTAATTGGTTTGGTAGAATTGTCCCTAGTGTGTGCAGGATAGTGTTAATGTGCAGAGACTCAGTGGACTGAAGGGCCTGTTTCTTCGCTGTATCTCTCAGTTTAAGGAGTGACGCAACACCACAAAAACAAAACCACTCCAGTCAACAGCATGAAACGCTTCAGCAGTATTAAGTGTTCCAAGTTTGAATGGATAAGGAACCAAACAAACATCTATCAGCACATTGCAGGCAACATCCCTGCAATTCATCTTGTATAAAGTCAGTTGTTCTAGAAAGAAAAATAGCTACGAGTAGAAAATTATCAGAGAACGGTCAAAGACAGACATGTTTGAAACTGTATGGTCCGTCAGCCAATGTGAAAACATGCCAGAACAACCTCTCTCCCTGAAGAGCATTCTGAACACGGGAGGGGGGGGAAATCCCACCTGTTGCATATTTCAAGAAATATCTTTTCATTTTGACTTTACAGCATTGTAAGTTTAAGGTACTAGCATTGTTGCAATCTTTGCAATTTCAATCCTCAGTATTTAATTTTTCATTTACAATCACGTCGGGAAAGATAAGCAGCCAGAATCCACAGAACACAGCCAGGGCGACTCAAACACTACAAATGGGGAAGGGTTTTGACAAGGATGGTGCCAGGACTTGAGGGTCTGAGTTATGGGAAGAGGTTGGACAGGCTGGGAGTTTATTCCTTGCACTGCAGGAAACTGAGGGGTGAGCTTAGAGTAAAACAAATCTCAAGGGACTAGTGCAGGGGTTGCCAACCTTTTTTCATCCCGTTTACCCCAGGCAACTTTAATAGCACATAACAATCTTTTTTCACTTATTTATGAACTAATGATGAACAGATACCGGTATACCGGAACCAAACACACTCAGTCAATGAGAAAAAAAATGTACAAATCCAGAATCAACAAATTTACCCCCTGGGTGGGCAAAATTTACCCCAGGTTGAGAACCCTTGGACTAGAGGGTAAATGCAGGGTAAATTCCCCATGTGGGGGAATCCAAAAGCCAGAGAGTTTACTGGAGGGGAAAGATTTACTAGGAACCCGAGGGGCTACGTTTCCACTCAGAGGGTGGTTTGTGAGCTGCCAGAGGTGATAGCTGAGGCAGGTATTCAGTATTTAAAACACTTGGATATGTACATGGATAGGAAAGGGTTAGAGGGATATAGACAAAGTGCGAGCAAATGGGACTAGTTAAGTTGGGGCATCTTGGCTAGCATGGCCACACACTCATCTCCCTGCTACCTTCAGGTAGAATGTACAGGAGCCTGAAGGCTGCAACGTCCAAGTTCAGGAATAGCTACTTCCCCACAGCCATCAGGCTATTAAACTTGGCTCGGACAAAACTCTGAACATTAATAGCCCACTATCTGTTTATTTGCACTTTATCTGTCTATTTATTCATGTGTGTATATATTTATATAATGGTATATGGACACACTGATCTGTTCTGTAGTAAATGCCTACTATGTTCTGTTGTGTTGAAGCAAAGCAAGAATTTAATTGTCCCATTAGGGACACATGACAATAAACTCTCTTGAAATCTTGAAAGCTGGGATGGGCTAGTTAAGTTGGAGCATGTTGGCCGGCATGGACTAGTTAAGTTGGAGCATGTTGGCCGGCATGGACTAGTTAAGTTGAAGCATGTTGGCCGGCATGGACTAGTTAAGTTGGAGCATGTTGGCTGGTATGGACTAGTTAAGTTGGAGCATGTTGGCTGGTATGGGCTAGTTAAGTTGGAGCATGTTGGCTGGTATGGACTAGTTAAGTTGGAGCATGTTGGCTGGTATGGGCTAGTTAAGTTGGAGCATGTTGGCTGGTATGGACTAGTTAAGTTGGAGCATGTTGGCTGGTATGGACTAGTTAAGTTGGAGCATGTTGGCTGGTATGGGCTAGTTAAGTTGGAGCATGTTGGCCGGCATGGACTAGTTAAGTTGGAGCATGTTGGCTGGTATGGGCTAGTTAAGTTGGAGCATGTTGGCCGGCATGGACTAGTTAAGTTGGAGCATGTTGGCTGGTATGGGCTAGTTAAGTTGGAGCATGTTGGCTGGTATGGACTAGTTAAGTTGGAGCATGTTGGCTGGCATGGACTAGTTAAGCTGGGGCATGTTGGCCAGCATGGACTAGTTAAGCTGGGGCATGTTGGCCGGCATGGACTAGTTAAGCTGGAGCATGTTGTTGGCCGGTATGGCATTGGGCTGAAGTGCCCGTCTCCGTGCTATGATAATGTAAAGCAAGTCCTTAGCTTGAAATTAGAGAATGTCATTCCTGTCGAAGTTAATTGTTACCGAGTGATGTTCAAAGAAAAGGAAGGCAATAGAAGAGCTTTGAATGCATTTTTTTCTTACCTGGAACAGAGGTTCCCAGTGCTACAAACACCACTGCAGTTACTGAGTCCTTCAGTCCAATGGTGCAGCCAAAGTGTGAAGCCAAGTCACCAATAACAGCAGTTAGGAGGCCAATCATTAGAATGGATACAACAAAGCAGGCCCAACCATTCCAGTACTCCGTAGGAGGTACAATTGCAAAAAGAACTTTCCAGAAGACAGTCAGAAAGTGCATTACATAATCAAAGCAGGAAGGAAGTTTCTCCTCAGCACATTCGTCATCATCATCATCTTCCCCTGTAGAAAAAGAGGAAAGATCATTAAATAAAATGATTAATGGTCCTGTTCAAACCGTGTGCATGCTGGATCAGAGTATTAATGTTCACATGGCATCATTGATAGAACTATTTAAATTGAGACCTTTAGTTGAAAAGGGCAACAGTAGTGGTGATTAAATTCCTCCCCCTCATTATGTTATTTTTAATTACAATACATGAATGCTTCATAAAAGATTCCAACATAAAATATTTAAGAAGGAACTGGAGATGCTGGAAAATCGAGGTAGACAAAAATGCTGGAGAAACTCAGCGGGTGAGGCAGCATCTATGGAGCGAAGGATGCTGCCCTAGAGGTCTCAACCCAAAAACGTCGACTTTTAGAAACATAGAAAAATAGGTGCAGGAGTAGGCCATTCGGCCCTTCGAGCCTGCACCGCCATTCAATGTGATCATGGCTGATCATCCAACTCAGTATCCCGTACCTGCCTTCTCTCCATACCCCCTGATCCCTTTAGCCACAAGTGCCACATCTAACGCCCTCTTAAATATAGCCAATGAACTGGCCTCAACTACCTTCTGTGGCAGAGAATTCCAGAGATTCACCACTCTCTGTGTAAAGAATGTTTTCCTCATTTCGGACCTAAAGGGATTCTCCCTTATCCTTAGACTGTGACCCCTTGTTCTGGACTCCCCCAACATCGGGAACAATCTTCCAGCATCTAGCTTGTCCAACCCCTTAAGAATTTTGTAAGTTTCCATAAGATCCCCCCTCAATCTTCTAAATTCCAGCGAGTACAAGCCGAGTCTATCCAGTCTTTCCCCATATGAAAGTCCTGACATCCCAGGAATCAGTCTGGTGAATCTTCTCTGTACCCCCTCTATGGCAAGAATGTCTTCCCTCAGATTTGGTGAGGTGTGGCCTCACCAAAACCCTGCACAACTGCAGTAGAACGTCCCTGCTCCTATACTCAAATCCTTTTGCTATGAATGCTAACATACCATTTACTTTCTTCACTGCCTGCTGCATCTGCATGCCCACTTTCAATGACTGGTGTACCATGACACCCAGGTCTCATTGCATCTCCCCTTTTCCTAATCTGCCACCATTCAAAACAGTCTACCCTCATGTTTTTGCCACCAAAGTGGATAACCTCACATTTATCCACATTATACTGCATCTGCCATGCATCTGCCCATTCGCTCAGCCTATCCAAATCACCCTGCAGCCTCCAAGCATCCTCCTCACACCTAACTATACCCCCCAGCTTGGTGTCATCTGCAAATTTGGAGATGTTGCATTGAATTCCCTTGTCCAAATCATTAATATATATTGTAAATAGCTGGGGTCCCAGCACTGAGCCTTGCGGTACCCCACTAGTCACTGCCTGCCATTCTGAAAAGGACCCGTTTACTCCTATCCTTTGCTTCCTGTCTGCTAGCCAGTTCTCTATCCACATCAATACTGAACCCCCAATACCGTGTGCTTTAAGTTTGTATGCTAATCTCTTATGCGGGACCTTGTCGAAAGCCTTCTGAAAGTCTAGATATAACACTTATCCCTTATCCACTCTACTAGTTACATCCTCGAAAAATTCTATCAGATTTGTCAGACATGATTTACCTTTCGGAAATCCATGCTGACTTTGTCCAATGATTTCACCACTTTCTAAATGCGCTGCTATCCCATCTTTAATAACTGACTCTAGCAGTTTCCCCACTACCGATGTTAGACTAACTGGTCTGTAATTCCCCGTTTTCTCTCTCCCTCCCTTCTTAAAAAGTGGAATCACATTAGCTACCCTCCAAACTCCAGGAACTACGCCAGAATCTAAGGAATTTTGAAAAATTATCACTAATGCATCCATTATTTCTGTGGCGACCTCCTTGAGTACTCTCCATCCCTTTACTGATGCAGACTATCTGGCCCTGGGGATTTATCGGCCTTCAATCCATTCAATTTACCCAACACCATCTCCCGGCTAACCTGGATTTCACTCAGTTCCTCCATCTTATTTGACCCCCGTTCCACTGCTATTTCCGGCAGATTATTTGTCTTCCTTAGTGAAGACAGAACCAAAGTAGTTATTCAATTGGTCTGCCATGTCCTTGTTCCCCATGATCAATTCACCTGTTTCTGACTGCAAGGGACCAACATTTGTTTTAACTAGTCTCTTTCTCTTCACATATCTTTTCCCTTCGCTCCATAGATGCTGCCTCACCCGCTGAGTTTCTCCAGCATTTTTGTCTACCAACATAAAATAGATCATTTTTACCGCATTTACAATCGACAATTAATTCGGATGAGTGACACGAGGTGCATCTGGTCATGCCTAATTTACTCGGCATAATTTGGACAAATTCATTGTCCCAAGTACAAGGTTTACTAAATGAACAATTCACAAATGAAGCATTCACTTCAGCATGTTAACGTATTTATTTCCCTCTTAATTTAATCCTTTACATCAAACAGAACTAATACTTTAATGGGTTTGAGTGTAGAAAATTCAAAATGTTCATGGTTCAGTCAAAACAAAGTGGAGGCTTGTGCACTGAAGAACTGCATGAACAAACAACTACAGATTTTAGGTCATTAATTTGATTAGTAATGATGTATTCAGTGTTTGGACAGGCACACAATAATCAACTACTATATTTAGTTGTCAAGAGGTAGTGTATCCAAGTTTTCACACATCAAAATACCGCAAATTTAACTTACAAGCTGCAACTTAAAGAAATCAAAGAGACCCATTGTGTAGGAAGGAACTGCAGATGCTAGATTAAACTCTAGACACAAAAAGCTGGAGTTACTCAGCGGGTCAGACAGCATTTCTGGAGAAATAGGAATATGTGACGTTTTGGGTCAAGACTTTTCTTCAGACCGAAGACTTCTGTGACCTGCTATTTCATTTCGGAGTCACGTGAGTGACTTCGTGAAGAGCCCGCCGGCGCGCATGCTCGACATATCGTCGTATCGCGTTGCTGCGACGGCTGACGGAGGAGCGTGCTCCTCGCCAGCCCTTCATAAGGGAACCACGCAGGTAAGTATGCTACCTTAAGTTGGTGGTTCTTGTTGTGTTTGCTTCACAGCAAGAACATGGATGGGAGTCTAAGAGGCCGGAGTTCGAGGAGAAGTCGCCGGCCAGCAGTTCCGGAGCGAGAGTTGTCGGGGGTACCTGCAACGCAGACCGGAACGAGGGCGGAGATGTCGGTGAGCTCTGTATTTTCAGGTCCGGACCCGCCCGCACACCACAGCTCGGAGGAGTCCGACGAGGAGGAGTGTGGTGTGCCGCCAGAGCAGGACGACTCTGCCATGGCAGCCAGGTCGTCAGCAGGCTTGCTGACGGCTTCGAGCAGAAGGGTCTGTGCGGCTGCACGGCCCGTTTCACGCAGCCCTCTGAGAAGGGGAAGGGCAGGAGCCCAGCAGCCTAACCCTGTCGGGGCTAAGGCTCTGCCTGCCGCCAAGGAGCGGTCAGGTTCCAGGACGGGACCCGGGGCAGCTGTGAGGTCCAGCCGTCGCCCCCCAACTTTCGACGCCGGGACGAGTCAGTTGGGGGTCCCGTCACGGTCGCCGAGCCCCCCATGGATGGGTGGGCGGGACCATGCGTCGGCAAGGTCCACGATGTGGGCAGCTGGCAAGCCTGCACGGGCCCAAGGTATCCAGGCTTCGGCTGGTGCCGACACCATGCCGCATCTGTCCATAGAGGCAACGGCTTCCGCTCCCACTAAACGGAGGCGGTTGAACACGCCCGTGCAGGAATCGCGCAGTTTCGCCTCGGCGGCTGTCAACGACAACTACCGGCACCGGCAGGGCCTCGACGAGGTGCGGGCCGATGACAGGAGCCCCGGCCAATTTTCAGAGCCGGAGGACTCCGACCACCTGAGTGTTCAGGGTGAAGGGCGTATTGACCGGATGGAGCGGCTGCTGGAGCTTCTCCTACAAGGTCAACAACAACAGGCATCCAGCAGCGACAGGCACAGGGCTTCATCACCAGCTTCGTACACCAGCCTGGAGCAGCAGGACGAGGAGGCCGTGGTTGACCCCATCCCACCCCCGCCTGTATTACCGGCGGAGGACCTCCTCGATGTGGCTACCAAATTTGCAGCCCCTCATTCGTTGGGGCTTCCCATCAATACGAAGTTGGCAGCCACAGTGGACTTCCTAAATAATCACCAGCTTCAGGAGGAAGTCCTACTACAAGCCATGAGCCGTCGCAAGGCTCCATCAAACTGCAATTCCCTCAACGTGCCTGTGGTCAATACGCCAATATGGGGCAACATCAGTGCGGCTATCCGTCAGCAGGAGCTGAAAATTCAGCGGATCCTGAAACTCCTCATGGCCGGGATTACTGCCTTTGTGCGGTCGGTCGACGGAGAGGAGCTTAATTTGGACCAGGAGGATGCTCTGGCGCTTCTGTGCGCTACTCAAAACGAAATAAACGGCTTTCGCAAAAACAGCATCCGCCCAGCGCTCAACCCTAAGTTTGCAGGGTTGTGCAAACCACCGCCGCCCCGTCAGCTCTTTGGCGAAGACCTCTCCAAAAGGGTCAGAGAGCTGGATGAACAAGCCAAGACCGTGGGTCTCATGCGCTCTCACAGTGCCCCCACGCCATCAAGCTCGAAAGCCCCACTTGGCCGTTCACGAGGGTCTGTCAGCACTTCCACCAGGAATTACCCTCCAGCTCCAAACCGATATCAGCCACCCCAACCCCAGGGGTCTTTTTTAGGACAGGCTCGGCAGAAGCCGAGGTGGAAAATGAGGACGCCACGACCTCAAACCAATCCAGCACCTCCACGACCACCCACTCGTGTCAGGGACCGCCGGTAACCACAGAGGTGAGGCGATCTGGTTCTCTTTTTTCTCTTTGTTTAACTCCACATGTTGGTGGGCGTTTGCGGTTGTTTGCGGGTGCATGGGGTGACATTACCAGCGATGAGTATGTGTTACGGAATATTCAGGGCCACAGTATTGAGTTTATTAATGGGGACATCCCTCCACCTCAGCATAGACCGGGTCGTACTTTCAAACTAACGGCTGCGGAACAGTCAGTAGGCTATAAGGAAATTTTAAGGTTGGAACAGAAAGGGGTCATAGAGCGAACGGTTCATGAGCCCGTTGAATTTGTTTCCAATATTTTTACTAGACCTAAGAAGGATGGAGGCTGTAGAGTCATTATTGATCTAACCACTCTGAATAACTTTGTAACATATACTCATTTTAAAATGGACATGTTTGAAACGGCCAAATCATTGATTTCACAAGGGTGCTTTATGGCATGCATTGATTTACAGGATGCGTACTATACCGTACCTATGAAAAAATATTACAGAAGGTTCTTAAAATTTATCTGGATGGATCAGCTGTGGCAATATAGGGCGTTGCCTAATGGGCTCACCACAGCCCCTCGCTTATTTACTAAATTGGTGAAGCCAATTATGGCTTATTTAAGACAAAGACATCATATTGTTATGGCCTATTTAGATGATATTTTAATTGTCGGCCACACCTTGGAATTAGCACAACAAGGGGTGGCAGCTGCGGTCAATTTGTTCCAACAGCTTGGGTTCATTGTTCATCCAGAAAAATCTAAGTTCTGCCCCACCCAGGTAATTAATTATCTGGGGTTCCAGGTGAATTCCATTAGCATGAGAGTCACCATACCAATTAACAAAATTGAGGAGGTAACACAGGTGTGTACAGACTTGATTAATACTCGTATACCATCGATTTGTCACACAGCTACTGTCATTGGCAAGATTGTGGCTTTGTTTCCGGCAGCCCGGTATGGACCTCTGCATTATCAAAACTTGCAGAGAGCCAAGATCGCTGCGTTGCGACGGCATGCTGGTCATTATGATCGATCAATGCGGCTGCCGCCTGCAGCATTGGATGAATTACGATGGTGGGTTTGCCACATTAGTAAATCGTTCAAAACTATTATTGAGGCGAAACCGATGATATACTTACAAACTGATGCGAGCTCTGATGGCTGGGGAGCTACGAATCAATTCTCTAGTTGTGGGGGCCGATGGGATACCCTTGAGAATACGATGTTGGTATCACAAGGGATCAACTATTTGGAGCTGCTTGCAGCGTTTCACGGACTTCGTGCATATTGTTCCAAGATCATTGGAGCACATGTCCGGCTCCAAATAGACAATACCACAGCGGTGGCATATTTAAACCACATGGGCGGTACCAGGTCAGTTTCATGTGATAAATTGGCTAATTCAATTTGGCTCTGGTGTGTCAAGAGAGACATTTGGATTTCAGCTACCTATTTGCCAGGTGAGCTTAATATTGTGGCGGACGCCAGGTCACGCAAGTTCAATGATAATATTGAATGGATGTTACATCCTGAAATTTTTGCAAAAATCACAGCCAAATTTGGGAAACCGGACATTTACCTTTTTGCGTCCCGGTTGAACCATCAGGTACCAACCTACGTCGCGTGGGAACCAGATCCTGGGGCTATAGCGTTAGATGCATTCTCGCTAGACTGGGGGAATTGCTTTTTCTATGCATTCCCCCCGTTTTGCCTCATCAGTCGGGTATTACGTAAAATTCAGATGGACGGTGCCAAGGGCATCCTTATCATACCCGACTGGCCTACACAGCCATGGTATCCGATGGTCTTTGACACGCTCAGTGAACCTTGGGTCCGTTTGCAGGGTAGCCCAGAATTAGTTACTCACCCTGTTTCAGGGGAGCCACATCCCTGCCATGGCTATTTAAATTTGTTGGCTTGCAGATTCTGAATCGGCCTTTACAACAATACGGCCTTTCTACCCGGACCATGGATACCATTGCGGCGTCGTGCCGAGAGTCTACAAGGCGGAGATACCGCTCTCACATCAGGAAGTGGGAAGCCTTCTGCAGCCGCTCTCGCATCACGTACGATGCCGTGACTATAACCGACGTCCTGGAATTCCTCGCGGGGTTGCACCATGATGAACACTTAAGCTACAGTGCCATCAACAGCGCCAGGAGCGCTCTATCATTCTACCTCAATATTGAGGTGGGATCCAACAGGCTAGTGTCCAGGCTCATGCGGGGTATTTTCAATACGAATCCGCCTACACCACGTTACAATATCACCTGGGATGTCAGGGACGTTTTAACTCTGCTCAGGACGTGGTCCCCCATGGAAGGGCTCCAGCTGGACAAACTCACCATGAAGCTGGTGATGTTACTAGCGCTGACTTCAGCACAGAGGGTACAGACACTCCACAAACTACGTGTCGACAGAATGATGTCTACCCCCACAGAAGTAGTTTTCTTTGTTGACGAGCTACTGAAGCAACACAGACCTGGGTGCACAGGGCTGCAGCTGAAGTTCCCGGCATACCCCGCCGATGCTAGGCTATGCTTAGCCTCCCATATCCGTTACTACGTCAAGGTGACGGCAAGCATCAGAGGAATGGAGAGATACCTGCTTGTCACTCATAAGAGACCTCACCATCGAGTGACAACACAGACGATATCCAGGTGGCTTCGAGTCGTCTTGGGTAAGTCAGGTATCGACACTAATGTGTTCAAATCTCATTCCACCAGGGCTGCATCGACGTCGGCGGCGAGGGTCATGGAGGTGCCCATGGACCATATTCTCGCCACAGCAGGATGGGCTAATGAGACGGTGTTCCAGCGGTTCTACAACCGGCCCGTTGCTGCGCCTCTACAGTTCGCAGAAGCCGTGCTAGATGCGGGGCAAGAACGTGGAGATGTCCCCGAATGAGGGGTTTTGATTTGTTTGTTAATAAATATGCTTTGTTTTGCAGTATGGACTAGTCAGCAAGTTATTCCTCCCATCCATCCCTGGTAGTGGTGTGACAGCATGGACGTGGTCCAGGGCGTGTCATCACAGAAGCTTTGAAGTCTTCACGAAGTCACTCACGTGACTCCGAAATGAAATAGTAAGATTGAACGAGTACTTACCAGTTCGAAGGTTGATCATTATTTCATGAGGAGTCGAAGTGAGGGATTTCGTGCCCTCCTCGCCCAACCCTCAATCACCTTCAGCTGGTAATCTTAGTCGTTTCATTCTTACTATGTGAAGTCATTTCTTGATTGGTTTCTGTGATTCCACGCCGCTACTTTGAAGTATGTCGAGCATGCGCGCCGGCGGGCTCTTCACGAAATCCCTCACTTCGACTCCTCATGAAATAAAGATCAACCTTCGAACTGGTAAGTTCTCGTTCAATCTTACTATTCCTTTTCTCCAGAGATGATGTCTGACCCGCTAACTCCAGCTTTTTGTGTCTATAGTTTTTTATGTATATCTTCAAAATGACCCAGCACTTGCTTAAAAACAGAAACTGCAATGAGAAACTCACTGGTTACCTCGTTTTACAGGAATGTTTACAAATTTTTACATTGTGAATACAAGTCAAGAAAAGGACAATAGACTTTCCATGAATTAACATTCAAAGTTAATTTGGTGGTCCTCATTCTTAATAACCAGATGTTAATTAGATTTATTTCTAATACTTAAACCAAAGCAGGTAGATTTCCATCTGAAAAATTGTTAATGCTTGACTGAAGCCTTCTTTAAAGTTTGTCTTCCAATTCTGCATTCATTGTGTAGGAAGGAACTGCAGATGCTGGGTATTGTTGCTTCTCTCCAGTGATGTTGCCTGTCCTGCTGAGTTACTCCAGCATTTTGTATCTATCTGCATTCATTGTTACATTTAAAGAGCTCACATTTCCAAAGAGTTACACAAAAAGCTGGAGAAACTCAGCGGGTGCAGTAGCATCTAAGGAGCGAAGGAGATAGGCAACGTTTCGGGTCGAGACCCTTCTTCAGAAGGTTGATGCCAATAAATAAAAACGACATTAACCTTTTTTTCACAGGTTTTAAATTAGTTTTGCAGAAGAATCCTGTGATAACTTTTAGATCAAGTGAATAAAACAAAAGCATTATACATGAGCAAGGGGGAAAAAGGCAATGTAATGGATTCAGGTTGGTAATCCCAGAGAGCACCAACAGCTTTCTGGAATTCATTTTGGCCTTGGATGGAGATGTCAAATGTTAGGGGGCAGTGGGAGAGGGGGGACAATTTAAAGGAGAATTGTGAGGCAAATACCACTCTTATTTTCCCATGGGCCAAGTTATCAAAACTTGAGCATTCAACAGTTACAATTTCCAACCGCAAATTCCAAATATTCTGGCGACGCTTGCCGTTTTGCTAGTCATGGAAGGTGCCTGCAACATACATCTGCTGGCGGTGATGCAAACACAAAACCATTTAAGCATTTAGAACAGACATGAATAGGTGCGAATGGAGGGATTTGCAGACCAATGGGATTAGTTTACATTAGCATCAGGGTGGCACAGATATTGCAGGTCAAAGGGTCTGTTCCTGTGAGTTACAGTGACAGTCCTGGACTCTCTACTAGTTAGCCATTGCTTTTTATTAAAATACTCGGCTAAGTTGGACCAGTTGGGTCCCAATCACATGGGAGGCCTGGTCCCCCAACGCAACCCATTCGCAACGCAATATTCCACCGCTCACCCGTAACCCCTAACTGTGCAGGCGCGGCTCATTTCCCCTCATCCCCGAGCATTCCCTCCCCCTCCTCTTCATGTGTGGGAGGGAAGGAGGGGTGTGTGTGGACGAGGTGGTGTGGGCGGGGGGGCGAGAGGGTGGTGGGGAGGGAGGTGTGGGGGGGAGGGTGTGTATGTGGGTGGGAGGAGGGGAGTGGGAGGGGTGTGCGTGGGCGGAGGAGTTGTGGGGGCGGAGGAGTTGTGGAGGCAGAGGAGTGTGGTGGGGAGGGCGTGGCGTTGCGGGAGCAGGGAGGGCTCTGGCGTTGTGGGGGCGGGAGGGTAGGCAGGCTGGGCTGTGTGTGGTGGTAGCGGGGTGCGTGTGGGGGTAGCGGGGTGCGTGTGGGGGTAGCGGGGTGCGTGTGGGGGTAGCGGGGTGCGTGGGAGGATAGCGGGGTGCGTGGGAGGATAGCGGGGTGCGTGGGAGGATAGCGGGGTGCGTGGGAGGATAGCGGGGTGCGTGGGGGTAGCGGGGTGCGTGGGGGTAGCGGGGTGCGTGGGGGTAGCGGGGTGCGTGGGGGTAGCGGGGTGCGTGGGGGTAGCGGGGTGCGTGGGGGTAGCGGGGTGCGTGGGGGTAGCGGGGTGCGTGGGGGTAGCGGGGTGCGTGGGGGTAGCGGGGTGCGTGGGGGTAGCGGGGTGCGTGGGGGTAGCGGGGTGCGTGGGGAAAGCGGGGTGCGTGGGGATAGCGGGGTGCGTGGGGATAGCGGGGTGTGTGTGGGGGTAGCGGGGTGTTTGGGGGTGGGGAGTTGAGGACGAGAGGGGTATGTGGGCGGGGGGGGGTAAGGGATACATGGGCGGGGTGGAGTTGTGGGGGGGGAGGAGCCAGCGAGGGGGACCATAGGGATAGTGGCTGGAATTGGCGGTGCGATGTGGACTCACAGCGGCGCTGGTCATTCTCCTCCACCGGGATCAGAGTCTCCGCTTTCCGTTTGGCGAGATCTCCAACCCAAGGCTGGGGCAGCAGCT
This sequence comes from Raja brachyura, assembly GCA_963514005.1. The sequence goes on from OY740785.1 coordinate 119,663,758, forward strand.
TGGGGTGGGGCGGTGTCTTGAGGCTGCTTCGGGTCCCTCCGAAAGTCTGGTTGGAAACCTCCGCCGGCCACTCTCAGCTTCAGTAAAGAAGCGATGGCGCAGGAAGGGGCAGACGGTCCCGGGGAGTGACATGGGAAAGAGACTAATCCGCGCTGCACTGACTGGCAGGAGGAGATCGATCTGCGCACGCATGGTTTTTATGATTTTTAAACCTCGCTAACGTTTATGACATTCAACCGATCGGAACGAAATTTGGTACACTCGCAGCATAGGAGAACAGTAAGTGAACCGGTGAACAATTGTAGCACTATCGCAAACCGTTTTTGCGCAAATAGAAAGACCGCCAAACCGGAAGATAACAAGACCAGTTTTAGTTATGTAGTTCAGTTTTCTGTCGTATGGCTGTCCAATCAGCAGCTGTGAAGAGATTACAGAAGAATCCCCCCAAGAATTTTATTAAAACTGAGGTTTTTTATTTTAAATCACGATTTACAAAAAAAATGTAAATGAGCATCGGGATCCCATTGAGAATGAAAACAGAAGAATTTGAATAAAACAGATTTTATTTGAAATAGCAATTTTTTAATGTAAATGAAATTTGGGATCCCATTGGGACATCATACACTGCTAACGGACAGCGCAAGTGGAAGTGATTTTTTGGCAAAGTGGTTTTTGTAAAATTTAAAATGTGAATAACTTGTAAAATGTACCATCAATCTGAACAGAACTTGCCACAGCACAATGGTGAGTAAAGTGGGCCAAAAATTGTTTGCGCTATCGACACGCACACAGACTCAGACGGGGCCTGGTGCCCCAACGCAACCCTTTCCCATTCACAGTCTTCCACCACTCACCCATACCCACCACGGGAGGCCTGGTCCCCCAACGCAATGCGTTCCCCAAAGCAATATTCCACCACCCCTCATCCTCCAGCACTCATCCCCCCTCTTCATCCTCCCTCTTCTCCTCCTCCCCTCCTCCACGACCTCCCTTTCCTTACAACGATGTAACAAATCTCTCATTGCATTGGGAGTTCCGTCATTTGGTAACATTGTAACAGGCAGGGCAAGTTTTAAAGGGAAAAGTTTGATTTTTAAGTGAAAAGTTCATTTTTTAAAGTTTAAAATGTGAATAGCTTGTAAAATACACCATCAATCTGAATGGAACGCTACTGTGTTTTTTAAAACAGACTTATTTTTTAAATGTAAAAGAGATCCTGCTAACTGCCAGTGCACGATTTTTTTCAGAGTGCGGTTTTGTAGTTTAAAATGTAAGTGACGCTAAATATACCATCAATCTGAATGAAACTTGATACACCATAGGACAATGGTGAGTAAGGTGGGCCAGAAATTGTAGCGCTATCGAGTACCATTTTGGTGTAATTACAGGGTCACATGGACACACTCCCAGACATAATAACAAACAAGATGAGAGCTTTAGTAATACACAGAGATGGATACAGAGGCACAGAGAGGGAGAGAGGAGGAGAGTAGTGGGGAGCGGGTCAACCAAATAACTGCGTGTTCAGCGGCTTCAATCCAGAGCCCGGGGGGTGGGGGGGGGGGGGGGAGTCATCACAGGGGAGTGCTGGTTCGCTCGAGGGCAGATACAGAGAGAGGGCTGCGGGCGGACGTAGAATCGAGGGAGGCCGCGGCCCGAGTAGGCAGTCATGGACCTGATGACCTTGAGCACGGGGCAGATGGCTGGCCAAGCGTGGAAAGCAGTGTGGAGCAGGCAGCGTGTGGAAAACAGTGCGCACAGGCCGCGTGAGCAGACCCATTGTGACGTCATCAGCTTGTTTATTTTCTAAGTTAATTGAAATTTTTGAACTTTTTCATAAATAACTCAAGAAATAATGTTTGACATTTTCAGGTAAGCCGATTTTTGACTCCAGGGGATAAATCTCTACGGGAATATGTAAAAAATGTCCTGTTAACGCTTCGTTACTTTGAGTAGATGTGATCACACACAAACAAATAAATACACACACACACACAAATGTTAGTTTAACTTGGCATCATATCCGGCACAGATAATAATAATAACAACTTTATTAAGGACTCGAGGTCCAGCCAAGGACCTTGAGATACTATAGAATTCCGCTTCTACATTGCTCTCATTGGTATTTAGGGCCAAATGAAAGAGACATTTTTAAATGTGTAGGAAGAAACTGCAGATGCTGGTTTAAACCAAAGAGAGACGCAAACAGCTGGAGTAAATCAGTGGGACAAGCAGCATCTCTGGAGAGAAGGAATGGGTGACATTTTGTTTCAAAAACCTCCTTTAGGCTAGTTAGGGATAAGGGAAACAAGAGATGTGGAGAGATAAAGAACAATGAATGAAAGATATGCAAAAAAGTAACAATGATAAAGGAAACAGGCCATTGTATCTGTTTGGGGGTTACACAAAAAGCTGGAGAAACTCAGCGGGTGCAGCAGCATCTAAGGAGCGAAGGAGATAGGCGACGTTTCGGGTCGAGACCCTTCTTCAGTATCTGTTTGTTGGGTGAAATTGAGAAACTAGTCCAGAGATGTCCCACCCCGGTCATTCCTCCTCCCGTCCGGCAGAAGGTACAGAAGCTTGAAAGCACACACCTCCAGTCTCAGGAACAGCTTCTTCCCCTCTGTTATCAGGTTTCTGAACGGCCCTTCCATAAGCTAGGGTAAAGGTCCGATTCACGTCTACCCCATTGCAGCCACTGGACTTTGTCTGTGGAACTGATGCGCTACAATGCTGAGAACTATATTCTGCACTTCCTGTATTCTGTATCTTCCCTTTTGCTCTACCGATTGTATTCGAGTTCGACTGGATTGTTCTCATGCATAGTACTGTTTTTGATTGTTAGCATGCAAAACAAAGCTTTTCACAGTAGATTTTGCATTACATTAATAAACCTAAACGTAACATGGTGACTTTACTGATTGCTGCATTAGTAAAACATGATAATCTAAATAAACTTAATCACGGGGTTCATATTAATTGAACAGTTACATAATTAGTATTGCTGATATTTGCTATGACTCATTTGACAGTGGAATCATACGTTGTGCAACACATTGAAAAATTAAAAGCCACCACTGGAAAATGTGTCTCCTTGTAGCACCAAAAATCCTCTTTGCAAGTTAATTATTAATTACTAAAGCATGCCTATTTACAGTGTCTTGGGAGATTGATGATTTTAATAACATTGATGATATATTTAAGAGAAACTCCACATACATTATCATAATAAGCTAAATGGAACACATTTACTGGCATCCAAAATAATGAAGTTTGTCTGAAGCTACTGATATAAATTAAAATCTGCTGGATTTATAAATCGCGACTCACAGCTCTGTACACCTAATTACTTCTAAACAAACTAATTAAGATAGTATTTTACAATTATGCAAGAAATATTAAATGTGTTAAGCCATCTGATCACAGTATGACACTGACGCACAATAATTAATCACATACTCAACACCAAACGCATCCTGGATCCAAGACCTCCCTCTGCCACTGGATCCTCCACTTTAGAAACATAGAAAATAGGTGCAGGAGGCTGCCATTCAGCCCTTCGAGCCAGCACCGTCATTCAATGTGATTATGGCTGATCGTCCCCAATCAATAACCCGTGCCTGCCTTCTTCCCATATCCCTTGATTCCACTAGCCCCCAGTCTTCTATCTAACTCTCTCTTAAATCTGTACAATCTCTTAACTGTGCATGGCTCCCTGAAGGTGGAATCTCATGTAGATAGGGTGGTAAAGAAAGCTTTTGGTATGCTGGCCTTTATAGAGGTCTTTAAAATGATGAAAGGGATAGACAGAGTTGACGTAGATAAGCTTTTTCCATTGAGAATAGGGAAGATTCAAAGAAGAGGACATGATTTGAGAATTAAGGGACATAAGTTTAGGGGTAACATGATGGGGAACTTCTTTACTCAGAGAGGGGTAACTGTGTGGAATGAGCTCCCAGTGGAAGTGGTGGAGGCAGGTTTGGTTTTATAATTTAAAAATAAATTGGATAGGTATATGGACGGGAAAAGAATGGGTTATGGTCTGAGTGCAGGTAGATGGGACTAGGTGAGAATAAGTGTTCGGCACGGACTACAAGGGCCGGGATGACCTGTTTCCATGCTGTAATTGTTATATGGTTGAATCCATCCAGTGATTTGGAATTCCACTGCACTCTGTGGCAGGGAATTCCTCAAATTCACAACTCTCTGGGTGAAAACATTTTTTCTCACCTTAGTCTTAAATGGCCTCCCCTTCATTCTAAGACTGTGGCCCCTAGTTCTGGACTCGCCCAACATTGGGAACATTTTTCTGGCATCTAGCTTGTCCTGTCCTTTTATAATTTTATACGTTTCTATAAGATATCCCCTCATCCTTTTAAACTCCAGTGAATACATTCTGACCCATATAGCACAATCAGTGGGAATAAGTTACAGCAATAATTCAAAATACCACTGGATTACAGTGGTATGAATATTGATGGCTCTAACTTCAAGTAACCCTTGCATTCCCTCTCTCTCCATCCATATCCCACCCAAGCACCACCAGCTCCTCATTCTCACCAAGCAAACAGCTAACAGTGTTAAAGAAGGAACTGCAGATGCTGGAGAATCGAGGGTTACACAAAAAGCTGGAGAAACTCAGCGGGTGCAGCAGCATCTAAGGAGCGAAGGAGATAGGCGACGTTTTGGGTCGAGACCCTTCTTCAGACTCAGCTAACAGTGGCCAGTTTCCTTTTTCATCATTACCTTTTTGCATATCTCTCATTCATTTATTTTATATCTGTCTACATCAGTTTATATTTCTCGTTTCCCTTTCCCCTGACTCTCAGTCTGAAGAGTCTCGACCCGAAACGTCATCCATTCCTTCTTTCCAGAGATGCTGCTGCCTGTCCTGCTGAGTTACTCCAGCAATTTTGTCTAACTCCCCTGTAAAGACATGTTCAGACCCTCACTACACTCATCATCCTCCTCATGGCTGTGGTGTAAAAATGGGTTCTAACTCCATCTACAATTTTGCAGATGACATGACTGTGCTGGGCCAGATAATGAACAATGGCAAGACAGGGAAAAGGAAGGGGAGTTCAGTAACATGGTATCAGTTATCCCTCAATATCAGTAAGGAGCTAGTTATCAACTTCAGGAAACGAGGTGGGGCAATGGTGCTGAAGTGTAGATGGTCAAAGAGATTCAAGTTCCTAGATATAAATATCACCAATCTGTCCTGGACCAATCACATTGAAACCCCACCAACGCCTCTCCTTCTTAGAAAACCAAGGAGGTTGGACATGACTCCAGTGACTCTTACAAACTTCTCCAGATGTACTGTAGAAAGCATACCATTGGGTTGCATCATGGCTTGGTGTGGGAACAGCTTTGCCCAAGACCACAACAATTGCAGAGTTGTAGATGCAGCCCAGTCCATCACACAGACCAGACTCCCCACCATCAACTCCACCTTTACTCTGCCTCTGGAAAGTTGCCAACGTGATCTAGGACCATGCACACCCTAGTCATTCCCTCTTCTTACAGGATTCAAGATTCAACAGCTTCTCTTTCCTTACTGTTGCAAGACCACCAGGCTTGGGCGCGGTCCTGATCTTCTATCTTATTTTATTGTGGGCCTTGCACATTTCTCTGCAACTAACATACAATGCTCAACAATATTCAGCACTGGTATTTTTCCTCTTTGCACTACCTTTTGTAGCTGTACATGGCTTGAATGTACTCATGTATGGTACGATTTGACTGGATAGCATGCAAAACAAAAGGTTTTCACTGTGAATGTACTCATGTATGGTACGATTTGACTGCATAGCATGCAAAACAAAAGCTTTTCACTGTGAAGGTGACCCCACTGTGCTGAGTAAGGAGTACCAATCTAGAAATTCAAAGAGAAATGTTTCCAATTAGACCAAAGAGAAATCCAAATTAAGAAGTATGACCTGGGGCTGAGAGTGGCACGGGCGGAAATCCTGGGAGGGGAACGATGACGGGGGAGACACATCCCCCCCCATACTTTGAGAGGCGGGGGGACAATCCCCCCCATGTTTTGTAATCCAGACTATATCAGATGCTTTCTAAGGGCTGAATCGGCCCGTTCGTGGGGCCTTTCAGCGCTGGCGCGGCTTAAAATCGAACTGCTGCATCGAGGCGATCGAGGCTCCCGATGTTGAAGCCCCCGTCGGCCAATGAAAGGCCCCTCGAACAGTCCGATTCAAGCCCCACGATTCGGGGCGGACGAAGCTGCTGTTGCTGGAGTTCGGAGTCGGTCACCAACCAGGTCGGCTTCCGATGTTACCGTCCACAGGCCCCACGGCCATCGCCTCGCGTGTGTGCGCGTGGCCGCCAAGAAATTGTGTGTTTCCCCCCCCCCCCCCCCCCCAATGTTTTGTTAGCGATTTCCGTACTGGAGAGTGTGAATGACTTGCAGCTCGTGGCCTTTCTATGCACCTGTCGCTCTTGTCCTCCTCGATGAAGGTCTCCAGTTTGAGAGAAGTAGTTGGTGGACGTGGCAATAAACACCAATAGACAGAGGATAGAGGTCAACCTGGGGCTCTGTTCAAGATTTTGTCAGGCATGTCAGTAAATTAGACAATAACTGAAGATGGCACTTTGGAGTCATAGAGCGTGGAAACGGACCCTTCAGCCCAACTTGCTCATACTGACCAACATGTCCCATCTACACGAGTCCCACCTGCCTGCGTTTGGTCCATATCCCTCTAAATCTGTTCTATCCATGTACCCGTCTAAATGTTCCTTTGTTGCAGCAAAATTTTATATACTGTACCAAAATGATTCGAAAGATTGATGTATTTAAAAGGTCACGAATGCAAAGCAAAAAACCTTCCCAAAAATACTGCCCAACCTGGGAATTCTGATATTTTGTGTAGATACTTGTAGATTTTAGTATTTACTTACTGATTTGTTCATAGCATCCTAGGTTTAGGTTTACAACCATATCACATAAGTACAATCAACTACACTCTTCACTCACCCCATGTTTGATCTTCAGGTTCCACTCCATAGGTATGAGCAGAGTTTAAACATGAAAGCAGCCAATAATGCCAGTTTCAGATGCAATCTTTCAGATGAAATGGACTGCAATTATTCACCCATCCTTTTCCGACACTACCTCCCAAACTGGCGAACTCCACTGGGTGGACAAAGGCAACAGGTGCATGGGAACACCGCAAGCTGCCAAGTCCCCCTCCGGTCACACTACATGGAGCCACTATTCTTGCTATTGAGGGAGTGCAGCGTAGGTTCACAAGGTTAATTCCCGGGATGGCGGGACTGTCATATGCTTAGAGAATGGAGCAGCTGGGCTTGTATACTCTGGAGTTTAGAAGGATGAGAGGGCATCTCATTGAAACATATAAGATTGTTAAGGGTTTGGACACGCTAGAGGCAGGAAACATGTTCCCGATGTTGGGAGAGTCCAGAACAAGGGGCCACGGTTTAAGAATAAGGGGTAAGCCATTTAGAACGGAGACGAGGAAACACCTTTTCTCACAGTGGTGAGTCTGTGGAATTCTCTGCCTCAGAGGGCGGTAGAGGCCGGTTCTCTGGATGCTTTCAAGAGAGCGCTAGATAGGGCTCTTAAAAATAGCGGAGTCAGGTGATGTGGAGAGTAGGCAGGAACGGGGTATTGATTGAGGATGATCAGTGACGATCACATTGAATGGCGGTGCTGGCTCAAAGGGCCAAATGGCATACTCCTGCACCTATTGTCTATTGAGCCAGAGCACAGGAACAAGTCCAATGACCCAACTCATCTATGCTGATGAAGTCGCCTCATCTAACCAAGTCTCATTTGCACGCCTTTGGCCCATCTCTCCAAACTTTTCCCATCATGTACAAATGTTATTGTATCTGCCTTAACTATCTCCTCTGGAAGCTCTTTATACCACCCTCATGGTATGTGAAAAGGTTGCTATTATATTATATGGGCCTCTGTAAGATGGTGGTGAGCCATCTACTGCCAAGTGCTTGGTCTGGAATCACAAGCAGGGTAAGGAGACAGATTTCCATATTATTACCATATTACAATTACAGCACGGAAACAGGCCATCTCGGCCCTTCAAGTCCGTGCCGAACAACTTTTTTCTCTTAGTCCCACCTGCCTGCACTCATACCATAACCCTCCATACCCTTCTCATCCATATGCCTATCCAATTTATTTTTAAATGATACCAACGAACCTGCCGCCACCACTTCCACTGGAAGCTCATTCCACACCGCTACCACTCTCTGAGTAAAGAAGTTCCCCCTCATGTTACCCCTAAACCTCTGTCCCTTAATTCTAAAGTCATGTCCTCGTGTTTGAATCTTCCCTATTCTCAAAGGAAAAACTTGTCCACATTAACTCTGTCTATCCCTCTCATCATTTTAAAGACCTCTATCAAGTCCCCCCTTAACCTTCTGCGCTCCAGAGAATAAAGACCTAACTTATTCAACCTATCTCTGTAACTTAGCTGTTGAAACCCAGGCAACATTCTAGTAAATCTCCTCTGTACCCTCTTATTTTGTTGACATCCTTCCTATAATTGGGTGACCAAAACTGCACACCATACTCCAGATTTGGTCTCAGCAACGCCTTGTACAATTTTAACATTACATCCCAGCTTCTATACTCAATGCTCTGATTTATAAAGGCTAGCATACCAAAAGCTTTCTTTACCACCCTATCTATATGAGATTCCACCTTCAAGGAACTATGCACGGTTATTCCCAGATCCCTCTGTTCAACTGTATTCTTCAATTCCCTACCGTTTACCATGTACGTCCTATTTTGATTTGTCCTGCCAAGGTGTAGCATCTCACATTTATCAGCATTAAACTCCATCTGCCATCTTTCAGCCCATTTTTCCAACTGTCCAACTCTGTAGACTTTGGAAATCCTCTTCATTATCCACAACACCCCCTATCTTGGTATCATCTGCATACTTACTAATCCAATTTACCACCCCTTCATCCAGATCATTGATGTACATGACAAACAACAAAGGACCCAACACAGATCCCTGAGGCACCCCACTAGTCACCTGCCTCCAACCCGACAAACAGCCATCCACCATTACTCTCTGGCTTCTCCCATTCAGCCACTGTTGAATCCATCTTGCTATTCCTGCATTTATACCCAACAGTTGAACCTTCTTAACCAACCTTCCATGAGGAACCTTGTCAAAGGCCTTACTGAAGTCCATATAGACAACATCCACTGCTTTACCCTCGTCAATTTCCCTAGTAACCTCTTCAAAAAATTCAAGAAGATTAGTCAAACATGACCTTCCAGGCATAAATCCATGTTGACTGTTCCTAATTAGACCCTCTTTTTCCAGATACTTATATATATTATCTCTAAGTATCTTTTCCATTAATTTGCCCACCACTGAAGTCAAACTAACCGGTCTATAATTGCTAGGTTTACTTTTAGAGCCCTTTTTAAACAATGGAACAACATGCGCAGTACGCCAATCCTCGGGGACTATTCCCGTTTCTAATGACATTTGAAATATTTCTGTCATAGCCCCGGCTATTTCTACACTAACTTCCCTCAATGTCCTAGGGAATATCCTGTCAGGATCTGGAGACTTATCCACTTTTATATTTTTCAAAAGTGCCAGTACTTCTTTTACTTTGAAACTCATAGTATCCATAGCTACTCTACTAGTTTCCCTTACCTCACATAATTCAATATCCTTCTCCTTGGTGAATACCGAAGAAAAGAAATTGTTCAATATCTCCCCCATCTCTTTTGGCTCTGCAGATAGCTGTCCACTCGGTCTCTCCAATGGACCAATTTTATCCCTTGTTATCCTTTTGCTATTAATATAGCTGTAGAAACCCTTTGGATTTACTTTCACCTTACTTGCCAAAGCAACCTCATATCTTCTTTTAGCTTTTCTAATTTCTTTCTTAAGATTCTTTTTACATTCCTTATACTCCTCAAGCACCTCATTTGCTTCATGCTGCTTATAATTATTGTAGATCTCCCTCTTTTTCCGAACAAGATGTTCAATTTCCCTTGAAAACCAGGGCTCTTTCCAATTTTTACTGGTTCCTTTCAACCGAACAGGAACATAAAGATTTTGTACTCTTAAAATTTCCCCTTTAAATGTCCTCCATTTCTCCTCTACATCTTTCCCATAAAACAAAATGTCCCAGTTCACTCCTTTTAAATCATCTCGCATCTCGTTAAAGTTAGCCTTTCTCCAATCAAAAATCTCAACCCTAGGCCCAGTTCTGTCCTTCTCCATAATTATATTGAAACTAATGGTATTGTGATCACTGGACCCGAAGTGCTCCCCTACGCATACCTCCGCCACCTGTCCCGTCTCATTTCCTAACAGGAGGTCCAGCACTGCCCCTCCTCTAGTAGGCACCTCTATGTATTGCTGCAAAAAACTATCCTGCACACATTTTACAAACTCCAAACCATCCAGCCCATTTACAGAATGTGTTTCCCAGTCTATGTGTGGAAAGTTGAAATCTCCCACAATCACTACCTTGTGCTTACTACTAATATCTGCTATCTCTTTACATATTTGCTCTTCCAATTCTCGTTCCCCATTTGGCGGTCTATAATATACCCCTATAAGTGTTGCTACACCTTTCCCACTTCTAAGTTCCACCCAAATAGCCTCCCTAGATGAGCCCTCCAATCTATCCTGCCAAAGCACTGCTGTAATATCTTCCCTGACTAGCAATGCAACACCTCCACCTCTTGCCCCTCCAATTCTATCACACCTGAAGCAACGAAATCCTGGAATATTTATTTTCCAATCACAGCCCTCCTGCAACCATGTTTCAGAGATCGCCACAACATCATACTTCCAGGTGTCTATCCAGACTCTAAGCTCATCCACCTTTCTGACAATGCTCCTAGCATTAAAATATGCACATTTAAGAAACCCACCATCTCTTGTTCTCTGTTCATTTCCTTTTTTTTTCTTTCTCCTCCTCCTCTTGTGTCCGAGTGCTTCCCTTTTCTGCTTCCTGCCTCCCATTCTGTCTACTAGCTTTTGCTATTTGCATCCCTCGCCCCAACCATTCTAGTTTAAAGTCTCCCCAGTGGCCTTTGCAAATTTCCCCGCCAGGATATTGGTCCCCCTCGGGTTCAAGTGCAACCCATCCTTTCTGTACAGGTCCCACCTACCCCAAAAGAAGTCCCAATGATCCAGAAACTTGAATCCCTGCCCTCTGCACCAGTCTTTCAGCCAAGCATTTATCCTCCACCTTGCTCCATTTCTACTCTCGCACCTTGCTCCATTTCCTTTCCTGAAGAATGCTAGCAAACTCAATAGGTTTAATAATCACTCGGTAGCTATTACCATTACCAAGTTGCATCTTTGTAAACTTCATAAAATAACAGTTAATTTCTCCAGCTGTTGTGAGTGACCTGAAATGTGGTTTATTTCCAATGTTTGAGCAGTCATTTCCTTCAGCCAACCGTGAAGATCAGCACCATTGCCTTTATTGTGGGTGCAATGATGGCGTTTGTTACAGATGTTCCCAACGGATGCTGCGTTATTGCAGCATGTTCACATGGACTACACACACCTCCAGTTTCAGGGACAGTTTCTTCCCAGCTGTAACCAGGCAAGTGAATCATCCAACCACAACCAGAGAGCAGTCCCGAACTACTGTCTACCACATCAGGGACCCTTGGACTCTCTTTGATCAGACTTTACCTTGCACTAAAAGTTATTCCCTTTATCCTGTATCTGTACACTGTGGGTGGCTCGATTGTAATCATGTATTATCTTTATGCTGACTGGTTAGCACGCAACAAAAGCTTTTCACTGCACCTCATTACACTAAACTAAACGGCCAATTCCAGGTGATGTCCAGTCACGTTTCTGGATAGGCATACAGATAGATACAGATACAGATAGATTTTATTTGTCATGTGTGCCAATTGGCACAGTGAAATGAAGTCACCATACAGCCAAAAATAAAGAACACAACACAAAAATTAGACAGAAATCCAACATAAAACATCCCCTCACAGCAGGATCAAAATTTCCCACCATGAGATAAGGCACCAAAGTCCGTCTCTTCCCGATGTTCCCCAATGTTCACCCGTGGTCGGGGCCTCCCCGAGCCCTCCGCTGTCGCCGCTCCGGGCGGCCCGATGTTCAGGCCCGCTCCCGGGGTGATGTAAGTCCTACGTCGGGGCTGGGGGACGTCCTCAGCGGACTGGACCCCGAGTCGGCCCCCTCCTACCGGAGTCTGCGGCTCCCAAAGTCCACTGGCCGCGCCGGGTGGAGATGCTACGCTGGAGGCCCTCGGCAAAGGGCCCCAGGTCTCCATGGAGTTCAGCGCCGCCGCATTGGGAGCTCTCCCAACCAGAGCTCCACGATGTTGGAGCAGCGGCCCAACGCTCCGGAGCTCCAAAGGCGACCCAGGTAGGTATCGCCCGCTCCGTGGTGACTCCAGCGCCGCTGCAACGCCGCTGTTGCAGCTCTGGTCCGGTTCCCGGTCCCCGGCAGGAAAGGCCGCTCCAATCCAGGAGGTAGGCCGCGAGGTGGGGGGCAAGGTCGCGACTCGGAGAAATAGTCGTGTCCCCGTCAGGAAGCGACTGGGAGTTAGTTTCCCCCTTACCCTGCCCCCCTCCCCACATAGAAAAGTGAAAGTTTCCCCATGAAATTCCCCATACTGACTGCATGAAATAATCAGCATCTATCTACTATGGATTAAATGCTTCGATTGTAGTGAATTATTAGAGCTAAAACATGCAACAGCATCACTTCCAATTCAGATTCAATCGGCTCAGTGCAGTTCCCATGGGAACAATGGGAAACAGAAACAACAAGCGACTCATATACAACTACAATTTCAGACTAAACCAAGCCCTAATTAGCATATAGTGATATAGTAAAACCAAGCCAGAATAGTGCCTGGGGAAAAATGCAGAGATTAGGTCTCTTACATTCAGTTTTTGATTGCAGCTCCGAGTAGAGTTGTCAAATCTCAATTTCATAAATAAGGTGTTAGTTATTATTGTTGCTACTAATGCCCCTCCAGTCCTCAAGGGCCATCCTCCTTGCCCTCTGCAGCAGGTTTAGTTTAGAGATACAGCACAGAGTTCCACTGAGTTTGCACCGGCCATTGATTCCCACACAATAACACGACACAACACACACTAGGGACAAATTACAATTATACCAAGCCAATTAGCCAACAAACCTGTATGTCTTTGGAGGGTGGGAATAAACTGGAGATCCCCGAGAAAACCCATGGTAGACAAAAGTGCTGGGGAAACTCAGCGGGTGAGCCAGCATCTATGAAGCGAAGGAATAGGCGACGTTTCGGGTCGAAACCCTTCTCCAGACCGGAAAAAACCCACGCATGTCATGGGGAGAAGGTACAAATTCCGTACAGACAGCACCTGTAGTCAGGATGAAACCCGGGTCTCTGGCGCTGTGAGGCAGCAACTCTACCGCTGCGCCACCATGGCGTCCTGGGTTAATGGAAGTACTTAGAAACATAGAAAAATAGGTGCAGGAGTAGGCCATTCGGCCCTTCGAGCCTGCACCGCCATTCAATATGATCATGGTTGATCATCCAACTCAGTATCCCGTACCTGCCTTCTCTCCATACCCCCGATCCCTTTAGCCACAAGTGCCACATCTAACGCCCTCTTAAATATAGCCAATGAACTGGCCTCAACTACCTTCTGTGGCAGAGAATTCCAGAGATTCACCACTCTCTGTGTAAAGAATATTTTCCTCATCTCGGTCCTAAAGGAATTCCCCCTTATCCTTAGACTGTGACCCCTTGTTCTGGACTCCCCCAACATCGGGAACAATCTTCCAGCATCTAGCTTGTCCAACCCCTTAAGAATTTTGTAAGTTTCTATAAGATCCCCCCTCAATCTTCTAAATTCCAGCGAGTACAAGCCGAGTCTATCCAATCTTTCCTCATATGAAAGTCCTGACATCCCAGGAATCAGTCTGGTGAATCTTCTCTGTACCCCCTCTATGGCAAGGATGTCTTTCCTCAGATTTGGAGACCAAAACTGTACGCAATACTCCAGGTATGGCCTCACCAAAACCCTGTACAACTGCAGTAGAACCTCCCTGCTCCTATACTCAAATCCTTTCGCTATGAATGCTAACATACCATTTGCTTTCTTCACTGCCTGCTGCACCTGCATGCCTACTTTCAATGACTGGTGTACCATAACACCCAGGTCTCGTTGCATCTCCCCTTTTCCTAATCTGCCACCATTCAGATAGTCTACCCTCATGTTTTTGCCACCAAAGTGGATAACCTCACATTTATCCACATTATACTGCATCTGCCATGCATCTGCCCATTCACTCAGCCTATCTAAATCACCCTGCAGCCTCCAAGCATCCTCCTCACACCTAACTATACCCCCCAGCTTGGTGTCATCTGCAAATTTGGAGATGTTGCATTGAATTCCCTCATCCAAATCATTTATATATATTGTAAATAGCTGGGGTCCCAGCACTGAGCCTTGCGGTACCCCACTAGTCACTGCCTGCCATTCTGAAAAGGACCCCTTTACTCCTACCCTTTGCCTCCTGTCTGCTAGCCAGTTCTCTATCCACATCAATACTGAACCCCCAATACCGTGTGCTTTAAGTTTGTATGCTAATCTCTTATGCGGGACCTTGTCAAAAGCCTTCTGAAAGTCTAGATATAACACATCCACTGGTTCTCCCTTATCCACTCTACCAGTTACATCCTCGAAAAATTCTATCTGATTTGTCAGACATGATTTACCTTTCGTAAATCCATGCTGACTTTGTCCAATGATTTCACCACTTTCCAAATGCACTGCTATCCCATCTTTAATAACTGACTCTAGCAGTTTCCCCACTACCGATGTTAGACTAACTGGTCTGTAATTCCCCGCTTTCTCTCTCCCTCCTTTTTTAAAAAGTGGGATTACAGTAGCTACCCTCCAATCCTCAGGAACTACTCCAGAATCTAAGGAATTTTGAAAAATTATCACTAATGCATCCACTATTTCTGTGGCTACCTCCTTGAGTACTCTGGGATGCAGACTATCTGGCCCTGGGGATTTATCGGCCTTCAATCAGTTCAATTTACCCAACACCACCTCCCAGCTAACCTGGATTTCACTCAGTTCCTCCATCTTATTTGACCCCCGTTCCACTGCTATTTCCGGCAGATTCTTTATGTCTTCCTTAGTGAAGACAGAACCAAAGTAGTTATTCAATTGGTCTGCCATGTCCTTGTTCCCCATGATCAATTCACCTGTTCCTGACTGCAAGGGACCAACATTTGTTTTAACTAGTCTCTTTCTCTTCACATATCTATAAAAACATTTGCAGTCAGTTTTTATGTTCCCTGCCAGTTTCCTTTCATAATCTATTTTCCCTTTCCTAATTAAGCCCTTTGTCCTCCTCTGCTGGATTCTGAATTTCTCCCAGTCCTCTGGTTGGCTGCTTTTTCTGGCAAATTTGAATGCCTCATCTTTGGTTTTTATACTATCCCTGATTTCCCTTGTTATCCACGGATGCACCACCTTCCCCGATTTATTATTTTGCCAAACTGGTATGAACAATTTTTTGACTTCATCCATGCAGTCTTTAAATACCTTCCATTGCACATCCACTGTCAACCCTTTAAGAATCACCTGCCAGTCCATCTTGGCCAATTCACATCTCATACCTTCAAAGTTACCTTTGTTCAAGTTCAGAACCCTTGTTTCTGACTTAATTTTGTCACTCTCCATTCTAATGAAGAACTCAACCATATTATTGTCACTCTTGCCCAAGGGGCCACGCACAACAAGACTGCTAACTAACCCTTCCTCATTACTCAATACCCAGTCTAGAATAGCTTGCTCTCTCGTTGGTTCCTCCACATGTTGGTTGAGAAAACTATCCCGCATACATTCCAGGAAATCCTCTTCCTCAGCACCCCTGCCAATTTGATTCACCCAATCTACATGCAGATTGAAGTCACCCATTATAACCGTGTTACCCTTGTTGCACGCATTTCTAATTTCCTGTTTGATGCCATCCCCAACTCCACTACTACTGTTAGGTGGCCTGTACACAGCTCCCACTAGCGTTTTCTGCCCCTTAGTTTCGCAGCTCTACCCATATCGATTCCACATCCTCCACGCTAATGTCCTTCCTTTCTATTGCATTAATCTCCTCTCTCACCAGCAACGCTACCCACCTCCTTTTCCTTTTCGTCTATCCCTCCTGAATATTGAATATCCCTGGATGTTCAGCTCCCAGCCTTGGTCACCCTGGAGCCATGTCTCCGTGATCTCAACTATAGCATAGTCATTAATCTCTATCTGCACCTTCAACTCATCCACCTTATTACGAATGCTCCTCGCATTGAGACACAAAGCCTTCAGGCTTGTTTTTACAACACTCTTACTCCTTATACAATTATGTTGACAAGTGGCCCCTTTCACATCGATCCCTATTACACTTGGCCATACTCTCCTATCCCTTTGTGAGCTTTCTTCCCCGTTAATTCTGGGGTCATTAACCATCGCTTTACTCTCTTTCCCTTTAACTCTGTCCTCGACTATCCCATTTGACCCCCCACCCCCCTTATTGACAGCTACTTGACAGCAGCTTGATGGCTGGTGAGGTTTAGTTGGTTGTCAGAGACGTAGGTGTACATCGTTGCCAAGTCACTGGTATTGCTTCAAGATAAAAATCATCATAGTCAAGGTCAGAGGCTCATCATCATCATTACTTGGCAGTGAATGCAAAATCCTAACCTCTGCTGCCTTTTGAGCAAGTTCAGGCCTCGTCATTCATAAAAAGGGTCCCGACCCAAAAAGTCACCTATCCATGTTCCTCAGAGATGCTGTCTGACCCGCTGAGTTACTCCAGCACTCTGTGAAACGTCACCTATCCATGTTCTCCACAGATGCTGCCTGACCCGCTGAGTTACTCCAGCACTCTGTGAAACGTCACCTATCCACATTCTCCACAGATGCTGCCTGACCCGCTGAGTTACTCCAGCACTCTGTGAAACGTCACCTATCCATGTTCTCCACAGATGCTGCCTGACCCGCTGAGTTACTCCAGCACTCTGTGAAACGTCACCTATCCATGTTCTCCACAGATGCTGCCTGACCCGCTGAGTTACTCCAGCACTCTGTGAAACGTCACCTATCCATGTTCTCCACAGATGCTGCCTGACCCACTGAGTTACCCCAGCACTGGGTATACCAACATCTGTAGTTCCGCATTTTACTTTCTAAATTTATTGACGTAGCTTCTCTGCATAGCCCTCATTATTGTATAGAAGTTGCTGAAATAACAGCCTTTGAACATAATAACAGTTAGCAACAATTAAACATTAAGACAGAATTCAGTCCTTTGACAATAACACATTCTCCTGCTGCAGAATAAGCTTTTGTGCTTATTCACAAATTTTTTCTCCATGGCCATTTTTAAGTGGTCATTGCATAGACGTCCTCTAATTACTGCCTACTGAAGCCATGGCCAGAAAATCGAGCTTTCCATCCACAATTTACAGAACAGACTTGGCAGAATCCTTTGTCTGAATCCGTCAAGTGTAATTAGAGAATTCAATGCAAAAGGTAAAATTATCTGTTCTGAAAAAGAACTGCCGGCAGAGCCACCAAAACAGCTGTATCATCCTGGTTGAAAGAAAGTTAAATTGCAGTTTTCAATGGGACAAAAGATGTCTTTTGCCTAAATCAAGCTGCTTCATGCATACTCAACCTCTAAATACAATAGCAAGAATTAGCTTTGCATCAGAGAAGGTTTTAATTAACTGGCCCAATTTCCCCAAGTTAGAAATCAGAACTGTAAACATCAAATGATGCTGTGAAAGATAAGAAAGTGAAAAACACATGTTTATGCGCATCATTGGAAATTTACTTCAAAGCCATTTACAGGTAGTTTGCCAATATTTGTTGGCAAGAATTACCACCTCCGGTCAATTAGCAGGGTGCAACATACCGTACAAATAATATGTTTTATCTACAAGGATGGTGCTAATTTATTGCAGTAATACTGTGGCTTAAAAGGGGAACGTTTAATTTAGACAATAGGTGCAGGAGTAGGCCATTTGGCCCTTCGAGCCAGCACCGCCAGTCAATGTGATCACAGTTGATCATCCCCAATCAGTACCCCGTTCCTGCCTTCTCACCATATCCCCTGACTCCGCTATCTTTAAGAGCCCTAACTAGTGCTCTCGTCAAAGTATCCAGAGAACCGGACTCCACCGCCCTCTGAAGCAGAGAATTCCACAGACTCACAACTGTGTGAAAAAGTGTTTCCTTGTCTCCATGTTAAATGGCTTGCCCTTTATCCTTAAACTGTGGCCCCTGGTTCTGGACTCCCCCAACACTGGGAACATGCTTCCTGCCTCTAGCGTGTCCAAACCCTTAATAGTCTTATATGTTTAGAAATACAAAATGTAAATCGGCCCTTCAGCCCACCAGGTCCATGCCAACCTTCAATCACCTGTTCACACCAATTGCGTGTTAGTCCACTTTCTCATTCACTCCCTATGCACTAGGGGCAATTTACAGAGGCCAATTGTCCTACAAACCCAAATGCCTTATAGATGTGGGAGGAAACCCATGTAGTCACCAGGAAAACACTACAGACAGCACCCAAGGTCAGGATCAAACATGGGTCTGGCACTGAGGCAGCAGTTCTACCAGCTGCACTATGGTGTAAACCCGAGGGTAGGCCACACAGGTAATGTTTATATAACAAGGGCAGCACGGTGGTGCAGTAGTAGAGTTGCCACAGACCTGGGTTCAATCCTAACCTTTTGTGCTGTCTGTACAAAGTTTGTATGTTCTCCCTGTTATCACATAGGTTTTCTCTGGATTCCTCACACATTTCCATGCTATATCTTTAAACTAAATGTAGACAATCAAAGGGTGAACCAAATGAATAACCCAAGAGTGTTAGAGCAGAAACAGTACAGAACAGGCATTTCGGCCCACAATACCCATGCTGAACATGCCTAGACCATCACTTATCTGGTCCTGTATGGTATGGCTGCCCAACCTGCAGCTGTATGTTTTTCACCCTTTTCTTTTTTTTTTAGTGTGTTAAAGTGTTTTGTTTTGGGGCCTATGCTTTTTTATGTGGGGGTGAGGGAGGGGAAAGGGGGAAACTGCTTTTCAGGGACCCTACCTGGTCGGAGAGGCGGCTTTTCTCCGGGCTGCATCTTCGACCCGTCCTCGCGGCCTACCAGTGGGCCTGGAGCGGCGTTTCCGGTGGGGACCGCCCAGAACCTCGGCTTCGGCGGAACGCCATCGCTGGACGGAGCGGGCGATGCCTTGCCTGGGTCGCCGTGCTGGAGCTCCGGTAAGCTGAGACCGCCGAGGAAAACATCGCGGTGCTGCGGGTCTGTGGAGCGGCCGGCTGCGCTGAACTTTAACACCGGGAGCCAGTGGGGGAGCTCCATTCAGCGCGGCCTTGTCGGCTTCGGAAGCCGCGGACTCCGGTAGGAAGTGGCCGTTCCAGGTGTCCCAAGCCGCTGAGAGGATTCTCCCTACGCCGGAGCACCATCACCCGGCGAGAACGGCCTGGAACATCGGGCCTCCGTGAAGGCAACTATGGAGGCCTCAAGTCTGAAGAAGAGTCTCGACCCGAAACGTCGCCTATCTCCTTCGCTCCTTAGATGCTGCTGCACCCGCTGAGTTTCTCCAGCTTTTTGTGTAACCCTCGATTCTCCAGCATCTGCAGTTCCTTCTTTAACAATTTGTCTACTCCACTGCGATATCTCCTCAAGGTATGCCTACTTTGAAGAAGTTCTCCTCCTCCCTACGAAAGAACACCAGTCTGAAGAAGGGTCTCGACCCGAAACGTCGCCTATCTCCTTCGCTCCTTAGATGCTGCTGCACCCGCTGAGTTTCTCCAGCTTTTTGTGTAACCCTATGGAGGCCTCAATATGCCTGACTATGGGTGGACATGGGTTGGGGACTGGACATTGTGCCTTCCCTCATAATGGGAACCATTGTGGGGGGATGTTTTTATGTTTAAATTTCTTTATTAGTGTTATGTCTGTATTCTTTATTTTATGTGCTGCATGGCAAGAAGCATTTCACTACACCAACTGGTGTATGTGACAAATAAACTAACCTTGAACCTTATCTATCTGCACATAATCCATATCCCTTCATTCCCTGTATGCCTATCCAGAAGTATTTTAAATGCCACTAACATCTGCTTCAACCACCAACTCCAGCTATGCATTCCAGGCATTCACCACTCCACGTAAAAACACCTTGCCCCACACATTAAACTTTGCCCCTCTCAAGACTTGTTCCATCCTGAGAAAATAATTCCAATTGTCAACCCTATCTATGCCTCTCAATTTTATACACTTCCATCAGGTCTCTCCACAACCTCCAGCGTCCAAAGAGAAAACAATCCAAGTCAGTCCAACCTCTCCCTGTAGCCAACCCCCCCACCCCCCTAATCCATTGTGCTACTCCAACATCATCCTTTTTTGTACAACAGCATCTGCAGATCCTCACGTCTCCAATGCCACATTTGAGATCAATTAAATCCCCTAATTCAAGATACAAGCAAGTTTGGTGGAGCGATCAAATTGGAATGCCTTGGGCGGGCTGCAGAGCCACAGCAGGTTGTTGAGTCAAGTGCCAAAACAAAAGCATGGATCATGAGAAATGATTTTGCATTGATCCTCATATTGGAAATACTATAGAGGGTGCTGGAGGAGGGAGATGGCAGCCCTGCCAGCAGTCTGTTACGTTTTTTCATCCTTTTTGTTATTTTTAGCCTTTGTTTAAAGCTTGTTTTAATGTTCTCCTGTTTGTTTTATGTGTGGGAAGAGGACGGGGGGGGGGGGGGGGGGGGGTCGGGGGACCTTTCTTTTTTCTAGGTTTTTGCCTTCCTGGAGATATGATCAAGTTTCGGATCACATTCTCCGGGCTCTGCGGCCAACCATCGATGGAGCTGGAGGACTCCTCGGACAGTCGTGAGCCCCACTGCGGGGCGCGGACTTACCATCGGAGAGGATCCCTTGCCTGGGATCGTTCCCACCGCGGCCAACAAGGGCTCGCAGTCTAGGGAGAGGCTAGTCGGGAGCTCCAATGCCGCGGAAGGTACGTCCTGCCCCGAAGCGAGGTTCGATCGCCCGGTACGGGGGAGCTGACATCCCCCCCCCGATGCAGGAGCTGATCGCCTCGACGCGGAGGGCCCGAATGCCGCCGGCTACGGGAGTCAAGACCGTCCCGTCAACGGGGGGCTCGTGGCCCCCGACCGAGGAAGAACAACAAGGAAAGGACTTGAACTTTATTTTGCCTTCCATCACAGTGAGGAATGTGTAGGAGTCACTGTGATGGATGTTTATGTTAAAATATGTTTTTGAGTCTGTTGCTTTTTAAAAAATTGTATGACTGGCCTGGCCAGTGAAATTTCACTACACCAATTGGTGTATGTGACAATAAATGAAACTTATATTGAAACAAATATATGGGAAAGTAACATCTAAACCTCTTTCATAATTTGGTCATAATATTCAAACGCTTGCCTTTTACAGAGACAATTAACTATTTTACACTTCAGCATGTCTCCACTGGACAGTGAATTAAATTTTCTCTAAGGGGTACAAAGTTTCAAAAGGCTTTGGGGACTGTTCCAATATCAGAACAAAAACACATTCCTTGCAACAGATGGGAGCAATAAAGACTGGCCTCAACTGAACTGGAAAGATAATTTTAAATTAATAAGCAATTTATAGGATTAACTGCAAATCCTTCTAATTTCCCCCTGGAGCCGTCAAAACATGGCAGGTCAACATAATCCAATCAGGGCAATCAAAAGGACACAAAAGCTGAACAACTGTAGACTATCTGCTGTGCATTAGGACAGGGATTTAATTACAGCACAAGACAACACTAGGTTTGACCTTGAATGCATAAGTATAAACATTTTACTCCACACATTAGCTGTTAAATATTTAACACATTTGATTGGCGTTTCGGTATCTACCATTTGAAAGGATGCATAAGTGCTTAAAGGAAGCGTTAATGTCTCGTGATGAATGAATACAAAAGTGGCTCAGTGGCAAGCAGCAAATAATTAAGTTAGCCCCTTGCATATCAACCTTTAATAAAGGGCATACAAGTAGCAACGGCAGGTCAAAGAGTCACACAGCACAGAACTATGAGCCCAGCTCTCCCATGCTGACTAATGCTCCATCTTGGCTAGCCCCATGTGCCTGCATTTGGCACATATCCCTCAAACTTCCCGATACATGTATCTGTCCAAGTGTCTTTCAAATGTTATTGTATCTGCAGGTTTATTTATTTTAAAAAAATGAAAAGCCAACCTGGAAGATGCAAATCAGCATACAAAAGGCAGAATTAAGTGACACCACAATCAAGGAATCAGAACAATGTTGACATTCCTATTGATCTAGTTGTGAATGCAGGTAGCCAATTAAATAGCTAATGGCCAGCAACAGCACCAAGCTGGCACATTGGGTTCATCACAGGACATATGCGATGAAAGCCACCCCAATGAAGAGGGTTACGACGACTTTGCCAGGACTGAAGAACTACACCGAGATAAATTTGTCGAGGCAGGAAGTGTTTTTTTTTGGGGGAAAGAGGCTGATGGGACACCGGGATCAGAATTTGAAGAGCCAGATAAAATGGCAATGCCGTTGTCATTCAGCACAGAACACATCCTTCGGCCCAACTCCTCACGCTGACAAAGATGCCTCATTTGCCCATATTTGGCCCATATCCCCCTACGGCTTCCCATACATAAACTTATCTTAGCAAAAAACAGACATGGATTTAAAACAATTGATGGAATATTAGACTAGGCGGGAAAGATTTTTCAACTCGGAATAGGGCAGCACAGTGGCAGAGCGGTAGAGCTGCTGCCTTTCAGCAGCAGAGACATGGGTTGAATTCTGAGCATGGGTGCTACCTGTAAAAAAGTTATATGCTCTCCCTGTGATCGCGTGTGTTTTCTCTGGGTGCTCCGGTTTCCTCCCACACTTCAAAGACGTACGGATATGTAGGTTAATTGGCTTCTGTAAATTGTCCCTAATGTGTAGGACAGTGCTAGTGTATGGGGTGATCGCTGTCCAGCACGGACTCGGTGGGCCAAAGGGCCTGTTTCCATGCCGTTTCTCCAAAGTCTAAAGTCGCAGCTCTGCTTTAAAAATAGATGGTATTGGCAGAAAAGCTCAGTAACTTGAATGTGTATTTGACAAGCCATGATCTGCCTTTGCCATAGTGAGATAAACAAAAACAAAAAAAAAAGCAAAGTGCTGGAGGAACTCAGCACATCAGGCAGCAATTGTGGAGAGAATGGACAGACGATGTTTTGGGTCAGGATAAAAGTCCAATAGATTTAATATCTGCATATTTTTAAACAATATTTTGACAGACAAGTGATTTAATTGCAATTTAGTAAATAAAATGACTGACATGTTGTTTGCCAGCTCATATGATTTATAGACAATAGACAATAGGTGCGGGAGTAGGCCATTCGGCCCTTTGGCCCAGCACCGCCATTCTATGTGATCATGGCTGATCATCCACAATCAGTACCCCATTCCTGCCTTCTTCCCATATCCCCTGACTCCGCTATCTTTAAGAGCCCTATCTAGCTCTCTCTTGAAAGTATCCAGAGAACCGGCCTCCACCGTCCTCTGAGGCAGAGAATTCCACAGACTCACCACTCTCTGTGTGAAAAAGTGTTTCCTCGTCTCCGTTCTAAATGGCTTACTCCTTATTCTTAAACTGTGGCCCCTGGTTCTGGACTCCCCCAACATCAGGAACATGTGTCCCACCTCTAGCATGTCCAAACCCTTAACAATCTTATATGTTTCAATGAGATCCCCTCTCATCCTTCTAAACTCATTTTATTCAATACGGACCAGCACAGAATTAAGTTTTAGTGAAAAATTGTGACTAGATCCATATTTCTTCAAACTCGTGTTCTTTCTTTTGAGGACATTTCTGTAATTAATATTTCAGGGTGTAGAAGACAGGGCAGATTTATTTCTCCCTTACCATTCATATATTGTATATATTTTCATTCTTTTGGGGAGGGTATGGTAGGGAGGATAAATTTAAACATAGGAAAGTATGGGGCATGTAACTTATCCCTGCACTTGCCCTGTGAATGCATTCTCTTTGCAATTTTACACTCTGCATGTACTGTTACAGCCTTTCTGTGGAGGTATAATCTGACCAGTTACAAGAGCACAACAGTTAGTCACTCACATGGCCCCTTGACAGATCACGTCAAAGACCTTTCTTCCCCCCCCCCAAACACAGTGGCACAGCTGGTAGAGCATCTGCCTCACAGTGCCAGAGACGTAGGTTCCATCATGACCTTGGCTGCTGTGCGTGGAGTTTGCACCTTCGTAGTGACCGTGTGGGTTTCCTCCGGGAACTCCGGTTCCTTCCCACATCCCAAAGATGTGCGGATTTGTAGGTTCATTGGCCTCTGTAAATTGCCCCGTATGTAACGAGTGGATGAGAAACTAGGATGACGGAACCAGTGTGAAGATGGCCGGCGCAGAACCAGTGGGCCAAAGACCCAAGTTCCACACCGTATCTCCAAACTAAAACTAAGCTGCTTGTCTAATGAAAATAGATGTATAAAGATGAACTGTACAAAGCAAATTTAAAATGATCAATATGAAACCCAGTAATTAGAAGTTGAGATTTACAATAAACCAAAAACAATTACCTACTGCATGGCTGCTTGAAGTGAGGGGCAAAAAGTAATAGAATTATACAGCATGGAACCGGTGGAGGCCGGTTCTCTGGATGCTTTCAAGAGAGAGCTAGATAGGGCTCTTAAAGATAGCGGAGTCAGGGGATATGGGGAGAAGGCAGGAACGGGGTACTGATTGTGGATGATCAGCCATGATCACATTGAATGGCAGTGCTGGCTCAAAGGGCCGAATGGCCTATTCCTGCACCTATTGTTTATTGGAAGCAGGCCCTCTAGCAAAACTTGTCCATGCTAACCAAGATGCCTTTACTCTTGGAATAAAGGGGAGGCCATTTAAGACTGAGGTGAGAAAAAACGTTTTCAGCCAGAGAGTTGTGAATTTATGGAATTCCCTGCCACAGAGGGCAGTGGTGCCAAGTCACTGGATGGATTTAAGAGAGAGTTAAATAGAGCTCTAGGGGCTAGTGGAATCAAGGGATATGGGGAGAAGGCAGGCACGAGTTATTGATAGGGGACGATCA
The DNA here is from genome assembly GCA_963514005.1 of Raja brachyura. Next base: position 119,688,983 of record OY740785.1, read on the forward strand.
GCCATGATCACAATGAATGGCAGTGCTGGCTCGAAGGGCCGAATGGCCTCCTCCTGCACCTATTTCCTATGTTTCTATGCCCCATGTCCACTAGTGCCACAACCCTCTAAACTTCTATCCATGTACCAGCCCAAATGTCTTTCAAACACTAGATAGACGCAAATTACTGCAGTAGCTCAGCGGGTCAGGCAGTATCTCTGGAGAAAGGGAATAGGTGATGTTTTGGGTTGGAACCCTTCTGCAGTCTTTTAAACATCTTGCATCTTCGCTGAACAACAGGTCGAGTGTTGGACAGAAGAGCTTCAGGTATGCATGCCTGACTTTCACGCTGCAGTGGGCAGGAGCACCATCCAGAATGTTTAATACAGCGAGCCAGCTGCTCCCCAGAGCCACCAGCACACTCATACGACACAAACAACACTAACGGGTTTGTTATATTGATTGCGGTCTTGTCTGGAAGGGGGTGGGGGCAAACAGAGCAGGTAGATTTTGCTGGTGGGAAACCAGGAAGAGCATCTTTCCACAATATCCTGTCGAATGGTTTCAGCCGAGACGAGGTTAGGGCTTCAGGCACTGTGTTGCATCGCAGAAAAGGTAGAAAAATCAAGGAGGCTGGGGCTTTGAGGGGGAGGGGGTTAAAAAGAAGGGTCTGGACCCGAAACGTTGCCTATCTCCTTCGCTCCTTAGATGCTGCTGCACCCGCTGAGTTTCTCCAGCTTTTTGTGTAACCCTTAAAATAATCTCACTTTATCTTTAATTCTGTGTCACTGATAAAAAAGCTATCGCCTTATTCTCAACTGTTTAATCAGATGCTGATGATTTTTGTTTTACTTACCAGCACTCAGTGTTAGCTTCAATAAACGGATCCCTCCACTGTTAAACACTCTTGACGCTCTCCACAGGCTGCTGTCATTTTTCATACGAATCAAGGGACCCATTTAACCAAGAGTCATGAGTGTTTAATTGTCATACGTACTGACAATAGAGCAATGAACGGAATAATCACTTGCTTTAGTTTTAAAGGCTCGTTAATGCAATATCACACAAATATAGAATAATGAATAACACAATCAATTATAGTAATCTGAGGAAAGGAGAATTGTGCAAAACCAAAATCTGTGGTGTAACCAAAGGCAGTCCATGGACAGATCAAGGAGTCAGGAGCTTTGAGGGGGAAGAGATATCAAATATCCTCCTGCAATGATTTCTTTTGAGTCACTGATTAAAAAGATTCCAATGGCTTGTTTATATCTCGTGTTTAATAAGGGAGATTGCAACCTTCACGTGATCCACCCTGTTTCGACTAATGCAATCAACCCGACGTGCACAAACAATCACATAGATCACGTGGAATAAGTTGACCTACAACTTTTGGCTGTGCATGCCATACGCAAGATGAATAAGGTAGTGGGGATATTTTACTTACCAGCACTCACAGTGATAGCTTCAATAAACTGATCCCTCCAACTGTGCGTTCCAATCACCAAGGCTAAGTTTGTCTTTTTGATCAGTTTGTCCACTGTATTCTGTTGCAATAAAGAAATAAAACATGAAAGACCAAATTATCTATTTAAAAAAAATTAAACTTGATACGCAAGGATGACATTTCAGGTCAGGCACATGCCATCATAGCAGGTTGAAGCTTAAAAAAAAATCAGTTTCATATCACTATTGCTTCTTCAAATGTTTTGAATTGCTTTAAAATAGATTATTTTTAGAGTCAGTCACACAGCACGGAAACAGGCCCTTCAGCCCATCTCATCCATGCTGACCAAGATAGCCCCACATCTCTCAACCTTTCCTATCCATGTACCTGATGAAGTGTCTTTGAAATGCTGCTCTAGGACAACTAACTCCACTGGCAGCTCATTCATTTACTCACCACCCTGTGTGGAAAAGGTTGCTTCTTCAGTTCATTTTAAATCTTGTCCCTATCATTGTAAACATATGCCCCTTGTATTTTATTCCTCAACCCAGAGTAATAGAGTGTGCATTAAATCTATCAATTCCTCTCATGATTTTGTACACCGATATAAGATCACCCCTCAGCCTGCCCTCCAAGGAATAGTCCTAGTCTGTCCAACCTCTCCCAATAGCCCAAGCCCTAGAGTCCTGGCAACATCCTCAAATCTTCTCTGTACTCTTTCAGCTTAGTGGCATCCTTGGTAGTCAAAAATGTTGGAGAAACTCAGCAGGTGAGGTAGCATCTATGGAGTGAAGGAATAGGCAACGTTTCGGGTTGAAACCCTTTTGTTACCAACTTTAACATAACATCCAACTTCTATACTCAATACCCTGATGGATGAAGGCTAATGTCCCAAATGGTTCCTTGACCAGCCTATCTACTTGTGACACCGAGAGCAGTGACTAGTTTTGGAGTTCTTGTTATAGGTTAATTTAACAGGGTGCATGTGAATCCATGACCAGATCCGCTTTTTCTCTTTAAGACAACACGCAAATAAGTAAACTACTGCACTAGGAAAAGCTTTTTTACACACAATAGGAAAGGTTAAGAAATATAGGCCAAACAAGGTGTGTGGGAAGCAGAGAAGATTTAATAGGAACTCGAGTGGCAGCTTTTTTTTTTAATACGCAGAAGTATGTGGAACGAGCTCCCAGAGAAGGTAGTGGAGGTAGGTACAATCACCACAATGTTTGAAAGACATTTCGTAAGGTGCATGGATAGGATAGGTTTGGAGGGATATGAGCCAAATACAAGCAAGGGGAGTAGTGTGGATGGTCAGCGTGGGCAAGTTGGGCTGAAGGGCCAGTTTCCATATTGCTTTACTTTAGGGCTGTTACATGTGGTATCTTGGATGGCTGAAGGGCCAGTTTATACGCTGTGCGACCGACTTAATTGTTCTTATTAATGAATGCCGAGGCATCCTGGATATCTACTGAATAGACAGATTTGGCATAATTTCATCTGAAAGATGATGGCTCAGCAAATACAGCTTTCCTCTTGGGACTGCGGTGAACAATCAGGAATGAAATTTAATTTAACCTTGGCAACTAACGGAGCTAAACTGAGGGTTTTTTTCCTATACATTTTTTGCGCACCACTAATGGATATAAAGGGACCGAATTAAGAATTCAGTGGAGTTCCTGAAGCAGATTCTCAAAGGAAATGTTTAAAAGGAAGAAAAGCTGACGTGAGAGAGAAAGTATGAGAGGTAGAATGCAATCTGCAGCTGCGGAGGACATGAACATCGAAACCTGCAGTGGGGTCAGCCCTTGACACAGACACTGACAGGACAATGGGCCTTTCGGGCTAAAATATTACATTTTTAACAACTCCGAACTTGAAGGATACAAGATGGCACCGAATCTTCTATTCTAACACTCTTTTAGACATAGAAACATAGAAAATAGGTGCAGGAGTAGGCCATTCGGCCCTTTGAGCCTGCACCGCCATTCAATGTGATCATGGCTGATCATCCAACTCAGTATCCTGTACCTGCCTTCTCTCCATACCCCCTGATCCCTTTAGCCACAAGTGCCACATCTAACGCCCTCTTAAATATAGCCAATGAACTGGCCTCAACTACCTTCTGTGGCAGAGAATTCCAGAGACTCACGACTCTCTGTGTAAAGAATGTTTTCCTCATTTCGGTCCTAAAGGATTTACCCCTAATCCTTAGACTGTGACCCCTTGTTCTGGACTCCCCCAACATCGGGAACAATCTTCCAGCATCTAGCTTGTCCAACCCCTTAAGAATTTTGTAAGTTTCTATAAGATCCCCCCTCAATCTTCTAAATTCCAGCGAGTACAAGCCGAGTCTATCCAATCTTTCCTCATATGAAAGTCCTGACATCCCAGGAATCAGTCTGGTGAATCTTCTCTGTACCCCCTCTATGGCAAGGATGTCTTTCCTCAGATTTGGAGACCAAAACTGTACACATTACTCCAGGTGTGGCCTCACCAAAACCCTGTACAACTGCAGTAGAACCTCCCTGCTCCTATACTCAAATCCTTTCGCTATGAATGCTAACATACCATTTGCTTTCTTCACTGCCTGCTGCACCTGCATGCCTACTTTCAATGACTGGTGTACCATGACACCCAGGTCTCGTTGCATCGCCCCCTTTCCTAATCTGCCACCATTCAGATAATAGTCTACCCTCATGTTTTTGCCACCAAAGTGGATAACCTCACATTTATCCACATTATACTGCATCTGCCATGCATCTGCCCATTCACTCAGCCTATCTAAATCACCCTGCAGCCTCCAAGCATCCTCCTCACACCTAACTATACCCCCCAGCTTGGTATCATCTGCAAATTTGGAGATGTTGCATTGAATTCCCTCGTCCAAATCATTAATATATATTGTAAATAGCTGGGGTCCCAGCACTGAGCCTTGCGGCACCCCACTAGTCACTGCCTGTCATTCTGAAAAGGACCCGTTTACTCCTACCCTTTGCCTCCTGTCTGCTAGCCAGTTCTCTATCCACATCAATACTGAACCCCAATACCGTGTGCTTTAAGTTTGTATGCTAATCTCTTATGCGGAACCTTGTCGAAAGCCTTCTGAAAGTCTAGATATAACACATCCACTGGTTCTCCCTTATCCACTCTACTAGTTACATCCTCGAAAAATTCTATCAGATTTGTCAGACATGATTTACCTTTCGTAAATCCATGCTGACTTTGTCCAATGATTTCACCACTTTCCAAATGCGCTGCTAACCCATCTTTAATAACTGACTCTAGCAGTTTCCCCACTACCGATGTTAGACTAACTGGTCTGTAATTCCCCGCTTTCTCTCTCCCTCCTTTTTTAAAAAGTGGGGTTACATTAGCTACCCTCCAATCCTCAGGAACTACTCCAGAATCTAAGGAATTTTGAAAAATTATCACTAATGCATCCACTATTTCTGTGGCTACCTCCTTGAGTACTCTGGGATGCAGACTATCTGGCCCTGGGGATTTATCGGCCTTCAATCCGTTCAATTTACCCAACACCACCTCCCGGCTAACCTGGATTTCACTCAGTTCCTCCATCTTATTTGACCCCCGTTCCACTGCTATTTCCGGCAGATTATTTGTCTTCCTTAGTGAAGACAGAACCAAAGTAGTTATTCAATTGGTCTGCCATGTCCTTGTTCCCCATGATCAATTCACCTGTTTCTGACTGCAAGGGACCAACATTTGTTTTAACTAGTCTCTTTCTCTTCACATATCTATAAAAACTTTTGCAGTCAGTTTTTATGTTCCCTGCCAGTTTCCTTTCATAATCTATTTTCCCTTTCCTAATTAAGCCCTTTGTCCTCCTCTGCTGCATTCTGAATTTCTCCCAGTCCTCCGGTAGGCTGCTTTTTCTGGCAAATTTGTATGCCTCATCTTTTATTTTTATACTATCCCTGATTTCCCTTGTTATCCACGGATGCACCACCTTCCCCGATTTATTCTTTTGCCAAACTGGTATGAACAACTTTTGTACTTCATCCATGCAGTCTTTAAATACCTTCCATTGCACATCCACTGTCAACCCTTTAAGAATCACCTGCCAGTCTATCTTGGACAATTCACATCTCATACTTTCAAAGTTACCTTTGTTCAAGTTCAGAACCCTTGTTTCTGACTTAATTTTGTCACTCTCCATCCTAATGAAGAACTCAACCATATTATGGTCACTCTTGCCCAAGGGGCCCCGAACAACAAGACTGCTAACTAACCCTTCCTCATTACTCAATACCCAGTCTAGAATAGCCTGCTCTCTCGTTGGTTTACTTGGGTATGATGTGCCCCTGTAAAGCAAGATTTTTACTGAACTGTATGGAATAAAGAAATAGTACTGTATCTAGCCACATGTGACAATAATGCACCACTGGACTGCGGGGCGTAGCGGTTGGGTTGCTGCCTTACAGCGCCAGAGACCTGAGTTCCATCCTGACTACAGGTGCCGTCTGTACAGAATGTGTACGTTCTCCGTGACCTGCGTCGATTTTCTCTGGGATCTCCAGTTTTCTTCCACATCCAAAGATGTATAGGTTTTTCTAGGCTTGGAATAATTGTAAAATTGTCCCTGATGTATGGTAGGATATCGTTAGTGTACTGGGATCACTGGTTGGTGCAGACTCGGTGGGCCAAAGGGTCTGTTTCAGCACTGTTCCTCTAAACTAAACACTAATGGAGAGAGTAGATTTACACGTGAATATTATAAGGGAGTAAAACAGTGCTGCAGGAACTCAACGGGCCGGGCAGCATCTGTGGTGGGAATGGACAGAATGTTTTGATTTCAGCATGTGCACTTGCGTCTCAGAATGTTGGCGTGCCAGTTACATGAAAGAAGTTACAAGAGCCATTTGGAAATATTTTCGAAAACAAGGGCACCCCAGCAGAAAGAGCAACATATGGGATGCGAGAAAGGCAGATTAAGTTGACGGCTAATTAACTTGTGGTCCCGTGAGACAGCAAATCATGTTCGGTTTTAGATAGCATTTTGAAGGAAAAATCTGTTGCTATGGACGGGCATCTAAATATGGCATTTTGAAATGTCCTGTCCAGAAAAACAGATGTGTTGTGTAAAGCAGTGACAAGTTTAACCAGTTTTGTTCATTTGCAAGATTAACGGGCCTGTCCCACTTAGCCGACTACAGGAGACTATGCAGTCACCACATGTTCACAGGTGGTTGCCGGGGAGTCGCCTTCATGGCCGTGAGTAGTGCCATCAGACTCGCAACACGTCGTAACGCCATTCTGGTCACTGCTAATTTTTCCACATGTTGAAAAATTAATGGAGTCCAGAATTTTGACGCCTTGGAGAGTAGCGAGAATTCTCGTGACGTAGGTGCAATGGTAGTGGGTCGCCAGGAGGTCGTAGGCTATCGCCGTTGCTGACCGGTGAATTTCATTGGCTCATTGGGGAAAAAAAATGTAAACAGTTGTTTTCAGAACCAAGGATAACTGAACGGTAATGTTAAATATCCGTCGAGCTTCACAGCCCTGTATCTCTGGCTTCTTAAAAGTTGTCTCCACCCCTACCCTAACACTGCTTTCACCGTCTTAATTACAGTGCCAACCTTCCTGTTCATAGTGGTGTGTCTGCATCACATTGGCTTTGCACCGTGTGAATTTCACTCAGACAGCGCTCCCCCCGCTTGCCCTGTCTCCCGTCTGCATAACTGGCTGGTGAAGGAGGCGATGTGTGCATATGTGTATGTGCGTCTTCCACTCTGACGGTCGCCGTTCCTGTCGCCAGTTTTTCAGCGACCTGCTACGACTTCACAGCCGCCTGAAAAATCGCCCAAGTGGGACAGGCCCATTACAAAAAGTAACATAGAACAGCGAGTAGAGAGCAAAGAGAATTGGTTACATTCTGCACAACACAACGTGACTATCATCACAAATACTTTAGTTTACTCATCATGCATAAACATAAGTGGATAAGTGGATAGGTATATGGACGGGAAGGGAATGGAGGGGTATGGTCTGAGTGCAGGTAGATGGGACTAGGGGAAAATAAATGGTCGGCACGGACTGGAAGGGCCGAGAAGGCCTGTTTCCGTGCTGTAATTGTTATATGGTTATAAATCATTCAACAGGAGTAATCACAGGATCTTTAGAAGATTAAATTAAATTTTCTTAGAACAGCCACTCAGGTATTATTGAACTGCTACATTTTAGTGCCTCAAGTCAAATGTTTTTGACGCACTGAACACCAATCTACTCCAATGAGAAATACATTTAAAGGTGTGTCAAGTCAAGTAGGACTGGTACATGGATAACAAAGATTTGGAGGGATATGAGCTAAACGTGGACAAATGGGACGAGTGCAGATGGGGCATCATGCATAGCATGGGCAAGTTGGAGTGAAGGGCCTGTATTGGCACTGTACAACATGGCTCAGGCACTCCAGGTTAGAGAACATAGGAGGCTGAGGGGTGACCTTATTGAGGTGTACACGATCATGAGGGGAATGGATAAAGTGAACACTTACCCATTTTCCCAGGGTAGGAGAGTCATGAACCAGGACATAAGTTTAAGGTGAGAGGGGGAAGATTTAGTAGGAACCAGAGGGAAAACTTTTTCGAGAGTGTGGAATAAGGAACAAACCCGTGGCTAGGAAATAAATCTTTTCATCAATATTTTCCTGCAATTGCATCTTGCCTCATTCAACTGTGTAGGAGGCTCTGGGGATTTATCCACCTTAATACCATTGAAGAGGCTCTACACGACCAGCTTCTTGATGAAAATGCTCAAGCATTAGTACACCTTGCACTGATATTACTGCATCTGCCTTCGAGAAGGACATGGAGGACACAGTTCAGTGCCTTGCCGACATCCTTGAATTCCACGCACAGATTCCCTCCTTTATCCTTCAGCCATCCTCCCTTCTACCTGGATACCCCTTTTGTTATTCTTGTGGACAAAATGTCTCGCACTCTTTAATCTCACTTGCCAATGACATTTCATTGTCCCTATTGGCCCTAATTCCCCGCACAAGTTCTTTCCTGGTTTAAGGCTCATCTGATTTCATCTTCCCGAACCTTACATGTTTCCTTTTTGACCCAATTTATAACATCATCCAAGCCTCCCTTACTTTGCCATCCTCGTCCCTCCTCCTTACTGGAAGATGAGGTATCTTGGAAAGTTGGGCCGAACGGCATGATTCCGTGCTGTATGACGATGCTGATCACGAACTCTGATCAACTGGACTTTAAACCAGTCAGATAATAGACAATAGACAATAGGTGTAGGAGCCGGCCATTTGGCCCTTCGAGCCAGCGTCGCCATTCAATGTGATCATGGCTGATCATCCCCAATCAGTACCCCGTTCCTGCCTTCTCCCCATATCCCCTGACTCCGCTATCTTTAAGAGCCCTATTTAGCTCTCTCTTGAAAGCATCCAGAGAACCTGCCTCCACCGCCCTCTGAGGCAGAGAATTCCACAGACGTGTCCACAGAGAAGACTTACCTCTAATGACAACTGTTCCCAATTAACTCTCGCTCCTGATATAATGTAATTGTCCTTCTCCCAGACGATTCTTCTTTCCCCCCCCCCTCCACCTCCGCGCCCACTCCTACCCTAAGGTATTTAGTCAAGACCATCTTAAAACATAGTTGTGATCACTATTCCAAAAACAAAGCTCTTCCACTGAAACACCAGTCACCTGGCCAGTCCAGCTTCCCAATAGAAAGTCCGGTATGGTTCCCCCCTCCAGTTGGATTATCCACATATAGTTTCAGTATATCTAACAAATTCTGTCTTGTGTCTTGCACTGAGCAAGTCCCAATTAATAGCCAGCAACAGATCTGTTCTTCTACCTCCTGCTGGCTATTGAAAGGCCTATAGTACTCTTGCATTAGAGTGATTGCACCCTTATTTCTGAGCTCTTCCCATATTGCCATAGTGGATAAATCCTTCAGTATGCCCACATTGTGTCATCATGACATTCCCCCTCCCCCTTTCTCTCTCCTCATCCTCCTCTCTCTCTCCCCCTCCCCCCCCTCTCTTCCCCATCCCTCCTTTCCCTCTGCCCCCCTCTCTCTTCCTCCGTCCTCTCTCTCTCCCCCCCCCCCAACCTTTCTGCTGACCGGATGGCATGCAACAAAAGCGTGCTATCATTGTACCTCTGTACACGTGGCAATAAACTAAACTGAACTTGCCGGTACAGATGTTGAACATAACAGCAACAACTCTGACATTTAATAATGGGAAGCTGGCATTGAGTACCTTAAATTCATAAGACTCTTCGATTACGATTTCCAACTTGGTGTTGTCTCCGAGCACAGGGCGGCCCATTTCCGCGATGCGTTTCTCATCCTCATCTTTGTTTGCTATGGCTTTATCTTCAGCATTCCCTGCAACACAGTTGCACAACTAGATATCAACAGAAACAAGTTACATGTAAACCTTTACTGCACTTACCCCATTTGTCGGCTTTTCTATCATTCCCCAACTTCATTTTTGCTGCAGGACAATTTTTAGATTGCTATATTCTTAAAACTTTAATATTGAAAACATTATACAATGTGGCTGTGTCACATAACTATTACAACTAGAATGTTTCCATTATATATCTAATTACAAATAGTAAAAGGAAGATCCAGATCAAGACAGACAAAACATTTTATATATATGGAGGAATAATTAGTAAAGAAATGTCTCGCATGAAATATCAAAATGATTAAGCTCTGAAATGGAGTAGCTGGAACAATATGGAAGATGCTCATTATGGATGGTAAAAGAGGTGATTGGTAGAGTCTTTAACTAAAAATCTAAAAGGTATTAGCGATCAAGCTTTGGTGACAGAGATCACAAACCTGCCGGTGCAAATCAGAGAGCTTTCCAAAATCAATTTTCCCTTCAACTTTGTTTACTAATATGCTCCAAAGAGAAAGATTTATTTTGAATGATACTACGTGCTCTCATCTTATAATAGGCTAAACAATGAATGTAATATTTTGTGAAAAGAGCTTATACAGATTTCTAAAGCCCGTGTCATGGGATGGAAAGCAGCTCAACGCCTATGCTGACCAACATGCCTCATCCTAGCTATACCCATATCACTCCAAGCCTTTTCTATCCATGTACCTGTCCAAGTGTCTGAAATCGTGATAGGGTCTCGACCCAAATTGTCACCTATTCCTTCGCTCCATAGATGCTGCCTCACCCGCTGAGTTTCTCCAGCAATTTTGTCTCCCTTAAATCTTGATATAGTACCTGCCTCAACTACTTCCTCTCTTCCACTGCCATATTAACAACTAGCAATGGTGCATGGATTAATGCACAGTACTTCCTCGTCTATCCATTGGTAAACAGAATTACAAAAAACAAACGGGCTCCAAAAAAGAACCATAGGAGAGGTCTGCACGAGGGAATATTTACATCCAAGTTTAATAAGAAAACCCAAGCCATTATTTCAATTATGCAGCAACACATTAAAACCCTATCACCCAGGTCACTTAAATGGCAGGGGATCCAATTTTAGGTCGTATTGATTATAATTTCGAGGCTAGAGTTGGCTGACTCAGTAACAAATGTGTGCCGCAATGGGTAATACCAAGAATGAAATGCAAATTGCATCATGTTCAATATTTTGTGTAAACAAAACATATCAAACACAAAAAAGTGTTAATCGGAATTCTAAATGTAAAGGATTGTGTAAAATTGATTTTGGGCTGCTCAGGGTGATCGATATTTTAGGAAACATTTGTTACTTTGCAGGTAGACACAAAATGCTGGAGAAACTCAGCAGGCGAGGCAGCATCTATGGAGAAAAGGAATTGGCAATGTTTCGGGTTGAGAACAGTCTGCAGGCCGATGTCAGGGGAGGGGGTAGTATAAAGAAAGAATGCAGGCGGAGACAGCGGGACTAGCGGAAGAACTGGGAGGGGGGGGAAGGCTCAAAGGGCCGAATGGCCTCCTTCTGCACCTATTTTCTATGTTTTTTATCAAATGAAGAGAGAGAGCAAGGGCGACCTGAAGCTAGAGAAGTCAATGTTCATACCGCTGGGGTGTAAACTACCCAAGAGAAATATGAGGTGCTGTTCCTCCAATTTGCGCTGGGCCTCGCTCGGACTTGCGCCGACATACTTTGCAGTGCTGTCTAACATTACTTTCAGGGGATGAAATCACACATGATATGGTAATTTTACCACAGACTTAAATAATGTTTTTGAAAGTTACCCAAAATGTATTTATTCATTTTTCAGTGATATGCTTTCAAGTGCGTGTTTCATGGAACATGGAAAAAGACAGCACCGGAATAGACCAAGATAATCTAATCTCTTCTGCCTGCATAAGATCCATACCCCTCCACATCCATGTAGCTATTTCAAGCCTCTTAGACACCACTATCGTATCCGTCTCCACCACCATCTCAGCCAGCACATTCCAGACACTCACCACCATGTGTACTGCATACCACCGTAAAACCCCTTCTCACCTTAAAGATTTGCCCCCTAGTCTTTGACATTTCCACCCTGGGAATAAGGTTCTGACAGTATACCCTATCATTGCCTCAGGTTTATACCTCCATCAGGTCTCCCCGCAACCTCCGACGTTCCAGAGAAAACAATCCAAGTGTGTCCACCCTCTCCTTGTTGCCAATATCCGCTAATCCAGACAACATTCTGGTAACCCTCCTTTGCACTATGGAGAACATCTTTGAGATTCATGATACAATAGGTGTGCTGACCTCTGGTTTTAAAAGCAGTTGATGAAAGCCCAATTAAAAAAAATATTCAAGTGTTTGAGCATCCAAAATTACATTTTCTTAGTTTTAAGGAAACCAGGGACAGATGGTTTGCTCAAGGCTCCCATCTTTCAGCTCAGTAGATTCGGAGTATAACTGGAGTAACAAAGTCTGGAGTAATTATGCTGATCCAACCTTGGGGCAGAATGAGGTTTTGAGAAAGTCTTGGCAGCAGCAGAGTGCCAAGGGAATATTTCACAAGACACTGGATTCCACCCTGTCCATGAAGGCATGCATGGGCAGCAGAGAATCAATCGTGGAATGAGCAGGATTTGCCAACCTCCTTCATGGTGGGCAAGCATTTAAATGGGAGGCACAGTAGTAAAAATGCTGCCTCACAGCACCCGAGACACTGGTTCGATCCCGACTATGGGCGCTGTCCGTGAAGAGTGTGCAAGTTCTCCCTGTAGCAGCATGGGTTTCCTCTACGTCCCAATGATGTGCAGGTTTGTAGGTTAATTGGCTTTTGTAAATTGCCCCAAGTGTGTAGGGAGTGGATGAGAAAGTGGGATAACAGAACTAGTGTGAATCAGTGGTCGATGGTTGGCGCGGACCCGGAGCCGAAGGGCCAGTTTCTACGCTGCATCTCTATACTAAAATGCTCTAGCACACAGCTGGATGTTAGAGGTGCATCCATTGTGAAGCTGGCCTCGACTAACCTTAGTTACCTTGCCTATAATGTTCAGTGTTGAAGCTGCAGGGCATGTTTCTACTGCACTTTAAATAGTAGCCCAAGGATTATAATGGCCACACATCACAAGGAATTAGAATCCCACATTTAGGCCTGAATTAGAATAAAACTTCAAAATGAAATAACTAAATTTTCATATCTGCAGAAAGTATGCATAAAGTACTTTAATATCTAGTGTTGCCACATTAATACAGGCTAACAGCAACAAAGGAGTTTAAATAAGAGGTTCCAATGAAGCAATCCATTATGCAACAGCAACCAAAGATGTTGCAGATTTACAAGATGTGCAAAACCCTTGCATAACTCTTCAACAACAGTGAACAGTGTTGAATGGTGCAGAAATAAGCTATATGGCCCAACTCATCCACGCAGACACATGTTGCATCTTATATCAAAAGATGATACAAAAGTGAGTGGTTTTGCAGATAGTGAAGATGGTTGTGAACTATTGCAGCAGGATCTGGATCGATTGGCCAGGTGGGCGGAGGAATGGTTGATGAAATTTAATACAGAGAAGTGTGAGGTGTTGCATTTTGGGACATCAAACATGGGCAGGACCTATCTAGGAGTACAGGTCATGGTGCCTTGAAGGTTGAGATGCAGGTAGATAAGGTGGTCAAAAAAGAAGGCACTTTGGCCTTCATCAGTCAGAGCTTTGAGTATAGAAGTTGGGAGGTCATGTTGCAGTTGTACAAGACGTTGGTGAGACCGCATTTAGAATATTGTGTTCAGTTCTGGGCACCATGTTATAGGAAACATATTGTCAAGCTGGAAAGGGTTCAGAAAAGATTTACGAGGATGTTGCCAGGACTAGAGGATGTGAGCTACAGGGAGAGGTTGAGGAGGCTGGGTCTCTATCCCATGGAGCACAGAAGGATGAGGGGAGATCTTACAGAGGTGTATACAATCATGAGAGGAATAGATCAGGAGATGCACCAAGTCTCTTGCCTAGAGTAGGGGAATCAAGGACCAGAGGACATAGGTTCAAGGTGAAGGGGAAAAGATTTAATGGGAATCTTCTTTCACACAAAGGGTGGCGAGTGTTTGGAACAAGCTGCCAGAGGAGGTAGTTGAGGCTGGGACTATCCCATCGTTTAAGAAACAGTTAGACAGGTACATGGATAGGACAGGTTTGGTGGGATATGGTTGGCAGGCAAGTGGGACTTGTGTAACTGGGACATTGTTGGGTGGTGTGGGCGAGTTGGGCCGAAGGGCCTGTTTCCACACTGTATCACTGACTCCATCCCCATAAACCTTTCCTATCCGTGCACCTGTTCAAATGTCTTTATTATAGTGCCTGCCTCAACTACTTCCTCTGGCAGCTTGTTCCACATACACACTTTGTGAAAATATTGCCAAGATTTTAATTCAATCTTTCCCCTCACATCTTAAACCCTCTGGTTCTGGATTTCATCACCAAGAGTAAGGCCACATTCACACCATCTATTGCTCTCATGAATTTATACACCTCTACATGATCACCCCAGTCACCCATTCTCCAAGGAATAGTCCTAACCTGCCCTCAAGTCCTGGAAACATCCTTGGACATCATCGCTGTTCTTTCCAGGTTAACATCCATCGTATAGCAGCGTGACCAACACTAAATACAATACTCCAAGCGTGGCTTCACCAACATCCTGCACAACTGTAACACAACCTCCCAATTTCTATACTGAGTACCCTGGCTGATAGACAATAGGTGCAGGAGTAGGCCATTCGGACTTTCGAGGCAGCACCGCCATTCAATGTGATCATGGCTGATCATCCCCAATCAGTACCCCGTTCCTGCCTTTTCCCCATATTCCCTGACTCCGCTATCTTTAAGAGCCCTATCTAGCTCTCTCTTGAAAGCATCCAGAGAACCTGCCTCCACCGCCCTCTGAGGCAGAGAATGCCACAGACTCACAACTCTGTGAGAAAAAGTGTTTCCTCATCTCCGTTCTAAATAGCTTACTCCTTATTCTTAAACTGTGGCCCTGGTTCTGGACTCCCCCAACATCGGGAACAAGTTTCCTGCCTCTAGTGTGTCCAATATGCCATCTTCTCCAACCTATCTCTATGTGGTACCATTAGTAGGGAATTAAGTAATTGTACTACTGGACCCTCTGCTCTACAACACACCCTCGGGCCCTGCCATTCACTGAAGATTCTGCCTTGGTTTGGCTACCTAAAAATGCAACACCTTACACTCATCAAAATTAAACTCCATTTGTCATTCATTGGCCCACTTACAAGATCCAGCAGTAATGTTTTGATAACTATCTTCACTTTCTATGATACCACCCGTTTTAATGTCATCTGTAAGGTTACTAAACAATGCCATGTACATTCTCATCCAAATAGTTATAGAGACAAACAGCTGTACCTGGATGCAATTCTTCTTCCAGAGCAGCATACCTTGCGGAACCTTAAAGGCCTGGCTGTCTTCAATATGGACAACATCTACATCCCTCCCCTAGTCAAGCTTCTTGATTACTTCAAAAAACTCAAATTCATGAGGCACGATCATCCACATACAAAGCCATACAGACTCTATCTAATCTAATCTAATCAAATCACTCCTATTCCAATACACGTATGCATCTTATCCCTCAAAATATTCTTCAACATCTTTCCACAGATGGTAGATTCACTGTTCTATAGTTCAAGTTTTCCTCTGCAGTCCTTCTTAAATAGAAGTGCAACATTAGCCACTGGCCAGTGTTTCTACATCCACCAGTATCCAACGATGTTTCATATCTCAGGCAGGGCTCCTATAATTTCTCTAACTTCCGTGTCCTTGAATATATCTGATTGGGCCTGGGAGATGTCTTGGGACATCCAGCACCTTCTTGACTCTAATGTGGGCTGTCCACAAGATATCTCCATTAACCACCCCAATTTCCCTCACCTTCATGTCTTCCTCTGCTGTAAAACCAGGAGAAACACTCATTGAGCATCATGCCTATCTCCTGTAGAAACATAGACAATAGGTGCAGGAGTAGGCCATTCGGCCCTTCGAGCCTGCACCGCCATTCAATATGATCACGGCTGATCATCCAACTCAGTATCCTGTACCTGCCTTCTCTCCATACCCCCTGATCCCTTTAGCCACAAGGGCCACATCTAACTCCGTCCTAAATATAGCCAATGAACTGGCCTCAACAACCTTCTAGGGCAGAAAATTCCACAGATTCACCACTCTCTGTGTGAAAAATGATTTTCTCATCTCGGTCCTAAAAGACTTCCCCCTTACCCTTAAACTGTAACCCCTCGTTCTGGACTTCCCCAACATCGGGAACAATCTTCCTGCATCTAGCCTGTCCAACCCCTTAAGAATTTTGTAAGTCTCTATAAGATTCCCCCCTCAATCTTCTAAATTCCAGCGAGTACAAGCCCAGTCTATCCAGTCTTTCTTCATATGAAAGTCCTGCCATCCCAGGAATCAGTCTGGTGAACCTTCTCTGTACTCCCTCTATGGCAAGAATGTCTTTCGTCAGATTAGGAGACCAAAACTGTACGCAATACTCCAGGTGTGGTCTCACCAAGACCCCTGTAGCTCTACATTTCGATGACTGCTTTGGTTTGAAGGGTCTTCTTCTCTCCAATTACGCTTCATCCATTCAATATATTTATCAAGTCTCTGGATTCTCCTTACTCTTATCTGCCAGAACCATCATCTTGTGTCTCCCTTTAACAAATGAATCAATTAATAGAATAATAGCAAAGTACAGCACAGGAACTGGTCCATCTGTCTGTGGCGAACATGATATCCAGTTAAACTAACCTCCTCTGCCTGCACATAATCAATACGTTCCTACATCTCCATGTGCCTATCTAAATGTCTCTTAAACACCACTATTGTATCTGCCTCCATCACAACCCCTGGCTGTGCGTCTCTGCCCCCATTTTGTAATCAGCAGATAACGCATTATTCTAGCATTCCCCATCATCCACTGAATTCTGACAAATGATTTTATGGCGTATGCATCTAGAATTGATGCCTTCAATTTTTTTAAAACAATGCTACATCCATAAATATACTAAACTGCTTGTTTTTAAGCGTTATTTTCCTTGGCTTCGGTGCACAGCCTGCCCTCATTTCTTTCTTGGCTGTTTACACCACCAATAACATTTCTACATTATTGCTCATTCATAGTCACACAGCTGAAGTGGGAAAACCTGGGTAACCAATCCCGAAGGTAAATTCCACATATTAATTATCCTTCTAATGCATTACAATTCATCTAATTTCCCAAACTCAGCAGGATTCCAGTTAATGCAAACACTGAATCAGAAATTGACATCTATATTAGCTATTACTCTGGGGTGTAGGGAAGGTGGACACTGATCTTGCATAGAGGCGATACAGACAAGGCCAACGGGGCTCTTCCTGAGCTGCCATCATTGTGGGATTAAGGAAACTATATAAACCCCATAAAAACTTCCCATTCAATATTCAAACAGAAAGCACGTCACAAATGTACAAGAACTGCACACCACGAGGACCAGAAAGTTTGTGCCCATGAAGCATTTGTTATCAAAAGATTTTAATTCCCATCTAAATAGTTGGAATAGTGGGAAAGAAAATGGTGGTGGTTTGGGGGGTGGGGCACAGGGAAAAGGAGGTTTTATATGCCCATTATAGCCTGCAGTGGTTTATGACCAGCAATCAACACTGGAGACAAGGAATCACACCGCACACCAACTAGCTGTTCAACACAATTAGAGCAAACTGGCACACATATATAACATATAACAATTACAGCACGGAAACAGGCCTTCTCGGCCCTTCCAGTCCGTGCCGACCATTTATTTTCCCCTAGTCCCATCTACCTGCACTCAGACCATACCCCTCCATTACCTTCCCGTCCATATACCTATCCACTTTACTTTTAAATGTTAAAATCAATCCTGCCTCCACCACTTCTGCAGGAAGATCATTCCACACAGCCACCACTCTCTGAGTAAAGAAGTTCCCCCTCATGTTACCCCTAAACTTCTGTCCCTTAATTCTCATGTCATGCCCTCTTGTTTGAATCTTTCCTACCCTCAATGGGAAAAGCTTATCCACGTCAACTCTGTCTATCCCTTTCATCATTTTAAAGACCTCAATCAAGTCCCCCCTTAACCTTCTGCGCTCCAAAGAATAAAGACCTAACTTGTTCAACCTTTCTCTGTAACTTAGTTGCTGGAACCCAGGCAACATTCTAGTAAATCTCCTCTGTACTCTCTCTATTTTGTTGACATCCTTCCTATAATTAGGCGACCAAAATTGTACACCATACTCCAGAATTGGTCTTACCAATGCCTTGTACAATTTTAACATTACTTCCCTACTCCTATATTCAATGTTCTGATTTATAAAGGCCAGCACACCAAAAGCTTTCTTTACCCCCCTATCTACATGTGATTCCACCTTCAGGGAACTATGCACATTTATTCCTAGATCCCGCTGTTCCACAGCATTCCTCAATTCCCTACTATTTACCATGTACGTCCTAATTTGATTTGTCCTGCCAAGATGTAGCACCTCACACTTATCAGCATTAAACTCCATCTGCCATCTTTCAGCCCACTCTTCCAAGTGGCCCAAATCTCTCTGTAGACTTTGAAAATCTACTTCACTATCCACAGCACCCCCTATCTTAGTGTCACCTGCATACTTACTTATCCAATTTTCCACCCCATCATCTAGATCATTGATGTACATGACAAACAACAGTGGACCCAACACAGATCCCTGAGGCACCCCACTAGTCACCGGCTTCCAACCTGACAAACAGCCATCCACCATTACTCTCTGGCATCTCCCATTCAGCCACTGTTGAATCCATCTTGCTACTCCGCCATTAACACCCAAAGATTGAGCCTTCTTAACCAACCTTCCATGGGGAACCTTGTCAAAGGCCTTACTGAAATCCATATAGACAACATCCACTGCTTTACCCTGATCAATTTCCCTAGTAACCTCTTCAAAAAATTCAAGAAGGTTTGTCAAACATGACCTTCCAGGCACAAATCCATGTTGACTGTTCTTGATCAGACCCTGTTTATCCAGATGCTTATATATATTATCTCTAAGTATCCTTTCCATTAATTTGCCCACCACTGACGTCAAACTAACAGGTCTATAATTGCTAGGTTTATTCTTTGAACCCTTTTTAAACAATGGAACAACATGCGCAGTACGCCAATCCTCCGGCACTATTCCCGTTTCTAATGACATCTGAAATATTTCTGTCATTGCCCCTGCTATTTCTACACTAACTTCCCTCAATGTCTTAGGGAATATCCTCCGTTTTCACCCAATCCACTGAGTCAGAGCTGTGCAGGATGGAAATCGGCCTGTCGGCCTACCTTATCCATGCTGACCAAGTGGGCATCCTGGGCTAATCCCATTTGCTTGCTGTCGGCCCATAGCCCTCTAAACCATTTCCTATCAAATAAATCTATCTGTCCAAATCAAATTTAAAAGTCATAATTTTATCACTTCCTCTGGCAGCTCCAGTTATGTATTACCCTCTGAAAGTTGCCCCCCTTCCCTCCACCAAGATCCCTCTTAAATCTAACAATCTTCAACTAACACTATGAAATGTACTCCCTTTATTGGTTAAACTGCCCCGTTAATGGTCGGCACGGACTGGAAGGGCCGAGAAGGCCTGTTTCTGTGCTGTAATTGTTATATGGTTATATGCTATATGGTTAATGCACTGGCAGAATGAAATACGGCTTTTCAAAAAGTGTAAGTGAACACCTAGTTTTACTGGTATTGGCTGAACTGAATTACAAATTGGAAATAATTGAAAGGAAAAAGTGATTATAGCAACTAATCAGTCCCAGATCATGTATTATATATTATAAATAAATTCACTGCAAAGTTTTAACAGCAAAACAAATCTAAAGTTGGACCAAAGAGCAGTCTGTTGAACAACCGGCACATTGAACGAGGCAGTGGATTGTAAAGGCCATGCTCAATGTGAATTAAAAGACAACCCTTGTGGCATTAGGAGGAGTGAATAATAACTACCAATGTAACAGGATGACAATTACAAGTGTAAAGCAGCATTTTATATTCACCGCAGAACATTGTAGTAATATAATTATGATGCTTCACTCTCTTTTGACAGATTATTGCTTCCAAAAAGTGAGGTACAGATTGCTGAACGAGTCAAAAATGCCTTAAGTGCAATTCCACTGTGATTTACAGAGAAGTGATCATTATACCTGCAATGCGGATGACAGTCGATGGAATTGGATTGTCCCTACATTGAACCTTCCTGTAGAGAGCATGACCTATAAACATGGGAATGATCCATAGGAAAAAAATAAATGTACCTGCTCAGTTTGTTCACAATGCATTCATCGTTAGTGTCAAATTTTAGGTTAATAAAACAGTTTAACAATTTAATTAATCATTGCCTGGTCTTCATTGTCTGAAAGTTAGATACTAATGTGGAGAAGCTTCGAGCTATTGCTAAACTAAAATTGTTCAATTTCCAGTGTGATGTTAAAAAAGTGCCGCAAAGTTTATGAAATATTGCACAATGCAGTGGGTATTAAGTTTAGAAAATCTTACCACTGAAGTGCTTTGCTTCATAATCGAGCAAAACAAAAAAAGTGAGTTTAGTTAGATCATTTGCAAATACTGCAAGTTTAAAAAGTTTGAAATTTTAGAAAAACAAAAAGCATACCTGTTTTTGTGAAGGGTCCTAATTGGGACAATAGTAAAAGTTATTGTTCATAGGATGTACATTATGAAATAGCATGTACATTAAAACAGTGCCAAGAAAATTCAATGAATGATCCTATCTAAGATTCCGTCAATGGCAACACTACATGGTTTAGTTTCCACCTCTTGTTCCCCACCCGTCCCCAAAGCAACCATCAGAAATGATATTCAACAAATAATGCCTGGTTCTCTCTGCCACCCAATCATGGAAATATCTCCTACGTGGTAAAGGAGTGATTGCAAAGTTCTTTAAATATGAAATCAACTCTCATCATGTTTAGTGCAGACATTCAGCTGGGAGATCTTAGTGAGGAGCCAGATGGCGAAAGGACAGCAAAGGACAATTTCTAATTAGATTTATTATTGCAACCAAATAAGAACAGACAATTAACTTGACTGGTTATTCCGTTAATATTAATCATGGATCCCACGAAGGCGTCACTACCTTTTCAACGATGGATTGTTAATATTCAGCATCCACCCAGTCGTGGCTGTGTTGATAATTCCCACTAATTGGACAGCATACATGATTAATCAGATTTAAGGGGATCGGGGTGGGTCATTGCAAAAGGGGATAGAACGCAGGGGATGGATTACAAGTGGGAGCTGCTCAGAGAATTGACTAAACAATTAGTTCCAAGGATGATTTGAATGCATCTGAAGATGGGATATGGACAAATGATCATATGAATCGGCTCCAGAAGGTCATCAATGGGCAAATAGTGTGGGAGAAGCAGTTGCAGAATACTCAACTCAAAGACCAAATGACTCTGCAGGCGTTACAAGCTTGGAAGATGTAGTGGATGAAAGGATACAGGAGTATGACAAGAACACATTAGGAAATGGTAGGTGGATCGAAGAGATATGGATGACATCTTTCATATTCCACATAGAATGGAGAGACATGAATTATGTGCAGTTAAATAAGACATGGTCTTGGCATCATGTTTCAGCAGACATTGTGGGCCGAAGAGCCTGTTTCTGCGCTGTACTGTTCTATGTTCCACAAAAGCTGGATAGGAGAGTGATGCGTTTCACTTTGCCCCATGTTTTGGGTGTGATAGATTGCTGTTGAGATGGCCTGTGACCTGGGCTAGCAAGATGATAAAAATATTGGTAGGATTCTAGGCAATGTAAAATAAGGTTGACGCAGTCAAGGGCCTCCATTGCAATTTGGCCCTTACCAGCAGGAATAAGACTGAGCAATAAGCTTAGCAGCACTGTCCCAGAAGTTAAATGTCCAGTTTAACACAGTCTAGTCCTATATATTAATGGCACATATCTGTGTATTTCAGACTCATTGGAAAGTGCAATCTGCCCAATCTTTCTTTTGCTAATCCAGAATGAAGATATGCAATGGCGTTTTACTTGCAAGTGACACACCAACTGCAGGCATGGCTTTAACTGGAAATCATGTCTCAGAATCAAAGTACAGGAGATATTACAGTGCTCTCCATAATGTTTGGGATAAAGACCCATCATTTATTTATTTGCCTCTACTCCACAATTTGAGATTTCTAATGGAAAAAAAAACCCATGTGGTTAAAGTACACTGTCACATTTTAATAAAGGCCATTTTTATACATTTTGGTTTCAGCATGTAGAAATTACAGCAGTGTTTATACATAGTCCCCCCCCCAATTTCAGGGCACCATAATGTTTGGGACACATGGTTCACAGGTGTTTGTAATTACTCAGGTGTGCTTAATTGCCTCCTTAATGCAGGAATAAGAGAGCTCTCAGCACCTAGTCTTTCCTTCAATCTTTCCATCACCTTTGGAAACTTTTATTGCTGTTTCCACAGAAGGTAGTTGAGGCCAGTTCATTGGCTATGTTTAAGAGGGAGTTAGATGTGGCCCTTGTGGCTAATGGGATAAGGGGGTATGGAGAGAAGGCAGGTACAGGATACTGAGTTGGATGATCAGCCATGATCATATTGAATGGCGGTGCAGGCTCGAAGGGCTGAATGGCCTACTCCTGCACCTATTTTCTATGTTTCTATGTTTATCAACACGAGGACCAAAGTTGTGCCAATGAAAGTCAAAGAAGCCATTATGAGACTGAGAAACAAGAATAAAACTGTTAGAGACATCAGCCAAACTTAAGCTTACCAAAATCAACTGTTTGGAACATTATTAGGAAGAAAGAGAGCACTTGTGAGCTTACTAATTGCAAAGGGACTGGCAGGCCAAGGATAACCAACTGTTGATGGTAGTTGCATAATAAATTCTGAAGTGTATAGACACATCTTATCTGCTCAAGTTCAACCAAATGCCTCAAAACTCATTGACCAGCGATTCAGTCTACAGCAAGACAATTATCCTAAACATACTGCTAAAGCACCAAAGAAGTTTGTCAAAGCTAAAATATGGTTAATTCTTGAGTGGCCAAGTCAATCACCCGATCTGAACCCAATTGAGCATGCCTTTTATATGCTGAAGAAAAACTGAAGGGGACTAGCCCCCAAAACGAGCATAAGCTAAAGATGGCTGCAATACAGGCCTGGCAGAGCATCACCAGAGAAGACACACTGCTGTCATTTCTACATTGTGGAACCAAAATGGCCTTTATTAAACTCTGACAATGTGCACTTTAACCATATGTGATTTTTTTTCTATTGTAAATCTGAAATTGTGGAGTACAGAGGCAAATAAATAAATGATGGGTCTTTGTTCCAAACATTATGGAGGGCACTGTCTCTAATACAAAGCCACCCTTGAAAGATTAATTTCAGCAATTCTTAATTTTAAGATGTATTCAAACCAGCATCCTCCTGATCTCAACATCCCCCCCCCCCCCACCCCCCAATATCACACAGTTCCATCCCCAGCACGTTACAGCTAAAGATTACAGCTAACAGAAACAGAAGACAAGGAAGCTTACCTAGCTCACTCAATAACAAGGCTGTAAAGAGAACAAAACGCGTGAAGAAAAGTAAGACAATTAACTTAAAGATGGAACAAGAAAGGATTATAAAAAGACAGACGTATTCACTATCACTTGAATCAAGCATTGGCATTCTATGTGAATGGACTGCTGCTGTTTAGGGAAGTGTGGCAAATTCCAGTTAAGTTAGTAGTGGGAACTGTGCAGAAGTTTAGTGTTGACAACTCTCCCATGAAACCCTCAAGCAAAATATCAAAGAGCAAGCAGTAATGCACCAGATATGAATAATGACAGCACAACTATTAAACTTTGAGTCTTTCACAAAATATCAGTTCTTTGATTCATTAGATTTCTTTTATAGAAATCAAAATTTGTTATTTTCCTGTTATCTTATCAATTTGTATGTTGTACTGAGGGGAAACTAATCTCAATAGAAAATGCACTGGTCATAAAAATATTAAGACTTCATAAATCAGTACAGCATTAAAGACAGTTCAACATGGAAAAAAAAACAGGAAAATAAAACACCCAACAGTCAGGTTTGACAAAGACTCTCGATAGTAAAGTAAGAGGAGAAAGCCAGTGTGAGAGTAGGACACAAAAAGAGAAGAAAATAATCCTCAAAATGTCTTTGATTACTCTCACACCTTTCACTCCTCTTCTGTTCCACACAGGTTCACCAAGTGTAATGAAGAATCTATCTTGCTTTTCATACGCCTCACGGTCAACTATATTAATGGTAATGGTTTTCCTGCAAGAACACAAGACAAAGGCAAACAATGGATTGGAGTTGTCCATCACAATCACACATGCTTAAGTAAACTAAGTGATGGTTAGTGAGATGTTATGGAGGAAGGGAACCTGCACCACATTCAGATAGCATTGGGATGTAATAGGGTACAAACTTATTACTCTACCATGGCATTTCAATTCATTTTACGTTTTATCTGACTTATTAACAATAAGATAGATAAAGTTTTGTCCAAATAGAGTGCTTCTGTCAAGCTTTTCTGGTAATTATTTTTGAGCCTCAGATTAGGAAATCCAGAGTGTTCTTGAGAAATTGCAAGTGCTTATTTAAAACTGCAATTCTGCAAGTCATTTCTGCGTGCCACATTCCATTCTAGTAATTAGATTGACTCTATTACACCCATCTAAATGTGTGCATCGTGTACTGGGCATTGGACAGTGCCAAGCATCCCTGAGTAACATTCAGGCATGGCATTAGGCCTTTAGCTCTCAGCTGGTACCCCACCTTTCTTCTCACTCATCTCCACCAAGCGTGGCTCCCCAATCTCAATGAAGAAGTTCTTGTTTTTTTCATATTCCTCATCATCAATTACTCTGATTTCTATTGTCTTGCTGAAATAGAGAAGAGAGAGGTGGAAAAAAGGCAAGAATTAAGAACAAAGAGCAGGAGACAAAAGAAGACTGTAGCTTAATCCAATAGTATTTTTGTTTCTCATGCTTTTAATAAATTCAAATATACATCTAGGGGATAGATACAAGAAACTACAGATGCTGCTTTACAAAAATAAGTGCTGGAGTAACTCAGTGGATCAGACAGCATCTCTGGAAATTATGGTAACGTGAAGGGTCTGGGACCGACAAGTCACCTATCCATGTTCTCCAGGGACCCACCAAGTTTCACCAACACTTTGTATCTTCAAGAACCCATTTTCTAACCAACAGAATTAGTGAAGATGATCTTTCTTCATTATCAATTTGGAAGATTACCCCAAAATACCAAATTAAATACCCATGAAATAAAACATGGATTATAAAAAACCTGAAATTTGAGGTTTGCAGAGTTTTAGAATGAGAAATAGGGAACGGGAAAACATTAAAGATTAAAAGAACAAGAATAAGTATAGGAAATAGAATCACAACCCAGAGTAAAGAAACTGGATTTATAAACAGGAACCTGCAGTATTGAAAGAAGGTTAAATGTAATTAATTTCATATAAAAGTGGTAACAAATAGGCCCAAGATTTAGAAAATGCCAAGACAGTAGAACTCTTCTAGTTTACAAGCCTTACAATATAGGCATTATAAATCACTGAACCCATATTAACCAAGAAAATTCTTAATCTAAATTGTAATTCACTGCATTTTCCTATTAAAGTAATTTGAATTTTTATACTGACAGTTGTGTCTTTTTCTGAAAAAGCCATCAGAAACATTTCCAGATTGGCAGCATTTACTCCACTTGTACATGCATAATAGGAATGTTTGATTTGTTGCTCTTTTTAATAGTGTGGCTGATAAATTTCATTAGTTTAACAACAAAGTGGGTACTTTAAAACACTAAATAGGATATCTAATAACATGTTCATGTCTGATCAATACATAGTAACAGAAAAATGCAAATAATGCCAATTGTTTCAACCCTCAAAAGCTAGAGTTCTTGGCATGGACTTCCTGGGAAGTAGGCTGATATTTAAATCACAGCATACGTTTTCTAAACATTTTTTTGCCACATTAATTACTATGACAAGTAAACAGTTATACAAATAGGTTATACAATGAAAAATATTTGATATAGTCAAACAATACATCAAGCATTGCTCTAATCTGAAAATCTATTATTTAAACAATTGAGTTTACCATTTGTAAATCTCCAACATGCCCATAAAATGCTCATTACTGTTTATATATTTAATAAATCAAGAACTTGTCATAATAAATTTACACTCTAGTTTGTCAAGATGATGCCATATTCTTCTGATCACATCATCTCTGACCTTTACATTGTGAAATAAATATATTTTTGGTGGCTTGCCAAAGAGTTGCATGTTCTACCCACTTCCAAAAGTCCATACCTGAAGTACTACACAGGACTGCCACTGTGTGTGTGTGTGTGTGTGTGTGTGTGTGTGTGTGTGTGTGTGTGTGTGTGTGTGTGTGTGTGTGTGTGTGTGTGTGTGTGTGTGTGTGTAATTAGTGCAAGTCACAGGACTCATTTCTTTTCCGTTCTTCTCGAGTAAAAAATAAATTTCTTTCGGAGGTAGTTACAACTTCAAGGTTTGCTCAAGAAACTCATCCAGATTAAACACCTTATGTTTATTAGTACGTGATTGTGTAATCCAATTCTGTCAGATGCATATTCAAATGCATGCAAATACTCCTAAAGGTAGCATCCTTGTTGCTTTTCTAGGTACTGTGAAGGCGAGAGGAAAGATTAAGGCGAGAGGAAAGATTAAGGTGAGGGGGTAACCTTTCCCAATACATGGTGATGGGTACATGGAGCGAGCTGCCAAACGAAGTAATTGAGGTACAGTAACAATGTTTAAAATACATTTAGATAGGTATATAGACGAGAGTGGTTTGTTAGGAATGGTCTCAAGAGACATGGACCAAATGCAGGCAAGTGGGAATAGAGTAGATGAGAACTTGGATTAGTTGGTCAAAAGGGCCCGCTTCCATGCTGTACGAACAATTATATTCAGCTGTATTTAATATTAATTGTTAATCTCCGGGTCAATTTCCAAAGTGATTATGATATCCAACTAACACTACCTTCTATTATTGAATACTGTTGAAAGCACACATACCTAGTAATAAATAGATACAAAGATAAAACACAAGGGCAATAGATCTAGACCTGGGCAATAGGTCTGAAGGTGGGTCTCGACCCGAAACGTCACCCATTCCTTCTCTCCAGAGATGCTGCCTGTTCCGCTGAGTTACTCCAGCATTTTGTGTCTACCTAATTAAATACCAAAACAAAATTCTCAAACATTCAAAATAAGTATCTGCAATACCAGAAATGTTTGCTGTTTAAGACTTTTGCTTGTCATCACATTTATATCTGTGGAATTCTCTGCCATAGAAGGTAGTTGAGGCCAGTTCATTGGCTATATTTAAGAGGGAGTTAGATGTGGCCCTTGTGGCTAAAGGGATCAGGAGGTATGGAGAGAAGGCAGGTACAGGATACTGAGTTGGATGATCAGCCATGATCATATTGAATGGTGGTGCAGGCTCAAAGGGCCGAATGGTTTACTCCTGCACCTATTTTCTATGTTTCTATATTGTTCTTTTTGATTTGAACAAATAAGTTCTGACAGTGGAACAAAACTGAATTACAGATACTAGCGCACTGACTTGCTTTGGCAACAAACAATAGCTGAAAAAATATTTCCAGCCTGTTTTTTCCCCAGAGATCAGTAGGAAAAAACAGAAGATAGTAATCGGGACCTTATTAGATTATCTTATCAAAAGAAATCTTGGAATTTCTAGACTAATGTTATTTGTTGAAATGTCATGAAAGTTTTCAAATGGAAACGGTCATGGTTTTCAACTAGACAGGTTTCAAATATACACAATGGAATAGGCATTGGTCTGAAATGTTACTCCACAGATGCTGCCTGATGCACAGATGCTGACATGCCTTGTAATCATGTGCATTTCTGGTTTTAAGATTTCCAGCATCAATGGATAGGGTGGCTTTCATTAGATGCAATAATTAGTAATAATTAATTTAATATTTATATAAGGTTTTAAATTTTGAAATTAAATATAGAACAAGAGCATTTGATGTAGAGTAACATATTTAAGCATCAGAACATTTTGGCCAGAATTTTGTCCAGCTTCAGATGGTACAAACCTTCCAAATAGCTTTATGTGCAGGACTAGCATTTTCTTCTGTGATCCCACTTTGCAACAAAGGGGGTTCATAGAGAACGATGCATACTCATGGCAAAGTCTGCCACTAATCTAACTTTCTCTTGCCAGACAAAAACCCCACATCTACCCATCTTATACCTTGCAGGAACTGCTGCTGACAGCTCTGTCAAATACATTTCCTGCCCCTTTCCTCCAAGCAATTTATGTTTCACCAAGACTTTCCATGAGGTTTTCTTCAACACATACTTGCATGAAGGGTGCTATGGTAACTACTGCCTGCATTCATCCAAAGGTGGGAAAAATGGTGCAGACCATCTCCAAATCAGTTCTCCGCTCTTGAATCAGATATACAGCACAGAAACATTTCAATAGACCCATTAACCAGTTTATTTTTAGACTAATCCTTTGATATCCCTTTGAGTCTGAAAAAGGGTCCCGACCCGAATCGTCACCCATTCCTCCTATCCAGAGATGCTGCCTGTCCGGCTGAGTTACTCCAGCATTTTGTGTCTACCTTTGATAACTTATTTTATTCTCCCCATATTCATATACAAAGGGCCAAATGGCCTCTTCCTGCAGCTATTTTCTATAAACTCCCCAACCTGAGGGATGTTAGCAGAAATTGGAGAACATAGGAAAATCAGAGTCCCACATCAGCATTGAACATGGATTAGAGTTGCACAGATGAGAGACAGGCCCTTTGGTTCAATTCATCCGACCATGAAGCTCCATATAAACTAATGCCATTTACCTCTAAACCTTTCCTATCAAAGTACCTCTAGAAATGTCTATTAAATCTTGTTACTGTACCTGCCTCAAATACCACCTCTGGCAGCTCGCTCCATAAATTCACCACCATGTGTGAAAAAATGTGCCCCTCAGAATGCCTATTAAATCTTTACCATCTCACCTTAACTTTATAGTCTAGTTCTCGATTCCCCTACTCCAGGTAAAAGACTGCATTTTCCCCAATCAATTCCCGTCATGATTCTATACGCCTTCAACATTAGCCCTCAGCCTCTTACAGTCCAAGGAATAAAGTCAATCTCTCCCTATAGCTCAGGCCTTTGAGTCCTGGCAACAGGCTGCAAGAGCTGAAACAGCAGCTTCAACTCACTCTGCTGTCCCCATCACCATTTACTCCTGGGGGAAGAGAAGGGTTAGCATCATGACTGCTTGCTGTCAGAATATTTGCTGCAAGTTAAATGTGCACTGAACCCATTGCACAGTCGAGATTCAATTGAACAACTTCAAGGCCACTGAAGCTGCAGTTATTAGCTCTTCAACTGCAGCAATCTATAACATCGATACCTACAGAAAGGCAGCATTGACTCAGTGCAGAGATTTCAATTACAGAGGAATTCAAACTACACCTTTCTATCACCGACTGGAAGGATGGAAAAAAAATGAGCGGATAAAAATGCTGAGCTTTACTTTCTGAGAATTATTCACGTCAATGACAAAAACTGAAATTAAACATAGAAAATATGTGCAGGAGTAGGCCATTCGGCCCTTCGAGCCTGCACCGCTATTCAATGTGATCATGGCTGAATATCCAACTCAGAATCATGAAGTGGGGAGGATTAAGATTGCACAAGCTGTAACATTCTTTTGAATTATCATTTCATTTGTGAATCACGTTAGGCACTGACAAATTCAGATCAAAATACCCTGCAAGCTGCTGCATTTGTACAACAGAATCCAACCCCTGGCACAGATGGACTGTTCAGCCAGCAGTCAGTAGGGAGAAACATCAGATTCCATGTGGGAAGTGTACACTTGTACATGCAGGGTGATGGGATATGTTTGGATGGCAAGTATTCTGGTGCTCAGTGCTTGCAATAGAAGACAATAGGAAGAGGATATATGGGGCTACTGTGGATAGGGTGAGCTGTTTTAAATACCTGGGAGTCCACATCTCTGAGGATATGACACGGACATTGCACGCTGTAGCACTCGTAAGGCAAGGCAGCGCCTTTACCACCTCAGGCAATTGAGGAAATTCAGAGTGTCTCTGAGGATCCTCCAGTGCTTCTACTCAGCGGCTGTGGAAAGCATCTTGTCCGGAAACATCACGATTTGGTTTGGGAACTGCTCTGCCCAGGACAAGAAGGTTCTGCAGAGTGTTGCGTTCGGCCGAACGCACTATGGGAACTACACTCGCCCCTCTGCAGGAACTATACATCAGAAGGTGCAACGCCAGATCCAATAAGATCATGGGAGACCCCTTCCACCCCAGCAACGGACTGTTCCAGCTGCTACGGTCAGGCAAACGCCTCCGTTGCCGTGCTGTGAGAACGGAGAGGATGAGAAGGAGTTTCTTCCCAGAGGCCATTAGGACTGTAAACTCCAATCTCACCAGGGACTAACGCCACTGGACCATTCTACTGTTTTGTTTTGTTTTTTAATTGCTGTTTTTTTCCTCTTTCTTTCCTCCCACAATATGTAATATGTGAACATGTGATTTGCTTGTTTGTTTTTCGCACAACGTCCGCGAGCATTGCCACTTTTCATCTCACTGCACATCTCGTATGTGTATGTGACGAATAAACTTGACTTGAGAAGAATTGGAGGATTACACTATACCCCAGCAAGAACACTTGGTCTACAAATGGTGTACAAATGACTGAAGGATCCCGACCCAAAACATAACCTACCATGTTATCCAGAGATGCTGCCTGACCCACTGAGGGTAGCCCACACCATCACACAAACCAACCAGAGTCTGAAGAAGGGTCTCGACCTGAAACGTCACCCCTTCCTTTTCTCCAGAGATGCTGCTGCATGTCCCGCTGAGTTACTCCAGCATTGTGTCTATCTTTGGTTTAAATCAGCATCTGCAGTTCCTTCATACACACAAACCAACCTCCCTTCCGTTGACTCCATTTGTACCGCACGCTCCCATCAGGGGCCAGAAGACCCTCGACCACTGCTGTACATCAATTAAAAATGCCCACCGCTCAGTCCCTCGAGGACCGGGAAATCTGTGCTTCTGCTCCCCGCCTATAAACAAACAATGAAGCTGGAAGACCTGCTACAGAGAATTGTGAAATGATGGTCAACAGACACAGATGGTATCTTATGCGACTGCTTTGAGTCAGTGGACTGGTCCACATTCAGGGATTCGGCAGCTAACCCAAACGAGTACACCACTGCCATGACTGACTTCATCAGCAAGTGAGTGGAAGACTGTGCCTACAAAGTAAATCATAGTGTTCCCCAACCGGAAACCACGGATGAACCGCGAGGTACATTCACAGCTTAAGGCCAGGTCTGCAGCATACAAGTCAAACCATCCCGAGCGGTACGAGAAGGCCCACTATGATCTCCGCAAAGCCATCAAGGAGACAATACCGGGATCAACTTGAGTCCCAGTATAATCACTCAGGCATATGGAGCATGTGGCATGGTCTGAATAAGAGGTCAGGAAAAACCATTGCTTATAGTGCGACCCTATCTGATGAACTGAATGCTTTCTATGCTCGCTTCAAGCAGAAGGCCAACACCTGGCCCTTCAGACTCAAGTGTGCCTCTCCCCAGGGTGGCTGCAGCAGAGGTTAGATCGGCCTCCCCGAGAGTAAACACACAAAAAGCAACTGGGCCAGACAGAGATTCTGGCCCTGAGGTGTAGCTGCGCGGACCAGCTAGCAGGAGAGTTTGCGGACATCTTTAATCTCTCCCTACTCTGTTCTGAGCTACGTACCTGCTTGAAGAACACCAAAAAAAGCAAGACCTCATGCCTAAACGACTATCGTCTAGTGACCTTGACATCCCCCATCGTGAAATGTTTTGAGGGGCTAATTATGGAACATTAAATCCAGTCTACCCAGTGGCCTTGACCTACAGCAGTTTGCCTAACGCCACAACAGGCTCACAGACAATGCCATCGTCCTAGCCCTACACATCCTGGATACGAGAGATACCTACGTCAGACTCCTATTCATTGACTACAGCTCTACTATAATACCATCCAAGCGCATCACCTAACTAGCAGGACTTAATGTCAGCACTCATCTCTGCAACTGGATCCTTGACGTCCTGACTAACAGACCTCAATCAGTGAGGATAGGGGACAAATCATCCCCCACGATAATACTCAACACAGCGGCTCCGCAAGGACGTGTTCTCAGTCCTTCTTTACTCCTTGTACACCCATGACTGTGCAGCCATGTACAAATCTAACTCAATTTTCAAATTTGCAGATGACACCACCATTAGACCGTATATCAAATTATATATTGTGTTGGGATGATTGCAACATCACTAAATTGTATCCATTAACATTACAATCTTGTGTCACATACATTTACCAATTACCCAAAAGCACCCTGTGAACGAGTCAGCACGGGGTCAAAATGGTTTTCTTGATTGCCTTTATTGTGTTTAGCACTTTCCCAAGAGGGACAGATGATAAACAGCAATGCATTCAGAATTTATA
Source organism: Raja brachyura (assembly GCA_963514005.1). The sequence continues at coordinate 119,721,539 of OY740785.1, forward strand.
CATCCAATGGACAAAGCCTTTATGGGCCGGTCCAACTTACTCAATGTTTTCGGCGATTGCCGGCACCAGCGGCGACCAGAACAAGGTACGACTCTTTGGGCGACTACTCACCACCATATAGGCTTCACCCCGCGACAGGTCGTCAGGGTGTCGCCTGTATGGTCGCAAGTCGTCTCCTCAGTCGCCCAAAGAGTCGTAGCATCTTTCTGGTCACCGCTGAATTTTCACCATGTTGAACATTTTCGGTGTCCTGCAACGACCTATGACGGGTGCCAGCAGTCGCCGGAAAAGTCGCGTAAGTGGGACAGGCCCAAAAAGCTGTAAATTGAGGAAATTTTGTTCTGGCCATTTCTTGTTAGCAGCAGAGAACTCCTTTCAGGGAAAGTCCTCTGCCTGCCCACCAATCCAGCCTGGTCAGCAAGAGGCAATGATTAAGCCAAGATCTAAATCTATAGGGGGCGCTGTCCAGTTGGGTATGGCTGCCCTGCCTGCAGCTGTCCGTCCTTTCACTCCTATTTTAAAAATTTTAGTATGTTAAAAAGTGTCGGTTCTCTGGATACTTTCAAGAGAGAGCTAGATAGAGCTCTTAAAGATAGCGGTGTCAGGGGATATGGGGAGAAGGCAGGAAAGGGGTACCGATGTGTTCCGAAGGTGGCGCTGTTGAGTATGGCTGCCTCGCCTGCAGCTGTTCGACCTTTCATCCTTTTTTTAATTTTTAGTTTGTCAAAAAGTTTTGTTTTTGAGGTCTTTTAGTCTTTTTATGTGGGGGGTGTGGGGGAAGGGGGAAACTGTTTTTTCCAGTCGCTACCTGGTTGAGGATGTGTCTTTCCTCCAAGCTGCATCTGCGCCCCCTCCTCGCAGCCTACCATCTGGATTGGCGTGGCCTTTCCTGTCGGAGACCGGCCAGAGCTTCAGCTTCAACAGCAGCGCAGCACTGAAGTACCATCGCGGAGTGGGCGATGCCATACCTGGGTCGCCGTGTTGGAGCTCCAGAATGCTGGGATTGCCGACTATAACATCGTGGAGCTGTGGTCTGCGGAGCTTCCAGCTGCGGGCGGCGCTGACTTTAACATCGCGGGGCCCTGGGATCTTTTGCCGAGGATTGCTGTGTGGAACTCCGCCCAACTCGGCTTGTGGACTTCGGAAGCCGCGGTCTCCGGTAGGAAACGGCCGATTCAGAACTCCAAGCTGCTGAAAGTGTTCTTCCGACACCAGAGTTCCATCATCTGGCAAGAGGGCCTGAACATCGGGTGAACATAGAGGAAGAGGACTGAACTTTTATTGCCTTCCCTCAGTGGGAAATGCTGATTCCACTGTGTCGGGATGTTCATGTTGAATTCTATCGTGTGTTGTGTTCTTTTTATTCGTATGGCTGTATGGCAACCCAAATGGTACAGCGACAATAAATGTAAACTTGAACTTGATTGGGGATGATCAGCCATGATCACATTGAATGGCGGTGCTGGCTCGAAGGGCCGAATGGCCTGCTCCTGCACCTAGTGCAAACTGTACACAGACAGCACCCAAGGTCAGGATCGAACGCTGGTGTCCAGCACGGTAAGGCAGCAGCTCTACTTGCTGTGCCATTGTGCTGCCCATAACAAAATAGACACCAAAGCTGCATTAAGCTGGCAGACCCAAGTAAATCAGTGTTGTTTTTTAAATTACTATCCGATGTTTTCTGATTACAGAATCTCCAACTTCTTCACATTAACAGCTTGAAGTAAATAATATGAAATGAACCAAGACTGAAACAGATCCCGAGAGCTCAAACCAAGTGGGGATGGCAGTTTTCTATTTACTCCTCCGCTTTGATTGACTATTTTATTTTCAGTTCATTAGTTCCATGGAGATGAGACCCAAGGTTACTTGCAAATATTAGGATGGAAAAACTCAAGGCTACCATCAAGGACGTGACAACAAGGCACTTGAAAACTATCAATTGTTGTAGACAAAATCAAATTGGATTTCTGCGAGGAAGCCAAGTATGGAAAGCCTCAGATTTTTTTTTAAAAGAACAGGTAAATGCGATGATAAAACTGTGGATGTTGTGCACTTGAATTTTTGATAAAAGTCTCACATAATTTGCATGCAATGTTTGCATCAGTGCTTCAGTCTCACATCTATAAAAATTAAATTAGGCAGGATGCGGAACATTAGAGGCTTCATGGCTACAAAGCAGATTGAGCAGGTGAACAAAACCATGGCACATGTAGCAGCAGGTGGATAAATGTGAAGCTATCCACTTCAGTAGGGAGAACTGGAACAGGGTACTGATTTTAGATGATCAGTCATTATCATATTGAATGGCTCGAAGGGCCAAATGGCCTACTCCTGCACGTATTTTGCTATGTTTCTATGTTCTGTCTATACAAAGATTGGGGTGCACGTGAGTCAAAGAACTGTAGATGTTGAAATCTGGTCCAGAACAAAGTGCCGGAGTAACCCGTAGAAACAAGGCTCTGTAGATGCTGGTTTACAGAGACCCCCTGCTGAGCCCGACCAACTCAATTGCTCCAGGACTGTGCATCTCTTTTTTGCTGGAATATCTCAACGGGACAGACACCATCTCTGGAAGACACCAATAAGTGACGTTTCAGATCAGGACACTTCGGACCGAATGTAGTAGGGTAGAAAAAGCTGGAAAAAGAGGGGGCAAGATAAAGCCTGCAAGTGGAAGGTGAATACAGTCAACAGGCCTATTGTCCACCGGGTGATGGCTGCCTCGACACCAGTCTGTCTGTCCTTTTTTGCTTTGTGTTTTAATTGTATGTGTTAAATTGCATGTTTTTAGTGTGCTTTAGCTTGTTTTATTTATGTGGGGGTTGGGGGAAAACTTTTTTGAATCTCTTACATCGACGGAGATTCTACGACCAAGGGAGAATAAAGAGGAAAATTGGACTTTTTTGCCTTCCATCACAGTGAGGGATATGGGGTGTTCGCTGTGGTGGATGTTTATGTTAACTTATGTAGTTGTGTATCTTGTTGCTTTTTGTTTCGTATGGCTGTATGATAATCCGCATATCACTGTACTGGGCAATGGACCTGAATGAATACGCCATAGTCGTTACAGACTTCATAAAGAAATGTGTGGAGGACTGCATCCCAACAAAAATCTTCCGAGTGTTTCCTAACCAGAAGCCTTGGATGAACCATGAGATCCGCAGTCTTCTGAAGTCCAGATCGCGGGCATTCAGGTCTGGAGTTGCAGAGGTCTACAAGAAGTCCAGATACAACCTTGGTAAGGCCATCAAAAACTCCAAAAGGGACTTCTGCTCCAAGCTGGAGGACAGGAGCCTGAAGACTGTAACAACCCGGTTTAGGAATAGCTACTTCCCCACAGCCATCAGGCTATTAAACTTGGCTCGGAACTCTGAACATTAATATCCCTCCATCTGTTATTTGCACTTTATTAATTTATTAATTCATGTGTATTTACATATATAATTGTAGTCAATGCCTTCTATGTTCTCTTGTGCTATGCAAAGAAAGATTTTCATTGTCCTGTCAGGGACACATGACAATAAACTCTTTTGACTCTCTGACTTTTGACTTTGAGGATGAGACGGATGTTCGGCTACCATTGAATACCATCACCTCCTACAAGGCGAAATCAGGAGGCAGCTCAATTGTCAGTGAAGCATCACTCCCTGACGAGCTCAATGCATTATACGCACGCTTTGATAGGGAGAACACTGATGAGCCTTCGAGTCCCCATTTGCCGTGATAGTATTTCAGTCAGTCAGAGGCCAACGTCAGAAGATCCTTCAGGGGGGTGAACCCTCGCAAAGCGCCTGGACCTGATGGTATACCCGGGCGTGTTTTAAAAAGCTGTGCAGACCAACTGGCTGGAGCTTTAAGGACATTTTCAACCTGTCACTTCTGAGGTCTGAGGTTCACACAGGCTTTAAAAGGGCATCAATTATACCAGTGCCCAAGAAGAGCAAGGTTTCTTGCCTCAATGACTATCGTGCCTCAGTCCCTGTGGCACTAACATCTGTGGTGATGAAGTGCTTTGAGAGGTTGATCATGGTGCAAATCAACTCCCACCTCGACAAGAACCTCGACCCACTGCAGTTCGCTTACCGCCACAACAGATCAATGGTGGATGCAATCTCAATTGCCCTCCACTCTGCTCTGGACCACAGAATCTCAAATGTCAGGCTGCTATTCATTGACTACAGCTCGGCATTTAACACCATCATCTCCTCCAAGCTGGTTACCAAACTCTCAGATCTGGGTCTCTGCGCATCCCTCTGCAATTGGATCCTCGACTTCCTCATCCACAGACCACAGTCTGTTCGTATTGGTGGAAATGTGTCATCCTCGATAACAATCAGCACGGGGGCACCTCAAAGCTGCGTGCTCAGCCCCCTGCTGTACTCACTCTATACTCATGACTGCGTAGCTGGACGTAGTGCGAACTCCATCATCAAGTTCGCCGACGACACCACTGTTGTGGGATGTATCACTGATGGTGACGAGTCAGTGTATAGAAGTGAGATCGACCGATTGACCAAATGGTGCCAGCACAATAACCTGGCTCTCAACACCAGCAAAACCAAGGAACTGATTGTGGACTTTGGAAGGGGTAGGATAGGGACCCACAATCCTGTTTATATCAATGGGACGATGGTGGAAAGGGTCAAAAACTTCAAATTCCTGGGCGTGCATATTTCCGAAGATCTTTCCTAGTCCAAGCACACTGATGCAATTATAAAGAAAGCACATCAGCGCCTCTACATCCTGGGAAGATTACAGAGAGTCGGTTTGTCAAAGAGGACTCTCTCGAACTTCTACAGGTGCACAGTAGAGAGCATGCTGACCGGTTGCATCGTGGGCTGGTTCGGCAACATGAGCATCCAGGAGTGGAAAAGAATGCAGAAAGTTGTGACCACTGCCCAGTCCATCATCGGCTCTGACCTCCTCACCATCGAAGGGATCTATCGCAGTCGCTGCCTCAAAACGGCTGCCAACATCATCAAGGACCCACACCATCCTGGCCACACACTCATCTCTCCGCTGCCATCAGGTAAAAGGTACAGGAGCCTGAAATCTGGTACATCCAGGTTCAGGAACAGCTTCTTCCCCACAGCCATCAGGCTAGCTTACAATACTCTGTTGTGCTGCAACAAGCAAGACTTCCATTGTCCTATCTGGGGCACATGACAATAAACTCTTGACTTGACTGGTACATGTGACAATAAATGAAACCTTTGTCTGATGGATTCTGACCCTAAACATCACGTATTCCTTTTCCCCAGAGATGCTGCCTGACCCAGCATTTTGTGTTAATCAAGGGTATTTGATAGGCAGATGAGTGGACAAAGGCCAGAAATGAAAAGGGCAACAGAGACAAAAAGCAGGCAGAGAGAAAATGGTGTCAGATAAAGATTAGGGTTCTCTTGTACACAAGCTAAGGAAAAAATGTGTAGATACAGCAGCAAATCGTATGGTGGCCATTGCAACAAAAATAAATTAGCGTACAGGAGCAAAAAGATATCCTGATACAATTACACAGGCCTAAGTAAAACTGCATAAGGTGTATGGTCTGCAGTAATCCTGGGAAGTGTTTAGCTTGCTGTATAGGGATTGCCACAACTGTTTTACCAGATCGTTTCTTGGGACAGTGGATCTGCAGTATGGACACAGGTGTATCAGATGGCAGACGTTGACAGATGGTCAACATCCATTAGAATGCAGAGAAAGTAAGAGCACATCTCATTAAATCAAAGTGCTGCCAGGGCTATACAGACTGGATGTAAAAAGGGTCTCCCCCCCAATCTTGGGATGTCTAGAATGCAGGGTCACGGTCTCTGATACAAGGTAAGCTAAGTGTTGAGAAACATCTTAGAAACATAGAAAATAGGTGCAGGAGGAGGCCATTCAGCCCTTCGAGCCAGCACCTTTATTCATTGTGATCATGGTTGATTGTCCCCAATCAATAATTCTCCCCATACCCCTTGACTCCATTAGCTCACAGAGTTCTATCTAACTCTCTCTTAAATCTTGACTTGGCCTCCACTGCCCTCTGTGGCAAGGAATTCCATAAATTCACAACTCTCTGGGTGAAAATGTTTTTTCTTACCTCAGTCTTAAATGAGCTCACCTTTATTCTAAGACTGTGGCCCCTGGTTCTGGATTCGCCCCACATTCCTGCATCTAGCTTGTCCAGTCCTTTTATAATTGTATATGTTTCTATAAGATCCCCAATCATCCTTCTAAACTCCAGTGAATACTAGCCTGGTCTTTTCAATCTTTCCTCATATGACAGTCCCGCCATCAATCTTCACTCGGAGAGCTGTGAACCTGCAGAATTCACTGCCATAGAGGGGTGAAACCACTATTCTTAACTGTGTGCTCAGATCAGCAGCAATTATTACTATGACTTGCCATGTCCCATAAACAAAAAGTGCAAGGCTAAGGTTGCTACTGTTGCCCTCATTTACAAAATAGGTTGATTTTCAAGAACTAATAAATTATAGGCACTACGACAGACCAATTTATTGCAAGAGCATCATAAACTATTTATTATCTCGCAGGAAATGCTACACTTGTCGCTTTACCTCCCCCCTTGACTCTATTCAAGGACCCAAGCAGTCTTTCCAGGTGCGGCAGAGGTTCACCTGCACCTCCTCCAACCTCATCTATTACATCCGCTGCTCTAGGTGTCAGCTGCTCTACATCGGTGAGACCAAGCGCAGGCTTGGCAATCGCATCGCCCAACACCTCCGCTCGGTCCGCAATAACCAACCTGATCTCCCGGTGACTCAGCACTTCAACTCCCCCTCCCATTCCCAATCCGACCTTTCTGTCCTGCGCCTCCTCCATTGCTAGAGTGAGTCCCACCGTAAATTGGAGGAGCAGCACCTCATATTTCGCTTGGGTAGTTTACACCCCAGCAGTATGAACATAGACTTCTCTAATTTCAGGTAGTCCTTGCTTTCTCCATTTCCCCTCCCCTTCCCAGCTCTCCCACAGCCCACTGTCTCCGCCTCTTCCTTTCTTCTTCCCGCCCCCCCCCCCCCACATCAGTCTGAAGGGTCTAGATCCAAAACATCGCCTATTTCCTTCGCTCCATAGATGCTGCCTCACCAGCTGAGTTTCTCCAGCATTTCTGTCTACATTCTATTATCAACCCTCGTTAAATTGCAAAAAGTCACAATTTGCTTTGGAAAAGGATTAGAAAGCTGAAACCTTTCCTTGCATTAATTTATTTTCCTCTAGATTGAAAAATGTAGATAAATTCCATGTGCCAAAGACAACACAAATGTTATAGATTTACTAAACCCCATGTGCCAAAGACTCGAGGATTTCTGAAACTCTCAATATTAAAGAATCAACACAAGTCTATTGTCAACAGGAACCCTTATTTAAACCACACAAAGCAGTTCCGATTGCATAAAGCTGATGTGTTCATGAACTTCAGCTGGCAATGCAGCGCTGTGGTGACCCATGTGTGACTGCTAAATTACACCACTTATGTATCACAACAAGCATTTAGTAGTGAACAGTTGTGGCTGGCACGGAAAGAGACTGCAGGTGCATCTTCTAAGTGAGCACTCTCAGCTAACATTTTAATTGAGAAAATGTTTCACCATTTGCAGCTGATGTTTGGGAGTTCATTTCTTAGAATTTCAACTGAGCCATCAAGCAGAATGGTCTAAAATGCAGATTAAGCGATATGAACAAGCAAGCTCCAAACCTCATTTGAGTTTGATTTTTGAACCTATATTAAAGAGAGTTGAGATACAATGAGTGGTAGGGAGGTTGGATGTTGATACAGAATTAAATGGCTGCATGATCAACGGAGGTCAGACAGAATATGGGCAAGGGACAGAGGAAAGATTAAATTGCAGTTATTTTAATGTGAGAGGCTTGATAGGCAAGTCAGATGAACCTGGCTAGAGGGACAGGACTGGCAGCTTAATGTCCCTGGGTGGCAAATCTATGGAATTTATTGCCACAGATGGCTGTGAAGGCTAAGCCTTTGGGTATGTTTAAGGTGGAGATTGACAGAATCTTGACCAGCAAGGGCGTCAATAGTTATGGGGAGAAGTCAATGATTTGGAATTTGTCAAATGTGACATCCAGAACTGGAGGATTCATTTTCAGTGATAGAAGACCAAGGATAGTTCTCATTTTTTCAAGAGAAATGGTTCACCAGCTGCTATTCCATCCATCTCCCTAGCTGACAATTTGTTTCACGTTAGAATCAGACTAGTTTTAGATTACATCTCTGCACCAACAAATGAAGAGTCCTCTACCATAACACAGCCAAACTCCAAGCTGCTTCAGTTTCAGTTGAAACCCTCATCCATGGGTTAACTACAACTTCATGCTCCACAAATTGTGATCCTCGCCACACATTACCCTTCGGTCGCAAATGTTGTAATGCTCGCAAAGCAACAGGTGGCTGACATTATTTAAAACATCTACAGCCTAGGGTTTGCTGCAATTAGCTGTTCCCTATTAATCCTGCAGAGATTATCAACATTCCTCCAAATCTGATCTTTTAGGCAAGGCTTTATCTCTGCAATTCTCTAAAATTATATCCCCTTTAATGTTCAAAAACTGTGTCGTTAAATATATCTTTGAATCAAGTCAAGTCAAACAAACTTTATTGTCATTTAGAAATACATTGATACATGCAGTTCCAAACGAAATTACGTTGCATTTGGCTCCCTGTGCAACACAATAAATTAACCGAAGGATAGGCATGGGTGAAAAGGATAAATAGACAATAGTGGCAGCCCATTACATGGCATTCAGGAGTCTGATGGCTCGTGGGAAGAAGCTGTTGCAGAACCTTGATGTTCTGCTCCTTATGCTGCGGTATCTTTTTCCCCCGAGGGCAGCAGAGTGAACAGTCCGTGATGGAGATGTGTGGGGTCTTTTATAATACTGCTGGCCTTAGACACACAGCGTTTGGTCGCAATATCCCCGATTGAGGGGAGAGAGGTCCCGATGATTTTCTCCGCTGTCCTCACCACTCTCTGCACAGACTTCCAGTCGGAGGCTCTACAGTCCCCAAACCAGACAGAGATACAGCTGGTCAGAATACTCTCTATGGTGCCCCTGTAGAAAGTAGTGAGGATGGGATGGGGGAGATGAGCTCTTCTCATCCGGCACAGAAAGTGCAACCGCTGCTGCGCTCTCTTAACAGTTGATGAGATGTTATTCGACCAGGTCAGACTGTTAGTGATCTGCACCCCCAGGAACTTTGTGCTACTGACCACCTCCACATCGCTGTCGTTGATGTGAAGTGGTGTGGGACTGTGCCGGGTTTTCCTGAAGTCGACGATAATCTCCTTTGTTTTCTCGACATTCAGGATCAGGTTGTTCGTATTGCACCAGTCCGCCAGTTGTTTCACCTCCTCCCTGTAAGCCAGCTCATTGTCTTAACATGTCTCAAACTTTTTATTTGGTGACACTCAAGGCATTTTAGATAAGTGACAGTGGTGTCTAGATTTGAGTATTTGTCATCTGAGGATTGCTAGATCCAAATAAAGAGTTTAATTCTGTTGGAAACTGCCATTACTTAAGATGGAAACAGTAACTGCAGGTAGACAAAAAAGCTGGAGAAACTCAGCGGGTGAGGCAGGATCTATGGAGCGAAGGACTAGGTGACGTTTCGGGTCTCGACCCAAAACACCACCAGAATCAGGGGCCACAGTTTATGAATAAGGAGTAAGCCATTTAGAACGGAGACGAGGAAACACTTTTTCTCACAGAGAGTGGCGAGTCTGTGGAATTCTCTGCCCCAGAGGGCGGTGGAGGCAGGTTCTCTGGATGCTTTCAAGAGAGCTAGATAGGGCTCTTAAAAATAGCAGAGTCAGGGGATATGGGGAGAAGGCAGGAACGGGGTACTGATTGGGGATGATCAGCCATGATCACATTGAATGGAGGCGCTGGCTCGAAGGGCCGAATGGCCTACTCCTGCACCTATTATCTATTCCTTCGCTCCACAGATGCTGCCTCACCCGCTGAGTATCTCCAGCATTTTTGTCTACCTTTGATTTTTCCAGCATCTGCAGTTCCTTCTTAAACAGTAACTGCATGGAACATTAGGAAAACTTATCAAAAGGCCCACAGTTGCACTAGCTTGATAATATTGGGATAAGCCATCCCCACCCATTAATTTATTCTCCCTGCTCATAAGGTACAGAAGCTTGAAAGCACACACCAGACTCAGGAACAGCTTCTTCCCCACTCATCAGGCTTCTGAACTGTCCTTCCATAATCTAGGCTACTGTCCGATTCACCTCCACTCTATTATAGACATTGTTTATTTTTCTCTGGAACCGATGCACTGCAATGCCGAGAACTATATTCTGACCTCTGTATCCTCCCCTTTGCTCTATCTATTGCACTGGAGTTTGACAATTGTATTTATACATGGTATCTCCTCTGTTTAGAAGCATGCAAAACAAAGCTTTTCACTACTGAGCACATATGACCCAAACTGATATTGTACAGCCCAGTCAAATGCACAAGAATAATAGTGTTGACAGGATGCAGGAAGCCTGCATATGGGCTTGAAGATCAAAGATGAGAGCATATTGGGAAACTATATGTAGAAAGCAAATCGTATTAGAGCATCCAGGAATCACTTGGAAGCACTGAGCCATCGGATGGCTTTGGGCATGCAAAGACAACCAAAAGGTAATCTTCCTCACACAAGACAATCCATGAGTAAGTGGAGTGCAAGTTCATGGTTCTTCTTGGCTGCAAGAGATTAGCTTGAAGGTCAAAATAGGTCAAGCAGCTTAAGCAAGAAAAGGAGTATCCCTTCTCATTAAAGTTAATATCCACACAGGATATTCCCTTCGGTGTTCAAGCTGCAGGTCTATTTTTAAATTTAAATCAGGTGATTGCTCTGTAAAGACATTATTCAAAAATTGCATTAACTCCTCGTCGGGGAGGGGGGGAGAAAAGGGGGGAGGGGGGGAGAAAAGGGGAGAGGGGGGGAGAAAAGAGGAAAGGGGGAAAAAAGAGGAAAGGGGGAAGAAAAGAGGAAAGGGGGAAGAAAAGAGGAAAGGGGGGAGAAAAGAGGGGGGGGGGAGAAGAGGAGTAACTCAACAAGTCAAGCAGCATCTCTGGAGAACATGGAGTGGTGACATTTCGAGTCGCCCAAAAACATCACTTATCCATATTCTCCAGAGATACTGCTAAGTTACTCCAGCACTGTGTCCTTTAGGAACTGCAGATGCTGGTTTAAAGACAGTGCTGGAGTAACTGAGCAGTTCGGGCAGCAGACGTGACATTTTATGTCAGAGCGCTGGAAGGGAGGGGCAGGACAAAACCTGGTGAATGATAGTTGGATACAGTGAGATGCAGTCTTAAATTAGTCTGGAGCAGATAATGGGGCAAAAACTAGATAAAAAATAAGGGAGCAGCAGAGGGAAAGGGACAGATGTTCTGAGTCGGGCCCCTTCAGTTTTCCTCCACCATTTTGTTTTTTCTTAAAAAAATTATGGAAGTTATGGAGCTAGTTTTTTTAATACCAGAATGTTTCCCAAAGAAATATACCAAATCATTGGTACATGCAGTACAACCATTGGCACATGTGGTGTGTAAAGATACTTTAGTTTTCTATGCGGGTGCTACAAAGGCTCGACAGATAATGAAAGTATTCTAGACATGTAGACAATAGGTGCAGGAGTAGGCCATTCGAGCCAGCACCGCCATTCAATATGATCATGGCTGATCATCCCCAATCAGTACCACGTTCCTGCCTTTTCCCCATATCCCCCGACTCCGCTATCTTTAAGAGCCCTATCCAGCTCGCTCTTGAAAGCCTCCAGAGAACCTGCCTCCACCGCCCTCTGAGAATTCCACACATTCGAGTCTCTCTGTGAGAAAGTATTTCCTCGTCTCCGTTCTAAATGGCTTACCCCTTATTCTTAAACTGTGGCCCCTGGTTCTGGACTCCCCCCAACATCGGGAACATGTTTCCTGCCTCCATCGTGTCCAAACCCTTAACAATTTTATATGTTTCAATAAGATCCCCTCTCATCCTTCTAAACTCCAGAGTGTACAAGCCCAGCCGCTCCATTCTCTCAGCATATGACAGTCCCGCCATCCCAGGAATTAACCTTGTATTAACCTTGTATTATTGTATTGACACTATTGTAACATAGAAAGCACGAAAACAAATTTAACAAAGTGTTTTAGAAAATGAATTACATTAATTAGATGGGCTGTTCATGTTAGTGCTGGATTAAATATTGACCACGATACTTGGGAGGGAATAATATCCTCTTCACAATAGTACCACGAAATATTTTACTGCCACAACCAACAGAGCCGAGAACTAAATATTTCAGCGGGTTAAAATAACACTATGCCAGGACTGAAAATAAACCGATTGGAAACTTCTTCAACATTTTGATAAACATCTGCAATAATTTGTCAGGGAGTTCAATAAGCAAGCTTCAGTTTCCAAAATCTAATCAACAGGCTTTATGATTCTTAGGAATACCAAAGGCATGAGTTTGAGATGGACTGTTGCAAATCACTATTTATTCTGGACTTTTCTTGACCCGTTTATTCACTCTGTCCTTGCACACATTTGAAGCTCAATATGCATTAAAATCGGATAGGTGTTTAATTTCTAATCAATTGAGCTTACTGCTAACACCGCAAGTTTTAGCTTAACATTAATATTGAAAAGGGACTTGAGATGTGCATAATTGCAGTAGTTATTTAGAAAGATGTTTAATTATTCAAATATTGATTGAGATAATGCCTCAACTCAAGTGTTGAACATCAGGAAAGGCAACCACCATCATTCTTTAAAGGGGCTACATGCGTGTTAGCTGATACCTACTGCTGGTATTCTACAAGTGTTTGCAACTTTCTGTAGTAGAGTCAAGTTACTAATATTTACAGTCTGAAGAAGGGTCTCGACCCGAAACGTCACCTATCTCCTTCGCTCCTTAGATGCTGCTGCACCCGCTGAGTTTCTCCAGCTTTGTGTAACCCCCAATATTTACAGGGAATGGGCCAAGGGGCCTGTTCCAGTACTGTAATATTGTATGTTCATATGATACACCTCTCTGTGGATTGTCACCTTGTCGTGGTGGAGAAGCTTGTGTGGGCCTGAGATCGACGCCGTCTGGAGCTATGCTCCTGGTAGGGCCACCCATGGCGGTAAGGTCGAGGGGGAGGTCTCTGACAAAGAGCAATCCAACCAAGACCTCAACGGTGGAACAGGCGGAGGACGATGGCTGACCTTAGTGGAGCGTCACAACAGCTGGGAAGGCGGATGAAGGCTGCAGCAGAAAAGGGTCTCAGGTCGTCTTTGACTCCATGCCACTGGATCCTGACCCAGATATGTCAAGAATCGCGTGGTGGCTGTCCGTGCACCAGTCTCCCCACGTTAAACAAAGTCACGCACATGCGTCCTCCATGGGAGGACGGTCATACTCGTTTCGAGTGACCGCCGATGATGATGATGTGAGACACTAGAAGTTACTTTTCTGATCAAGACCAGCCCTCAGCTGTAATTGTCATTTAAGGAGCACTGTCAATATTATAGGATAATTATAGGGAAAGGTTGGGTGCGCTGGGACTATTTTCTTTGGAATGTAGGAAGTTGAGGGATGAAGTGTACAAGATCACGAGGGGCATGGATAAAGGGGACACAGTTTCTTTCCCAAGGGAGAGGATTCCAAAACTAGAGGGCATAGGCTTAAGGTGTGAGGGGAGAGATTGAAGAGGGACAACTTTCATTCAGAGGGTAGTGTTTACCTGTAATAAGCTGCCAGAAAAAGCAAGAGAAGTGGATAAAATTCAGACTTTTAATAAACATTTGGTCAGATATAGATAGGAGGGTTTAGGGAGATATGGGCCAAATGTAGGGAAATAGGACTAATCCAGTATGTCAACTTGGTCCGCATGGACAAAGCGAGCTTCAGGACCAGATTCTGTACTGTAAAGCTATGTTCTACACTGCGCCCTTCAAAGCTAATATTAAAATGGTCCTCAACAGCAGGACTTTTTTTTTCCATCAAGGTTTCTTGCTAAAAGATTGCTGCTCATTTAATCAGACTGCAATCTACACCATTCAGCGTTTTAGCAAGGACTGAAGGAAGTTAGATTGTTTACTCACATTTTTAGATGCTTTATTTAAATACTATATTAAAATGATGCAAAGTTATTAATAAATTTGTGGATAACAGGGTAACAGGCTAACATTGATATGTGAGAATTGCATTTTGGAAGCAATTAATATTTTATTCATTCATGGCCTAGTATAGAAAATCAAAAGTTATTGCCATTAATCTGATCCAAAGTAAAGGGCCTGTCCCACTTTCATGACCTAATTCACGACCTCTGCTGTGTTTGCCCTTGACTCATACTCGCAGCAGGGTTGTCACGAGGTCGTAGGTAAGTCATAGTAGGCTGTGATGCTAGTCGTAGGTACTCGTGGCATCAAGTAGGTCGAGGCGTTTTTTCTAGCATGATAAAAAATGTCCACGAGTAAAAAAGGTTGTGAATTAGGTCGTGAAAGTGGAACAGGCCCTTAAAGGTAACCTACAACTATTTTGAAGACCTCCCACGACTATGGAGAAGACCTCTTTCAACCTCCGTCGGCTATGTTGAAGACTGGCTTCGACCATGTACGTTTTACTGCTGTTTGCAGTAGTCCTTTTGCTTCAGCAGCCTTTTAAGAACAGGCAGAAGGGGAAGAGCAAGGGTGAAGAGGAAGCACAAGAAGACATCTCAATGGGTGAATGGAGATGATATGATGGACGGTCCCAGTACACCTGATGACTGGAAGAGATGGAACTTTAAGCACACATGTGGGGCAGTGGATGGCAAGCATGCCATTCTTGTCCCGGTACCCCTCATTTTCCTTTTCGTACATGACGGCATTCTGCTGGAACCATTCCTCAAGGTTCCCCTCTTGCTGCCTGGTGATGGTGTAGGGCATAACCTTCCTCCAGCCCGCCCTCACCACCAATGGGGCATCTGCCTCTGATGATGTGTCAGACACAGGAGAAAGGGCTGCTTTGCTGCCTTCAAACGAGGCAGTGAAGGATGGGGTGGTGGTGGGGCATATACTACCACCCTGGTCTCCTCCTCCAGGGGTCTCTCATGCAGGGCTACCTCCTCCTGCACTATCACCTCCTCTGGCATCACCTCCTGCCACTCCTTCTCTTGGGTGGGTAACACCTGCATGGTCGGCTTTTTTTAGGGTTGTGCCCTCCCCCTGCGCTGCTGCCTTTTTGGTGCCAACTCTAAAACACAAGTCTCCTCTCCAAAAAACTCTCCAGCTATGAATGAACATGCCTTGGAGTGACAGGTGACATTCTGCTGTTTAAATAACAATTTTTTCCTACTGACATTTTTTTCCACCCCGGAGCTATTACCTTCGACCACCTACGACTAGCATCACGACCTACTACGACCTACCTTCAAGTAAAAAGTATCGATTTTTTCCATGACTACTTTTTTTTTACTCGTGGACATTTAAAAAAAAAAAAAAAATCAGGCTAGAAAAAAAGCGCTGTGACCTACTTGATGCCACAAGTACCTACGACCTCGTGGCATCCATGCTGCGAGTATTAGTCAAGGGTAAACTCGGCAGAGGTCGTGAATTAGGTCGTGAAATTGGGACAGGCCCTTAACAGGGACTATGTTCCACAAAGGAAAACACAAAATCAGGCAGCATAGAAACATAGAAAAATAGGTGCAGGAGTAGGCCATTTGGCCCTTCGAGCCTGCACCGCCATTCAATGTGATCATGGCTGATCATCCAACTCAGTATCTCGTACCTGCCTTCTCTCCATACCCCCTGATCCCTTTAGCCACAAGTGCCACATCTAACGCCCTCTTAAATATAGTCAATGAACTGGCCTCAACTACCTTCTGTGGCAGAGAATTCCAGAGACTCACCACTCTCTGTGTAAAGAATGTTTTCCTCATCTCAGTCCTAAAGGAATTCCCCCATATCCTTAGACTGTGACCCCTTGTTCTGGACTCCCCTTACATCGGGAACAATCTTCCAGCATCTAGCTTGTCCAACCCCTTAAGAATTTTGTAAGTTTCTATAAGATCCCCCCTCAATCTTCTAAATTCCAGCGAGTATAAGCCGAGTCTATCCAGTCTTTCCTCATATGAAAGTCCTGACATCCCAGGAATCAGTTTGGTGAATCTTCTCTCTACCCCCTCTATGGAAAAAATGTCTTTCCTCAGATTTGGAGACCAAAACTGTACGCAATACTCCAGGTGTGGCCTCACCAAAACCCTGTACAAATATACACAGCATGGCATGTGTCATTTTCATCCAGAGAATGTAGAATTTTCTGCCACAGAAGGTAGTGGAGGCCAATTTACTGGATGTGTTCAAGAGAGAGATGGAAATAGCTCTTCGGGCTAATGGAATCAAGGGCTACAGGGAGAAAGCAGGAATGGGGTACTGATTCTGGATGATCAGGCATTATCATATTCAATGGCGGTACTGGCTTGAAGGATCGAATAGTCTACTCCTGCACCTATTTTCTATGTTGCTATGTTTCTATTTTATTTCAGACTAAAATCCATTTAAAGAGTGGCATGCAAAGTGAAAATGATATGGAGATTCTCCAAGGTTATAACTTGGGGGACCTCATTTGAGCTCCTATCCCAGTGTCATCCATGAACAGGAAATAAAGAGATGGGGTGGAGCACAATAGCCCCAAAGACCATTCCCAAAGATCATGGAGTCAGGGAACAGAGAAACAGGCCCTTTGGCTCAACGCTGTGCTGATCAAGCCATCTACCAGGGCTAGTCCCATTTGCCTGCATTTGGTCCATATCCCTCTGAACCTTTTCTATCCATTGTCCAAGTGTGTTTTCAATGTTATTGTACCTACCTCAACTACTTCCTCTAGCAGCTTGTTCCATATCTCACCACCTTGTGTGAAAATGTTGATCCTCAGGGTTCCCATTATATCTTTCCCCACTCATCTTCAAGCTATGTCCTCTGTTCATCTACCTTGCGGTACCCGCCTCATGATTTTATGTCTCTAAAGATCATCCCACAACCTCCGACACTCTAGGAAAAGAAATCCCAGCCTAGCTAGGGTAGACATAAGTGCTGGAGAAACTCTATCTAGAAAGCCTATCTAGCCTCTCCTTATAACTCAAGCCCTCCAGTCCAGATACCATCCTCTGTGAATCTTTTCTGCATCCTTTCCAGCTTAACAACATCCTTCCTATAGCCACATGACCAGAACTGCCACAATACTCCTGTACCCTCACTAACAACTGGCACAGTTGTAATATGATGTTCCAACTCTATACTCATTGGCTGGTAGATGAAGACACATATGCTACATACCTTCTTCACCATCCAGTCTACCCATGTCACCACCTTCAGGGAACTATGTACTCATACACCCAAAGTCTGTTCTACAACACTCGCCGGACCTACCATTTACAGTGAAAACCCTGCCCGGGTTTAACTTACCAAAATGCCACATTTTGCACTTGTCAGAGTTAGATTTCATCTGCCATCATTAATGCATTTTGATTCAGTTCATCTAGATCCTTTAATAACTCTGGATAATCATCTTCACTCTCCAACACTACAAATGTTGATGTCGTTCACAAACCTACTAACCTTGCCAACTACATTCTCATCCAAGTAGTTATAGTTGACAAATAGCAATCCCTGCAACGCAACACTATTCATAAGCATCAAATCTGAACAACAAGCCTCGACTACCATCTTGCACCTTCCATTTAAGTGAATTTTGGTTTGGCTTGGAGATACAGCGCAGAAACGGCCTACAGACCAGCGATCTCACCAGTGAATCCCGAACACTTACACTATCCTACACACACTAGGGACAATTTACAATTGTACCATCCAATTAACCTACAAACCTGTAGATTTGGAGTGTGGGTAGAAACTGGAGATCCCGAAAAAAACCCACACAGTTCGCGGGGAGAACATTCAAACACAAAGTCAGGATCAAACCTGGGTCTCTGGCGTCATAAGGCAGCAACTACCGCTATGCTACCCCTTTTTCTATCCAATTGGCTAGTTCACCCTGGATCCCATGTAAAAGAACCTTCTAGAATAGCCTACCATGGGGGATCTTATCCAAGACCTTGCTAAAACCTATGTCAATCGTCTTGGACACCTCTTAAAAAAAAAGGTTTTAAAATCTCTCTCTCTCTCTCTCCTCCTCTCGTAACTTCTCCACTACTGACGTTAGGCTCACCAGCCTGTAGTTCCCTGGCTTGTACTTGCACCTCCTCTTATAAGGCGCAACATCACCCACCCTCCAGTCTTAGTCATGATGTCAAGTGTCAACAGCATGGAAACAGACCCTTCGGCACAACTTACCATTCAGGTAGGTTATGCCCTGGTTTGATTTTCCAAAATGCAATACGTCACTTATCTGCATTAAGCTCATTAACTATTCCTCAGTCCATTTGTCCAACTGAAGATCCTGCTGCAATTTTTGATAATCATCTTTGCTATCTACAATACCATCCACTCTGAGGTCATCCACAAATTTAACCATCCAAATTGTTGATATAAACTACAAACAGCAATGGGCCCAGCGCCAATCCTTGATGCACACAACAATTTACAGGCCTTCAGTTTGAAAAAACCCTCCAGTTTCCTGCCACATTCTCCATTCAGTTGGCAAGCTCTCTCTGGCTCCCATGCAATCTAACCTTCCAGATCAATATGCAAGCCACTTTGTGTAAGAAAAAACTGCAGATGCTGATTTAAATCAAAGGTAGACACAAAATGCTGGCGTAACTCAGCACGGCAGGCAGCATCCCTGGAGAGAAGGAATGGGTGACGTTTCAGGTCGAGACCCTTCTTCAGGGGGCCGCTGCATTCTCTTCCTCTTTATTCCCACAATGTCCAAGGATACACGTTATCAACCCCCTACCCCAAGATTTATCCATCTTGAATGTTCTTGAAGATCACCAGCTCCACCGCTGGCCATGCAACACACCCACCACTAAAGACTTGCCCGGCACAGCTCATTTAAACTTTTCCTCCTCTTACCTTAAAGCTATGCCCACTAGTCTTTGACATTTCCACTCTGGGTAAAAAGGGACTATATATGCCTCTCCTCAGCCACAACACTCCAGAGAAAACAACCCAACTTCTTACAGCCAATACCCTCTACTTCAGGCAGCATTCAGGTAAACCTCCTCTGCACCACTCCAAAGACTCCACATCCTTCCTGTAATGGGGTGTCTAGAACTGCACACAATCCTCCAGATGCAGCCTAACCAAAGCCCTATAAAGCTGCTTACCAGTTTAAACACTGGAATTTAGCCAGGATATCCAGCCAACAAAATAAGCTGCAGCCAAACAGAAAGTTCAGTTCCGAAGCAGCAGCTGCCCTCATTACTAGTTATCTCAGGAGTATTCTACGCCCTCAGGTGGTCCATAAAATCAAACTTAAATTTAGATCACTTTCCTTTGCCATCCATGACAAGAATCTGCACTGGGAACTACTATTCCCATTTAAAATCTGTTATAGGGACCTTTTAAAAGGAATCAATTATTAAATGACAGTAGATGTTGGAGATACTCAGTAGATTAGGCTGTAAAAGAGAGGAAACCTGTATTCAAGTCCTAACAAAGGCTTTGAAGTGGAGGAACCCAACATCGGTGGAGGGAATGGACAGACGATATTTCAGATGGGACCCTTCTTCAAACTGCCTTACCAACTGAATCAGTCATAGAGCGCGGCAACAGGCCCAACTTGCCCATGCTGACCAAGATGCCCCATCTACAGTGGTCCCATCTGCCCCTGTTTAGTCCATATTCCTCGAAACCTTTCATATCCATATACCTCGTCGATTGGCTATTGCATGTTAGCCAATCAGAATGCTTAGTAATTATGACTCTGCCTAAATGCATGTTTTATAGTGTATGAACTCACCTGGCTTCAGTAGCTGCAGTAGACTGAACGTGTGATGTGCTGCTTATATGATGATGAACGAGATAATAAAGATGCATAGAAACATAGAAATTAGGTGCAGGAGTAGGCCATTCGGCCCTTCGAGCCTGCACCGCCATTCAATATGATCATGGCTGATCATCCAACTCAGTATCCCGTACCTGCCTTCTCTCCATACCCTCTGATCCCCTTAGCCACAAGGGCCACATCTAACTCCCTCTTAAATATAGCCAATGAACTGGCCTCAACTACCCTCTGTGGCAGAGAGTTCCAGAGACCCACCACTCTCTGTGTGAAAAAAGTCCTTCTCATCTCGGTCTTAAAGGATTTCCCCCTTATCCTTAAACTGTGACCCCTTGTCCTGGACCTCCCCAACATCGGGAACAATCTTCCTGCATCTAGCCTGTCCAACCCCTTAAGAATTTTGTAAGTTTCTATAAGATCCCCTCTCAATCTCCTAAATTCTAGAGAGTATAAACCGAGTCTATGCAGTCTTTGTTCATAAGACAGTCCTGACATCCCAGGAATCAGTCTGGTGAACCTTCTCTGCACTCCCTCTATGGCAATGATGTCCTTCCTCAGATTTGGAGACCAGAACTGTACGCAATACTCCAGGTGTGGCCTCACCAAGACCCTATACAACTGAAGTAGAACCTCCCTGCTCCTATACTCAAATCCTTTTGCTATGAAAGCTAACATACCATTTGCTTTCTTCACTGCCTGCTGTACCTGCATGCCTACTTTCAATGACTGGTGTACCATGACCCCCAGGTCGCGCTGCATCTCCCCTTTTCCTAATCGGCCTCCGATGCTTGAATGCTTGTGCTTCAACCTGTGTGAGACTAAGGTATTTACATGGTGTCAGAAGTCACCTCTCCAAATGTTGCTATAGCAGCCGACTCAACTATCTCCTCTGGCAACTTGTTGCATATATCCACTACTCTTGTGGTAAAAAGGTTACCCCCTCAAGTTCCTATTTAATCTTTCCCTCTTACTTTAAACCAATGTTCCCTGTTTTTTTAATCCCCTGCTATGGGGATTCACCCTCTGTTCCCCTCATGATCTTGTACACCTGTATGAAATTACCCCTCTCCTGCACTCCAAGGAATAAAGTTCGAGCCTGCCCAACCTCTCCTTGTAGCCCAGCCTCTCTTGTCCTGACAACATCCTCAAATCTTCTATACTCCCTTTCCAGTTTAACATGCTCCCTACAGCAGGGTGACCAAGTGAACACAGTACTCCAAACGTGGAGTCAGATAACATCCCAACTTTTATACTCAATACTCTGATTGATGAAGTGCAATGCACTGAAAGTATCCTACCTACTCTTTGACACCACTTTCACCACCTGCACTTCTCAACCCCTTATATCTACAACACTCTCCAGGGCCTTGCCATTACTGTGGCATTACATTTTGCTGAAGATTCCAGCACCTGCAGTCTTTGACTATTATAAGTCGACCAGTTGGGCCAGACGGCCTGTTTACATGCAGGGAGGCTCCATGATTACTGAACCGTCACTAAGTTAAACCAATTTGCTTATTCTCTCTGCAGATGCTGCCTGGATGTTTCCACCGTTTTCTGCTTTAATATCAGATTTCCAACATCTTAAGTTCTTTTGCATCACCGTTTAAATAGGAACAACTCCAGAGGCCATTGCTGCCCTGATTAGTCCAGCTGAGGGCACTCAAAAATAAAGTTAAACCAAGCATGGTTACACTTACTTACAGTGCATGAACCGCACCACAAATTTACTTTCAAACGAATTATATTGTGTTAAATTTCCATTTGGATCCATTCAGTTCCTGCATTAATTCCAAATGTTCAATATCGATTAAAAGGAATTACAAAGGCGCAGCTGGGTGCACAAATGAGGAATGTTTTTTGACAAAGACCACCTGGCAGATTAGCTGTGGGTTGTTGTTTTTTTTTTAAGTATGCAACAGCATAAACATGGTAAATCAACAGTTCTGAACTGTTGGCCATTACTATAATAGTATCTATTCCGGACAGATTCTGATTTAAGTGGATGAGGTCACAAAGAAATGCAGAAGCTGGCTTACAAAAAGATGCAAGTGCTGGAGCAACTCAGAGGGTCAGGCAGCTTCTTGGAGGATGTGGTTAGGGGATGTTTCAGGTTGAGACCATTCTTCAAATCTAGTAGGCGGGATAAAGCAGGAAGACTGGTGGGGGCAGGACAAAACCTAGCAAACGATAGGGAGGTACAGGTGAGGGAAGTTTGATTGGCAGATGGGTGGACAAAAGGCCAGAGATGAAAAGATAGGACTTGGATAAGGGGAGAAGGGATACAAGTGGAAGGGGACGGGATATTGAAGGGCTTTGATGTACTCTAGGGCCCGAGTAAAGAGGAGAAAGTTGTATTTATGTTTTGTGGAGCAGTGTGGGAAATTTTAACACAGAGCCACACAATGTTCAATAGACCTCAATAAGCTTGGTTAAAAAAGTGGCCTCAAAAAGGTGTCTGAAAGTAGATATATTTATGAATAGAAATGTATAACTAATTTAGTTGTCCATGTCTCAAGAATTGGAAAAATATAGAGATCACCAAGGTTTGCAGAGCTGGAGACACGATGAACTGCAGATAATTGTTTATAAAAAACTCACTCCAGATATACTGCCTGACCTGTTGAGTTAATCCAGCACTGTTTTTTTGCAGAGTTGGAATAGGGTACAATTACAGGGGAGTGGAAGCTATGGAGAAAATTAATTTTAAGTGCCAATGTCAATAAGCAAACAGAACACAAGGGACTGGACAGTATAAGGTAGGATGCTGCACATTGTTCAATGATTAGAAAGAGTAGAGTAAGGAAAGATAACTAAGAGTATACTGGAGATTGAAAGGGCCAGCATAACCCACACCAGGACAGGAACTTGGCGATATCATGGAGACAAAATAGTTTAGTAATGCTGCAAAAATTGTTAGACAATACACAGTAGTAGGCCATTCGGCCCCTCGAGCCAGCACCGCCATTCAATGTGATCATCCACAATTAGTACCCCGTTCCTGTCTTCTCCCCATATCCCTTGACTCCGCTATCTTTAAGAGCCCTATCTAGCTCTCTCTTGAAAGTATCCAGAGAACTGGCCTCCACCGTCCTCTGAGGCAGAGAATTCCAGACTCACCACTGTGTGAAAAAGGGTTTCCTCTTCTCCGTTCTAAATGGCTTGCCCCTTATTCTTAAACTGTGGCCCCTGGTTCTGGACTCCCCCAACATCACGAACACGTTTGCTGCCTCTAGCGTGTCCAAACCCTTAATAATCTTACACGTTTCAATAAGATCCCCTCTCATCCTTCTAAACAATACAAGTATACAAGCCCAGGCGCTCCATTCTCTCAGCATATGACTGTCCCGCCATCCCAGGAATTAACCTTGTGAACCTACGCTGCACTCCCTCAATAGCAAGAATGTCCCTCCTCAAATTAGAATCTCTTCTCTGCATCAAATGTGAATCTGGTTCAGCATCAATTGCCAGCAGGATGGAGTTACAACCAGCGAGGGATTGGAGTTTATACCAGTGAGAAAAATGGCTTTTGTCACAATTGACTGTAGAACCCCATATCATGATCGGGGTTATAGGCAAATAATGACACATCAGGATCATATTATTCTGCAAGGCAATTGTTGGGGAAATTGATTTCCAAGCTGGGTTTCTGCATGTTCGAATTGCAGACTTAAATACAAGAAAAATAGAAAGTCATTTTTTATAATTAGTTCATAAATCCAGCATTTTTAAATGGAGATGCCATATGAATTCCAATTCTCCATATACTGTTGGAATGTGTACAATATGGCCAGTCTGAACAAACCCAAAATTAGACTTAGTAGCAACGATCCCTGCAAGTTAATTATGTAGGAAGTACTGCGTTCAGATCGTCACCCTGCTCCAGAAAAGATGCTGTTAAGCTGGAAAAGGTGCAGAGAGATTTGAGGATTTTCCCAAGACTTGAGGCCTGAGCTGCAGCAAGAGATTGGACAGGTTAGAAATTATTTCCTGGAGCACAGGGGTGATCTTATTAAGGTGTATAAAATCATGAAGGGAGTAGATAGATTTAATGCACAGTCTTTTTCCCCCCAGGGTAGAGGAATTATAACCATATAACGATATAACAATTACAGCATGGAAACAGGCCATCTCGGCCCTTCAAGTCCGTGCCGAACAACTTTTTTCCCTTAGTCCCACCTGCCTGCACCAATACCATAACCCTCCATACCCTTCTCATCTATATGCCTATCCAATTTATTTTTAAATGATACCAACGAACCTGCCGCCACCACTTCCACTGGAAGCTCATTCCACACCGCTACCACTCTCTGAGTAAAGAAGTTCCCCCTCATGTTACCCCTAAACCTCTGTCCCTTAATTCTAAAGTCATGTCCTCTTGTTTGAATCTTCCCTATTCTCAAAGGGAAAAGCTTGTCCACATTAACTCTGTCTATCCCTCTCATCATTTTAAAGACCTCTATCAAGTCCCCCCTTAACCTTCTGCGCTCCAGAGAATAAAGACCTAACTTATTCAACCTATCTCTGTAACTTAGCTGTTGAAACCCAGGCAACATTCTAGTAAATCTCCTCTGTACCCTCTCTATTTTGTTGACATCCTTCCTATAATTGGGCGACCAAAATTGTACACCATACTCCAGATTTGGTCTCACCAACGCCTTGTACAATTTTAACATTACATCCCAGCTTCTATACTCAATGCTCTGATTTATAAAGGCTAGCATACCAAAAGCTTTCTTTACCACCCTATCTATATGAGATTCCACCTTCAAGGAACTATGCACGGTTATTCCCAGATCCCTCTGTTCAACTGTATTCTTCAATTCCCTACCGTTTACCATGTACGTCCTATTTTGATTTGTCCTGCCAAGGTGTAGCACCTCACATTTATCAGCATTAAACTCCATCTGCCATCTTTCAGCCCATTTTTCCAACTGGCCTAAATCACTCTGTAGACTTTGGAAATCCTCTTCATTATCCACAACACCCCCTATCTTGGTATCATCTGCATACTTACTAATCCAATTTAACACCCCTTCATCCAGATCATTGATGTACATGACAAACAACAAAGGACTCAACACAGATCCCTGAGGCACCCCACTAGTCACCTGCCTCCAACCCGACAAACAGCCATCCACCATTACCCTCTGGCTTCTCCCATTCAGCCACTGTTGAATCCATCTTGCTATTCCTGTATTTATACCCAACAGTTGAACCTTCTTAACCAACCTTCCATGAGGAACCTTGTCAAAGGCCTTACTGAAGTCCATGTAGACAACATCCACTGCTTTACCCTCGTCAATTTCCCTAGTAACCTCTTCAAAAAATTCAAGAAGATTAGTCAAACATGACCTTCCAGGCATAAATCCATGTTGACTTCCTAATTAGACCCTCTTTATCCAGATACTTATATATATTATCTCTAAGTATCTTTTCCATTAATTTGCCCACCACTGAAGTCAAACTAACCGGTCTATAATTGCTAGGTTTACTTTTAGAACCCTTTTTAAACAATGGAACAACATGCGCAGTACGCCAATCCTCGGGGACTATTCCCGTTTCTAATGACATTTGAAATATTTCTGTCATAGCCCCGGCTATTTCTACACTAACTTCCCTCAATGTCCTAGGGAATATCCTGTCAGGACCTGGAGACTTATCCACTTTTATATTTTTCAAAAGTGCCAGTACTTCTTTTACTTTGAAACTCATAGTATCCATAGCTACTCTACTAGTTTCCCTTACCTCACATAATTCAATATCCTTCTCCTTGGTGAATACCGAAGAAAAGAAGTTGTTCAATATCTCCCCCATCTCTTTTGGCTCTGCAGATAGCTGTCCACTCAGTCTCTCCAATGGACCAATTTTATCCCTTGTTATCCTTTTGCTATTAATATAGCTGTAGAAACCCTTTGGATTAAGAATTAGAGGGCATATGTTTAAGGCGAGAGGGGAAAGATTTAATTGGAACTTGAGGGGCAATCTTTACACACACAAGGTGGTGGGTAGACGGAACGTGTCAGAGGAGGCAGTTGAGGTAGGTACTATAACAGTTAAAATACATTTGAATGTATTGAAAGGTACACGGATGGGAAATGTTTAGAGGGGTAAGTGGCATCTTAGCATGGACAAATATGCCCATTTTCATGCTTTATGACTGAAAAGCTTATTCACAAGTTATAAGAGCAGAATTAGACCATTCGGCCCATCAAGTCTACTCTGCCATTTAATTATTCCCTCTCAACCCCATTCTCCTGCTTTCTCAATTCATAGAAACATAGAAAATAGGTGCAGGAGTAGGCCATTCAGCCCTTCGAGCCTGCACCGCCATTCAATATGAACATGGCTAATCATCCAACTCAGTATCCCCTACCTGCCTTCTCTCCATTCCCCCTGATCCCTTTAGCCACAAGGGCCTCATATAACCCCCTCTTAAATATAGCCAACGAACTGGCCTCAACTACCTTCTGTGGCAGAGAATTCCAGAGAATCACCACTGTGTGAAAAATGTTTTTCTCATCTCAGTCCTAAAAGATTTCCCCCTTATCCTTAAACTGTGACCCCTTGTCCTGGACTTCCCCAACGTCGGGAACAATCTTCCTGCATCTAGCCTGTCCAACCCCTTAAGGATTTTGTAAGTTTCTATACGATCCCCCCTCAATCTTCTAAATTCTAGCGAGTACAAGCCGAGTCTATCCAGTCTTTCTTCATATGAAAGTCCTGATATTCCAGGAATCAGTCTGGTGAACCATCTCTGTACACCCTCTATCGCAAGAATGTCTTTCCTCAGATTCGGAGACCAAAACTGTACGCAATACTCCAGGTGTGGTCTCACCAAGACCCTGTACAACTGCAGTAGAGCCTCCCTACTCCTATACTCAAATCCTTTTGCTATGAATGTTAACATACTATTCGCTTTCTTCACTGCCTGCTGCACCTGCAGGCCTACTTTCAATTACTGGTGTACCATGACACCCAGTTCTCGTTGCATCTCCCCTTTTCCTAATCGGCCACCATTCAAGTAATAGTCTACTTTCCTGTTTTTGCCACCAAAGTGGATAACCTCACATTTATCCACATTGTACTGCATCTGCCATGCATTTGCCCACTCACCCAGCCTATCCAAGTCACCTTGCAGCCTCCTAGCATCCTCCTCACAGCTAACACTGCCCCCCAGTTCATGTCATTCGCAAACTTCGAGATGTTGGATTCAATTCCCTCCTCCAAATCATTAATATATATTGTAAATAGCTGGGGTCCCAGCACTGAGCCTTGCGGTACCCCACTAGTCACTGCCTGCCATTGTGAAAACGACTTGTTTACTCCCACTCTTTGCTTCCTGTCTGCCAGCCAGTTCTCTATCCACATCAATACTGAACCGCCAATACCGTGTGCATTAAGTTTGTATACTAATCTCCTGTGTGGGACCTTGTCAAAAGCCTTCTGAAAGTCCAGATATAACACACCCACTGCTTCTCCCTTATCCACTCTACTAGTTACATCCTCAAAAAATTCTATAAGATTCGTCAGACATTATTTACCTTTCGTAAACCCATGCTGACTTTGTCCAATGATTTCACCACTTTCCAAATGTGCTGCTATCCCATCTTTAATAACTGACTCTAGCAGTTTCCCCACTACCGATGTTAGACTAACTGGTCTGTAATTCCCCGTTTTCTCTCTCCCTCCTTTTTTAAAAAGTGTGGTTACATTAGCTACCCTCCAATCCTCAGGAACTACTCCAGAATCTAAAGAGTTTTGAAAAATTATCACTACGGCATCCACTATTTCTGGGGCTACTTCCTTAAGTACCCTGGGATGCAGCCTATCTGGCCCTGGGGATTTATCGGCCTTCAATCCGTTCAATTTACCTAACACCACTTTCCGACTAACCTGGATTTCACTCAGTTCCTCCATCTCATGTGACCCGCGATCCCCTGCTATTTCCGGCAGATTATTTATGTCTTCCTTAGTGAAGACAGAACCAAAGTAGTTATTCAATTGGTCTGCCATGTCCTTGCTCTCCATGATCGATTCACCCGTTTGACTGCAAGGGACCAACATTTGTTTTAACTAATCTTTTTCTCTTCACATATCGTTAAAAACGTTTGCAGTCAGTTTTTATGTTTCCTGCCAGTGTTCTTTCATAATCCATTTTCCCTTTCCTAATTAAGTCCTTTGACCTCCTTGTTGGACTGAATTTCTCCGGTAGGCTTCTTTCTCTGGCTAATTTGTACGCTTCATCTTTTGCTTTGATACTATCGCTGATTTCCCTTGTTATCCACGGATGCACTACCTTCCCTGATTTATTCTTTTACCATACTGGGATGAACAATTGTTGTAGTTCATCCATGCAGTCTTTAAATGCCTTCCATTGCATATCCACCATCAACCCTTTAAGAATCAATTGCCAGTCTATCTTGGCCAATTCACGTCTCATACCCTCAAAGTTACCTTTCTTTAAGTTCAGGACCCCTGTTTCTGAATTAACAATGTCACTCTCCATCCTAATGACGAACTCAACCATATTATGGTCACTTTTGCCCAAGGGGCCACGCACAACAAGGCTGCTAACTAACCCTTCCTCATTACTCAATACCCAGTCTAGAATAGCCTGCTCTCTCGTTGGTTCCTCTACATGTTGGTTTAGAAAACTATCCCGCATACATTCCAAGAAATCCTCTTCCTCAGCACCTCTGCCAATTTGATTCACCCAATCTATATGTAGATTGAAGTCGCCCATTATAACTGTTTTACCTTTGTTGCACACATTTCTAATTTCCTGTTTGATGCCATCCCCAACTCCACTACTACTGTTAGGTGGCCTGTACACAACACCCATTAGCGTTTTCTGCCCCTTAGTGTTCTGCCCTTTAGTGATTCCTGGGATGTCAGGACTTTCATGCGAGGAAAGACTGGATAGACTTGGCTTGTACTCGCTAGAATTTAGAAAATTGAGGGGGGATCTTATAGAAACTTACAAAATTCTTAAGGGGTTGGACAGGCTAGATGCAGGAAGATTGTTCCCGATGTTGGGGAGGTCCAGAACAAGGGGTCACAGTTTAAGGATAAGGGGGAATTCCTTTAGGACCGAGATGAGGAAAACATTTTTCACACAGAGAGTGGTCTCTGGAATTCTCTGCCACAGAAGGTAGTTGAGGCCAGTTCATTGGCTATATTTAAATAGGAGTTAGATGTGGCCCTTGTGGCTAAAGGGATCAGGGGGTATGGAGAGAAGGCAGGTACGGGATACTGAGTTGGATGATCAGCCATGAGCGTATTGAATGGCGATGCAGGCTCGAAGGGCCAAATGGCCTACTCCTGCGCCTATTTTCTATGTTTCTCCCCATAACCCCCGACACCCTTACTTCAATGAGGTACCAGATAATCATCCTAATCTCCAGTACAGGCTCAGTGCTGTTAAATACTCATCATATGCAAACAGACTATTCAACTGGAGGCTTTGTATATTTGACGTAAGGAAATATTTCAGAAGTCAATTTAATCCACCTAACACTGTCATCACTACCCAGTAGATTCCCAAGAGGCAGAATAACCACCAGTTCTACAACAACAATCACCCTAATTCCACCATTGGAGGTACAAGGTGCAATACTGTTGGTACACATCTTTACAGAAGTGATTAACCAAATCTCTATTTAGTAATGGATCATTTAAGACATAGCTGAGATCAAGATTCAAAAGGCGATATGGCAAGTGTCAAAATGCTCATGTCTAACTCATGTCAGGCAGCATCTCTGGAGAACATAGAAAATAGGTGCAGGAGTAGGCCATTCGGCCCTTCGAGCCTACACCGCCATTCAATATGATCATAGCTGATCATCCAACTTAGTATCCTGTACCTGCCATCTCTCCATACCCCCTGATCCCTTTAGCCACAAGGGCCACATCTAACTCCCTCTTAAATATAGCCAAAGAACTGGCCTCAACTACCTTCTGTGGCAGAGGATTCCACAGATTCACCACTCATCTCGGTCCTAAAAGACTTCCCCCTTATCCTTAAACTGTGACCTCTTGTTCTGGAGTTCCCCAACATCGGGAACAATCTTCATGATTAGACGACGTTTCCGGTCGGGACCAGAAGGATCTAAAGAAGGCCCAATCTGAAATGTCAAGACTCTTCCTCAGACTCTTTTGGTCGCGACCTAAAACGTCAGCTATCCATATTTTCCAGAGATGTTGCTCGTAACAGTTACTCCAGCTCTGTGACTTGAACCACCTTAGAACCTAATGGCGGATCTGCAGACACTTTTGCAGGTGGTGCTGAATGCAGCAGCCAAGGTACCCTGCGTTATTGAACGGTCTTGAACCAAAGCTTCACCTCCCCACATCCTCCACAGTCGTTGCCTGACCCACTGAATTACTTCAACACTGCTTTCAAATTCCAGCATCTGCAGCTCCTTTGTCTTCTCTAGTCATTGACACTTGGGCGAGTGCCCAATGAAAAGGGGGTCAGGATCATCCATCATACCATTCTATATTCTGCCGCTTCACTGAGAAGTTATAGGCCACGTATTCTCATGTGCTGGTAGGAGTGTTACATTTTATGAAGTTTTTATATCATCCTTGAAAGCTTTCATCTGTCCATTTGGTAATAACATGCTGTGTGCAGAGAGTTGAGAATCTATTTTGAAAATTGATTTTGGCAGATGAACAATAATGCCTGACCAGAAGAGCCATTAAATTCTCAATGCTGGAACTTGGTTTGAGAGAAAATGCCAACATTAACTTGCTTATCCTGGCACTGAATTGAGGAGTTTGCAGGGAAAGCATCAATCCAACACTAAAGGTGCATGGTTTAGTTGTCCACATCTCAAAAGAGTCCTGAAGGCAGCTACTAATAATTCCCCGAAAGATTACAAGCTGTTGTGTGCTGTTTGGGATCTGAATTTTTCAAACGTTTCATGAGAAAGCATAGGGTGCTCTGCAGATGGAGAGGGATGATGAATTTCATCATGTTCTGCCATCTCTTCAGTGAGGACTCCCAAGATAAAGGGAGGAGATCGCTTTGCCCACAGCCTCATCCTGGATCTTTGTCATAGGGCAGTACTGCACAGTTGGGACAGGATGGACAAGTGACATCATACTCCAGAAGAGCAAGCCCAATTTTTTCACATGTCAGTGATCAAGTCAATGTCTTGGAGCCCCTGAATGTGCCGATGCACACGCAAGGTCGATCTGTGTTCTGAATCTTTATTCTTCTTAAGGATTTGACTTTGTTCTGGAGTGAAGGTGACATCAATTAACTGCTTCCCTATTCATCCGACAGGTTAGTCCCACTTCAGAAGGCAGCTCAGAACCAAGTGTGCAGCAGCATTGCAGCAGATAGCAACAAAGCAAAAGTCTGAAGAAGGGTCCCAACCTAAAACATCACGTTCTCCAGAGATGCTGTCTGAGTAGCTGAATTACTCCAGCAGACTTGTTTGGTAACCAGCATGTGCAGTTTCTGGTGTCTAAAAGCAACAAGAAAAAATTGCTCTCATGGGAAAATCTACCTTTTTGCTGTGTGAGTAACTTAATTTAGTTTAATTTCTTGTCAAGTGTACCGAGGTACAGTGAATTGCTTTTGTTCCTTGCAAACCAGTCAGCAGAAAGGCTATGCGGATTATAATCGAGCCCTCCACAGATACATGATAAAGGGAATAACACAAATAAATTTAGTTCAAGACTTGCATTGCAAGACTGGTCAGGATTCACCAATTCCAAGATCTGCAGCAGCACAGTCAACTCAAAGGCCAGCAATGAATGCTCACATACCAAGGAGCAAATAAGAAAAATATTTTAACCACAAAACAGAACCCAAGCCAAAAGGAAAATGTTGCAGTCACAAAAATGTCTGCCAAGTATCTTAACTTGGCTCTCAAAGCATAAATAAATAGTCACAATCCAGAATACAATGATATGATGTAAAGCAGAAAGATAGACTAAGGATTTCTGCATGTTTCCACATAATAACAGGTTTCCCTTCACCCTCCACAAAATCCAGCTCTAGTATCTGAACAGCAATCCCAGCCCCACTATCATTCTTAACATTGTCATTTTACTCTCCCAATCATCTTCTCCATGTTAGACAAAAATGCTGGAGAAACTCAGCGGGTGAGGCAGCATCTATGGAGCAAAGGAATGGGTACGTTTCGTGTCGAGACCCTTCTTCAGACCCTTTGAAGAAGGGTCTCGACCCAAAACGTCACCCATTCCTTCGCTCCATAGATGCTGCCTCACCCGCTGAGTTTCTCCAGCATTTTTGTCTACCTTCGATTGTTCCAGCATCTGCAGTTTAAACATCATCTCCCTGTTGATTATTTTCATCTAATTACACCTAGCAGTGCTGAGCTGCAAATGATACAGACTTAGATCTAAAGCCATGGACAGCTAGAGGCCATAAAGGCAGCATGGGGTAGGGGTAGAAGCCATGGATTGGTGAAATAAAACTGTGCTGGAGAAAGTCAGTGAAGAGAATGAACAGACAATGTTTTGGGTTGAGATCCCAAACTAGACTAGTGGACTGGAGGCCACATCCATGACTAGAGTTTTGCAAGAGAGGGTTAAAACTAAAAATCAGTCTCCCTCGCATCCCGGTCTCTCTCTCGCCATAAATCAGTCTCTCTCTCGCCATTACTCCCTGCTCTCCCACTACTTGGCACTCCCGTTCCTCAGATTAAATATATTTTTTACACATAAATCATGAATAAAGATGAGAATTTAAACATAGTTTATACTGCCAGCGCTTTGTTCGCTTTTTCTTTATAACAAGTGACCTTTCACAAATCCCATGATTCCTTGCGTTTTTCGGAATACCGAACTCGCTTATTCCTAGGCAAAATTGCATTTAACTCCTGGCTGGCTACAGTTTCGAAACGTCGCCTATCTCCTTCGCTCCTTAGATGCTGCTGCACCCGCTGAGTTTCTCCAGCTTTTTGTGTAACCCTACAGTTTGGATTAGTTTAGTGATACAGCATAGAAAAGGTCTTTCTGGCTCATTGATCACTCAATCACACTAATTCCATGTTATCCAACTTTTTCCATCCAATCCCTTCATACTCTTGCAATTTTACAGATGCCAATTAACCTGCACATCTTTGAGATGTGGAAGGAAACCAGAGCACTCTGAGGAAACCCACAAAGTCAGAGCGAGAACGTGCAAACTACACACATAACACCCAAGGTCAGGATCAATCCTGGTTCTCTGGCACGGTGAGGTAGCAGCACCATTAGCTGCAACTACTTAAAAAAGGTGATTGGAAGGGGTGTGAATCAGAATGCTTAAACATATGTAGAGCTTCTAAGACATTGTTAAAGCTACATTCCCCTAGGTTTTTGTAAAAAAAAAGGTAGGCCGATCACCATGCAACATCTGGCATCCTGTCTCAAAGGAGCCACATTTTCCATTAAACAAGGAGAGATCACAGTTAAATTTTATCAATTGGTAATTTGTGAAATGAATCAGTTCAAAAGCACCCTATATTAGCAATATTATTTACTACCACACAAACACGTCATTCTTTGAAACATCCGCCACTGCAGTGTCTTTCCATTTACATAGATGAATACTCCATATAATGTGCTTTTGCTTGACCATTTTTCACAGCCGTTCCAATGGGCCACAATTATTCAATGTACTATTGCTAGCTATTGAATGACGCCACGTCAGTAAGATGTTCTTTTCCAAAAGGAAACATATTTCACGAGTGCAGAAGTAAACTACTGCAGACAGTGTCTGTTTTTGCAACCAGGTTATTCAGGAGTTACTAAAATAACATGTTTATTCCCAACATCTAAAAGTTTGGTTACTCAACACTGCATCGTTAAAAGTTAACTTTGAGAAATCAAACATTTGTTTCAAACTTCACGTTACAAAATTTGAAGTTATATGGAGCAACCTGTCTGGCCTGCCATGCATCTTTAATCTGAATTAAGTCCTGTGATGTTGCTGCTGATCTGAACAAGAGGAAATTTCTGTACCAATGAGTTACTTGCATTTTGCAAATTAAACAGCAAAAACAATGATGATAGATTTAGTAAGGCAGCCAAGTTATTAAAGTCACTGCTACACCAATATCCATTAGTATGTGATCAGAACATGGAAAACAGCCTAACCGATACTGTGAATGGCTTTTAATTTGGTGAAATGTCTGTAGTTAATCTTGTAAAGTATTTTGATTACGACAACCTGGTTTATAATATGCACTTCAATGCAAGTACTAGTAATGTTCAAATGATTCTAATGAGATGATTTTTTTTCACATTCCTGTTAATCTGTTCCTTTAAATACCATGGTCTCAACCCGAAACGTCACTATTCCTTCGTTCCACAGATGCTGCCACACTCCAGCATTTTTGTCTACTTTAAATACCTGGACACTGTCCTCGATTAATCCAATTTTGTCCAATGAGAATAGGTTTTACATCTGAAGCCCATGGCCAATCAAACATTTTCATTCTCAACTTATCTCATTTCTTTGTAGTAAGACGATCACAAATGAATGGAAGGTAGACACAAAATGGTGGAGTAACTGAGCGGGACATGCAGCATCTCTGGAGAGAAGGAATTGGTGACGTTTCGGGTCAAGACCCTTCTTCAGACCTTCTCTTCAGAGATGCTGCCTGTCCCGCCGAGTTACTCCAGCAATTTGATTTGTCCCTTCTCTCCAGAGATGTTGCCTGTCTCGCTGAGTTACTCCAGCATTTTGATTAGTCCACCTTCGATGTAAACCAGCATCTGCAGTTCTTTCCTACTAATCACAAATGAACATTGAATTTTCCTTTACTCATTGTTTGTATGGGGCATTTCTAAATGGTCTGCAATGTCATAATTGTAATTAATAATGAAGAAATTAGCAGGCAGGGAAATATTAAAATACCAGAAGGGAATAGGGAAATAAGTGCTAACTAGAGAACAGGCCAGCTTGAGAAAACTTGTCTCTTACCATTTATAAATGTACTGCTCAGGTATTCCAACCACACAATAGGGAGCCAACCACAATTTAAATATTCATTTTATACTCTTGAAAATATACCATTTGCAGTCTCCTAGTGTTCCTTCATGCCGGTGAGCTACACTGCATTATCTACGGGTAGTCTGCATTTCTGATGCAAGGAAAAGAAAATTAATGGTTTTGCCTTTGTAGCAATATGGGGATAGTAATGCTTCATCATTTCTAATAAGTAGTCTCAGCTACAGGTAGACAAAAGTGCTGGAGAAACTCAGCAGGTGCAGCAGCATCTATGGAGCGAAGGAATTCGGCAACATTTCAGGCCGAATCCCTTCTTTAGACTGATGTAGGGTTTGGGGGGGGGGGGGGGGGGGGAGAAGAAGAAAGGAGAAAGGAAGAGGAGCTGCCAGAGGGCCGAGGGAGAGCTGAGAAGGGGAGGAGACAGCAAGGGCTACCGGAAATTGGAGAAGTCAATGTTTATGATACCACAGTCTCAGCTACAGGACGTGTACAAATCTCATTTCAGATGTGTACCCCTCCCATCCAAGGACAATTCACTGAGAATTATAGCATTTCAAGTTTCTGAAAAACAAAAAAGACTGATAGAATTTTGCAGTCGTAGAGTTGGAGGGAGGTTTCCTCGCCCCATAGATGCTGCCTCACCCACTGAGTTTTACCAGCATTTTTGTCTACCTAAGATGGGATGGGAGTAACTCAGCCGGTCTGAGAGCACCTCTAGACAATACGGATAAGTGTTGTTTCAGGTAGGTACGCTTCAGCAAGTTTCTGTTGCTGGCATGGAAGTCTCTGCAACCTAAAGTTATATTTCCTCTGGTTCTGCTATTATTGTCCATGAACATGTTGAGATTTACATTTTAAACAAGCTGGGCATACCGTATGTGGAAGGTAACGAAGGGAAAGAGTGCCGTGATTTAAAAATAGCAATGGTCAACTCTAGATTATGCAATGGCTGATAGGACAACTATGCTCGTTAAATTGCCTGTGCTTTCAGGCTCGAGCCTGTCACAGATTACCACCAGAGAGAATATTATTACTAAATCCAGTAACAGTTAAACGTTTTGATGTGTTAAACCCTTCAAGCTTAAATTCCAAAACCATCTTAAATTTAAAGTGGAGAATTTAAGAACAAGGTACAGCACACTCTAGGGCAGGATTACTATAAATATTTTCAGACAGTACAGATATCTGGAAGGAAGAGATTTCTCTACTGTGACAGTGGCTGTGGAATGGGGCCCTTCTTCCCATCAGAGCATTACTATCAACCACCCTTTTACACTAATCCCATGTTCAACTTTGGAAGGTAGAAGGAACTTTCAACATGTTGAAAAATTAGAGGCGACCTGAATGAAGCTGCTATGGAGAGTAGCGAGAATATTCGTGCCGTAGGTGCAGTGGTAGTGGGTCAGCAGGAGGTCGTACGTTGTTGCCGTTGCTGACCAGTGAATTTCATTGACTTATTTTTTTGGGGGGGGGCTTGGAAATCATAAACAGTAGCTTTCAGAACCAAGGATAACCGACCGGTAATGTTAATGTCCGCCGAGCTTCACAGCCCTGTATCTCTGGCTTATTAAAAGTTGTCTCCACTCCTTCTCCCCATCCCGTCTCCCCCCCTCACCCCCTCCCTCTTTTAAAGGACTTAAGTGACCCTTCCCGTATATTGTGCTTTCATCGTCTTAATTACAGCACTAACCTTCCTGTTCATCGTGGTGTGTGTCTGTATCATACTGGCTTTGCATCATGTGAATTTCACTCACAGCGCTCCCCCCAGCTTGCCCTGTCCCCCGCCTGCATAACCGGCGTGTGCGGGCGCATGTGTGTGTGCGCCGGTTTTTCGGCGACCTGCTACAACTTCACAGTCTTCTGAAAAATCACCTTAGTGGGACAGGAAGACAAAGTACCTGTTCAACTTGTCTGCCATTTCCTTGTTCCCCATAATAAATTCACCAGTTTCTGTCTTCATGGGACCTACATTTGTCTTAACTAATATTTTTCCTCCTCGCATACCTAAAGAAGCTTTTACTATCCACCTCTATATTCTTGGTTAGCTTTCCTTCGTACCTCATCTTTTCTCCGTACTGCCTTTTTTAGTTACCTTCTGTTACTCTGTAAAAGCTGCCCAATCCTCTGGCTTCCTGCTCATCTTTGCTAGGTTATATTTTTTCTCTTTTATTTTTATACTGTCCTTCACTTCCCTTGCCAGCCACGGTCGCCCCTTAGAATCTTTCTTCCTCTTTGGAAAGAACTGATCCTGCACCTTCTGTATTATTCCAGTAATATCTTTTTTTATATTTCAAAATAGACTTTATTCGAGTAATAAATATATACAATACATCAACCGTGCGAAAAAAATCCATCCAACATTTTCGGAGGCTATACAAATGTCTCCATACAGTCTATATACATTTTCCAGTAATATCTGCCATTGTTGTTCCACTGTCATCCCTTCTAGGGTGTCTTTCCAGTCAACTTTGGCCAGCTCCTCCCTCATGCCTCTAAAGTCCCCTTTGCTCAACTGTAATACTGACACTTCCGATTTTCCCTTCTCCCTCTCAAATAGGGCTAGGGTGACAGAGGAAAGAGATTTAAGAGGGACCTCAGGGGCAACATTTTCACTCAGAGTTGCCTGACACCGTGCTGCCAGAGGACGCTACAAAGTGGATACAATTGCAACATTTAAATAGATCAACAGGTAGGAAGGGTTGAGGGGGATATGGGCCGAATGCAGGCACACGGAACCAGCCCAGATTTCCAACTTGCTCAGATTGGACAAGGTAGACCAAAGTTGAATACTTTGACATTGAAGTATGAAGTTGAACAGTCAACTAAGCTGCTCTTGGCTTTAAAGATGATTTCATAGTATAAGTTGCAACCAAAATAAATTCCAAAAGAGCCAAATAAATTTCAAAATAATTGTCAAATATTTTCACATTCAAAATCATGCACTGGCTAGCAGACAGGAGGCAAAGGGTAGGAGTAAACGGGTCCTTTCCAGAATGACAGGCAGTGACTAGTGGGGTGCCGCAAGGCTCAGTGCTGGGACCCCAGCTATTTACAATATATATTAATGATTTGGACGAGGGAATTCAATGCAACATCTCCAAATTTGCAGATGATACCAAGCTGGGGGGTATAGTTAGGTGTGAGGAGGATGCTTGGAGGCTGCAGGGTGATTTGGATAGGCTGAGTGAATGGGCAGATGCAGTATAATGTGGATAAATGTGAGGTTATCCACTTTGGTGGCAAAAACATGAGGGTAGACTATTATCTGAATGGTGGCAGATTAGGAAAGGGGGAGATGCAACGAGACCTGGGTGTCATGGTACACCAGTCATTGAAAGTAGGCATGCGGGTGCAGCAGGCAGTGGTAAATGGTATGTTAGCATTCATAGCGAAAGGATTTGAGTATAGGAGCAGGGAGGTTCTACTGCAGTTGTACAGGGTTTTGGTGAGGCCACACCTGGAGTATTGCGTACAGTTTTGGTCTCCAAATCTGAGGAAAGACATCCTTGCCATAGAGGGGGTACAGAGAAGATTCACCAGACTGATTCCTGGGATGTCAGGACTTTCATATGAGGAAAGATTGGATAGACTCGGCTTGTACTCGCTGGAATTTAGAAGATTGAGGGGGGATCTTATAGAAACTTACAAAATTCTTAAGGCGTTGGACAAGCTAGATGCTGGAAGATTGTTCCCGATGTTGGGGGAGTCCAGAACAAGGGGTCACAGTCTAAGGATAAGGGGGAATTCCTTTAGGACCGAGATGAGGAAAACATTCTTTACACAGAGAGTGGTGAGTCTCTGGAATTCTCTGCCACAGAAGGTAGTTGAGGCCAGTTCATTGGCTATATTTAAGAGGGCGTTAGATGTGGCACTTGTGGCTAAAGGGATCAGGGGGTATGGAGAGAAGGCAGGTACGGGATACCGAGTTGGATGATCAGCCATGATCACATTGAATGGCGGTGCAGGCTCGAAGGGCCGAATGGCCTACTCCTGCACCTATTTTCTATGTTTCTATGCTCCAAAGCTATGTGCAGTGTAAACAGACTATAGAGCTTGTTTGTTGTACAAATGCAACTTATTGTAAAAACAAAGGAATTGATACCTCTGATATGCCAGTGGATTATGTGTTCCATAAATGCAATTTGGGATTAAGAGCAGTCCAGAAATTCTATTCCCCATGTCCTAATGTATCACCATTTACTCAGGAGTCAGGCATTTGCATCTGTTGCACCTGCACTTACCAGCCAGCCTCTGTCTTTACCTCCATGCACTCCTCACTGGCTCCAATGTTGTAGATGCAGCCCAGTCCACGCTAGCACACAAAGCTTTTTACTGTACCTCAGTACATGTGACAATAAATCAAATCAAAATAAATTCATGTCCTTGTCAATTAGTTGATTCAGGAACCAATAATGCAAATGATACAAAATATGGTACATATGCATCTGCTTTTTTTTTTTAAAAGGATATGGATTTAAAGTCATTATGCCAGATTCCAATTCACTTCTACTCAAGAGAATGACTACATACTTGGTGGAGGCACAGTTCAAAAGGTTAGTCAAGGGCATCTTGGCTAACAATTCAGTCTAAGAAAATAGGGGCTTTTTGGACTAACAGAATTTGTACTTCAATGGTTAAGAAAGAACTGCAGATGCCGGAAAAATCGAAGGTAGCCCAAAATGCTGGAGCAACTTAGCGAGTGAGGCAGCACCTATGGAGCGAAGGAATAGGTGACGTTTCGGGTCGAGACCCAGAAAGGTCTCGACCCGAATCGTCACCTATTCCTTCGCTCCATAGATGCTGCCTCACCTGCCGAGTTTCTCCAGCATTTTTGGCTACCTTGTACTTCAGTGGTATTTCTCAAGTAGAAGTATTTGCTCTTGGCAAGAGGATGCTGCATTTCCTTGCACATGATTTCAAAGTATACTAGAACCATTGACAGGAAATGCACAAGTCCAATGCCAGAAACAAGACAGGTTTTTATTGCACCGTTAGATGGCTGTTTTTACAGTTAATGCTCTGTTGGGTCCCCAGCCAAACCAATAATGGCAAAACTGATCAAAGATATTGGAAACCACTCAAATGATGGCTATGGCACTAAAAACAGTACTTGTGTAACTCTGGATGAGACCACACACACTGCTTGGTGCACCTCCCAGCACTCCACTGTGCAACAATCAGAAGAGGATCAGCCCTTAAAGGGCCTGTCCCACCAGCATGCAACTCCATGCAATGAACGCGAGCAAACTAGAAGCGGGGGCCGCGCGGAGGTCGGGTGATCCCCTGTACAGGGCCGTTCCCACCAGCATGCGCCTGCATGCGGCAAGCGCAACCAAACTGGCAGTAGGGGCCGCGCGGAGGTCGGGTGAGTGGCGAAACGCGGTGCAAAGTGAGGCGAACTTGGAGCGAAGTCTAAGGTAAGTTCGCCAGGACAGAGGGGGGCACACAGAGAGGGGCACCGAGGCGCACACACACACACACAGGGCCACGGAGCCACACACATAGAGGGTCACGGAGGCACCTACAGATAGGTTCACGGAGGCATGATGTCAGGGCGGTGTGTAAACGTCGAGGCGACTGCGAGCCGACAAGCCGTTGCCGCGCGGAATTTTTGGACATAGTCAGTTTTTCGGAGCCCCGCGCGGTGTTGGGACGAACTCAGGACGAACTCCGCACGGCTCCGGCGATCGAAGTGGGACCGGCCCAGCGACGCCGGACGGCTCAAGCGACCACGTTAGGTCGCGCTAATCGCATAGAGTTGCATGCTGGTGGGACAGGCCCTTAAGAAACAATGCTAATGAAAACCAGACCAGAGAAGCATGTACTTTGGCTGCCATGGAAGACACACAGCATGCAAAGGATAGTCTTGTCTTGCGCATGCCAATGAGGAACCCTAGAGGCACACCAGTTCAAAGTTAAGACTAGCAGGGACTAGTTACAGTAATATTCAACAGCAATGTTATTCCTCACAATGGAACCAGTTGAAAGAAATGTCATGCCTTGAATGAAAAGGTCATGACAATCTGGATACCAATATTCACATGCAGAGGGCAGATCCTCACAGATAAGTGTTCTTTACGTGACGGTCTGGGCTCTTACTGCAGCATTTGCAATTACAATCTTGCTTTAAGTCGGTTAGTTAACAGGAAGATAGTCAAAAATGCTGGAGTAACTCAGCGGGTGAGGCAGCATCTATGGAGCGAAGGAATAGGCGACGTTTCGGTCGAAACCCTTCTTCAGTCTCAGTTGGTGAACAGGAATATGAATTCACATGATATCCTGTATTAATAGACTCTTGAGGCAGGATGAAATGTGTCATCTGGCCTTCCTTAGCCAATTTTCGGTGCGTTATGCTGCTGGTAGTGAGTGGTGCACAAGTGGAAATGATATGGAGTCATTTGGCTTTCAGCAATGACTAGTTTGCACTCCTTTGAAATTTCTCCATATTTATTGTGTCAATAATACTTCTCATAGAACATGCAATAGTGCAAGAACAGGTCCTTCTGCCCAAACATGATCCTATATTCCTCCATAGCCATGCTCCTGCCCAAAAGTCTCTTAAATACCAATATTGTATCTGCCTCCACCACCACCC
Organism: Raja brachyura; assembly: GCA_963514005.1. The sequence goes on from OY740785.1 coordinate 119,763,069, forward strand.
CTGGCAGCAGTTCCAGACACCCACCATCCTCTAAAACACTCCGCACAACTTTAAACATTGCCTCTGTCTTAAAGTGATGTCCTCTGACATTTCCACCTGGAGGAAAGAAATCTCTGATAACCTACCCTATCTGCGCATCTTAGAATTTTTTATGTACGATTTCCTATTACATTTGACCTCCAAAGCACCACACACTTGAGAATCTATCCAAGATGGCGCCCAACACAGGTGATTGTGCTCGCCACAGAAGTGGATCTGCAATCACGCATTACAATCGCTCAACTCAACGATCCCTGGATTAAAACATCTGCCTTTTTTCCCCCCACTGACTGCAAGGTCCAGACTTGTGCCTAGTCATTTGTAGAAACAAGGAATTGCAAAAGCAAGTTTATAAAAAAGACGTCGTGCTGGAGTAACTTGGGTCAGGGAGAAGAGTCCCTACCTGAAACATCTAAAGATTCCCAACCCAAAACATTACCTAGCCACGTTCGCCATAGATGCTGTCTGACCTGTTGAGTTACTCCAGCACCGTTTTTTTATTCCGAGTCATGATCATCTGAATATTTTACTCTCCTTAGCTCAGTCCTAGTTATATAGTCATTTACATCACCAAAAACCATGGACAGCTTCACAACTGACTACTAAAATCAGGAGGGCTGATCAGAAAGCGTTTGAACAGCCTACAGTATCCTTTTAAATAAAAATGATTGAAGTAGTGCACTGCTCTAACCTCTACCAAGACCGTTCCACATTAGCTGAGCTTTGAAGCTGAGCTTTGATGGTTACTGTAAAAATCCCACTATAGATACTCATATTCAAGCACAATCATACTCGTACAGGAATAGTAGATTACACCGAAGCAGTACACAAGAGTCGCCACATTCCCCAGAACCATCTTGTACCCTTTAAGTTCAAAGTCTTTCCTTCCATTTAATACAAGATCTTCAGCGAAGAACTGCCACTATTTATTATTATTTTAGGAAATATAACCCCCTCCCTCAAATAATTTTCAACAGCTATTTCCAAATAGTTGATGTTACAGATTCTCTATTTAAAGGTTGTCAGCATCCAGGTTTAAGCCAACTAGAACTGCTAGAATGAGCTAAAGTGATGAATGTTTCAACTAGCTTTGCTAATACTTGTACCCTTGCTTAATTTAGTCCTGCAGTAGAGCACTCTTCTCCTTTTTAAATAACCTAAAATACACAAGCATTCGACAGTGCTTTCACCTATCCAATCTGAGAGTATGAGCATGTTTGTGAACAGAACTGAAGTGGTTAGCTTTCAAATTAAGGTATTGCAGAACATGCTTTCCCCAACAATCCCTAGAACGATCTATCAAGACCATTATCCTTCTCCGATTTTGCTCATTTAAATGTTTTTTCTCTGAAATCAGAGAAACAAATTAGAGTCATGGAGGGATACAGTGTGGAAACAGGCCCTTTGGCACAACTTGCTCACACCAGCCAACATGTCACAGCGACACTAGTCCCACCTGCCTGCGCTTGGTCCAGATCCCTCCATACTTATCCTATCAATGTTTCTTGTCTAACTTTTTCTTCAACGTTGGGATAGTCTCAACCTCAACTACCTCCTTTGGCAGCTCGTTCCATACATCCCCCACCCTTTGTGTGAAAAACATACCCCTCAGATTCCTATTAAATCTTTTCCCCTTCACCTTGAACCTATGTCCTCTGGTCCTCGATTCCCCTACTCTGGGCAACAGATTCTGTGCATCTACCAGATTTATTCCTCTCATGATTTTGTATACCTCTATAAGATCACCCCTCATCCTCCTGTGCTCCAAGGAATAGAGACCCAGCCTACTCAACCTCTCCCTATAGCTCACACCCTCTAGTCCTGGCAACATCCTCGTAAATCTTTTCTGAACCCTTTCAAGCTTGATATTTCCTTTGTACATGGTGCCCAGAACTGAACACAACATTCTAAATGTTTAAGAAGGAACTGCAGATGCTGGAAAATCGAGGGTAGGTGCTGGAGAAACTCAGCGGGTGCAGTAGCATCTATGGAGCGAAGGAAATACGCAACATTTCGGGCCAAAACCCTTCTTCAGACGAGTTTCTCCAGCTCTTTAGTCTACCTACAACATTCTAAATGCGGTCTCACTGATGTCTTTATCAACTGCAACATGACCTCCCAACTTCTATACTTAGTATTCTGACTGATGAAGGTCAACGTGCCAAAAGCCTTTTTGACCACCTTATCTACCTGCGCCTCGACCTTTCAATGAACCATGCACCTACACCCCTAGATCCCTCTGCTCTACAACACTACCCAGAGGCCTATCATTCACTGTGCATGTCCTGCCCTTGTTAAACATCCCAAAAATCAACACCTCACATTTCTCTGTATTAAATTCCATCAACCTTTCCTCAGCCCACCTGAGCACTTTTACAAGTGATGATTTCCACCACGTTAATGACAAATAGCCATGCCTGTGAATTTTACTTATACGAAGAGGAACTTTATTAGATTTGACATGATTGCCAAATCAGTAAGGAAACTACTGTTCAAAATGCAAAGAGTTTTATAAATGCAAATCATCCCAATTCCACACGGACAAAGGCAAAGACAACATTAGCTTACTGGCTAAATTTACTGTTCAAACACAAATCTGCTGCATAATTAAAGCTTACAAATATTCTGAAGGGAATACGATGCGTTGAGAACGTTCATTATAATTTACATTTCTGAAAAATTCCTCGACGTACAATTTTCAACATTAATTCTGAAGCAAGAGTCATTTAACATCAGATGAAAAGTTTTGAATGCCACATAGATTAGAGAGAAACAAAAGTGAATAAATCTTATTAGATTCTAAATACCACAAATTTAAGCAGCATGTTTGCAGAAAGATCTGACATTATCGGCAGTTGCGTTAAGGGCCTGTCCCACTTAGGTGATTTTTTTCTGCGACAGCTGGAAAATAAGCTGCTGCCATATGGTCACGGGGTGATGCCTGTATTGTCGTGAGTTGTCTCCTCAAGTAACGTAACTTTTTTCTTGTCGCCGCTAGATTTTTAAATGTTCAAAACCTTTCGGTGACAATGGGCTTGACGTTGTCTGTCTTCTCCTATCGTAGGTGCCGTCGTAGGTTGTTGCCAAGTGACGTCAGTTGTCGCCGGGTGCTGACTTCTGTGAATTCCATTAGCGACTACCTACGTCAACCGGCGACAGGTACCGACGACTGAATTGTCTTCAGTCATCGCAAACAGGGTCAATGCTTGTCGCAGGTGGACGTAGGTCGTCTGTGTGGTGGTAGGCTGTCTTAGGTGGACGTCCTGTCGTGACGATTGGGTCACTGGTTGTCAGCAGCTTGCCGTCGACTAGGTGGTAGGTTTCCGTAGACATTATCGTTGAGGGGGGGGTCCAGTCGCTGCTTTTTCAGAGACCTGCTACGACTGACAATTGCAGAATTTTTTATTTTTTTAATTTTTTTTATTTTTTTAAAATCGGCTAAGTGGGACAGGACCTTGAAAGAGAACATGACCAGAACCATACAGGATACCGACATTGGATATTTAAAACTGATTCTAGATTTTTAGACAATGTCAGTGTAGAAGAATTAAGGAGAAAAGTAAGGGGCAATACTGGAGGCTATATCAAGTCACCCGTGGCAATAAATAAATTGGAGATAAGGAACTGCTGATACTGACATTTTGAGCAAAACTGGAAGAACACGTGGAAGAACTCAGCAGGGTCAGACAGCATTTGGGACAGGGACATTGCCTGCGGGTCTGACAGATCCCAACCCGAAACATTACCTGCCCATTCTCTCCCCAGATACTGCCTGATCTGCCAAATTACTCCAGTACTGTCTTGCTTTCCCAAGTTAGGGTGGTCTGGCTTAAGAATATACATTTTGAGCAAGCTGATCCCATTATTTTGGAGCTAAAGCTAATCCCATAATTAGTAATATGTCGAATGGATGTTGGGAGTCGTTAGTGTTGAACAAACGTATACACATTGGTTCAAGTGGATTAACTTGCAAGATAAACATACAAAACTGTTCTTGGCTTTGACCACTCATTTTATGATTGAATAAAGTATGCTTCAGGCACGGACCCTCACTCCATTTACATTCATACTATATAAATATGAAGATTTTAATTTGTACAGATCTCAGATTTAACTGCGAACCACTGATACACAATTAACAATGTGGAATCATGCCAGTTGACCCATCAAGTCTGCTGCTGTTTACTGCGCGCAGAAATTGTTCCAATCTGCTCTATTGGCACACACTGATCCCTCCACCTAATTCCATAATCTAATCCTAATGTTGATAGTTCCTACCTCAACCACTGACCATGCAAACAAACTCCTAATTTCCTAATTTGTCTAAATCTTACACATTCATAGCTCTAATGAAATCATCTCCATCTATCTCATTGTTCATCTTATGAGATCATGTCCCACTACCTACCATCTGTTAAAACATTGTTTTTACCAGTTTTTCTTCATATGTATTCCCTTGTGAAAGGGCAGTTAGAGGCTTATCTGAAGCTTCATTAAAGAAAGCATAACAATAATATCTTCTCTTATCTCATCATTTTACACATTGCAATAAGTTCCAGAATGGGCAACATCACCCCTAGCTAGTCCGCTAACACCACCACCAGCGTGCTGGTTAGCGAGGCTGGAGGGAGGTCCACCGCTGGGGATGTGCACACATTGTCAGTGTCCGAGCACGACATGAGGAGGGCTCTGACGTGTGTGAACACGAGGAAAGCTGTAGGCCCAGATGGTATATCTGGGCGAGTACTAAAGTCTTGTGCTAATCAGCTAGCTCCAGTGTTCACCACAATATTCAACCTCTCCATGGCCAAGTCCGCAGTCCCTGCCTGCTTCAAGAGATCCACCATTGTACCAGTGCTTAAGAATGCCTCTCCAACCTGCTTGCATGACTACCAACCGGTGACCTTCACCTGGGTAGTCATGAAATGCTTCAAGAGGCTGATCAAGAACTACATCCGCGCCTTTCTCCCTTGCACCATGGACCCGCTGCAGTTCGCATACCGTCCAAACAGTTCCGCGGATGATGCGGTCTCCCAGGTCTTGCACCTCACTCTCTCTCACCTTGACAGAAAGAAGGGGGGGGGGGGGAAGCCTATGTGAGGATGCTGTTCATTGATTTTAGTTCAGCTTTCAACACCATAGTCCCCAGAAGACTTGCTGAGAGGCTGCTGGAACTGGGACTGAACACTCCCCTGTGTGCCTGGGTCCTGGACTTTCTCACCGCCAGGCCCCAGGGGTCAAGATTGGAAGATTGTGTGTTCAACCCCCTCACCCTGAACACACAATCCCCCCCCAGGGTTGGCTCCTTAGTCCCCTACTGTACTCCCTGTACACACATGACTGTGTCCAGGTTCAGCTCCAACTCCATCATCAGAATCAGAATCAAAATGCCTTTTATTGTCACTATACACATGTACAATGAGATTAAAAGCTGCTCCTACTCAGTGCAAAACAAAACTAAAGGGGGGGGATAAGGTGCACAGTTTCTGCAGTGCTATATACATATCTATAAAAAGACAATGGATAAATAGAATCCATAAACAAGATTCCTATATCCAGTGTGGGTTATTGCACATATTGGAAGTTACAGTACAAATTACAGTAGGTGGATAGATGAAAGTCCGGGGGTTAGGCTGTGAAGCCAGTGCATGTGTGAGTTCACGGAGATAATGGATTTTGGAAAGAAACTGTTCTTGAGTCTATTTGTCCTTGTGCTGATGCACCTATAGCGCCTCCCTGAGAGTAGCAGGTTGAACAGGCCAAATGCAGGATGGGAGCTGTCCTTGATAATGTTCTTCGCCCTGCTGAGGCAGCGGGAGGTGTAAATGTCCATCAGAGAGGGGAGAGGGCAGCCGATGATCTTCCGTGCTGCCCTAACTACCCTCTGAAGCCTCTCCCTGTCTGCCATGGTGCAGCTGCTGTACCATGTTGTAATGCAGTATGTCAACAGGCTCTCAATGGACATGCGAGTGGAGGAGAGGTGGGGGCCGAGTCTCACAATCTGGGGCTGGTTGGTGAGGAAGTCCTTTATCCAGGCACATGTGAGAGTGCGGAGGCCGAGAGTGACCATCAAGTTTGCTGATGGCACCGTGGTGGTGGGCCTGATCTCCGATAACGATGAGAAGGCCTACCTGGAAGAGGTGGCTGATCTGGCACTGGTGTCAGAACAGCCTCCTCTTGAATATCACTAAAATTAAGGAGCCGATTGTGGACTTTAGAAGAGCTCAATATCCGAGGACGTACACACCACTGGAGATAAATGGGGATACTGTGGATAGGGTGAACAGCTTTAAATACCTGGGAGTCCACATCACAGAGGATCTGACATGGACAACACACACAGCCGCATTGGTGAGAAAGGCAAGGCAGCGCCTTTACCACCTCAGGCAACTGAGGAAATTCAGAGTCTCTGAGGATCCTTCTACTCTGGGCCTGTGGAAAGCATCCTGTCCATAAACAGCTCGATCTGGTTTGGCAACAGCTCTGCCCAGGACAGGAAGGCTCTGCAGAGAGTAAGTGTGTTCAGCCGAATGCACCATGGAAACTACACTCACCTCCCTGCAGGACCTATCCACCAAGAGGGGCAGATCCAGAGCCAGCAACATTATGGGGGACCCCTACCCCCCCCAGCAACGGACTGTTCCAGCTGCTACGGTCAGGCAAGCGCCTCCGCTGTCAAGCTGCGAAAACAGAGAGGATGAGACGGCGTTTCTTCCCACAGGCCATCAGGGCTGTAAACTCTGATCTCACCAGGGCGTAATTACTGTTGTGTCTTTTAAAAAAAATTATATATATATATATATACACACACACACACTGTTCTGTTGTTTTGCACAATCCCACAAGCATTGCCTCTTTCATTTCACTGTACATCTTGTTTGTGTATGTGACAAATAAAGTTGACTTGAAAGTTGACTTGAGAATGTTATGCAAACCTGAAATAAATTATTTATCCAACTTTAGAAATAAGATTTTCATTTTGAACATTGTAGCATAATATTTCCAAGATTTACATGAAGAAAAACTTGCATCTATTGTCTATTATATGGGGAGAAGGCAGGAACGAAGTACTGATTGGGGATGATCAGCCATGATCACATTGAATGGCGGTGCTGGCTCGAAGGGCCTACTCCTGCGTCTATTGTCTATATTAGTTGCAAACAGCAAGCGAAGTAAATCAAGCGCTTGCCATGCTTCCAGTGTGTATTAAAATGAAACCCAAGATAAGCTGTTGTGCCAATTCAAGTTGCGCTACTTTCAAGTGTGGCTTCCCCCAGCAAGCATGGAATAACTCAATTTTGGTTGCTTGTAGTCTGTACATTAATCTAATGGCAGAGACACAGCCAAATAGATTAGATGCAAATTTTCCTCAGCAAGACTTTATAGCATAATAATAAACTTGGCTCCCTTGCATTTTAGCTGCATGAAATGCTTTATGATATAACAGGTTGGCAGCTCTTTGCACACTGTTGAACCCTCAAACAGCCAATGGGGTAAATTAATCCTGTCAAAAGGATTAAGAATAAAGTGATGCGCAAAAGACTCAGTAAAATTGTCAGTTTTGGGAGTCATGGATGCAGAAAGAAACAGTTGATCTTTTCATACAAGGAAATCTGTTTTATTAGAAGAGGCTTTGCCAATGAACCAAACTGGAATAACTCAATAGACAATAGGTGCAGGAATAGGCCATTCGGCCCTTTGAGCAAGCACCACCATTCAATGTGATCATGGCTGATCATCCACAATCAGTACCCCGTTCCTGCCTGCTCCCCATACCCCCTGACGCCGCTATCTTCAAGAGCCCTATCTAGCTCTCTTGAAAGTATCCAGAGAACCTGCCTCCACCACCTTCTGAGGCAGAGAATTCCAAACTCATAACTCTGTGAAAAAAGGTTTCCTCATCTCCGTTCTAAATGGCTTACCCCTTATTCTTAAACTGTGCCCCTGGTTCTGGACTCCCCCAACATCGGGAACATGTTTCCTGCCTCTAGCGTGTCCAAACCCTTAATAATCTTATGTTTCAATAAGATATCCTCTCATCCTTTTAAATTCCAGAGTATACAAGTCCAGCCGCTCCATTCTCTCAGCATATGACAGTCTGGCCATCCCGGGAATTAACCTTGTGAACCTACGCTGCACTCCCTCAATTACAAGAATGTCCTTCCTCAAATTTGGAGACCAAAACTGCACACAATACTCTGGGTGTGGTCTCACTAGGGCCTTGTACAACTGCAGAAGGACCTCTTTGCTCCTATGCTTAGCTCGTCTTGTTATGAAGGCCACCATGCCATTCGCTTTCTTCCCTGCCTGCTGTACCTGCTTGCTTACTTTCATAGACTGATGAACAAGGACCTCCCAGATCCCGATGTACTTCCCCTTTTCCCAACTTGACACCATTTTTGTGCTAACAACAATACCCAATTAAAGTTTAGTTTATTGTCACATACAGAGGTACAGTGAAGAAGTTTTATTATGCTAAACAGTCAGCAGAAAGACAATACATGATTACAATTGAGCCATCCACAGTGTACAGATATGTGATAAAGGGAATAAAGTAAATAAGTGCAAGAAAAAGTCTGACCAAATAGTCTGTGGGTCGCCAATGAGGAAGGTAGTAGCTGAGAACTGCTCTCTCATTGGTGGTAGGATGATTCAGTTGCCCAATAACAGCTGGGAAGAAACTGTCCCTGAATCTGGAGGAATGCATTTTCACACTTCTATATATTTTGCCCGATAGGAGAGAAGAGGGAGCGGCCGGGTGCAACTCATCCTAAACTAGTCCCACATGCCAGTATGTGGTCCCTGCTTGCTCATCCATCATCAAATTTCCGAAGATCTTTCCTGGTCCCAGCACACTATTGCAAATATAAAGAAAGCACATCAGCTCCTCTTCTTTCTGAGAAGATCACGGAGAGTCAGTATGTCAAAGAGGACTCTCCAACATCTACAGGTGTACAGTGGAGAGCATGCTGACTGGTTGCATCATGGCTTGGTTCGGCGACTTGAGCGTCCAGCAGCGGAAAAGAATTCAGAAAGTTGTGACCACTGCCAGTCCATCATCGGCTCCGACCTGGGATCTATCCCAGTCGCTGCCAACATCATCAAGGACCCACACCATCCTGGCCACGCACTCATCTCTCCACTACCATCGGAGAGAAAGTACAGGAGCCTGAAATTTGTTACATTCAGGTTCAGGAACAGCTTCTTCCCCACAGCCATCAGACTATTAAACTCGCCAACAAACAGACTGCGAACTGTAACAGCCTATTGCACTTTATCTGTTGATTTATGTGTATATTTAACTGATCTGTTCTGTATTTATGCTTACAATATTCTGTTGTGCTGCAACAAGCAAGAATTTCATGTCCTGTTTGGAACACATGGCAATAAACTCTCTCGACTTGAAATCTGCTTCAGCCCCCATCTATCACCTCCCTTGGTAGCACCATGTAGGCATTAACTGTCAAACTTGCTTTGCAAATTTCCTTTGCACTCTTTCCCTCCCCCTCTCATCCACAAGCTATGCATCTAGTAGGAGACCTTTCCATCCAGAGAAAAATACTAAACTGCACCTCAACTTTATACATTTCTATCTGGTCACCCCTCTGCCTCTGATGCTCCACAGAAACAATCCAAGTTTGTCCAACCTCTCCTTAAAGCTAGCACAAGCCAATCCAAGCAACATCCTGGCAAACCCCTCCTGAAGACTCCCCATTGTTTTGATTAGGTTGCAACCAGTACTGCGCATATAATACTCCAAATTCAGCCTGACCAATATGTTTTATACAGATGCAATACGACTTCCCAGCTTTTACACTGACTTGACCGATGAAGGCTGGGACAGGAAGCATCTCTGAAGAGAAGGAATGGGTGACGTTTGGGTCGAGTCCCTTCGTCAGACAGAATCTTTAATTGGACTATTTTGCATTAAATGCAAATGCATTAACCAGTATTAACTTATTGAGGCAGGAGAATGGGGATGAGAGGAAATGTTAGGTCAGCCATGATTGAATGGCAGAGTAGACTTGATGGGCCAAATAGCCTAATTCTGCTTCTTTAAGTTATGAAAAGCTGTGCCCTTTATCTGTGCACAACTTGATTATATTCATGATAGTCTTTTCTTTGACTGGATAGCACAAAAGTTTTGCTGTACCTCAGTACATGTGAGAAACTAAACCAAAACCTCAGGATCCTGCTATTTATTCTACACTTTCCTCTCGCAATTGACCTTCCAAAATGAGACACCTTACACTTGTCCTAATTAAACAGTCATTTGTCAATCCAAATTTCCAACTGATCTACAGCTGTGGTAGCCTTTGATAACCTTCCACGCTAGCCACAATTCTAATTTTTGTATTGGCTGCAAACTTGCTAATCAGACCATCTACATTTCCGTACAGGTCATTTATATGCATGACAAAGATCCAAGCATGAATCCTTGCTGAACAGATTACTTACTTCCAGTCAGAAAATCATGCCTCTATCACAGTCCTGTTTCTATCAAGCCAATTTACTAGATAACTGCGATCCCATACGACTAAATCTTCTGGAATAGCTTTCCAAGAGGGACTTGTTGAAAGCATTACTTAGTCCATATAGACAACACCCACTGCCCTACCTCAACCTTTGTCACCTCAAAAACAGGTCATTTATCCCTCGTGCAAACAATGAAGACAATCCTCAATGTCCATGCTTTGCAAAAAAGGAAACACTGCCCAAGAATCTTTTCAACAGAGTCAGAGTCATATAGCATAGAAAGAGGCTCTTCAACCCAATTTGCCCATGCCAAAGTTGCATATGGCTCATCGACACTGGTCCCACCTGCCTGTATTTGGCCCATATCCCTTTAAACCTTTCCTGTCCATGTACCTGTCTGGGTGTCTTTTAGATCCTGTTATAGTATCTGCCTCAACTACCTCCTCTGGCAAGTCATTCCATATGCCCACCACTCTGAAGTTGCCCCTCAGGTTCCAATTAATTTGTTTTAAACTATGTCCTCTGGTTCTTGATTCCACTACTTGTATCAGTGGTAAACTTTCTCTACCACTGATACAAGGTTCACAATTTCATAATACTACATCTGCATGAAAACTCTTCCAAAACTTTGAAAATGGAGGGGGTAATACACATTTTACAAAATACTTCAAAGGTAATTTGAAGTACAAATTAAAGTAATTGAAGTACACACACTACAAATTATTTGTTTTGAAGGTCTCCTTGGTTTGTTCTTCCATAGAGATTGGCACTGCAATTGAAAGACTAAGCAACGTTTGTTTTGCACTTTAGAAAGTAAACACAAGCTTCATCCTTGTCAAAATTTTGAAAACAGATGCATTAACCAATTACTTTTACAATTACATCTACTCACAGGTTGCTTCATCTTACTCCAAATATTCAGGCACTTTACTTTTGTAGTCTCTTGCTGCCAGACAGCTCAGAGCACAAAATACCACAGCAGCCTCTAGAGACCAACATTAAAGCAACAGCATAATTTATGAGCAAAATAAAGTGCCGGAGGAACTCAATGGGTCAAGGGTGGAGGGAAGTACATACGCCTTTACGGGTCGAGACCCTTCACCAGACTGGGTCACCTCAAGGTGGAATATTTCAATAATCTGATCAAACTCTTGATGACCTAGGCAGCCCCATGGGTTAATTTATTATTTGACGTTATTGTGCTTTTAGCCTTTGTCTGATTGAAGTGGTGCCAGAAAAAAAAAACCTTGTCAATAAAACCAAGGAGCTGATTACAGACTTTAGAAGAACGAGGATCCACAAACCAGGTGAGAGAAGACAGTGGAGGAAAAACTTCAAATTCCTGAGTATGCATCTCTTGGAAGATGTGTCTTGGACCCAGCACAGTTTAATGTTTCATTCCCAACTGTCACTGCATGTGATGTTGTCACGTGGGTGGAACACCAAGGCAAATTCCTTGTTGTGAATACTTGGCCAATAAATGTATTCATTCATATGGATGCAATCACAACAAAAGCCCATCAACACCACCACTTAATTAGAAGATTAAGAGATTCAGCATGTCAATCAAATATCAAACTTCTACAGGTGTAGAAAATGGAGCACATTTGTTGCATCATGGTCTGGTTCACCAGCTCAAATGTCCAAGAATGAAGGAGATTACAGAGAGTGGTGGACACTGCCCGCCCAACAGGTACTGACCTCACCACCATTGAAGGGATCTACAGCAGGTGCGGCCTCAAAGGTAGACAGCATAAAGACTCACGCCAGCATGATCATGCTCTCATTTTACTCCTGCCATTGGGTGGCATAGGTGATATCCAAGTCCAGGAACAGCTTCTTCCCAACAACCATCAAACTATTGAACACTAGGAACTCCAACTAAACTTCAAGCTACAAACTATCCAGGTTGCACAAGGGATGTCAAGCTTTGTTTTGCACCATTGGGTTTTTTAATTATTTTGTTTATTATGCTTTTATTGAGTGCTACAAGAAAATATTTCATTGTTCAGTGTTGGTGTATATGACAATAAAACCCTCGACTATTGCAGAACGTCATGCATGCAGGTTTTACAGTTAACCTTTACTAACAGTAAAAATGAATCCACAGTTAACTTTTACTAACAGTAAAATGAATCCTTCCAGGTTTTTTCTTGCATCCATCTATTCAGTGGTTCTGAACACGAGGAAAAGAACCCCCATTTTCCTAGTCATGAACTTCTTGCGTATGGCGTGCACAGCCTAAAGTTGTAGGACAATTTGTTCTATTTGATCTTATTTGATTGTGCACACCGGGTTGATTGCAACCTTCACATGGTCCGCCCTGTTTCGAGAAATGCAATCTCCTACCCCCTTGTCATGATGACGGGAAATGTTATAACGAACTGGTCCTGTGGAACATGCTGCTGGCGTGGTGGTTGAAGCAGATACATTAGTGGCATTTAAGACTTTTGGATAGGCATATGTATATGCAGGAAATGGAGGGAATATTGGTTATGTGCAGGTAGGTAAGTGATGGCCGTGGCATCACGTTTGGCACATACATTGTGGGCTGAATGGCCTGTTCTTGCTGTACTGTTCTATGCTGACATTTCACGTCAAGACCCTGTATCAGGATCGAGAAGGGGAAAGATCGCCAATATATCTGGACATTGTACCATCCACAGCTGCCCAATTATCAAGTCTGAAGAAGGGTTTCGGCCTGAAACGTTGCCTATTTCCTTCGCTCCATAGATGCTTCCGCATCCGCTGAGTTTCTGCAGCACTTTTGTCTGCCCAATTAACAATATACACTACGAAAAACCAATGTAGCCCGAACCAAAATCTGGGGAACTCCATTGTAAACTTCCAGCCAAAGAAAACACCTCACTGTAACTTCTCCAATTTCATCTATCTTGCTAGGATATTTTTTTCTATTGCCTTCACTCTTGATGTACCAGCTTATTAAACATTTCCTTAACTGAAGTTTTAAAAAGATCACAATGCTAAGGCTAGACATCACACATACACACGTATCCAGACTATAATAGATGTTTAAGAAAGAACTGCAGATGCTGGAAAAATCGAAGGAAGACAATAATGCTGGCGAGGCAGCATCGATGGAGCAAAGGAATAGGTGACATTTCGGGTCGAGACCCTTTTTCAGACAATAATAGATAAATATATAATAATGAATAAGATAAATAATATATAATGAATAAAATAGATAAAAATATTTCGTTATTACTTTACTAACCAATCTAAATGGGCCTTACTATTTTTTCAGTTGACAGAACCAATCTATTCAACCCATTCTGACTACCAGTTGTTTGCCTGCGTTTTAATTACAATGTCAATTTATTAAAGTACCCTCTGACTTCCAATATTGGACAACATAGTAAATCAGAGGTTTGTCACTGGTCATAATTTGAATAAGTGCAACCAAAATGCTCCTTCAATTTAGGCATGATCTTCAATACTCAGGAAAGTCATTTTATATTGCTGATATTTACAGTTAAAGGCATAATAAAAATGATTTATTCTACTTTAATTTATTCCAGTCCTTTTATTATACCACTAAATGGTAAAATCTATGCCTGGATACCATGTCTGGAGATTCTTGAGTGTAAATCAAGACAAATCAGCAATTCATATAAATATTGTTAATGCTGCATTTGCCAGTTGGAGAGACATTCCATATATTGCATACAATCTACTCAGAAAAGACAGGGCAGAAAATGCAGTTGCAACAAAAAGCAATTTCTAGTGAGAACAAGACAAATTTTCCATAGAAATAAATGATTTCACAAGAAATACTCAACTGGGGTAAGGCCAACTTTGAGGGTGTGAGAGAAGATCTCGCTCAAGTTGACTGCAGTAAGTTAATTGAGGGGAAAGGATCATTGACCAAGTGGGATGTTTTTAAAAGTGTACTGAAGAAAGATCAGGATGTGTTTGTCCCCATTACTGAAGGGCAAAGCAGGCAAATGTAAGGAAGCTTGGTCGACAAGGGAAATTGAGATGTTAGTTAAAAATAAGAAGGATGCATGGGACAGGTGTAGGCAGCTGGGATCAAGTGCATCGCCGGAGGAGTTTCGGGAACGAAGGAGTATCCAAAAAACAAAATCAGAAGGGCAAAAAGGGGCCAGGAGATAGCTCTGGCAGGTAGCATTAAGGACAACCCCAAAAGATTTAATTGCATAAATACATAAAGGGGAAAAAGGGTAACTAGAGAGAATGGGACCTCTCAGGAATCAATACGGTCACCTCTGCGTGGAGCCACAGGAGATGGGAAGGTCGTAAATGAGTATTTCGCTGTATTTACCAAGGAGAAAGACAGTAGGACGGAGGAAATTGGAGCAGTCACTGGATGCATCTTGAAAGCAGTTAAGGTTACCGTTGAAGAAGTACTGAAGGTACGGTCATGTTTGAAGGTAGACAAATCTACAGGGCCTGATTAGATATATCAGAGGACATTGCAGGAAACTAGTGAGGAAATTGCGGGAGGCCTGGTTGAAATTTACGAGTCGTTCTTAAATACAGGAGGGGTGCTAGAAAACTGGAGGGTGGCAAATGTTGTGCCTCTTTTCAAGAAGGGCTGCAGGGAAAATGCAGGGAACTATAGGCCGGTGAGCTTAACATCTATAGTTGGAAAGTTAGAGAGTATTCCGAGGGATAGGTTATACAGGCATTCCGATGGGCAAGGGCTGATTAGGGATAGTCAGCATGGTTTTGTACGTGGGAGGCTGTGTCTCACAAATCAGATTTTTTTTTTAAGACATGACTGAAAAGGTTGATGAGGGCAGAGCTGTAGATGTTGTGTACATAGACTTCGGTAAGGCATTCAACAAGGTTCCGCATGGTAGGCTGCTCTGGAAGGTTAGATCGCATGGGATCCAAGGAGAGATAGCTGAATGGATAGCAAATTGGCTCCATGTAAGGAAGCAGAGGGTGATGGTGGAAGATTGCTTCTCAGACTGGAGGCCAGTGACTAGTGGCGTGCCTCAGGGTTCAGTGCTGGGCCCGTTACTGTTTGTCATCTACATCAATGATTTGGATGAGAACATACAGGGCAAGATTAGCAAGTTTGCTGATGATACAAAAGTGAGTGGTTTTGCAGATAGTTGTGACCGATTGCAGCAGGATCTGGATTGATTGGCCAGGTGGGCAGAGGAATGGTTGATGGAATTTAATACAGAGATGTGTGAGGCTTTGCATTTTGGGAAGTCGAACAAGGGCAGGACCCACACAGTGAATGGTAGGCCTCTGGGTAGTGTTGTCGAGCAGAGGGATCTAGGAGTACAGGTGCATGGTTCCTTGAAGGTCGAGAAGCAGGTCGAAAAGGTGGTCAAAAAGGCTTTTGGCATTTTGGCCTTCATCAGTCAGAGTGTTGAGTATAGAAGTTGGGAGGTCGTGTTGTAGTTGCATAAGATGTTGGTGACTGCATTTAGAATATTGTGTTCAGTTCTGTGCACCATGATGAAGGAAAGATATTGTCAAGCTTGAAAGGGTTCAGAAAATATTTACGAGGATGTTGCCAGGACTAGAGGGTGTGAACTATAGGGAGAGGTTGAGTAGGCTGGGTCTCCATTCCATGAAGCGCAGGAGGATGAGAGGTGATCTTATGGAGGTGTACAAAATCATGAGAGGAATAGATTGGGTAGAAGACTTTTGCCCATCAAGGGGAATAGAGGATCAAAGGACGGAGGTTCATGGTGAAGCAGAAAAGATTTAATAGGAATCAAAGTGGTAACTTTTTCCACACAAAGGGCGGTGGGTGTATGGAACAAGTTGCCCGAGGAGGAAGTTGAGGCTGGGACTATCCCACCATTTAAGAAACAGTTAGACAGGTACATGGATAGGACAGGTTTGGAGGGATATGGACCAAGCGCAGGCATGTGGGACTAGGTAGCTGAAGAAGGGTCTATACCCAAAACGTCACACATTCCTTCTCTCCAGAGATGCTGCCTAACGCGCTGAGTTACTCCAGCATTTTGTGTCTAGCTGGGACATTGTTTGCTGGTGTGGGCGAGATGGGCCGAAGGGCCAGTTTCCACACTGTATGACTGACTAAGATAAACAGGAGGCAGCCATGCAAACGTTTGAGTCTGTTGCACTCCTCAAGAACATGGTTGATCTGATTTCTATGCACAAAATCAACGTCAGGACACTTGTGTGGTCACCAAGTTTGATTGGCAGGATGTATCCCCAGTTTCCACTTGGGATGACTTTAATCTCCATTTGCAATTTTTTCAGAAACTAAGATTCCATAGACACACAATCCTTTTCATTAATTACCTTTCCCTCCTTTCTAACAAGCGCCTGGCGATACCATCTGGTAGCTTCCAAAGGCTCTTGCAACACCACAAACGAGCTGCCAGAGGTCATGGCTGAGGGAAGCACTGCAACAGCATTTAAAATCAAGGTACATATAGGAAAGCAAAAGAGGGATATGGGTCAAATGGAACTAGCTTAGATGGGGCATCTTGGTCAGCATGGCCAGTTGAGACAAAGGGCCTGTGCGCTTTGTACAACTGACCATGACTCAATTCTGACAGGTTTTACAACCTTGGCATTAAGCAGCACCTTGGCAAGAATCCAAAAAGAAAGTCACAGAACTGTAACCTTTCAGAAACTGCCTGGATTTTCATTATTTTTGAAGTAGAAAGCAAGGAAGGCTCTGGACTAAGCATTCAATGCTTTATGCTTTGTTGTTGAGAAAATACCACCTATAGTCTAGAAATATAACTCTAGTGATATACTGGAAAGTATTTTATTGGGATGAATCACAAATTGGTTTGGGAACAGCTCCATCCAAGACTGCAAGAAATTGCAGACACAGCCCAGACCATCATACAAACCAACCTCCCTTCCATAGACTCCATTTACACTCCCTCACACTGCCTCAGCAAATCCACCAGCATAATCAAGGACAAATCTCACCCTGGTCACCTCTTCTCCACTCAGCCATCAGGCAAGAGATACAGGAGCATGAAAAGGCATACCTCAAGAACGATCACATCAACAACTAGAGAGTGGCCCCAAGCTACTATTTACCTCATTGGAGACCCATTGACGATCTTTAATCAAACTTGATCTTGCACTAAACGTTATTCCCTTATCATGCATCTGTACACTGGACGGTTCAATTCTAATCATGTACAATCTTTCCGATGACCAGTTGGCACGCAAGCAGCTTTCACTGTACCCCTATGGTGACAAACTAAACTCTACCATATCTATGGCCATTCACTTACCCTGTCCAATTCTCTCTGACACTTCTTGGATTTTCCAAGCTCACTGCCAACTAGCTTTGTATTACATTTGGTCATATTATTCTCAGTATGCTCATCAAAATCAATATAAAACTGAACTGGGCTCCTGCATAGATCCCTGCAGGACAACACTTGCCGCAATCTTCCAACCTGAAAATAGCACATTTATTCCCGTGGTTAGTCTCATAACCAATCCCTAATTCATGGCGCATCAGCTTCAAAAATTGGGTGCATATTTTCTTGCCTTTAATCTCGATTAGAATTATAGTATAAATTACAGATCTGGACTCCCACAGCATAAAAAAAAAAATGTAAGTGAACATATAACGACTGCCAGAGGCTAATTTGTGGGATCACCAATGTCAATGAATATAGAACAGAATATTCTAATAAAGCAGATAATTAGACCAACTTGATAAATGTACAGAAATGAACATGTATAATATAATTTTGTGGGCACTGCATGTTCTGAACTTCCCTTTATAGCTGTTGAGTACCGCATGGTTACATAGAACAGTACAGCACCCATAGCAGGGTCACCACAACTGAACACAATAGTCCAAGTTCAGCCTCAATGTTTTGTAAAATCCCAACGTCTATACTCAAACCTATTCAAGACTAATGCAGACTTCATTATGCTGCGGTATTAGCCGTCACCAGTCACCGTCACAATGAGCTGGAGGGCAAAGGACAGCCAGGTTCATCATAGAACAGAACAGGAAAGGAACAAGTCCTTGGGCCCACAATGTCGGTGCTGTATATGCCAAG
Source organism: Raja brachyura (assembly GCA_963514005.1). The sequence continues at coordinate 119,781,605 of OY740785.1, forward strand.
CCAAATTAATCTTGTCTACCTGCAGGCGAGCTATATCCCCCCCCCCCATTCCTTACTGTAACATTCGTAATGCACCAGGAAATTTGCATAACTTCCAATGTGATGATTAGGCAAGTTTAATTTGTAATATAAATAGGAACAGAAGTTCCATACTCTTTCAAATTGGTTCTCGATTCTTCAAAATACTGAGGACATAAGCTCCTATTAAATGTTGCCCCTCTCGCTTTCAACCCACAGGGGAATTTTTTCAGAGGGTGGTAGGTACACAGCTGCCAGAGGAGGTATTATAGCATTAAGACACTGACACATGGATATTGGCCAAACAGGACTAGCTTAGATGGGGCATGGCCAAAGGGCCAGTTCCCATACTGTATGAATCTAAGAGTCTGATAACGGGGTAGGGGGAAGCTGTGCTTAAGTCCGGACAGCTTGGTGAGAGGGGAAGATTTAAAAGGTAATGGCCAATGTGACAGACGTCACTGACGTAACTCAGCTTTTCTGCTGCATTGCACTGAAGATGGACTAGGTGGAAGGAAGCAACAAGCCAGTGATGGACTACACTAAATAGTACTGCACTTTAGCATCAGCTTGGTTTTTTGAGCTTAAATAATTTTGTTGTAAATTCAGTTATGGGATTGAGATGGCACCAGCAAGCCACCATGTATTGTTCCAGGAACATTCGAAAATGGTAGTTTTTAAAGAGATAATTATTCCATTTTACAATTCCAGATTTAATTAACCGAATTGAAATTCTGCAGCTGCCTTGGTATGAGAAACATTTTCCAGATAATTACTGTCTTTGTGATTTATACCAGCTCCCATACCACATGGCTCTTATGCTTGCATACTACGAGACCCAAGCTCAACCTTCCGACTTGAGATAAAACTTAATCAACCAAATTTAATTCTCATCGAAACCAGGTGAGCTCTTTTACTACTGATCACAAGCATAAATCTTGCCAGGAATATGTTGGGGAGAAGTGACAGCAGGCTTGTTCTTTCCTATTATGTATATACTACAATTATTTTTATTGGATGAATTATTCAAATCTATGAACTTCGGCATGTGCCCATTGATATGGGCTGTCCAATGGGTTTAAGATGTGTGGTGTTCCCAAACTAATGAGGGATTTCTGCTAAAAAAGTCAAAGTGCTGGAGCTACTTAACAGGTCAAGGAGCATCTCAGAGTCATGGAGTCAGGGTCATAGTGTGGAAAGAGGCCCTTTGCCCAATGTGCCCACACTGACCAACAGCTGTTCCCTCCTCAAATCCCATCTACACTAGTCCCTCAAAACCTATCCATCTATGTATCTGTTTAACTGTTTCTTAAACATTGCGATTTGTGGAGAACATTGATATCAAGGGATATGGGGAAAAAAGCCAGAACAAGGTACTGATTTTGGATGATCAGCCATGATCATATTGAATGGCGGTGCTGGCTTGAATGGCCTACTCCTGAACATATTTTCTATGTTCCTATTTTTTAAAAGAGACATTTTGGGTCAGGACCTTTCTTCAGACTATGTCCATTGCCATTTATCTCAGTTATCTCAAGTTGCCTCCAAGGACCAACGTACCTTGATTAATCAAGGGAAGAAAAGTTAGTGCAAGAACACCATTTATAGAAATTATACTCAAGTCCCAGTAAAAATATGGGATCAATGTTTAGCTTACTTTTGCACAGGCCAATTATTATCAAAACTACACAGGTTAATGGTACCTAGCCAAGTTAGATGGCAATTCACAAATGAGATCAAATAGCAGAAAAAAAGATAAATGCCTTCATTTGGTTGTACTGAAAATAGTTAATTTCTGCAGCTGGGCAGAGAATATTCAACTACAATAACAATTCACATCAAATAATTCTAACAGAATCACAAAATAAACTCCAGGCTAGCTGTCAGTATGATGCAGCTCAATCTTTAGTGAAAAGGAGCCACTTCGCACAGATTAGTGGATTCAGCAAGCTCTAAATATTCCATGTGTCCCAGCAATGTGAAAAACTACTTCTCTTGAAACAGCAAGTCTAAATGTCCCAACTCATTATAGTAGTCTATTGAAGTGTTAGTTTAGCCTACAATTTGGTTGGCAGCAGAATCACAACTGAAGTTTAACAATTCTGATCTCATTTGGTGGTAGACGAACCAAGAGAAAGCAAAGGGCTGCACGAACATTCTACCTCCGAGAAATTGACAGGGCTGAAATATCCACAATAACCTCCACTGTAAACACTAACAACTATAAAGTTGTCATTGCTTCGCTACCCTCAAGGGGATTTATTTCCACAATTAAACAATCCATATAGCAATCATACCAAGGATAGCTCAAATTAGATGGAGCATAAGGTCATACGGAATAGAATTAGGCAATTCAGCCCATCATGTCTACTCCACCATTCAATCATGGCTGATCTATTTCTCCCTCCTAACCCCATTCTCCTGCCTTATAAACATAGAAAATAGGTGCAGGAGGAGGCCATTCGGCCCTTCGAGCCAGTTCCGCCATTCATTGTGATCATGGCTGATTGTCCCCAATCAATAACCCATGCCTGCCTTCTCCCCATATCCTTTGATTCCACTAGCCCCAAGAGCTCTAACTCAACTATAAAGCTTCTCATAACCTCTTGACACCTGTACTAATCAAGGATCTAGCCAACTCTGCCTTAACAATATTCATTGACCTGGCTACTAAAGCCTTCTATGGCAAAGAATTCCACAGATTCACCACCCTCTGACAAAATAAATGTCTCCTCATCTCCTTCCTAAAGGAGCGTCCTTTAATTCTGAGACTGACCTCTAGTCCTAGAATCTCCCATTAGTGGAAACATCTTCTCCACATCCACTCTATCCAAGCCTTTCACCATTCTGTACGTTTCAATGATATGTTACTGTGAAGCCATATTGAACCACATAGCACAAGAACAGGCATTTCAGCCCATAATTTCCATGCCAAACATGATGCAAGTTAAACCTATTTCTTCTCCTATGCGGGTTCCATATCCCTCTGTACTCTGCACATTCACGTTCCTATTTAAAAGCCTCATATGCCATTACATCTGCCTCCACAACCAACCCCTCTGACAGCACGTTCCAGGCGCCCACCACTCAAAAATAAAACTTGCCCATATGTGTCGTTCAAACTCAGCTCCTTTCATCTTAAAGCCACGTTTCTTTAATAACTATGAGCAGCTATGGAATTGGTACCAACTCTGGCAGAAGAGCAACATCTTGTACCAAATAATCAGCATTCCATCTTAGAAAGAGCCAGCAATCAATTTTGCTACATATCTCTCCACCATCTCCACATACTCGATATTCATTAGAGCAAGATGAGATACATTATGACAATCTTTTAGAAAATGTACCTAAATTATGTCTACTTTACTACGGCTAACATCCCTGCAAAATATTTGAGGGCTAGTCAAGCCTGATCAAGTTCTAAAATTGGTGCCAATTATGCATTTCCTTTCTAAACTCTTTACATTAGATTTCGTATTCACTGTTAGAGACGAGAAACTGCAGATGCTGCAATCTTGCATAAAACAGTGCTGGAGCAACTCAGTAAGTCAGACTGCATCTGTGGAGGGCATGGACAGGCAATGTTTCGGATCTGAAGGATTCCAACCTGAAACATCGGCAATCCATTTCATCCAGATATGCAGCCTGACCCACTGAGCTGCTCCAGCACTTTGGTCTACACGGTCATAATCATACCCTAATTGAAGGGGTGGGATGAAAATACATTGGATATATAGCCAAAAGATTGATGCCTTAGAACAGGTAAACAAGGTCATTTAATTGTCAAGCCTGCGGAATCAAGACCTGCTTCAGACCAAGAGGCCTTGAACAAATTTTACGTAGGTGGATGAAAAGTTAGTTTTTAACACTGCTAAAAGCATGCAAAAGTAGCAACCACTGGATGCACTCATCACCTATGAGAAAAGTCAGAAACATAGAAAATAGGTGCACGAGTGGGCCATTCGGCCCTTCTGATCATCCAACTCAGTATCCTGTACCTGCCTTCTCTTCATACCTCCTGATCCCTTTAGCCACAAGGGCCACATCTAACTCCCTCTTAAATATAGCCAATGAGCTGGCCTCAACTACCTTCTGCGGCAGACGATTCCACATATTCACCACTCTGCGTGAAAAATGTTTTTCTCATCTTGGTTGTAAAAGACTTCATCTTTATCCTTCAACTGTGACCCCTTGTTCTGGACTTCCCCAACATCGGGAACAATCTTCCTGCATCTAGCCTGTCCAACCCCTTAAGAATTTTGTAAGTTTCTACAAGATCTCCCCTTAATCCTCTAAACTCCAGCGAGTACAAGCCGAGTCTATCCACTCTTTTTTCATATGAAAGTCCTGACATCCCAGGAATCAGTCTGGTGAACCTTCTCTGTACTCCCTCTGTGGCAAGAATGTCTTTCCTCAGATTTGGAGACCAAAACTGTACGCAATACTCCAGGTGTGGTCTCACCAAGACCCTGTACAACTGCAGTAGAACCTCCCGGCTCCTATACTCAAATCCTTTTGCTATGAATGCTAACATACGATTCGCTTTCTTCACTGCCTACTGCACCTGCATACCTACTTTCAATGACTGGTGTACCATGACACCCAGGTCTCGTTGCATCTCCCCTTTTCCTAATCGGCCACCATTCAGATAATCATGTTTAATTGCTATTAATATTCTGTCATTCTGTTTATGCTCAAATCTCCACTTGCCATTTATGCACGAGGCAAGTGAAGGTGTAGAAGGTGTTGAACAAATTCACATCTTTGAACTAAATGGGAGCAGAGTGCTCCCTCCAATCACAAAACATAGAAATACAACACAAGAGCAGGACCTTCAGCCCACAAAGTCTGTGCTGAACAAGATACCAAAATAATCTAACCTCTGGCTGCACATAATCCATATTACCATACGATACAACTTTATTTATCCCTGGAGAGAAATTGGTCGAACTCCTCCACTCCCTGCATAATCACAGAGTAATAGTCATAGTGTGGATACAGGCCCTTCGGCCCAACTTTCCCACACTGACCAACATACAGGATCCCATCTACACTAGTCCCACTTGCCTGTGTGACTCACATCCCTCTAAGCCTGGCCTATCCATGTACCTGTCCAATTGCTTCTTAAACGTTGTGATTTCCCCCGCTCTGGGCAAGAGACTCTGTGCATTCACCCAATCTATTCCTATCGTGATTTTATACACCTCTATAAGATCATCCCTCATCCTCCTATGCTCCAGGGAATAAAGTCCCAAGCCTGTTCAACCTCTCCATGTAGCACAGACCCTCGGGTCCTGGCAACGTAGATCCTCTCTGCAACTTTTTCCTAACACAAAAGTCTAAATGCGGCCTCTCCAACGTCCTATAACTGCAACACTTAGACTTTCCAAAATGCAACACCTAACTTCCATCAACCATTCCTCAGCCCAAGCGATCAATGTGCTTATCCAAAACCATTATTGTATCTGCCTCAGACTAACTCTTGGCAGTGCATTCCAGGCACGCTCCACCTCCAAAATTTTCCCATTTCCTTCAGACTGGTTTGAAATCATTAACATAAAAGCTACCACTCACTGCATGAAGCAGTTTTCCTGCTGATGAGGAAAGACCAGAGAGACTTCCAACACCAAGTTCACCCGAAAAATAAATTATTTAAGACTCCAAATTAAAAGAGCAATATAGCAGTGTCTATATCCCACTGCTCCCAAAATGTAGTGAAAGAGCTAGAATTCATATGGAATGATTGGCAGTGTCTCTTAAGTGAATGCTACATCCATTTTCATTTACAGAGTCAAGTCAAGTCAACTTTATTTGTCACATACACATACAAGGTAAGCAGTGAAATGAAAGTGGCAATGCCTGCGGATTGTGCAAAAACAACAGAACAGAACAAGTATTTCCTGCATTAAACAGCACTATTTACAGGTGGAGACGGAGGCAGTACACTCTGCATAGTAAATGAGTTGGGAACCCCAGTGGGAGCTTTTATATTACGTTAAATGCTATCAAAGTTAACCTGTTTATGCTGGAAATTGAATTTAAGACACCAAGTTTTGTACATCCATCATTCGTGGACTGACCCAAATTTAGGAAACTAAGATATTAAGATCTTTGTGACCTTCCCCATCAATAAAATCTCAATTCTTAAATTTTCAGCAGCTGGTACATTGAATTGTTTCCCAAAACAATTGCTGCTCTCAATTTCTTTGATGCTTCTTAAACCCGTCTCGGAACATGCCTTTGGGCATCCGTCCCAATAGTTCCTTATGTAGGCCAATCCAAAATTTAGCTTTGTATATCATACAGCATTAGTGCTTAAAATGTGTTGCAGTGGGTTTCCAAGAACAGGGCAAGGTGTCTAAATGCTGACTCCGGCAGATGGGAGCAGGTTAGTGACCAATGGAAGTAAAGGTGCCATCATCAATGACTCACCTGGGCCATTGGGTCAAAATCGTGACCACCAGTTTTTGATAGAAACTAGTATTAGAGTAATGTAGTGGGGGGGGGGGGGGGGGGGGGGAGGGGGAAGAAAGATAATTTAAAAAAATTAAGTTTCAGTTTTAGAGATACAGCATGGAAACAGGCCCTTCGGCCCAATGTGTCCACACCGACCAGCGATCCACACTTTAACACTATCCTACACACACCAGGGACAATTTATGCATACACCAAGCCAATTAACCAACAAACCACTACATCTTGAGTGCGGGAGGAAACCACCGACCTCGGAGAAAACCCACGCGGTCACGGGGAGAGCGTACAAACTCTGTACAGACAGCACCCGTAGTCGGGATCGAATGCGGGTCACTGACACTGCAAGTGCTGTAAGGCCGCCCAAAGTTGATAGAGGTAGGGGCAGCAGACAGTTTGCAATTACGTATCCTTCTTGGGTTCATAATCGGCCTGTCCCACTTTGGCAACTTTTTAGGCGACTGCAGGAGACTATGCTGTCGCCACATGTTTCGGGTGGTTGCCGGGGAGTCTCCTTCATGGTCGTGAGGAGTTCCCGCATTGTGGGAACTAGTCCCGGCCTCATTATGGTCGCCGAGAAATTTTCAACATGTTGAAAAATCAGTGGCGACTAGAATGAAGCCGCCACGGAGAGTTGCGAGGATTCTCGTGCGAGCGTGGGGTGGTGTGTGTGCGCATGGCGGGGTGTGCGCGCCACTGTGACAGTCGCCATACCCGTCACCTAAGTGGGAGAGTCCTGTAAGTCTCTAACCAACAGTCAGCCTATCAGGGAATTTCCTTGCCAGAGATCCTTGGTGAGAGGAGTTTGATTGGCAGATGAGTGAAATAAGTGAGAAAAGCTTGAGGTGAAAATGAGACAGCAGTGTCAGGCAGGATGAGTGAAATTTAAACCTAGAGGACAAAGCGCACCAGGGTGGGGGGGGGGGCAAGGGTGCACAGGAGTGACAGTGGGGGGCACGATGTTCCTTGCAATTGGAGGTTTTTTAAAAATATACCACTGGGTTGTAAGCTACCCACCTAGAATATACAAGCTGGACACAAAAAGCTGGAGTAAATCAGCGGGTCAGACAGCATCTCTGGAGAAAAGGAATAGGTGACATTTTGGGTAGAGACCCTTCTTCGGACTACCAGAAACATCATCTATTCCTTTTTTCCAGAGATGCTCTGACCCTCTTACTCCAGCTTTGTGTCTAACTGGTTTAAATCAGCATCTGCAGTTCCTCTTGAAGAAGGGTCTCAACCTGAAACGTCATTCATTCCTTCTCTCCAGAGATGCTGCCAGTTGCTATAGAAACTGCATTGTACATTTTTTTATTTTATGCTATAATCTGTGACATAAATTCCGTTACTCTGGTAATGTCTCCATAGTTTGTGTGTGGTCAGAGATTTTTCAATTATCTAAATGGTCATGAACATTTAACCTTTCTTGAATGGCTCAAAGGCAGGAGGCTCCTGCCAAAACATTTGTTCCTTATGGAAGAAACAGGCAGAAACAGAGTAGCTGAAATGGGTTGGACTTGTCATGAGGAACAAGTATCATCAGCTGGAGATGCAAATTAGACAACACCTGCAGACAGTGTCAATCACTTGGTAGACAGAAGCTGGAAGGCATGCAACGATGAGGATAATCGCTGGGTCACCTCAAATGTAATGAAAAGAATGACAGGAGTGACAGCTTGTGGTGGAATTGACACACCATATGCACAACCTTTAACTTAATACTGCACACAGTAAAGATTAATGTCATGATAGATATTAATCTTCTTACAAGCTATAGCACATATTCATCACTGCCTTTAGTTAAATTAATTCAAGAAATGTCAACCAACCTCACAGATTTGCTACTGAATTTTCTACAGTTTCAAACCTCATTTTAAAATGGCACGCATACTATCAGAATCATGCTGAAAAACCTGAACACATATTAAAATAATGATCTTGGACCACGAATGTAATCCACAAAATGTTTGTTTATACCATTTTTTCTACAGCCAAAGTCATTTTTCAAAATTTGTGACAATTTAATCAACTTTAAATGATCAATTCATGCATTCAAGAGTTCATGGCCTTAATTTGTTTTCAAATGTTTTATCAACTCTTCAGTACAGCATTTTATTTAAGTGAAACAGGATTCACCACTCATAGCCGACAAACCGTTGCAATAATGTTCAACTGCAAGCATTGTGCAGTACTTCAAATTAAATGCTTATTTTGATGAAATAAAAACTCATTGCAAAGGTTTGAGCTGGGATTCATCTGGTGCAGCAACAATATGAAACAGAGCATGTTCAGCCAGGCAGTTAATAACTTGCATTACATTTGGTTACAGAAAATAGAATGACTGAAATGAAATGTGCAATGCAGTTTCTATAAGCTGCATCACTGTGCTGTATAACCGGTTCATGCCCCCTCATGCTGTATCTTGAAATCTGGTGTTATTCAGTAGAATTTATGATCACCATTTCTCTTACTTTAACCTTGATGTTTTATATACATCAGTTTAAATCCTCATCTATTGCTGTATATCACTTCATTCATTGGGGTGGCAGATTGCAACCTTCATGTGGTCCGCCCCGTTTTGACAAATGCAATCAACCTGGTGTGCACAATCAAATAGAACAAGTTGCCCTACAACTTTAGGCTGCGTACGCCATACGCAAGAAGACGACGACATAATTCATTTAAGCCATTGCCTCTATCCCATGCCATTTTATTTCATTACTTATTCAATAAATGCTACTTCTTACAGGGGTTGGAATACATGCCCAATACAAAGATGTTGAGATGACTGATTGGGTAGACTATGAGGTCTATCATAGAACAGTTTTGGACCAACTCATGTCAGGCAGATTCTCTGAAGGACGTGGATACGAGATGTTTTAGGTCCAAACACTTCTTTAGATTTACTCCATCTGAAGCAAGTGAACCAGAATATGCTGGATATATACATACAAAAACCACCACGAAATTCTGGTGGTCTTTCTTCATCTGCAGTAATTACAGGATTTAAAACAATGAAACTGGTCAGGGGACCGTGAACCAATGATCTGCACCAAAATGTTGATCCATTAATAGTAAGATTAAACGAGAACTTACCAGTTTGAAGTTTGATCTTTATTTTATGAGGAGTTGCGATGAGGGATTTCGTGAAGAACCCGCCAGCACGCATGCGCGACATACTTCAAAGCAGCGGTGTGGAATCACAGAACCAAGACCAAGAAATGACTTGTTATAGTAAGATTGAAGAGACTCTAGTTACCAGTTGACTTTATGATCGAGGGTTGGGAGCGGAGGGCACGAAATCCCTCATCGCAACTCCTCATAAAATAAAGATCAAACTTCAAACTGGTAAGTTCTCGTTTAATCTTACTATTTCATTTCGGAGTCACGTGAGTGACTTCGTGAAGACTTCAAAGCTTCTGTGATTTCACGCCCTGGACAACGTTCATGCTATCACACACGCTACTGAAAGGATGGACAGGAGTAACCAATTTCCGAAGCTACTATTCTGAAAAATAATATTTATTAATAACAACAACAAAGAAAAAACCCTCACTGAGGGGTGACTGTATGTTCTCGGCCTGCATCTAGCACGGCTCCTGCGAACATTCCAGGTATGGTGACGGGTTTATTATAAAACCGCTGAAAGGTGGCTTCACTGGCCCATCCCGCTGTGGCAAGTATCTGGTCCATGGGCACCTCCATGACCTTTGCCGCCGACGTAGATGCTGCCCTGGTGGAATGGGATTTAAAAACATCAGTGTCAATACCTGCCTTTAAGACGATCCTGAGCCATCTGGAGATCGTCTGTGCCGTCACTCTATGGTGAGGTTTTTTGTGGCTGATGAGCAGGTATTGCTCCATTCCCCTTAATTTCCTCGTCACTTTAATATAGTGGCGGATATGGGTGGCTATGCACAGCCTAGCATCAGCGGGGTATGCTGGAAACACCAGCTGCAGCCCTGTGAATCCAGGTCTATGCTGCTTCAGCAAATCATCAATGAAGAAAGTGACCCGCTCAGGGGTAGAGATCATCTTGTCGATATTGGCCTTGTGAAGCGTCTGCACCCTTTGTGCCGAAGTGAGCGCCATCAACATCACCAACTTCAGGGTGAGTTTGTCCAGTTCAAGCCCAGCCATGGGTGACCACGTCCTGAGTAGGGTCAGTACTTTTCCAATATCCCAGGTGATGTTGTAACGGGGCCTTGGCGGGTTGGAATTAAATATTCCCCGCATCAGCTTGGAGACCAGTTTGTTAGATCCTACCTCAATATTGAGGTAGGATGATAGGGCACTCCTGGCGCTATTGATGGCACTGTAACTGAGATGTTCATCATGGTGTAGCCCCGCAAGAAATTCCAGCACGTCTGTGATGGAGACGGAGTCATATGCAATGTCCAGGCGGCCGCAATAGGTTTCCCATTTCCTGATGTGCGATAAGTATTGCCGTCTTGAGGACTCCCTGCATGATGCTCCCATGGTATCCATTGTCCTTGATGATAGACCATACTGTAGTAATGGTCTGTTCAAATCCTGCAAGCCAATAGATTCAAGTGACTATAGCAGGGGTGTGGTTTCCCTGTGACAGGGTTCGTCACCAATTGTGGGCAACCCTCTAAGAGGACCCATGGTTGACTTATCATTCCAAGGACCACCGGATACCATGACTGCGTAGGCCAGTCGGGTATGATAAGGATGCCCTAGCAGCATCGAGCTGGATTTTCCGCAATACCTGACTGATGAGGCAAAATGGAGGAAATGCATAGAAAAACCATTTCCCCCAATCTAGCGAGAACGCGTCCATCGCCATTGCCCCAGGATCTGGTTCCCATGATGCGTATGTTGGTACCTGATGGTTCAACCGTGACGCAAAAAGGTCAATATCCGGTTTACCAAATTTGGCTGTAATTTTGGTGAATATTTGGGAGTTCAACATCCACTCGATGTTGTCATTAAATTTCCGTGACCTGGTGTCCGCCACTGTGTTGAGCTTACCTGGTAAGTAGGTAGCTGAGATCCAAATATTCCGTTGAATACACCAGAGCCAAATTGTATTTGCCAATTCATCACATGAAATTGACCTGGTACCGCCCATATGATTCAGATATGCCACCGCAGTGGTGTTGTCTATTTGGAGACGGACGAGTGTCAGTAATGTTTGAACAATAAGCTCTTAGTCCGTGGAATGCTCCCAGCATCACCAAATAGTTTATCCCCTGTGCTGACAACAGAGTAGCTTCAAGTGAGTCCCATCTACCTCCACCACTGGTGTTGTTGTCCGTAGCTCCCCAGCCATGGGAGCTTGCGTCTGTTTGTAAGTATACCACCGGACGAGGCACAATGATGGGTTTGAATGAGTTATGGATATTGCCAATCCACCATTGCAACTCAATTTTTGCCTTGAGCGGCAGCTGCATAGGTCTATCAAAATGTCCAGCATTTGATTTTAATGCTGCTATTTTTGATCTTTGCAAATTTTGATAATGTAAAGGTCCAAATTGAGCAGCTGGAAAGACTGCTACAATTTTCCCAATTACCTTAGCAGTTTGTCTAATTGACGGTATACTGGCGCAGACCAGATTCTTACATGCTTGAAACACATCCCCAACTTTATTAGTTGGTATGGTGGTGATCATGCGATTGGCGTCTACCGTGAACCCCAGGTAGTCCATGATCTGTGCGGGGAAGAACTTTGATTTGTCTGGATGGATAATAAATCCCATTTTTTGAAAAATTTCCACTGTGGCTGAAACTGCCAATTCTGCTGACTCCAGTGTATGTCCAATTATCAGAATGTCATCCAAATAAGCCATGACCGTATGATTTTGCCTCCTTAGTGTAGCTAGTACTGGCTTGAGTAGTTTAGTGAACAGTCTGGGGGCTGTGGTAAGCCCATTGGGTAATGCTTTGTATTGCCAAAGCTGATCCATCCAGATAAACTTCAAGAACTTTCTGTGATGTTTCCGAATGGATACTGAATAGTATGCATCTTTTAAATCAATGCATGCCATGAAGCAGCCCTTCGAAATCAAAGATTTGGCTGTTTCGAACGTGTCCATTTTGAAATGGGTATATTTTACAAAGGTATTCAAGTGAGTTAAATCTATAATGACCCGACATCCACCATCTTTTTTGGTTTTAGTAAATATTAGATACGAATTCAATTGGTTCATGTGTGGTTCTTTCTATCACCCCTTTCTCTTGTAATCTCAAGATTTCAGCATAGCCTTCTGCTGATTCCTTTTTGGAAAGTGCAAATTTGCGATTTGGCATATGCTGAGGTGGAGGCAATTGACCATTAACAAACTCAATTTCATAACCCTGAATACTTTGTAAGATAAACTCATCCGAGTGATGGTTTCCCATGCCTCCTTAAATCCCCGTAGTCTGCCCCCAACCTGTGAGGTTAGATATGCAAGTGCATGGAATCCAGACCGCCTTACCTTCATGGTTATCGGTGGTCCCTGATATGTTTGGTGGGACGTGGAGGTGCTGGGTTGCGTTGTTGATGTGGAGTCCGCATTTTCCATGCTGGCCGCTGAGGGCCTAGTCCTAAAAAAGGCCTGGGCTGAGGAGGCTGTTGATATTGAGGAGGCGCCGGAATGTAGGTCCTTGCTGGCCTGTCGGTTTGACCTCGCGGCCTAAAATAAGGTGTTTTCTTGGCCGGAAGTCTGGTCACAGTATGTGATCATCAGACCCACTGTTTTAGCATGGTCATCTAGGTCTTTGACCTGCTTCGGGAGGTCTTCTCCGAACAGCTGTCTGGGTGGTGGTGTAGGAGGTGCTCTACATAGTCCCGCAAATTTGGGGTTCAATGAAGGTTTAATTATGCTTTTCCTGAAAGCGTTGATTTCGTACTGCGTATTACAAAGCAGTGCTAGAGCATCCTCCTGTTCGGTGTTTAAATCAACTCCGTCCACTGACCTTGCAAAAGCGGTAATCCCAGACGTAAGTAGTTTCAGGATTCTCTGCAGTTTCACTTCCTGCGCTCTGATGCCCGGGCTGATATTGCCCCAGATTGGCATGTTTACAATCGGCACGTTGAGTGAATTGCAATTTCCTGGAGCCTTGTGTCTTTCCATGGCCTTCGCAAGGACCTCCTCCTGTAGCTGGTGGTTCGTGAGGTAATCTATGGTCGCGGCCAGTTTAGTGTTGAGGGGTTGTCCTGAAGATACGGGTAACCCGAACTTGGCTGCCACATCCAGGAGCTCTTCCTGGGGGACCTCAGGTGCTGCTGGGGCATGTACCAGGATCTCCTCCTCTTCTGGCCTCATGCTGTCCATAGATGGTGATGGGGATATGTCCATAAGTCCCCTGGAACTGTGAGCGTCCCGTCTTTGATTTAGTAGGACTTGTTCCAATACCCTCTCCATACGGTCCAAGCGCCCTTCATCGTGCATGTATGGGCGGTTAGAGTCCTCATGCCTGAAGGAACTACTGAGGCTCCCGTCGTCGGCCCGTACCTCGTCGAGGTAATATCGGTGCCGTGACGATGTGTCGCTACCAGCCGCCTCGGCGAAGCTGAGCGATTCCCGCGCGGATCTGCTCAAGCGCCTCCTTTTCGCTGAGCTGCATCCGGCTGCCTCTGAGGGCATAGGTGGGGAGAGGTCGGCACCCAACGCCGCAGCGTGGTGACCCGACATCCGCGCGGGCTTGCCGACTGTCCTTGATCTGGACCCAGATGGCGTACGGTCCCGACCCGCCCCCAGCGGGGGAAGCGGTGACCGTGACGAGACTCCACCCGCGTGACTCCTCCTGGTCCCCCTGGGTGGTGAGTCCATGCTGGCCCTCCTTGGTCTGCCAGTGGATTCGGGTCTCGCCGATTCACCAGACCACATTCTGGTGGCTCCTGGTGAGACCTCAGCCCTAGAAGGGCTAGGTAGTCGAGCTCTATCCCTGGTTCCTTCGAGAGGGCTCAGGGAGAAGGGCCGTGCGGCAGCACGCGGGTCCCTTTTGCTCGTCTCCGCCAATGACCCAGTGGGTGACAGAGAAATGGAGTCAGGGTGCCCCTGCTCCGGCGCTGTACCGAGTTCTTGCTCTGCGGGACCCCCGCTAGAGCACAGCTGTGTCGGTGAACCGGGTCCTGTGATAACAGGGCTCCCCGATTTGCGCGCCTTTTTCCCGGCCCGTCCTACCGCTGTAGACGGGGACTCCGGGATGGGTGGCCGGCAACTCCTTCCAGAAGTTCTGCGGCCCTTACTCCTTTTTACGTCCATGTCCCTGTGGGAGAAAACACAATTACTCACACAGGACAACCAACTCAAGGTTGTCTATACTTACCTGAGTGGCCCTTATGAAGGGCTGGTGGTGAGCCGCGCTCCTCTCCAGCCGTCGGCTGCAATGCGAGCGACGATATGTCGCGCATGCGTGCTGGCGGGTTCTTCACGAAGTCACTCACGTGACTCCGAAATGAAATTCTCTATTGATGGAGCATTTACACCAGTTTCTATTTGTGCTGAGCCCAAAACGCACTCCCATAGGCTGGATCATAATTAGTTATGTGGAACATAACTAAAATGTCTTCTGAGCTCCACAGATTATTCTCAAAACCTTTCCCTTCCATGTACCTGTACAAATGTCTCCAGCATTGTAATTGCACCCAACTCTACTTCACCTCTGGCATTTCCACATGCCCACCATCCTTTGTGGAAAGATTACCTCACAAGAACCACTTGAAGTTTTTATACACCTTGAAATACATGCCCACTAGTTTTAGACTTTGACTCCTCTATCCTGGGAAGCAGACAGACTATTCTCCTTATTTATATCCCTCTTCATTTTACACATTTCTAAGGTCATCCCTCCGCCTCCTTCATGCCAGTGAAAACAATTCCTACTTATCTAAACTCTTCCCATACATCAAGCATGCCAGTCTTTGAGATTCTTTTCTGCACCATCAAGTTTAATTACATCCTATTGTATGACAACCAGAATGGCACTATGTTCTCAGCCAGGCTTCTTGTCTAGTTGCAACTTTTTTCAACTATTGTACTCGATGCTCTGTCCAATGAAAACTGGTGTCCCAATAATGTTTTACCACCATGCTTTCCACAATTTGAGTGTCATTTATTTCAGACACCTCCAAGAAAGTTATCTTTGAGTCATTGAAGTTCACATCAAAATAGGTACTCAGAAGTGAGCCATGAAGACAATGGGGAACCACTTTGGATCCTCTTTAGTTGGTAGTTCCAGTCTCTTGAGAAACAACAATAAGACTATAGGATCTACACATACCATGAGATTTCCGTACTTCAGCATTAACATCTTTGTAGTGGGAATGTATTCAAACCCCTGGAAAAAGTAGCATTTAAATGCAAAATCACCTGCATTCTTGAAATTGCTGCAATAATTATTTGTTTAATGAGCATTAAAACAATTTTGCTCCAATGCATAATTACATCTTCCTCTTGTTGTCCAATTGTCATAGGACTATCATTCATGCGAGGTCTGTTATAATCTCCCACCAACTATGATGCTGTGCTAAGCTTTAGTCACAGATCAGACAAGGATGACTGGTTTCCTTCCACAAAAGGAATTAATAATGACTTTTGCAATTACAGAAGTAAATCTTTCCAGATTTAAATCAAATTCTCAAATCAAACCTGCTATTTAAGGATTTTATATCAAATCTGCTGCACTATTAGACTAGGTTGCTGGATTACTAATACAGTGGCATAACCATTACACCACTATAATACATACAACGGGAAAGAAGTGCTAAACAGGAAGTCATGGTGAGCTGCCCAGATACTTCATTACAGGTAGCTTACAAGAAGCGACACAAGACTCTCAGTAATATAGTTTTAGTCAAGAACTCTTACATTACTAGATTTCCCAAGCTTAAGTGGAAAGCATCCTTAAAGCAGGGATCTGATGCCAACTCCATATAAAGGAACATTTTATGGAGTACTTGTGCCATTAATTTTGCTTTTGTGCATAGAATACTTTATCCACGAGTGCAGTAATTTTTAACTTGCTATTTTGTCCATTTGCACAATTTTACATTTGCAGGAATACTACTTGGGTTGGTATATTGTCATTGTTCACAGATAGTGAAATTATTTTGTTTGGTAGTCAAATCATACAAGTCAAACTATGTGCAAGAAAAGGAATGCAAAGAGAGACTGCAGAATGTAACGTAACAGCATTATAGATTGGGACTACACCACAGTTTATAGGAAGATCTTTCAGTAGTTTGATAACAATATTGTTATTATTCTGAGTTCTAGCACACGACAATGGTGCCATCTGTAAACTTTTTGATGGAGTTAAAGATTTTTCACACAGAGAGTGGCGAGTCTCTGGAACTCTCTGCCATAGAGGGTAGTTGAGGCCAGTTCATTGGCTATATTTAAGAGGGAGTTAGATGTGGCCCTTGTGGCTAAGGGGATCAGAGGGTATGGAGAGAAGGCAGGTACGGGATACGGAGTTGGATGATCAGCCATGATCATATTGAATGGCGTTGCAGGCTCGAAGGGCTGAATGACCTACTCCTGCACCTAATTTCTATGTTTCTAAAGCAGAATTTGGCCACAGTCGTGTGTACAGGGTGCATAGCAAGGGCCTGAGAACTATCCTTGTGGGACACCAATGCTGAGAATTATCCTGGAGAATGTTTTTCAAAAATCCTCTTAATGGTCTATGGGTCACGGGTCCAGTTGAAGAGGTCCATGTTGATTCCTAGGTCCAGGAGTTCAGTTGAGACTATGGTGAAGATAGAGCTAGTCATTAAATAGGGATTCTTGATTAGCAAGGGTGTCAAGGGTTATGGGGAGTAGGCAGGAGAATTGGGTTGAGAAGGAAAGATAGAACGAAAGATGGCTTGTACTCGCTAGAATTTAGAAGACTGAGGGGGGATCTTTCATAGAAACGTACAAAATTCTTAAGGGGTTGGATAGCTACATGGAGGAAGATTGTTCCCGATGTTGGGGAGGTCCAGAACAAGGGGTCACAGTCTAAGGAGAAGGGGAAATTCCTTTAGGACCGAGATGAGGAAAATTTTTTTCACACACAGTGGCGAGTCTCTGGAATTCTCTGCCACAGAAGGTAATTGAGGCCAGTTCATTGGCTATATTTAAGAGGGAGTTAGATGTGGCCCTTGTGGCTAAAGGGATCAGGGGGTATGGAGAGCAGGCAGATACAGGATACCGAGTTGGATGATCAGCCATGATCATATTGAATGGCGGTGCAGGCTCGAAGGGCCGAATGGCCTACTCCTGCACCTATTTTCTATGTTTCTATTAGCCATGATTGAACGGCAAATAGACTCGATGGGCCAAATGGGCTCCTATAACTTATGGTGTGTGACATAGGAGTCCTTGTTATCTAAATGTTCCAGCAATGAGCCAATGACCAGGGAGATGGCATTTACCATAGACCTGTGGCAATGGTAGTCAAACTACAATGAATCAAGGCTGTTCGAGGGCAGAAAGGTCTGGTAGTATGCATTAAAAATTACCAACAGGATTTCCAACACCAAGCCATGTAGTGATGGGCTAAACCTGACAACTTCATTAACAAAGCTAGCTTCTTCCTGTCATTCAGCCTTTCTTTTCACTTTTACCACAAATTGTCAGTGCCCTTAAATTACAGTTGTGTGTGTTTTAAATCAGTCTTTCAAAGTTGGCAGCTGTCAGGGGCAGTAAAAAAGATTTAAGTATGAATTTCCCTTTATAAATCCACAATGATTGCAGCTTCCTAAATATCTGATGTTGATTTTTTTTTAAATCTTAGGTTTCAAGACATGAGTTTAAGCTTGCTAACATGGAATGTCAGAAATTTAAAGATCCTCATTTTATTCTGAAGGTAGACAAAATGCTGGAGAAACTCAGCAGGTGAGGCAGCATCTATGGAGCGAAGGAATAGGTGACGTTTCAGGTCGAGACCCTTCTTCAGACTGATGTGGAGGTGGGGGAGCGGAAAGAAGAGGCGGAGACGGTAAGTTGTGGGAGAGCTGGGAAGGGGAGGGGAAGGAGGGAGAAAGCAAGGACTACCTGAAATTGGAGAAGTCAATGTTCATACCGCTGGGGTGTAAACTGCCCAAGCGAAATATGAGGTGCTGCTCCTCCTCCAATTTGCGGTGGGACTCATTCTGGCCATGGAGGAGGCCCAGGACAGAAAGGTCAGGCTTCAGAATGGGAGGGGGAGTTGAAGTACTGGGCCACTGGGAGATCAGGTTGGTTAGTGCGAACTGAGCGGAGCTGTTGGGCGAAGCGATCGCCAAGCCTACACTTGGTCTCACCGATGTAGAGCAACTGACACCTAGAGCAGCGGATGCAATAGATGAGGTTGGAGGAGGTGCAGGTGAACCTCTGCCTCACCTGGAAAGACTGCTTGGGTCCCTGGATGGAGTCAAGGGCAAGGTAAAGCAAGGTCAAGTAGCATTTCCTGGGGTTGCAAGGGAAAATACCAGGGGAGGGGGTGGTTTGGGTGAGAAGGGACGAATTGACCAGGGAGTTACGGAGGGAGCGGTCTCTGCGGAAAGCCGAAAGGAGAGGAGATGGGAAGATGTGGCCAAATGGTGGGATTCCGTTGGAGGTGGCAAAAAAATGTCGGGGGATTATCTATTGTATATCAGGGAGTTACGGAGGGAGCTGTATTTTATCATTTTATTCTGCCTCATTGTATAATGAATCCAATTTGCACCAGCATTGTTAAAATACAAATATTACAGAATGAATTTGTTGGGCTCCAATGCAGCTCTGGGTGCACTGACCCAGCCAGATCCCTTCAGGCACTTTTCCCATCCAATTTTCCACAACTTCCCGATTAACCATCAAATTCTAGTCTCATAAATAAATTTCCTCCTGCAGTGTTCTAAACTGGTCGTTAACTTTACACTGCTGAAGATGACCTGCTTCACCCTTTCACAATCTGAATTACGTCTTCCATACAATCTCATTTCTAGGACTACTCTAGCAACCAGTGTTCAAACCATAGTCAACCAGATTACTTCATGGTTTTTGGCTTCTAAAAAGGATTTGAATATTTCAAAACAAATTTGATTTATAACAGTTACAACTTCATTAGGCAAGAGCTTGGAAGGATTCATTAGGACCAATTGTCATCGGGCAAATCTATCAGACAAGCGCAAGTCTTTTAAAGGCAGTTGATTGTTCAGAACAGGCATGTTCCCGTAAGGGGGAAAAACGATGGCAAAGTAAAGGAACCTTTGATGACCAAAGGTTGTAAATTTGTTCAAAAGGAGCACATGCGCAGGGTCTTTGAGGTCAACAAAGAAAAGGAACTCAAGTGGGCAATTAGCAGGGCCAAAAGGGGCCATGAAGTGGCTTTGGCGAGTCAGACTAAAGAAAATGTCAAATTTATAACAAGATGGGAACCAGGATGAAAGTAAGACCACTCAAGATCAAGGAAATTTGTGCTTTGAGTCAAGGGATGTCAGAGAGATACTAAGTATTTGGTATCTGCTTTCACTCAGAACAAAGGAGGACAGTGAGTAAGTGTGGAGAATACTGATATGCAAGCACAGTTTGAGATTAAGGAGGAGGCAGTGATGGGCTCTTGAAGAAACATAGAAAATAGGTGCAGGAGTATGCTGGAGAAACTCAGCGGGTGAGGCAGCATCTATGGAGCGAAGGAATAGGTGACGTTATGGGTCGAGACCCTTCTTCAGACTGATGAGGTGGTGGGAAGAAAAAAGGAAGAGGCAGAGACAGTAGGCTGTGGGAGAGCTGGGAAGGGGAGGGGAAGGAGGGAGAAAGCAAGGACTACCTTGGTGGATAAGGTAAAAGGATAAAAGTGGATAAGTCTCCAGGTCCTGACAGGATATTCCCTAGGACATTGAGGGAAGTTAGTGTAGAAATAGCAGGAGCTATGACAGAAATATTTCAAATGTCATTAGAAACAGGAATAGTGCCGGAGGATTGGCGTACTGCGCATGTTGTTTCTTTGTTTAAAAAGGGTTCAAAGAATAAACCTAGCAATTATAGACCTGTTAGTTTGACGACGGTGGTGGGCAAATTAATGGAAAGGATACTTAGAGATAATATATATAAGCATCTGGATAAACAGGGTCTGATCAAGAACAGTCAACATGGGTTTGTGCCTGGAAGGTCATGCTTGACAAACCTTCTCGAATTTTTTGAAGAGGTTACTAGGGAAATTGATGAGGGTAAAGCAGTGGATGTTGTCTATATGGATTTCAGCAAGGCCTTTGACAAGGTTCCCCATGGAAGGTTGGTTAAGAAGGTTCAATCTTTGGGTGTTAATGACGGAGTAGCAATATGGATTCAACAGTGGCTGAATGGGAGATGCCAGAGAGTAATGGTGGATGGCTGTTTGTCAGGTTGGAAGCCGTTGACAAGTGGGGTGCCTCAGGGATCTGTGTTGGGTCCACTGTTGTTTGTCATGTACATCAATGATCTGGATGATGGGGTGGAAAATTGGATAAGTATGCAGATGATACTAAGATAGGTGGTGTTGTGGATAATGAAGTAGATTTTCAAAGTCTACAGAGAGATTTGGGCCATTTGGAAAAGTGGGCTGAAAGATGGCAGATGGAGTTTAATGCTGATAAGTGTGAAGTGCTACATCTTGGCAGGACAAATCAAAATAGGACGTAAATGGTAGGGAATTGAGGAATGCTGTGGAACAGAGGGATCTAGGAATAACTGTGCATAGTTCCCTGAAGGTGGAATCGCATGTAGATAGGGTGGTAAAGAAAGCTTTTGGTGTGCTGGCCTTTATAAATCAGAGCATTGAATATAGGAGTAGGGAAGTAATGTTAAAATTGTACAAAGCATTGGTAAGATCAATTCTGGAGTGTGGTGTACAATTTTGGTCGCCTAATTATAGGAAGGATCTCAACAAAATAGAGTACAGAGGAGATTTACTAGAATGTTGCCTGGGTTCCAGCAACTAAGTTACAGAGAAAGGTTGAGCAAGTTAGGTCTTTATTCTTTGGAGCGCAGAAGGTTAAGGGGGGGGGGGGACTTGATTGAGGTCTTTAAAATGATGAAAGGGATAGACAGAGTTGACGTGGATAAGCTTTTCCCATTGAGGGTAGGAAAGATTCAAACAAGAGGGCATGACTTCTTTACTCAGAGAGTGGTGGCTGTGTGGAATGAGCTTCCAGCAGTCGTGGTGGAGGCAGGATCGATTTTAACATTTAAAAGTAAAGTGAATAGGTATATGGACTGGAAGGGAATGGAGGGGTATGGTCTGAGTGCAGGTAGATGGGACTAGGGGAAAATAAATGGTTGGCACGGACTGGAAGGGCCGAGAGGGCCTGTTTCCGTGCTGGAATTGTTATATGGTTACCTGAAATTGGAGAAGTCAATGGTCATACCGCAGGGGTATAAACTATCCAAGCGGAATACGAGGTGCTCCTCCTCCGATTTGCGCTGGGACTCACTCTGGCCATGGAGGAGGCCCACGACAGAAAGGTCCGATTCGCAATGGGAGGGGGAGTTGAAGTACTGAGTCACTGGGAGATCAGGTTGGTTAATGCGAACTGAGAAGATGTGTTGGGCGAAGTGATCGCCAAGCCCACGCTTGGTCTCACCGATGTAGAGCAGTGGATACGTAGAACAGTGGATGCAATAGGTGAGGTTGGAGGAGGTGCAGGTGAACCTGGAGGTGAGGCAGAGGTTTCTTTCTTAAACGGATACCTGCAAGGTGCTGTTGTGGGAAGTTCTAGCAATTAGATTCAAAATAATGAACAATGACATTTCAAAGATGGTGTGCAACTTGACCTCTAGATGGCAGCATTCCCCTGGCCTTCTAGAAGTGGAGTCACAGGTTGGATGGCGGTCTCTGAGTGACTGTATGTGTATTGTATAGATGCACACTGCACTGATGGAAGATATCACTATTTAGGGTGTTAGATGCAATACCAAAATCAAGCAGACAAACCTCAAATGACATTGAAATTTGAGAGCTGTTGGAGCTGCATTCATCCAGATAGTGATGACTTGCTTCATATTCCTTACATGCCAGGTGGAGGAAGGATTTGAGTAACAATCTGCTGGAGGGACTCAGCAAGTCAAGCAGCATGTGCTTGAAATGGTTAACATTTTAGGCCCGAAAAGGCCATTTCATTCTCCCCACCCACCACAAATGTTGCTCAACCCACCAAGTTCCTTCATCAGATTGTGTTGCTCAAGATATCAGCATCTGCAGACTCGAGTCTCCAAATATTTGAGTGCTTGGAAGACATGTCATCAATGCAGGAATATCTAACCTGTCGCTTGCTCGAGTAATCACAGTACATGTGGCTATTCCAGTCCACGTGGAGGATTAGATGGCAATTAATCTCTGCATACCTGTTCTGCCACTCAATAGGATCATGGCAAATCTTAGAAACAAAGTGCTGATGCTGGTTTGTACACAAAATTATACAAAGTGCTAGAGTAACTCAGCAGGTCAGGCAGCATCACTGGTGAACATGCAATAGGTGACGTTTCGGGTTTAGTTGACCCAGAACATAACCCATCCATGTTCCCAGAGATACTGCCTCACCTGCCGAGTTATTCCAACACTCTGTCCTTTCAAGGCAAATCTTATTCTCAAAGTCCAATTTCCTGACATTTCTATTAGTCAACAAAATTCCTTCCCTATCCTCGTCAATATCACCCCCAAGGAACTCCAATCCAAAAACACTGCACATGCTAATTCTTCTTTATTTATTAAATATTCAAAGAACTTAGCAACTTTGTCAAATAATTTTCCTTCCAAACGTTATTCAAATAATCAAGGTTTTATTATTTCAAGATTGTTATTTCAAGAAGTGTATAAACATAGTGTTGCCAATGCCTCCTTGATGGATTTCCAAATTTCCTTCAGTGACAGATAAAAGGTCAACTGAGAAAGTCTCTTCCTTTGCTTTGCAGCCTCATTTTTTAGAACAGTGGTGTTAAATTTGCGTTCCCCAATTCTCTGGGAACACTTCAATCAGCATCCAGAGAACATTGGTAGATTGCAAATCAACACATCCATAATCTCTAGCCAATTCCTGCAAGACCATTAAATGCCAGTAAGAGAACTGGTCAGCCTTCAGATTCAAATTTGCCTCGTACGTTTTCAAACAATGCACATTAAGTTCCTCCCTCCAATGAAGACCAACAGTAAATAGAAGCTGCCAGGTTCCTTCATCTCATCTAAGGGACAGACATTTAATTTATGTACAGGAAAGAACTGCAGATGCTGGTTTAAAAATTGGAGCTGGACACAAAAAGCTGGAGTAACTCAGGACAGGCAGCATTTCTGGAGAGATGGAATGGGTGACGTTTCAGGTCGAGATCCTTCTTCACACTGATGTCAGGGGAGTGGGCCTTTAAGTTACTCCTTTATAACTACATGTATAAATACTTACTGTTTATAAATTAGCAGCAGGCTTTGATAAAATTGAGATTTGCAAAGATTTCCCAACTCTCTGGCTTACCAGAGGCCTTCTCAACAATATGCGCTTTAAATTTCAATTTAATACCATCAACTTCTTTAGTTTGCCACAAATAATGAATTCTTCTGGTGAAGCTCTCCGTCTCTGGAGTACCTTTTCAGATTTATGATATCTCTGTTTGCCCACCCCTGATTTATCCTTTAATCTATTTTCCAGTCTAATTGAGCCAATGAAATATAAAAGCCAAGATATCAGGTTAACTTTATAAAAACACCCGTTATGCTATACTTGGAGTGACGTGTACATTCCTGCTCACCACTGTATGGGAACGATGTGCTCATGCTGGAGAGATTCACCAGAATTTTGCCTGGATTAGAGGATTTCAATTCTGAGGAAGATGCTCATTTTCCTTGAATTAATGGAGGCAGAGGGATTACCAGACAGATGTATATAAAATGCCGAGACAAAGGAAGGATAGATAAAATAATTGTTCCCATAGGAAAGATTTCAAAAGGAGGGCATAGATTAATGCAAAGGGCAGGAATTCGGCAGGGAATAGTGAGGAAAGTTATTTTTAAACTGGTTTATATCTTGAACTTTGCTACAGAAAATGGAATAAGATACAATCACTAAATTTGAGAGGCTTTTAGATTCAAGGCGTAGAAGATATGGACCTAATGTACGCAGATGAGATTTGTGTAATTGGGCAAAAAAAGTCAGTATGGATGTTGCGGGGTGAACGGGCAGTTTATCTGCTGGACAGTCCTAATTGACCGTCTTCATAGTAATGCAAATGTTTCTTTTTAAACTTAAGACACAGGCATCAGAAGTTTTGCACTGAAACTAAATTTGAAATCCTAACATAGTATGATTATTTTCCTGGATTAATAAATGAAGATTAATCCCATCACACAATGGCAGATCCAAAATGCCTGCCCTTTGGTTCAATATACTGCTCGAAGAAGCCATTTGAAATCAACTAGGAATTCAACCTCAAAGCTGATTAGGATTATCCACAATTGTAGAGTCTTTCCTACAAGCACATCAATTTATAATATGTACTACATATCAAAAACTATAGATGGGGTACTGTTAAAGTCCCCATTTAACACCAATGACTTCTTACCCTTGCCATTTCTTATCTCTACCTAAACAGATTCAGCAAATGATCCCCGCCCCATTTCCCAGTCTCTTCCATCCATAAATAGATAAAACCGTCTGCATGCAAATACAATTTGTTGACAAATTATATAAATGGATCGTCCAGTTAAGTAAACATTTTCCAAACAGTCACAACCAATGCCAGTTTTGGAAGCAGAGGGAGGGCAGAAATGATAAATTTTTCCCAGGTCAACATGAAATTCAAAATAAATTTCAAACTTGGCACCCAACATTGGCATTTTTTGTTTGAAAAGATTAGAATAATAGAGGCTGAAATTATTATTTCATCTTGGTATCATGTTCAGCACAAACATTGTGGACTGAAGGGTCTGTTCCTGTGTTGTACATAAGTCCTTTACAATAAACATGTACTATCAAAATCTTCTCGTTTAAAAGGACCTGCTCAGTGTCTGAAAGACAAATTCCAAGTGGGATTGCTCTTGGAGCCAGTACAGACTAGATGGGCCAAATAGTCTCCTAAACTAAGCATTGTACTCAGATTCTGTAAAGAACACTTCATAATATCACATTAGAGTTCAAGGTTATTTTGGGGATAAAGGCATTTAACAGCCAAAACAAAGTGTTCATCAAGTTCTTAAATGGAAAAAGTGAGGTAATATCCAGCCAATGAATTTGACATTATTATTGCTTGCGTTATTACTCTATGGAATACTGTAACCACAGAAGTCCTGTAGCAGGGCTCAAACATGTGCAGAATCATTCTTCATAAAGCCTGCCTTCTAAGTAAATTCTCAGTATGCTGGTCCTTGGAGAGAATTATAGTTAGACCCTCCAATCAGCTATTATTTGATTTAGGCACGACACGACTGATTCATGATCAATAGGTCATCAAATAGCTTGCCATAATCAGCATATAGCATCATTGCAATCCTTCACATCAAATGAAGGAAAACCACAGATCCATTTAGCTCAATTAAGAATCCGACTCTTCTCAACCCCACAAGGATAGAAATTAATTGATTGAAAATGACTGAGTTGAGAGCAGGAGGATCTGGGTCCATGAAGCAAGCTTGTACAAGTGCAAGAAATATATTGTTCTGCTTTTCCATCCATATAACTAAAACTCTCATCGTGTGTGCTCGCGTGTGTGTGTCATCTGGGCACAATCTGCTTGATTCTCATTTCCTTACAAACGCTAGGCCACAGCCTTCCCATTTTCACACATTCTACTCATTTTTCCCCTCGAGGCGATATACGTCTTCCCGTCGCATTCCCACCTATATTTCCAAACGTTTTAATCCTATAAAGAAAAAACCCCAAGTGACATCACAATGGACTCGCAAGGTAGAACGGGACACTCCGGGAGGGGCCACTCCAGTGCACTCACGTGGTGGCCACTACCGGCACCCGACGCCTGGTGACGAGGGTGGAGAGTGGGCCCTGGCTGGAGCAGAGCCTGGTGCTCAAGCTGGAGTGAGAGCTGAGCCCGGGGCTTGGGAGGGGCCGAGAAAGAAGCCAACGCTGGAACCAAGGATGAGCCTGGGTCCGTATTCAGGGGTGAGGCTGGAGATGAAGTCATAGCCTGCACTACAGCCCAGGTGGCGGCCGGAGTCTACAGCCAGGGCTGGGCAGAGTACGAGAACCAGGCCGAGTCCCAGGCCCTGCTCTACGACCTGGGTAGGTCATGGGGCAGGAAATGGAAGTGAGGATGAGGGAAATGAGGAGGAAGGAGATGGGGTGGGGAGTGGGGTGATAGGGGAGAGGGGGGTGTGAAGGAGGGAGATGTGGGGAGTGGACTAGGGAGATGCCCCCTCCCTATCTAACTTCACTTCCACCCTCTGTACCCCCTCGCTCTCTACTCTCCTCTCTCCCCCCCAACTTTCTCCCTGACCCTCCCTCTATATCCCCCCCCCCCCCATCCATCTCTGGGGATTGAAGAGGGAGGGTGAAGAGGAGTAGGAGGGAGTGCTGGGGATGAGGAGAAATGAGCCGTGCCTGCGCAGTTGGGAGCTATGCGGGAGTGGTGCAATATTTCGTTGGGGGAACGGCTTGCATTGGGGAACGGGTGAGTGGTGGAATCTTGCATTGTGGAGCAGGCCCAACGGGACTGCACTTGGTCTAGTATTACTTAATGCTGTATACTCTAAATATTACTCCCCCTGCGACCGCATGGATTTCTTCTGGGTGCTCTGTTTGCCTGCCACATTCCAAAGATGTGGGTTTGTACATTGACCGCCCACTAAATTGCCCCCTAGTGTAGGGAGTGGATGCAATAGTGGGATAACAGAAACTAATGTGGACAGGTTGGTGTGGTCTGTGGGCCAAAGGGCCAGTTTTCATGATGTATCAAAAAAATCATGCAATTACATGAGAAATTATAGCAATTTGAATCAGCATCAATTAAACATTCCTTAGAAATTAATGAATATAGAGTTCACTTAGTACAGTGAAAAAAATAATTAAATTGAATACATTTTATTAACCAAGTATGTATACATGCAAGCAATGCCACCTCCAACAGGATCCCACCACTGGCCACATCTTCCCATCTCCTCCCCTTCCCGCTTTTCGCAGAGACCGCACCCTCCGTAACTCCCTGGTCAATTCGTCCCTTCCCACCCAAAGCACCCCCTCTCATGGCAATTCCCCTTGCAACCACAAGAAATGCTACACTTGTCACTTTACATCCCCCCCCCCTTGACTCCATCCAAGGACCCAAGTAGTCTTTCCAGGTGCGGCAGAGGTTCACCTGCACCTCCTCCAACCTCATCTATTGCATCCGCTGCTCTAGGTGTCAGCTGCTCTACATCAGCGAGACCATGCGGAGGCTAAGCGATCGCTTCGCCCAACACCT
This sequence comes from Raja brachyura, assembly GCA_963514005.1. The sequence continues at coordinate 119,809,429 of OY740785.1, forward strand.
TTGCTCGGTTAGCAATATCCAACCTGATCTCCCGGTGGCTCAGCACTTCAACTCCCCCTCCCATTCCCAATCCGACCTTTCTGTCCTCGGCTTCCTCTATGGCCAGAGTGAGGCCTAGCGCAAATTGGAGGAGCAGCACCTCATATTTCGCTTGGGTAGCTCACACCCCAGCAGTATGAACATCGACTTCTCCAATTTCAGGTAGTCCTTGCTTTCTCCCACAGCCTCCGCCTCTTCCTTTCTTCCCACCCCCACCACATCAGTTCAAGAAGGGTCTCGACCCGAAACGTTACCTATTCCTTCGGTCCATAGATGCTGCCTCACCCGCTGAGTTTCTCCAGCATTTTTATCTACCTAGAAATTTACCTTGGTGCTTTGCTTGCAAGTAACACTATATAAAGTAGACAATTACAAATAAATCCCTTGCTTTTCAGTTCATGGAAATTTGCGTGGAATAATTCCTCAGCTTAACTTTGATAACATATTTGGATAAACCATCAATCTTCAAAATAAAAACAAATCTAATTTCCAGGAATTTTACATTAAAAATAGAGCATGGCATAATTTTGATATAACCACAAATGGAAATAATTTCAGAAAATATGCTTGTACAGAAAATATTAGACTGCAATAGTATGCCTTCAGAAAACAATTTTCCTATTAGAAATCTAATTGATAAAGAGGAAAGCTGCATTCTTCAAAGGTTATCACTGAGACATTATTGCTGTTTCTCTGTTGTTGCTGTTTGTCCCAGACTTTATGTCAACATCTGCAATGTTTTGCTTTTGTTTTCACAGAACAGCAGTTATTCAATCTTAATTGGAACCTCCAAGCTTTACGTCCAAATCTTATTGGAGTAGCTCCAGTGGGTTACCTACAGCAGGGAAGCCCCGACTAACCTCTCGGGAATACTTTGGCAACAGTTACCCAATTCTGCAAGTTAAGGCAGCTATGGAAACTGAACATAGAACAGCACAGGAATAGGCCCTTCGGCAAATAACATCCGCCCTGAACATAATGCCAAGATAAATTAATCCCCTCTGCTAGCACAATCCATATCCATGTGCTTATCCAAGAGCCTCAAATGCCACCCTCTTAAAAACTTTACCCCCATATCTTCTTTAATTTTTCCCCCATTACCTTAATGGCCCTGTCCCACTGTACGAGTTCATTCAAGTGCTCTCCCGAGTTAAAAAAAAATCAAACTCATGGTAAACACGTAGAATGAACGTAGCGGGTATGTTGGAGCTCGGGGGCATCTCTTAGCGGCTCGTAACACTAACGGCAGGTTCTCGGGAAACGCGGTAAGCTCGGGAAGACTCAACATGTTGAAAAATGTCCACGAGAGCCACGAGTATTACGGCCATTACCGTAAATTTCCGAGTTCGAATCAGGGCAAACTCGGGAGAACTCTTTGCATGAACTCATACAGTGGGACAGGGCTATAAAGCTATGCCGCTAGACCTATATCGAGGGGGGGGGGGGGGGGGGGGGGGGGGGGGAGTTCTAACCGTCCACTATTTTATAGACCACGTCTCCAAACTTGTGGAACTGAGTTAGCACTCCCCTCTGCAACTGGAACCTTAATGTTCTGACAAACAGGCTAGTGACAAATCATCTGAAAAAGGGTCTCGACCCGAAACGTCGCCTATCTCCTTCGCTCCTTAGATGCTGCTGCACCCGCTGAGTTTCTCCAGCTTTTTGTGTAACCCTATATGATAATCCTCACTCAGACACCTAATATACTCCTTGTACACACGACTCTGCAGCTAAATAACAATCCAACTCAATTTACAAGTTCACAGAACACACCATAGTAGGCCAGATATCAAATAATGACGAGATGAGTAGAGGAAGGAGATAGAGAACTATCAAGCCAATAACCTTTCCCTCAGCAAGATAAAGGAGATTAGAATAGACTTCAGGAAGTGAAGCCGTACCGAATCCCCAATATATTGATGGCACTGAAGTAGAAATGGTGAAAAACTTCAAATTCTCAGGGATAAATATCACCAGCAACTTGTCCTGGACCAGCCACATTGAATCTATGGCCAAGAAAGCATACAGATTCCTCACTATGCCTTCTAAGGAAATAAAGTTCAGCATGTCCACCAACACTCATCAACTTTTACAGATGCGCCGTAGAAAGCATTTTATCAGGATGCATCACAGCTTGGTTTGGGTAACAGTTCAATCCAAGACCGCATGAAATTGCAGAGTTGTGGATGTAGCCCCGACCATTAGGCAAACTAATCTCCCTTCCACTGATTAAATCTACACCACGCTGCCTCGGCAAGGCGACCAGCATAACCATGGACTAGTCGAACGCTGGTCATTCCCTCTTCATCCCTCTCCCATCAAGCAGAGGTACAGAAGTTTGAAAACACATACCTCTAGATTCAGGGGCAGTTTTTCCCCAGCTGTTATCAGGCAACTCAACTGTCCTCTCATCAGCCAGAGTGCAGCTTGACCTCCCATCTACCTCAGAGAACTTTGAGGCATCTTTAACTGGACTTTATCTTGCACTAAATATGTTATCCTTATCTGTACACTGAACAGCTTGATTTTAATCATGAATTAACCTTTGACTGGATGGGACATAACAAAAGCTTTTCACTGGAACCTTCGTGCACTTAACAATAATAAACCAAAACTAATCTATCAAAAAGCCAAAAAGCTGAAGTAACTCAGCAGGCCAGGCAGCATCTCTAGAGAGAAGGAATGGGTGACATTTCAGGCTGAGACCCTTCTACAGACTACTCAATCAGGTCTCTCCTCAACTTCTGGGCATGTATAAGAAAACAATCCAATTGTCCAGGGAAAGGGGTATGTGTGCGTGTGGGGGAGGGGGTCGGGTGAGGCTGATTTTAATAGTGTAAGAGGACCTGACAAAAGTGGATTGGGAGTGGACACATTTTACCTGCAAGGAATATTTTAGAGAGAAATACATCAGGGCCACATGTTCCGATAAGGGTGAAACAAAAAGATGGCAAAATTAGGTAGAGTGGATGTTAAGAGTCCAAGTCATAGGGCACAGGCTCAGAAAGGACGCATCTTTGGAAAGTAGATGAGGAATTTCTTTCGTCGGAGGCTGTGGAGGCCAAGTCATTGGGTTTTTTTTAATGCAGAGATTGACAGGTTCTTGATTAGCAAGGGTGTCAGAGGTTATGGGGAGAAGGCAGGAGAATGGGGTTGGGGGGGACAGGTAAATCAGCTGTGAACGAATGGCGGAGGTGAATGGTGGGTTGAATGGACTCGCTCTGCTCCAAAGACATGAACTTATGCTGGGAGTCTGATGCAGACAGGAAGAGATGGGAATTAGATTAGATTAGAATGCTTTATTGTCATTGCATGTGTCACATACGAGATTACTGTGTCTCTCCATTTAAAAGAACTTCAAACATTCACATACTCATGGCTTACACAAAAAGCTGGAGAAACTCAGCGGGTGCAGCAGCATCTAAGGAGCGAAGGAGATAGGCGATGTTTTGGGTCGAGACCCTTCTTCCACATACTCATACTTTTTACACTCCCTCCCTCCCCAAACCCACCCATGGATTCACATTTACATAAATTAACACCGTCTCTTCTCCCCCCCCCCCCCTTCCCCATAACCCGCCCCCGAGACAGAGTTCAGTTCCAAGATAGCTGATTGGTAAAAGCTGTTCTTGAGTCTGGCAGTGCATGACTTTAACGACCTGTACCTTTTTCCTGAGGGCAGCAGTGTGAAAAGGTGGTGACAAGGATGTGTAATGTCTTTCACAATATTACAGGTCCTGCTGCGGCATCTGGAGTGGTAAATGTCTCCATTTAATCTGAATTAAATGTTTCAGATCAATGATTTCATCTGAAAAGTCAACACCTCATGGTTGATAAGTGAATCTGTGGATTCCTTCCACAGATCATCCTCGATTTTTCAGCTTTTTATAGAAAACCAACACATGCACTTAATATTATTTGCTTCATTCAAGCAGAGATAATTTAAAGTCTCCTGCTGCACTGACTACCACATTCTTAAAATTCCAAATGCAATGGAATTATAAAATGCCATGTTGCCTTGAGCAGGTCCCAGATGGTATCAATAGACAATAGGTGCAGGAGTAGGCCATTCGGCCCTTCGAGCCAGTACTGCCATTCAATGTCATCATGGCTGCTATTATTACATAAAAAAGTACACTTAGGACATGGAGGTAGAGGGAATTAGTTTAACTTGGCACCATGATTAGCAGAGACACTTTGGGCTGAAGGACCTGTTCCTGCGCCATACAGTTCTTTGTTCTTCAGATGATCGAAATGCCACTTAAAATTCCTATCCATATCCTCATCATAACAAAAAGTAGCTCAAATCTGAAATTTTCATTTCCACATCCATTTGAAGACAATTCTGCTCTGATGAAAATATTCTTCACGGGGTGCAGACTACCACATGCCGGCATTTATTCTCCCATCTCTATTACATGCACAATCAAGGTGGTGCAGAGTCAAGCACGTGCATATGTACACCCATCAAACGAGGCACGGATAGCAGATTCCCTTCCCCATAGTGGTATTAGTATTGAAGTACCTGTGTCCAAATACAAATGTTTGCTGGGCATATTTTGGAACAGTCAAGTTATATTGTTATATGGTACCAAATTAGAAATAATGCACTGTGACATAGTAACTAAGTGCAAATAAGCCGCCATAACATGTTAAATAGTGAATAGCTGGAAGTATTTTGTAAAACTGCAACATAATCCTTGGTTTCTAATGGAATTATAAAACGAGACAATTAAAAGTGAAATAACCCATTCAGTAAGGCATTAATTGTTTGTTATTCAAATTTTGCCCAAATATACATCAGAGAAAATAACTGCAACAGAAGATACTCAAATCTGGAGAGAAAAATAATGGGTCCTGAGAGACAAGGCATTGAAAGATAATGTCTAATGTACTAAAACAGACAACTAATTGCCATACCTGCTTGTAAATAATTAATGAGCCATTTATAAATGTTAGTGTATACCATTAACAAAGTAATCATTAATTAGTACAATATTTCTGTTGCGACCATAATGAGTTTTACAATGTTGATCAGTGTTAAATTGAAAACGTTAATTAGTAATTTCTCATGGAAAATTCAAATTTCTGTAGTACGGGTTGCAAACGGATTAAACATCTACCATTTGAAACTATCAATGCGAGTGCACTATCTAGCTGCATTGTAGCTAAATTAGTAATCCAGAAGCAAATTCAAATCCCACAGAACTAGTTGGAAAGCCTTAATATCACCTTATTCATAGATCAAACCAATCTCACTTCCATCTACATTCAGGCTGCCTCTGCAAAACCAACCAGCATAATCAAGGTAGTGCAGAGTCCGGAGGCCACGCACCAACTCACGGACACCTCCTCCTACTTACCCCTGGACCATGACCCCACTGACGAGCACCAGGCCACCATCTCGAGCACCATAACAGACTTTATCAACAACTCCGAGCCTCCAACCTCATCGTTTCCCAGCCCCACACGGCCCGATTTTACCTTCTCCCCAAAATCCACAAACCCGACTGCCCCGGCAGACCCATTGTCTCTGCCTGTTCGTGCCCCACCGAACACATTTCCATATACCTTGACTCCATCCTATCCCCCTTTGTTAAATCCCTCCCCACCTATGCTCAACTCACCTCAGACACTCTCCGTCGGCTCCGCGCATTCCATTCTCCAGGCTCCCCATCCTCTGATCTTCACCATGGACGTCCAGTCACTCTACACCTTCATCCCCCACCAGAATGGTCTCAAAGCCCTCCGGTACTTCCTCGACCAGAGGAGCAACCCATACCCGTACACTGACACCCTCCTCCGCCTAGTGGAGTTGGTCCTTACCCTCAATAACTTCTCTTTTGACTCCTCCCATTTCCTCCAAACACAAGGCGTAGCTATGGGCACACGCATGGGCCCCAGCTACGCTTGCCTCTTTGCCGGGCACATCGAACAATCTTTGTTCTCGGCGTACCAGGGCCCCACCCCCGACCTTTACCTCCGTTACATCAACGACTGCTTTGGAGTCACCTCCTGCACCCACACACAACTGACTGACTTCATCCATTTCACCACCAACTTCCATCCGGCACTCAAATACACTTGGACCATTTCCGACATTTCCCTACCATTCCTTGACCTCACCATCTCTATTGCAGGTGATACACTCCACTCCTGACCGACATCCACTACAAACCAACTGAATCCCACAGCTACCTGGACTACTCTTCCTCCCACCCTGCTTCCTGTAAGGACTCCATCCCCTATTCCCAATTCCTCCGTCTACGCCGCATCTGCTCCCAGGATGAGGTATTCCACACCAGGTCATCACAAATGTCCTCATTCTTCAGAGAACAGGGATTCCCCACCCCCACGATAGATGAGGCTCGCACCAGGGTCTCCTCCATACCCCGCAACACTGCCCTCTACCCCATTCCCAACAAGGGCAGAGTCTCCCTGGTCCTCACCTTTCACCCCACCAGGCGACACATACAACAGTCCTCCGCCAGTTTCGCCACCTCCAACGTGACCCCTCCACTCGCCACATCTTCCCATCACCCCCCGCCTGCCTTCCGCAAAGACCGCTCCCTCCGCAACTCCCTTGTCAATTCTTCCCTTCCTTCCCGCTCCACCCCTTCCCCGGGCACTTTCCCTTGCAACCGCAAGAGATGCTACACTTGTCCCTTCACCTCCCCCCTCCACTCCTTTCAGGGACCCAAGCAGTCCTTCCAGGTCCGACAGAGGTTCACCTGCACCTCCTCCAACCTCATCTATTGCATCCGTTGCTCCAGATGCCAGCTGATCTATATCGGTGAGACCAAGCGGAGGCTTGGCGATCGTTTCGTCGAACACCTCAGCTCGGTCCGCAATAACCAACCCGACCTCCCAGTGGCTCAGCACTTCAACTCCCCCTCCCATTCCGTATCCGACCTCTCTGTCCTGGGCCTCCTCCACGGCCAGAGTGAGCAACACCGCAAGTTGGAGGAACAGCACCTCATATTCCGCTTGGGGAGTCTGCATCCTCTGGGCTTAAAGATTGAATTTTCTCAATTCTGTTAACCCTTGCCGTCTCCTCCCCTTCCCACCTCTCCCCAGCCCTCAGGCCCTGGCATTCCTTCTCTCTCTCTCTCTCACACCTAAGTCACACTAGCTTCTCATTTTCATACTACAAACAGCTTACAATGGCCTGTTTCCTTTATCATCGATACTTTTTTTTGCATATCTTTCATTCATTGTTCTTTATCTCTCCACATCACCGTCTATATCTCTCGTTTCCCTGGTCCCTAACCAGTCTGAAGAAGGGTCTCGGCCCGAAACGTCGCCCATCTCCTTCGCTCCTTAGATGCTGCTGCACCTGCTGAGTTTCTCCAGCCTTTTGTGTACCCCCAGCATAATCAAGGTTGAGTCTCATCCCGGACACTCCCATCAGGCATGAGATACAGAAGTGCGAAAACCCACACCTCCAGAATCAGGGATAGTTTATTCTCAGTGTTAAAGAAGGAACTGCAGATGCTGGAGAATCGAGGGTTACACAAAAAGCTGGAGAAACTCAGCGGGTGCAGCAGCATCTAAGGAGTGAAGGAGATAGGCGACGTTTCGGGTCGAGACCCTTCTTCAGACGGTCTGAAGAAGGGTCTCGACCCGAAACGTCGCCTATCTCCTTCACTCCTTAGATGCTGCTGCACCCGCTGAGTTTCTCCAGCTTTTTGTGTAACCCATAGTTTATTCTCAGTTGTTATCTGGCAACCGGATCATCCTTCCAACAATGACAGAGCTTTTCTGACCTATCTACCTCATTGGAGATCCTCCGACTATGACGGTTACTTTGCACCAAATGTTGTTGCCTTTATCCTGTATCTGTACTCTGTGGACGGCTTGATTGTAGTCTTTCCACCGACTGGATAGCATGTAACAAAATAGCTTACTATACCTCTGTACTTATGACAAACAAATCACTGTACTCTTGGTTACCATCACCATGGCCACAAAACACATTCACAACATTCAGCAATCTGTCTGCTTTTTAATCTCCAGACAAAACAAGGGGGTTGAGCCCCGCGGCCAATCCACACTCCCACATTCCCTTCTCGTCCCTGCATCTTCATCCCCGCCCATGGGGTGGCAGCAAATGTCCGGACCGATGGGACACCTGCCCCCTACAAGTCCGGGGCCGCCACCGGAGAGGGACGGGCACGTTCGGCCGCCCCGGCAGCAACTCAACAACGCCCGCAGCGCTGGAGAGCCCGGCCCCGAACGAAACGCAAGCCTGCACACAACGCAGCATCACAGTTGCCGAGAATGTTTATAGCGTGTGACCTAGGATCAATCAAAAATTGTCAATCAGAAATACATCAGTAAATGCAATTCTAAACAAAATTTTGTTGTATCTGACTCCCTGTGCAACACAAAAATAACAGAAGGATAAAATGGATAAATAGATAATGGTGGTGGCCCATTACATGGCATTCAAGAGTCTGATGGCTCAGGGGAAGCTGTTGCAAAATCTGGCCGTTCTGCTCCTTATGCTACGATATCTTTTGGCCAAGGGCAGCAGAGTGAACAGTCCATGATGGAGATGTGTGGTGTCTTTTATAATACTGCTGGCCTTAGACAAGCAACGTTTGCTCGCAATGTCCCCGATTGTGGAGAGAGAACTCCCGATAGTTTTTTTAGCCATCCTCAGCGCTCTCTGCACGGACTTCCAGTCAGAGGCTTCACAGCCCCCAAACCAGACAGATGCAGCTGGTCAGAATGCTCTCTATGGTGCACCTGTAGAAAGTGGTGAGGACGGGATGGGGAGGTGAGCTCTTCTCATCTCTTAACTAATGATGTGATGCTTTGTGACCAGGTCAGACTGTTTGTGATCTGCACCCCCAGAAACTTAGTGCTACTGACCAACTACACATCGCTGTCATTAATGTGCAGTGGTGTGTGACTCTGCCGTTTTTTTCCTGAAGTTGACGATGACCTCCTTTGTTTTTTCAACATTCAGGAACAAATTGTTCATGTTGCACCAGTTGTTTCACCTCTGTAAGCCAGTTCATTTTCATCCCGGATGAGGCCCACCACTGTTGTGTCATCTGCGTACTTCATGATGTGGTTTGTACTAAATCTGGCACAACAGTCGTGGGTCATCAGGGTAAACAGCAGTGGACTCAGGACACAGCCCTGAGGGGAGCCGGTGCTCAGAGATGATGTTGGAGGGGTTGTTTCCAACCCACGCTGACTGGGGTCTGTCAGTGAGGAAGTCCAGTAGCCAGTTACACAAGGGGGTGCTGAGGCCCAATGGACCCAGTTTGCTTATCAGGTGCTGATCGATGATTGTATTGAACGCTGAACTAATGTCCACGAACAGCATTCGCACATGCGTGTTCTTCTCCTCTAGATGTTCCAGGCTCAGATGGAGTACGGAGGATATAGCGCCCTCTGTGGAGCGGTTTGACCTGTAAGCAAACTGGTATGGGTCAAGTGTGGAGGGGAGTCTGGATGTAATATGATCCCTGACCAGCCTCTCGAAGCACTTCATCATTATGGGAGTGCTACAGGGCGGTAGTCGTTGAGACATGTTACTGCGGATTTTTTTTTGGCACTGGTATGATGGTGGCAGTCTTGAAACATGATGGGACGACAGCCTGGTTCAGCAAGGTGTTGAAGATGTCAGTAAGGACATGTGCCAGCTGATCAGCACATTCCTTGAGCACCCGACCTGGTATGTTATCAGGGCCTGCCGCCTTCCGAGTGTTCACACCTTTTATGACCTGGGCATGTGCAGTCGGAATACCGAACTCGCTTATTCTAGCAACCACATTCACTTTTTAAAACTGCCATTTGAAAAGAGCACATTTATCCTTGTATAGGATAGAACTGCAGATGCTGGTTTAAATCGTAGACAAAATGCTAGAGTAACTCAGGACAGGCAGCATGTCTGGAGAGAAGGAATGGGTGACGTTTTGGGTCCATCTCTCCAGAGATCCTTTCCTTGTATATCTGCGGTTACATTTCTTTCCTCACTGTTGAACAAGCGATTTATTTCCCTCAAGTATATATACCTTGGAAAAAAAATTTAGGCAATGGAAAAACCAACTGCAGTTTACGCAACTATTCAAAACAAGAATCTATGCCAAGGCATGAAAAAAAGCCAGAGAAAGATTATGCAGAACACTGCTTTATTTTTGATCCCAGGAAATAACACTCAAAAGATAAAACCTAAACAATTTAGTTTATTTGTCTCAGAACACTTGTTTTTAATATGCTATTTTTCAAGTCCAGTGGAGAAAACTGGTTACAGTCATTGGCCACACTGCACCTAATGAAATTTAGCATTTGGCCACATGACACCGTATGACAAAAAAAGTATTTTTTTTTGGGAATGAAATCAATTGCAGCCAATGCATTTTACAGGTGGCGTTTGACGTTTTGGATAGCCAAGGACAGGAATCTATAGATAGCCCTTGTGGAAAAATAATGTTCATGTTGGAGAAGTTCTCAAACAAGTCCTTGGGAACATTTGGAATTTGAATATAGAGACTTCAGACTTGCCTAATGCTTCAGCCTGCATGTATATACACACACACTTTATAAAATTAGGTCTGTGCTTGCCTAGAAATTAACCCTATTACTTGCAACTACATCTTCCCACCAGTGTTGGAACTACAGCCCATTGCTTCTGCATTTCTAAGCAGAACACACAAGGCATTTAAATCATTTTTTCACTGGTATATTAACCAAAATAAAAATACATTTCTCATACACGTTTGCTCTCATTACCAGCAATCACAATTCAATGCTTTTAATGTTGGATTGCTAAGGCTTGTGTGTGTAATAATTTAAATCGTGAATATTTGCATCAAGCAAGGGTCTCTTGATACCTTTCTACATTTTTCCTTAGTCTTCCAACATACTTCCCATGGGAGTGGAGCTAACCTTCAAAATGTATGGGAAACCTTTCAATTTGTGTCAGCTGCACTAACATCCAGATCCTCAGAGTCTCTACCCAAAACATCGCTGATCTGTTTTCTCCAGAGATACCGCCTGACTTGAGCTACTCTGGCACTTAGTCTCCTCCGCAGTCAAGGATAAGGTTTAGACAGCACCTGATCTAAAACAGTATTGATCAACTTTTCAATTCAAGCACAAATTAAAGTGGATTTGCCGCATATTAGACTGCTTAGGAAGAAGAGAGCCCACGGTATCAAAGGGCAGATACTTGCATGGATAGCAGGCTGGCTGGATGGCAGAAGGCAAAGGGTGGCAATATAGGGAGCTTTTCCTGGTTGGCTGCCAGTGACTGAGGCAGATAGATTCTTGATTAGTATGGGTGTCAGAGGTTATGCGGAGAAGGCAGGAGAATGGGGTTAGGAGGGAGAGATAGATCAGCCAGAATTAAAAGGCATAGTAGACATGATGGGCCAAATTGCCTAATCCTACTATTCCTCATTCCCATTATGGATCGTGTGCAAAAGCCACAAGACCAAGATCTTCCCCCAAGCTGCCCCTCTGACAGGTTAACACCAAGACCCTGGAATACTCGTATCTCAGAAGATACCTCGGAAGGAAAGTACTGGAAAGGAAAGATCAAATTAACAGTTGGTCAATTCAGCAAATAAGGATGAAGACTTTAAACATGGTACAAACCCCATTGTCCAACAATAGCAGCAATTACTGCTCTTCATGGAAATGAAGTCAATACCAGTAGTATCAGAAATATTGGAGAAAATTAAGGGGGTAGGATTTATGTACATTTGGAGTGGCAGCGACTGATCTGGGATAATCACCATAGTTTTGAGAAGGAAATTCTCTCGCTAATTTGATTGAAGACAGTAGGGTAGTAGATGTTGCCTATATGGGCTTTGGCAAAGTCTCAAATGGTAGGCTGGTCTAAAAAGCAAGGCATATTGGATCCAAGAAAAGTTGGTTAATTGGATCCAAAATTGGCTTGATGATAGGAGACAGCATTAACAAAGGGAATTTCATCCAAATATGTGCAAGGCAATGCATTTTGGGATGTCAAATAGATGTAGGATATACACACACACGATATTCATACAGCACAAAATACACGCTGAACAGTGATGCAAGTCCACAGTTCCCTGTGGAGACCCTTCTTTCGGACTCTTCAGTCTGAAGGGTTTAGACCAAAACATTTCAATATTTGCTAAATAATTGTTAAAATTTTCATGAAAACTATCATATAACATACAACCATATAACAATTACAGCACGGAAACAGGCCATCTCGGCCCTTCAAGTCCGTGCCGAACAACTTTTTTCCCTTAGTCCCACCTGCCTGCACTCATACCATAACCCTCCATACCCTTCTCATCCATATGCCTATCCAATTTATTTTTAAATGATACCAACGAACCTGCCGCCACCACTTCCACTGGAAGCTCATTCCACACAGCTACCACTCTGAGTAAAGAAGTTCCCCCTCATGTTACCCCTAAACTTCTGTCTCTTAAACTATCAACTATGATTAGTTGCATTTATCATCAGCAGTCTGAATATATCTTTAGACTTAGTCTGGCATGAAGAATAAATTGATTGATATGAGGTGAAAAGTCATTGGCACCTTACTTCAGAGGTAAAGTGCCACTGTGCCTATACAAAGACAGGCAGGCAATGCCAGCAAGGCCACTTCCCCAACCACTGGCCACCCTTTGGGAGAAGTGCAAGGTAACAGCAGTCAGGGAATGACCTCAAGCTCACACAATTTAAAAGCCAAGTGGTCTTTGATTACTGCAGAGCAGGGTAGACCCAATTTCCTTTAAAGGGCCTAAACCATATTTTAAGCCCATAGCCCTGAAAGTTGTTTATAGCTTACCATCAAGGATATCTCGTAGTTGACAAAAATAAGCTGATGAAGCTGCAGAAATCAACAATTAGAAATAACGCACTGGAATTGCTCAGCATCTGTGGCACAGGAAAATATAACATTTCAAATCAATTGCCTTTCTTTAGCATTCCTATCTGACAATTTCAGTCCAAAATAAGTTCTTTCTACACAGATGCCTCCTGACCTGTTAACTTTCTAAAATTAATTTTAAGATTTCTTGCAAATGCTGGATTTATCCTTGCAAAATACCAGAGGGTATTTTAAAGGGCGCTTCAAACAAGACGATTTTGAAAGACAAAAACGTGTTGCTACAGTCGATGGGTCAAAATAGCTGCCTCGTGCAAATCATATAAATACCATTTCACCTTAACCCCATTCTGAAGAATTTACCGATTCTAGTTTAAAAAATCTTCATTACTTGGTGCGTATTAAATGTTTCCACTACAGTTTGCTTCAAACAAGCTTCCCAATGTGATGCATTTAATTTTACACAGACAAGCTTACTCTTTACCTAAAAAGTAAATTGGAAAATAATCAAACAGAAAAAGCAGGAGACAGGTCAGTCAGCATCTGTGCAAAGAGAAGCATTTAATATTTTAGGTCAGATCTTCAGCCAGAAATGGGAGAGTAAAAAGTATCAAGTTTCTGAAAAGATAGCAGGAGGGATATATATGACAAAGAATGTCTATGATAGGGTCAAATGGATTATAAACAACTCAAAGATAATCCTGCTCCCGTGTTACATGTTGCTCATAGCCAGGCTGTGAGGCATGTCTAGCAGTCCAGACTATGTTATTAATGCACAAGGAAAACAACCAGCATCACAGCTGGATAGCTTGCAGGAGTGACCAGCTGATACAGAAGAGGCAAGTCACCCAAGGTTGAGGTCTATATCATGTGCAGAGGGTTGCAACTTACCCAGATAGAAGACATGGTGCTCTAGTTTGTGCAAGGCCCTGCTGTAACCGTGCAAGAGGCCACAGACAGGTTAGAGTGGGAATGGAATGACAATTAAAGCAGCAATTCAAAGAGAAGTCTGGCAGATAAAACATTGAACGATTCAATTTCTACTTTTGCTTCTTTTTTGTTCAATTTCTCCTTTAATTTTTACATTTTCTGCAATCATATTCTGGGCCAACAAGCAGTGTAATGGCCGAATCATGATGAATAGGAAGAATAGCTTGTGCACTTTCCAAAAATATAATCTACTATAAACGAGAGGTCTTTGCTCAGTGAATCAGAGATTTATACAATTCTAAGGGAGAGTTCCTGGGGTGAATACATAATTAGTACAGCTGTATAAACAGATCTTTATGGAACACATGATTCTATTTGAATTCTCAGTATAAATGAATGAACAGATGTTAAACTTATCTATGACTAGTTTACATTTTTTGTTTGAGATGTTACCTCAAAGTCCTGTCATTTTTTGTATAGCTGGCATTCAAATTATGGGAAACATTATCTCATTCTATGTAAAGACATGTTCTGCTTTTCCAGATACTGCAGCATAAATACAGGGAGTTGGGCAGAAATTTAAAAAGCAGGATTGATGGTAGAAATCTCTGGAATACTCCTGGCATCATGTGCTAGTGAGGGTAGGAATAATAAAAGATTAATAAAATGCTGAAGAGTTGTTACAGGGGCAAGGATTCCGATTTTTGACCACTAGTTTTTTCTGCGGCAGAAGTCAATGACAGCAATTTCAGCGGACAAGTCTGGCAGGAGTTGTATTGAGATAATGGCAGGAGTTGTATTGAAAGACTGGCGAGTTGTATTGAGATCAATACAATTTAAAAAGCCTGGCTGGTTAGGCAGAGAAAGTGAAAGCATGGGTAAATAAGAGTCTGGGATATTAGCCAGTTAGTCACTACAGAAACATGGCCCAGCGATGGACAAGAGTAGCAGCTTAATGTTCCAGGACACAGGTGCTACGGGCAGGATTGAGATGGAGTTGCACTTTTGATTTCAGACAATGGTGCAAGATGAAGTTACTGAAGGGATCATCCAGTGAGGCTTTATGGGGCATGCTGACAAATAAGGGGATGATCAGCCCCCAAATAGTCAACAGGTATTGGAGGAAAATATGCCAGGAGATGGCAGACAGCTGCAAGAATAGTGATGTCATAAGGGAAATTTAAACTTTCCTAATTACTCTGGAACTGCCACAGAGCCAAGGGCATGGACCTAATAGAATTTGTCAAATGTGTTCAAGAACGTTTTCTCATGGAATATGTAGAGGAATATAGGGGAGGGCAAATCTTGACCTGCGCATGGGAAATATGACAGGGCAGGTGACAGGTACATTGGGATAGTTTTGAATTAGTTAAAATAATTAGGGGAAAGGACAGAACTGATGTACAAAATAAAGTTCTAATTTGGGGAAATTCTGATTAAGGGCCCCCAACCTGAAACGTCAGCCATCCATGTTCTCCAGAGATGCTGCCTGACTGGCTGAGTTACTCCAGTACAGTCTTCTTATCAGGACACGATCCTTGGTCCTGCTGGTACCAAAGGATCTTCTACATGCTCACAAATGTGTGGAGAAAGTGCAGAGTTTGGTTTAACATGTCATTTGCTCGCTAGCATTAGCCATCTATTCCTTGGTCCCACTTCAAGATTTCAATGCATCCTTCCAATCCAGAAGGATATCAAACAGTTTTGAATGAATTCCACACTGACGGCATTCAAGTGACTCGTGTACAAGGATCTGCAAATCCCTTTGAACATTAACATTCAAAATAAAAGCTTTTTTGTGAATGACCCCGCCATACATGTTCTTGTATCCCTCCGAAACCTCTACACCTTCTTGATTCAATCCCACCTAGTTTTGTATCATTTGCAATCCTGAATGTACAATGTTTGTACCATTTGGCCACAGGCACAAACCCCTAAAGCACCTCATGAACCTGCTAACTCTAGAATCTGTTTCAGACTGTTGGCCAATTCGCTATCCCAACCAGTATATTCAAATTGGCTACTGTTGTTGCCCAACCTCCACTCCAAACCCTGAAGAGTCAACATCTACAACATTTATCAGTTTCTCTTAATCTATTCCACATCAAACAAGTTTCCCTTTCATAAATTCAATGCTTTCATTCATTATTAAGAGTTCTCATTAGGTTATGTGATAAGAGCAGAATTAGGCCATTCAGCCCATCAAGTCTACGCCACCATTCAATCATGGCTGACCCATCTCTCCTAACCATATTTTCCTGCCTTCTCCCCATTCTAATCAAAAATCTGCCTTAAAAATATCCATTGACTTGGTCTCCACAACCTTCTATGTCAAAGAATTCCACAGATTCACCACCCTCTGACTAAAGAAATTCCTCATTCCTTCCTCAAGGAATGTCCTTTAATTCTGAGGCCAAGACTACTTTATTCCTACTACTAAAATGCATGACTCCACACTATATTCCATCTGCCACTTCACTGCCCACATTGTCCAAGTCCTTCTGCAGAGTTCCTGCTTTCTCTTCACTACCTGCCCCTCCACCCATTTTCATATAATTTGCAAGCTTGGCCACAAAGCCTTCAATCCCCTCATCCAAATCATTAATATACAACATTCTGTTGTTGCACTATTTATAGCCAACTGCATTTTCTCTACAGCTGATGTTAGGTAAACTATATAATAGCTAGGTCATATTCGTCATTTTCCACCTGCAGTTAGCAATCTAAAAGTGGTAACGAAAGCATGCATCTCTATTGCCACTCCTTCAAAATACTGGGATGTGGATGGTAGGAATAAAGTCATGAAGCGATACAGCATGGAAACAGGCCCTTCGGCCCAACATGTTCCAGCTACACTGGTCCCACCTGCCCACGTTTGGTCCATATCCCTCCAAAATGGTCCTATTCATGTACCGGTCTGTTTCTTAAACATTGGAATATTCCCAGCCTCAACTACCTCCTCAGATAGCTTGTTACATTCGCCCACCATCCTTTGCGTGAAAAAGTTATCCCTCAGATTCCTATTAACTAGTTTCCCCTTCACCTTAAACCTATGTCCTCTGGTCCTCGATTCACCCACTCTAACCAATAGACTGTGCATCTACAAGATCTAGTCCTCATGATTTTTACCATTTATAAGATTACCCCTCATCCTCCTGCGCTCCAATGAATAGATTCCCAACCTACTGAACCTCTCCCTACAGGTCAGTCACTAGTCCATGCAACATCCTCTTAAATCTTCTGTCCCCTTTCCAGCTTGACCTCATCATTCCTATAACATGGTGCCCAGAATTGAACACCAGTTGCTGAAATGGAGTTCTTGACTTCTTTAGTATTAAGCTGCAACCAATATCAAGAGTCAATATTTAATATTCATTGCAACCTGGTGTATATGACAAACTAATCCTTATTTGAAATAGAATTGTGTTCAAGGAATGAACTAAAGGAAGTCTATGTCTGGCAGATTTTTGTGCACTTTAAGTGCTCAACTTCTCTGCCATTTCATTTATTGTACTTTAACTGTTTCCATGACGTATGATTATAAACATGGGCAGGTGGGGACTAGAGTAGATGGGGCATCTTGGTTGGCATGGATAAGTTGGGACAAAGGTCCCGTTTCCATGCTGTATGGCTGACTAATTATCCGTTTTAATGAGAACCCTTAGTCTTTTACTATTTACACAGAAAACTGAACCACTTGCAACCGAGTTTTAAATTAATCACTTTCTCTCAATTTCTTGGACATCTTTTGCCATTTAAAATTCTCTTGAACCTCAGGCCCTTTCCTGACATCTATAGTACTTAATTGAAGTAAGATTTATTTTCTTCTACCATGGATAGTAGGCCCCTCTCGGTCATGACTGTCCATGGGTGATGCATCCTGGTCGATGTCATATGGAGGACAGGCTGTTGCCCCATGCAGCACGTCTCCCCCCCCCCCCCCCCCCCCCCACCACACGTCACTGATTGATCCAAAGGAACAGCAGGGCCGTTAGTTTGGCACCAGCACCGTCGCAGGAGCTGCCAGAGCGAGGTTATAGACAACGACAAACTGCCTTAGGGGCTCTGACTCCAGATTTTCTTGAGGTTTACTCCTGGAGCCTTTTCCACGACTGGATACGGCCACAAGGCAGTGGAGGTTTTAAATCAGTTTTCCCTCTCCTAGATGAACTGCCTTCCCAGGCTGACGAGCCCCATCTGCCCGTGGATAGAACACTTACTATTGCGTTTTAGGATCAAAATATATTTTTGGCACACTCATTTTCTTTAAATGCTCACACTAATATTCTAATATATTTTCTGTCAACCACAGCCAACTCATCTTTATTCCTTTACTTAAATACAAAGCCTTAGTTTCACATGTCCAAATAATATCAATATATCTGTAAATTGAGACCAACAATTTTTCACCCAACATAGATTTACAAAGAAAGAATAACTGGGTGGTGCAGGTGTAGAGTTGCTGCCTAACAATGACAGAGACCTAGGCTCGATCCAGAGTATGGGTGGTATCTGTACGGTGTTCGTATGGTCTCCCCATGATATGCATGCTTTTCCATGGGAGCTCAATTTTCCTCTGACACCACAAAGATGGAGGTTTTTCTAGGTAACATTTTAAATTGTCCCTCATGTGTCGGATGGTGATTGTGTGGGGATCACTGGTCAGTGCTGACGCGGTGGGCCAAAGGGCCCGTTTCCACACTAAATCTCCAAACCAAAACAGCTCCAAAACCTAGTACTACGTGCACAGTATTTACTCAATTTTTAGCAGCAAAGCAAAATTCACCCCAAACCCAAAATAGACTTAACCAGATACTGAAGGTAGACAAAATTCTGGAGTAACGCAGGACAGGCAGTATCTCTGGAGAGAAGGGGTGACATTTCAGGTTGGGACCCTTCTTCAGACCTTCGATTTAAACCAGCATCTGCAGTTCTTTCCTAACCAAATACTGAACTGTGTTAAACACCAAGAAATCTGACTGTTTATAATGCAGGTTAAGAATTGAACTTGAAATGAAAAATTATCCTGCTGTACAGTTTGATACTTCAAACATCAACTTCTGCCTAAAGGTTTTAATGGCCCTTTGTATACCATTCATTGCAGCAGTTTTGGACCTGGGCTTTCCAGTGCAGAGTAGCACCCAAAGTACCAATGGCAGCAATTGCCGTTCCAAGTCAGGATCAAAGGTCAATTCTGTGTCAAGATCTAACTTAACTTAGTATCATATTCAGCATCGACATTATGGCCAAAGGGCCTGCTCCTGTTCTATATTACATTTTCTAAGTAAGTTAACTGCTAGGGATAAAGGGAAAGTAAAAGGCTTGGCCCAACTTCAATCCAAGACCTTATTGTCCTGGCATTTTCCAATGACGTTTTATCCCTTGACACAGTTCTTTCACTCCTCTTCTCCCCTACTCCTTCATCCCCCACCCTCACACTGTTTCAAGATCAATTAACAGGAATAACATTACTATGCATATCGATGGAACAATCTATGCACAACTGACACTGGAAACTGACCATTTTAATGATTAAAGTAGAACATCCCACTTCATTTTGCTGTAGATCTTTTAATTGTGATTTAATTTTAATTGCCCTTGAAATAAACAGGGCAACGATATCTAGGGCAGCTTTTCCATGTTGGAAAGTGAAGACTGCCATCGGTTGTACCGCTGATAAGGTTAAACCACAAAATCTGCCACATAAAAACCAATCTTTAAATGAATTAATTCCTCTTATCTATTCACGCTTGTGCAAGTATGTAACATTGAGAGAAACAGCAATTCAGAATTCTAATTCTATGATCCACAGAGATAAATGATCAAAAACACTAAGGTTTGTTGGCTCAATTGTGGACTGACAGCACTTCTGCATTGGAACTTCTTAAATATTGAGGATCAGATTTGGTACATGAACTCATTCGTTGCACTCCAAGTTAATCCTGATGGTTGTTGTTGGGCAAGTTTAACTGTTCTTTATCACTGCAAGTATGAAGTATCATGTTAGAAGAAAATAAAATTACACACAACATTGGGTTTTGTATTAAAAGGTGAAGGAGGGGGGAAGAAACATTAATAGAAACCCGAGAGGTAACCTTTTCCAGAGAGTGCGATGGGTATATGGAATGAGCTACCCGAGGAGGAAATTGATGCAGCTTTAAATCATTTTAAAACCAGTTGGACGGGTGCATGGAAAGGTTTAGAGGGATGTGGGCCAAACGTGGGTAGGTGGGACTACTGTAGATGGGGCATCTTGGTCAGCACAGGCAAGTTGGACTGAAGGACACGAGTCAGTGCTGTATGACTGATAGCTGATGGTTAATATCTTGATTGCTTCAAAACTGATTTTAACCACATGCTTTAGGAGTCCCCATGGCAACTGCAGAGGAGTGGCATAGCCAGTAACAGCTCAAGTCCACTTTCTCATTCAACTGAAATGGCCAGGAATCATTACCCGTGGCCTGTAGTGGCAATGGAGCCATTCCTTCAAGTAGGAATCTAGCCAAGGGCAGACTGATCTTACATCCTGCATATCCTCAATTTCGCAAAGAACATTTTAAAAATCCTTGGACCACCCATCTTATGCTTTTAGTGCTACTGAATAGAATCTAACTGCTGCTCCTTTATAGTTTGAGGGGAATAGCTGTTTCAATTGCATGCATACATACACCTTTCCATGGACTCTGATAAAAGCAAGCTCCCATAAATATTAATTCAAATGAGAACAAGTCTTGAATAAACAGCCAACATGAACTTCCCAGCAGTAACAGACACCGACCGACTCTCGCAGACTGCCAGCTTCACCATAGGAGGACACTTCAGAGTTGCTTTGGAAATTGATATGCTGACAAGCAATCACTTTCATTGATATCTGTACAACTGTGCATTGATATCTATTGAACAAGGAAACAGCCACAGATACTTCCCATCCAGCAAAACCAACCATTGAGCATAGGACATCCCATTGTAACTAGCGTGGGGAAAGCAATAAATGTTCATATTAATTGGCCTTTAAATGATTCATTATTGGAGATTTGGTTACCTATCGTGCAATTGTGCATTTCCAGACTAGTGGACAAAATAGGCACTTGAACAAGTACATGGACCAGAGGCTTTTCGAGGGATATGGACCAAATGGAATTAACTTGGATGGGGCAGCTTGGTCGGCAAGGACAAGTTATGCTGAAAGGCCTGTTTCTATGCTGAATAACATGACTGTCAAGACTTATGTACATCTCAGGGCTCGAAATTAGCAGTTGCCCGGGTGCCAATGACCACCCAAAGTGCTGCCAGGTAACCTAAACGCCGACTCATTTTGCCCCGCTTGGCAAGCAAATACTGGTTTATACCGGTAAACACAAAAAACTCCGGAGTAACTCCGCGGGTTAGGCAGCATCTCTGGAGAATAGGAGCATGACGTTTCGTGTCAACGGCGGCGGCTGTATTCCCCTAGTATCTTTGATTGTGGGGCAAAGATACCAGGTGCATGGTGAGTGGTAAGCGTCGGAGCAAATGACGAGCCCCGAACAGCGGCTGCAATAGCGGCTCTACCGCCTCCTCCCGCACACCGCCCGGCGGAAGGAGGCCTCCATCGCCCTCCCTCCAGGCCTCGAAGTGCGGAAGGGGTCATTTTGAAAGCGCAGTTGGTGGATTTGCAGCAGTAGCTTTTGATTTGCAGGCAGCGGCCGCTATCGCCCTGATAATGGGCGCTGCCTGCAAACCCTTTAATAGCGCTTTCAATACAACGCCTCTCGCACGCCGAGGCCGGGAGGAGCAGGAGAGGGAGGCGGAGGCCTCCTTCCGCTGACTGAAGCATCTCCTCTATTCAGTCCTCACTGACATCCCCTGTGCTCCTCTCCCCATCTTACCCCCCCCCCCCCCAACCTATTCATCACCCTACCCACCTCGCATTGATTCTCCTGCCACGCCGCCACGCCACCCCCCCCCATCCATCCTACACTGGTCCCCCAATTCATCCTGTACTGACCCTCCTTCCCATCCTGCACTTCTCCTCCCCCCTTCATACTGCACTGATCCTCCCGTTCATCCCGTACTGACCCACCTTCCATTTACCCTGCACCATACCCCCCATCCATCCTGTAGTGATCTCCCCATTCATCTTTTACTGATCCCCTCAATCCTGCACCAACCCTCCAATTCACACTGTCCCCCCTCCCCCCACCATTCATCCTGTACTGTTTCTCCCCATTCATCCTGTGCTGATCCCCATCCCATCCATCCTGTACTGATCCCCCCCATTCAAGCGGAATGGGGGGGGTTGACAGTCTGAAGAAGGCTCTTGACCCGAAACGTTGCCATTTCCTTAGCTCCATAGATGTTGCCTTGCCCGCTGAATTTCTCCAGCATTTTTTCTACCCCATTCATCCTGTACTGATCCCCCCCATTCAACACCACTGACATCCCCCATGCTCTCCTCACAATTTTACATACTCCAACCAACACATACTAATTCACCTGCCTCAATCCATCCATTCCGCACCGATTGCCTTCTCAACCCCCCCCCCCCCCCGCCATCTATCCACCCCGCACTGATTCACACATCCCCTGACCCCATTGTGATTCATGGTCTTCAGAGAGAACATTGCATTCCGTTATCAAACATAGTCAATCAAATGCGTTTTAAATCCCAATTATATTATTTGTTTTGACACCTTTAAACATATTACCAAAAGAACATTTGCTGCAATTATGTCCTTTGGCCATCTCTTGGCAGTTAGTGTAATGTTGAACCAGTCAGATGGGTATAGTTGGTTTTAACAGCTATTATCATAAAATGCCTTTAGAAATTTCCTTGCAACCTGTATATTTTGTTATGGATAAATTATGTGGGAAACCAGTGTTTCTGTGCCAATAGCAATAACGACTGATGCTATGGCCATGTCATGGTAATTTTTGGATTTTCACAGAAAACATGCTTGCATCAATCTGTAGTGTGCGTAGTCCGGGATTTATTGACACAGGTTGATCATTTGCTGAATAATCCAACCACATTTGTGTTTGGAAGTGGAGGAACTAATAGAAATTGCATTAATTGCAATATGTAAAAAGAGTTGAGATATTGTATTATAATTTTGCTGCATGTCATTGTGGTATACATCATGTCTTGATTGGTGAATATGTTTAGTTTGTGAGGTATTTGAAGTATAAATAGTATGTGAATGCAGACAAAAGTGCTGGAGAAACTCAGCGGATGAGACAGCATTATTGGAGCGAAGAAAATAGGCAACGTTTCAAGGCGAAACCCTCTTCAGACTGATGGGTTTCAGCCTGAAACGTTGCTTATTTCTCCAGCACTTTTGTCTACCTTCGATACCCAAGAAGCATCTGAAGTTCCTTCTTGAACATAATGTGAATGCTTCATTGAGCATAATTCTGAATGGTAACTACGCACTTCGTCCGAGCACATTATCGCACGCGTCGTGCAAAGCGTCTTAAATGACCACCTAAACGGTCATTTGGCAACCAAAAAAGCTTTCAAAGTTGCCCGACTGGCAACGGGGGAAAAAAAAGAGCCCTGCATCTGTACAAAGGAACCTGGTCATAACTAGGGGAGAGTCAGTTTTGTTCGCATCCAAGTCAAACAGGACCTCGACTTCCATCTTGAAGCAATTTCATTCAATTTTGGTGCTGGATCTCCTCTGCCAATGGCATCTTGTTTTCAGGTTTCACTTCAGTATTTTGCTACCACCACACAATTGCAGAACAAATTATGCAATACTATGTGCTGATACAATTTTCTCCTCTCCTTTGCTCTCATTATATTATGTACTTTGTCTCATATGAGACTTTGTTACATACGTGTCATTACATTATGTCTGAAGGGTCTCGACCCGAAACGTTTCCCATTTCCTTTGCTCCATAGATGCTGCCTCACCTGCTGAGTTTCTCCAGCATTTTTGTCTACCTTCAATTTTCCAGCATCTGCAGTTCTTTCTTAAACATTATGTACTTTAATCATCATCTATGTGTCTTGATAGCAGCAGTCCCGTGTGCAATAAGAGTTAGCAAATCAGCATTTTAGCAATTTCAGGACAAAATGTCATTGCTCCTACAATATTCCTACCACACCAGGATTTAGAAAACATCAATTCATGAAAAAGAGGGGCATCGATAAAGTGAACACTCATTTTTCCCAGGATGGAGGATTCCAATATTAGAGGACTAGGCTCATGGTGAAAGGGGATAGATTTAAAATGGACCTTGGGAAACAACTTTTTCTGCCCAGGGTGGTCTGTATCTGGAATAAGCTTCCAGAGCAATCTATAGAAGCAGATATAATTGCAGACAGGGGACATTTGGACAGATATGGATTTGGGTGGGTATAGGGGGCTATGGACCAAATGGATTCAGTATGTCAATTTGTTAAGCATGGACAGGGTGGAAAAAAGGCCTGAAATCACTAGAAATTGATTTGCCATGCTGTATTCATGTCTCTTGAATATTAGCTGGGAATTGGACCGAATCTATTTCAGTGCATTAAAGCTCTAGAATCTGTGCCTGTTAGCTCCTGCCTCCACCTTCCCATCAAAAATAACGATCAAAAACTACTTAACGTGATGAGTTTCTTTGAAAGCATACCACTGAATTTCCTACCAAGAATTGAGCTGTAAATTGAACTGCACATTTCCTGATGGGAGCTTCATACAAACCTTGCATCTACCATGTTGTTACCACAATGATCAGAGGAAGGTCAGACCTTAAGGACTCACTGCCATTACAGCAAAATACAAGTTGTATAAAAGACTGCCAAGAAGAAAGTGGAATGTGATCTTGTGTGATATCCTATCCCCATTTGATTATTTGCCTTGGAAATAAATTCTCATCATTGAAGTAATTGTAACTTGCAAATATCTAGTCTACTGTAAAAGGAGGCTGTGAAAGATGCAGTCGGAATGGAGATTCCTGGATTCAGTTTTGTTCAAACTCTGGGCTGTGCTCATTTTTTAATGACCGACAAGACACTTGAGGGAGCTCTAATTAGTTGGCAGGTTGAAAGGTGTAGTGCTGAATTTGTTACATAACTACAGATGGGCTCAGCTCTGCAAAAAGGCAAAGTAAGTTTCAATTCTGAAAGTCTCAATTTTCCAGGTTTCTTCAAAAGTATCAACATTTCATAGCACTATTTCAACACTCTGCAGTGGAACCCAACTTCTCGGCACATGTGTATCAATTACTTTTTGACTAGCTTAGAGCAGGGGTCGGCAACCTTGTTCTGCATAGGGGCCGGGACGCATGTCAGGCCACATCTATCACGTGTACACATGGATCCCGCCGCCCCCATCCCACTCAGGGCACACGGCCGCTGCTCGGGTAAATAAATGGCTTGTCATACAGCCAACGTATGAAATATTGTTAAAAAGCAAATATAATTAAATACATCGCTGGTCAAATCGCACCAACTACATGTGCAGCATCTCCATGTACCTTGATGGAAAAACATTGCCTCCATTTTCACATTCAATTTTTGGCCAATCTCATGCAGGTGCTTAATCAAATGCCTTTGATAAACTCACAAATAAATCCAAAGACTGCAAATAAACTCTCATAAAGTTCAACTAGTTTCATTAGACAAGATTAAATCTCTAATTTTAAAAATGTTTGTTATGGACCATTAAAAATGCTGGAATGATTGTCAGCCCCGCCAACAGTCCGTTTTTTCCCCCCCATCTTTTAAAAAAATGCTTTAGTGCATTTTATAAGTTTTTTGTAAATGTTCTCCAGTTTGTTTTATGTGGTGGGGGGGCGGGGGGGTGAGGTGACTTTTTTCCGGTTTACCTTGCCAGAGGCACGATGTTTCCGGGTCGCGTCTCCTGTCGCTTTGCTGCCTACCATCGATGGAGCTGGAGGCCTCCACGGACTGATCGCCTGGCGTGGGGGGCCCAAAATGGGTGATCCATCTCCCCCGATGCAGGAGATGGATCGCCCAGACGCGGAGGGCCCAAAATGCCGCCGGCTACAGGAGGCAAGATCGCCCCGTCAATGATGGGCTCGAGGCCCCCGACCGCGGGAGAGCTAAGGGAAGAGATTGAACTTTCTTTTCCACCTTCTATCACAGTGAGGAATGTGAAGGAGTCTCTGTGGTGGATGTTTATGTTAAAATGACTTGTGTTCCGTTGCTTTTTATTTGGATGACTGACTTGGCAAATGAAATTCCTCATATGTTGCAAAACATACTTGGCTAATAAAGTGTCATCGCGATTGTGAAATATTCAGGAAAACATGGGATGTGAAGAGAACTTATCATTTCTGGTAACTTTGTCAGAACTGATCTAGGTTTTACACAAAGGAGAGTTAAGCAGCATGCAACGGGAAGAGTGGGGGGAACAAAATGTATCGCAAGACAAGGACAGGGAGATAGAGCAATAACACTCCTAAATGACAGGCTTTTAAGGGGAGTATTTATTTGGAAGAATGGAAATGAGAATGCACTCCTGTAGGGCATCATCCAATAAACTGGCAGACAAATCAAGCAGTTGGAAGAGTGGAGACCTTAGTTGACAATGCTCAATGATCTGTGGTTCCATGTGGAACTGATCACAGCGGAAAATCAGAAGCCCAGTGTTTCCGTTACAGTTGCACCAGCTTAAGTGAAACAAGGTGACCTTCAACATTCAGTTGCCTTCTGCATACTTAAAGACAGATGAACAGACATCTGCAGCAACATTTAGTACACTCAGCCATATTTACAACGATGTTGCCAGGGGGCGAGGGCCTAACCTACAACAAAAGGTTGGGCAGGCTAGGATTTTATTCTTTGGTTGCAAGAGGACGAGGGGTGAACTTAAGTGTACTTGGGGAAGAGGAATAGTTAAGGCAAGTGCAATAGCGACATTTAAGATATTTGGGAAGATACATGGATAGGAAAGGTTTAGAGGGATACAAGCCAAAACATAGGCAGGTGGGGCATCTTGGTTGGCATGGGCAAGTTGGGCTAATGGACCAGTTTCTATGCTGTTTGACAATGGTCACTGCCTAATAGTTTTGTTACACTACGATGCAAATATATACCACGAACTGAATTGAAGAGAACATAGTCTCCTTGCACGCCCTGTGTGGCTTTCAACCAAGAACAGTGCTGGGTTTCTCTTCTGGAGAAACCTGGGTTTAAATAGCAGGCAGTGTCCCAAGATGTTCATCTGTTATTCTGCTAGACTCCATATTATCACAGCACATACGGTGATGTGGCCATGGGGGAAAAAAAGTGCAACAAACAAATTAACAGCTCTGAAGTTTGGAAAATTAAAAAAAAGATAGCTCAAGTTCTTGTAGCAAAGTTTACTAAAAAGGTGCAGCTTCTGTGCAGAAGCTATTTCAATGAGTCGCCCAGACATGTAGACCCCCCCATCTGTGTTCTGCTGGCATGGAAGATGCCAGAGGCTACTATGCTCGCATCTGAGCTGTGTGCTCACATCTTGCTAGGTCAAGCTTAGGGAGATTCAGAAAACTTGCACACAGTTAAAACCCCAGAGCTTTCTTGATGTGAAATTGGCAACTAGCTTCTCCAGGAGGGTTATTGGGAAGGCAGGTGGTATTCCCTGTATGAAGCCTGAAATGCTGATTACATGTGGAAGCCTAGTTGACATGTTTTGAATCAATGATTTATTGCAGATCCACCAACTCAGATGACCTTGACAATTGAAGCATAATGGAGAATGTGTTACTGCACATACACCTAATGAAAACATGCCTTTCGGCCCACAATATCTGCTGACCTCCATGTCAAATTAAGCTCATTACACTGCCTACACATGGTTTCTCTACACTTCATGCAAAAATAAGAGTGCATCTTCTGATTATTAAAACAAACATTTACTGCAAAGGTAGATGAAAATGCTAGAGAAACTCAGCGGGTGAGGCAGCATCTATGGAGCGAAGGAATGGAGCGCATTCCATCGCTCCATAGATGCTGCCTCACCCACTGAGTTTCTCTAGCATTTGTCTACCTTCAATTGTTCCAGCATCTGCAGTTCCTTCTTAAACATTATATTTACTGCACATTAGTTCAACTTGCCACAAGTCCATTTTGCTAGCTGATACACTTATTACATATAATACCATGCCTTGTGGAAAACAAAGCCCTATTTATCCAAGTAAAAATTAATTAAAACAAAGTTTGTTCCGATTCAATAGTGAATACGTACTATTCAAACCTGAAGACAGCCATTCATTTGTACAATTTATATCTACATCCTTTAATCCCAAGCTCTTTATTTTTTATTAATAAATCAACCACAGTTCAAATTAACAACGTTCCCCTCTGCTTTATAATCAAAACTCGTAAAACTACATTTCATTTACATCCACATTGGCTTTAATTTCTGTTTCCACACTCTTTTAGGGAAGAGAGTATTTTAAAGGGTTAGCAAAATATCAACTGCAATAAAACAACATTCTCAAATTTCACCATAAATGAGTAAAATTGATGATTAACCTTTACTGGAAAATTTAACTATACACTAGAAAAAGTTGCTATAATCCTATTTGCTTATGTCATTGCTTCACAGGTTGCCATTTACATTTTTGATTAAGCACCCACTATTTATAATAACAATCTGTCAATGTAACAGCAAACATTCAAACCATTACTACATTAAAAAGGAGCCAGATAAGCCTTTAAAAAATGAGATGCAAATCTTGCTAGTTATTGAAACCTCCTAGGAAGGGTAGGAAGTGAAAGAGGAAAAAGAATACAGAATTAGAAGTCCACCCTTCGGCTATTTTGAGATCAAAGCTGTTCAAGTCCATTCTCAGCTCACATCACCAGTACAGTTCAAGCGATTTGCAACAGCATGTGGAATCCCTCAGCAACAAACATCTGGGATAGGAAATTCCAAAGATTCCCTCATTAGTCCAAAAACATTAGGGTTATGACTCACTTTTAACTAGAGAGCAGCCTCAAGAGTAAGAGTGTTTTACTGTCATATGTTCCAGATAGAACAATTAAATTCAACAAAGAACAGTACAGCACGAAAGCAGGCTCCACTAACCCACAACGTCTATGCTGTACATGACACCAGGACCAACTCTCATCTGCCTGCACATTATCAATATACCTCCATTCCATGCATACCCATGTGCCTATCCAAACGCCACTATCATACATCCCTACCATCTCCTCTGGCAAGATGTTCCATGCACCCACCACCATCTTAAAAAGCTTACCATGCACATCTAAACTTTGCTCCCCTCACCTAACAGCTATGGTATTGATTTTTCCATCCTGCATAAAAGGTTCTCACTGTCTACCCTACCTGTGACAGAATTGTATATGCTTCTACCAAGTATACCTGCAACCTCTGGTGCTCGAGAAAACAAACCAAATCCGACCAACCTCTCCCTGTAGCTAATAACTCCTAACCAAGGCATGTTTCAACATCTTTACACAGTTTAAGAATAAGGGGCAAGCCATTTAGAACAGAGACAAGGAAACACTTTTTCTCACAGAGAGTGGCGAGTCTGTAATTCTCTGCCTCAGAGGACAGTGGAGGCAGGTTCTCTGGATGCTTTCAAGAGCTAGATAGGGCTCTTAAAAATAGCAGTCAGGGATATGGGGAGAAGGCAGGAACGGGGTACTGATTGGGGATGATCAGCCATGATCACATTGAATGGCGGTGCTGGCTCGAAGGGCCAAATGGCCTACTCCTGCACCTATTGCCTGTCTTGTAATCACTCAAGTACAAATCACTTAATTCCATAATAAGCATAATACCTAGGAGCACAGAGGGAGGAAGAGTTAATATTTCAGGTTAATGACCTTTCATCATAACGAGTTAAGAATAAACAGACAAGTGCCAGGGTGCGATAGTGAGAGCTCCAGCCTCATATGCAAGTTTCAGATCCCATCTGAGATGGAATTTATTTACTGTACATTCCCCAGAATGTAATGGCTTTCCTCAGTGCTTTGATTCATTCCCCCATGCAGGCAGGCTGATAGGCTACTAAATTGGTTAAGCAGCAAGAGGAAATCGGTGGGCATATGAGCATAAGCACTTTGATAAGGAATGGGGTCCATGGCAACCAGCATTGGATTGAAGGGCCAATTGAGTTGCATGCAGTTATGACAGATCTCCAGCCATTCCGAACCATAAAATTGCCCATAGAACCCACAGATTAGTCACAGCAAATTTCCATTCATAAAACCTTTGAAATCACTGCCTCCAGCTGCAACCCAATCCACTTGTTCCTTCAATTCAAAATCCATTATTCAGCCCTCAACCAGTGTTAAGCATTGCATTCAAAATATTAAACAAGAACAGTTTATTGCCATTTGGAGCTTAAGTAGATAATGGCATTCCATCTATTCTCGCAGAGACCCAAACCTTAATTTCCCCAAACTCCTGTTCTCACCACTTCACCTCTGAGAGGAGAACAAGTGCCCTGGTCTTAACTTCCCATCAGATCAGCCCCAGTATTCAACAGGCCATTGTTCATTTTCCAACCAGCTTCAAGATTCCCTACTGTTCAAAAAGGAACCTTTTCCTTCACAACTCCTACTTTTCCATTCCTAGTTACTTGCCTTGTGATACTTTTCCCATGCAGCTATATGTAGCCAACATCTATTCTTTTTTAGGTTTTTGACACGTACCGAGGAACAATGGAAAACATTTTGTTGCATGCTATCCAGTCAACGTAAAGACTATACACAATTACAATCGAGCCATTCACACAGTGTACAGATACAGGATAAAGGGAATGTTTCCCTTCTCTAAGCAGTGGCTGTTCCATAATATTCCCACCTTCTAACTGCCCTTTTCAGTCCATTCTGAGAAGAAAAGAAAAATCTGATAAAAGCATAAAAATGACAAGGGGTCAGGACTGAGTAGTTAGTCTGTCTTCAGGCTCTTGGGAAAGGTGGTAGATAAATGGAGATCAAGGAGAATGCAATTAAAGCATGTAATGCACTGCCAAAGGTGGAGGAGGCAAGTTCCAGCATTACCTTCAATAGGAAATTGTATAATACATGGCAAGGAAACATTTGCAAGGATACAGGGGTAGGGTGGAACTTCTCAGCTACAGGAGGCAAATGGCTTCACCAACATAACTACAATTTATAATCTATGAAACAGATTTGATAATTGTGCTTAACCAAAGACATTGGTGTCAAGAGAGATTCAGATTTATATATAGCATTAATGTGGCATAATAGCCAAGTTTCAATCCAACAATTGTGCAACTGGTAGTGCTACTGCCTCGGTGCCAGAAATGCTGGTTTAATTCTGACCTTGGGTGCTGTGTGGGGTTTGAATGTTCTCTAACTATGTGGGTGCTCTTGGTTTTCTCCTACATTCGAAAGACATATGGGTTTGTAGGTGAACTGTCCTATAAATTGTCCCTACCATATCGACTATGTTGGTGAGATAACAGAAGTAGATATGTAGGTGAGATACCAGAACTACAGAGAACGGGTGATTGATGGCCAGTGTGGACACTTGTGGACCAAAGAGCTACTTTTGGCGCTGTACCTCTAGACTAAACAAGATTACACTTTGATTACAGAAGTAGTCTACCCATGAGTTATCTTGGCTAAAGGTAAAGTGCTTAGCAAAACTTGAAATTCTGAACAATTCTACGCAAAAAATTATACTGTTAAATAAATCAATTAGAACTTGCAAAAATAATTAACCTATAGCACATGCTATCATTATCCCAATACATTAGATAATTCTAGTAAAAAAAGTTTGGAATACCTACATGAAAAATAGCAAGGGAATTTTCAACTCTACCCCATCAAATCAACTTTTTCCTTGCAGTTTTCCCCTCAATGTAATGAATGGAGATTCTGTTCCTGTGCCAGGTCTAACCTCATACAAACTTGGAGGGCAAATTCCCCAGTGAAAGTGCTGGGAAATTGCCACAATCTAGTGTCTACAAATGGGGTCGAACATCAGACCCCAGTTTGGAAAGCTGTTAAGTGAAGAGCAGCAAACACTCAACACTTTCACAACCACATTTACAGAACCACCTTAAATTTGGTTGCACTTGTGTAGGGAAATGCCAATATTCCTCATGCAACTGCTGGCAAAACCTAGTCCCATATGGTGCATGGCTTATGCCAATCATGTGCAATAATGCTTCTGATAAAGATGGTATGAAAATGCAATAGAGATACAAGTTGCTTATTACAATGTTTTCAATTATCATCTTCTTGGGGCACCACAGCAGTAGAGATGCTACCTTACAGCACCAGAGACCCAGATTCAATGCTCACTGGATGTGCTCCCTTTCTCCCAGTTGCAACAGGGACAGAGTCCTTCATGTCCCCACCTTTCACCCTATCAGCCATCACATATTCCAACATTTGTCACCTTCAATGGGATCCCACCACTAGTCACATCTTTCCATCTCCACCCCTTTCTGCTTTCCACAGAAACCGTTCCCTCCGCAACGCCCTGGTTTACTCATTCTTTCCCACCCAAACCACCCTCTCCGCAGGGACCATGCAACCACAGGAGATGCAATACCTGTCCTTATACCTCCTCCCGAGAATTCACACAGGGATGTCAACAGTGCTTTTGAGTGAGGCAGAGGTTTACCTGCATCTCTTCCAAACTCATCGATTGTATCCGGTGCCCCTAGTGTGGGCTCTTATGTATCAGCGAGACCAAGCATAGACTTGGAGGTAGACAAAAATGCTGGAGAAACTCAGCGGGTGAGGCAGCATCTATGGAGTGAAGGAATAGGTGACATTTCGGGTCGAGACTCTTCTTCAGACTTGGGAGATTTCGCTGAACACTAGCGTTTAATCGACATTGGCTTACGCGATCTCTCGGTTGCCCAATATTAACTCCACTTTCCATATTGACCTTATGGTCCTGGGCTTCCTCCGCCGTCAGTGAGGCCACATGCAAATTGGAGAAACTCATTTTGTGTCTAGCTTCAGTATAAACCAGTATCTGCAGTTCCTTCCTACACAGAACAGCACAGGAACAGAGTCTTCAGCCACAATGTCTGTTCCAAGCATGATGCCAAGTTAAGCCAACCTCTCCCTGCACACAAACCACTTCCCGTTATTCCCTGTGTATACACGTCTTCTTTAAAAGCCTCTTAAATGCCACTCATCATATTTGCATCCATTACTGCATCTGGCAGAACCTTCCAGGCATTCACATGAGATCATTTTCTTCTTATCATCTAGTATTTAATGTTTTAGGAAGGAAATCCTCACTCCATCTAAACCATGTTTCTCAAGGCTTCATTAACTTAAACTTCATCTGAAAACTTGGAATTCATTTAGAAATGTCATTAATGCTTGACCAATTTTCCCCAGACATCGTGTCACAAATAGCAGCCAAGTTAAGTGAACAAATTAGCAAAATTGTGCCTTTTTAAAGTTAAATGTTATCTGCAATAATAATTTTCCATCAAAGTCTAACATGAAAATTGAACCAAGCTAAATAAACAATATAGAAAATGTGGATTTTTTAAAAATTAGACTAGCATCAATTTAAACTTCACTGCTAAAAACAAGTTTGCACAACACTCCCTCAAATTTCCTGCACCCATGCAGAATTCATGGACTTCAACTTCACCACCAATTTTCATCCTGCACTCAAATTTACTTGGACCATCAGTGACACCTCCCTCCCCTTTCTTGATCTGTCTCCATCACAGGAAATAGGCGATTGACTGACATCTGTTACAAACCCACCGATTCCCACAATTATCTCGACTACACTTCTTCCCATCCTGCTTCCGGCAAAGATTCTATCCCCTACTCACAATTCCTCTGTCTACGCCGCTCTGTGCCCATGATGAGGTTCCATACTAGAACATCTAGGATGTTCTCATTCTTTAGGGAACAGGGGCTTCCCGCTCTCATCAGACAAGGCCCTCACTCGTGTCTCCTCGGTACCCCGCAACTCCGTCCTTGCTCCCCCTCCCCTAGTCACAACAGAGACCCCCTAGTCCTTACCTTCCACCTCATCAGCTGTCGCATAACATAATCCTTAGAGATTTCCACACCTCCAACAGGATCCCACCACTAGCCACATATTACCAACTCCACCCCTTTCTGACTTCCACGGAGACACTTCCCTCCGCAACTCCCTGGTTAATGCATCTCTTCGCACCAAAACCATCCCCTCCCCAGGTACCTTCCCCTGCAACCGCAGAAGATGCAACACCTGTCACTATACCTCCTCCCTTGACCCTGTCCAGGGACCCAGACAGTCCTTGCAGGTTCGGCAGAGGTTCACTTGCACCTCCTCCAACCTCATCTACTGTATCCGTTGTTCAAGATGTGGACTCTTACATCGGCGAGACCAAACGCAGACTGGGCGATTGTTTTGTGGGACACCTTCACTTAGCCCACCTGAACCAACCTGATCTCCCAGTTGCTGGACATTAATTCTCCTTCCCATTCCTACACAGACCTTTGTCCTCAGTCTCCATTGTCAGTGAGGCTAAACGCAAATTGGAGGAACAGCATCTCATATTTCGCTTGGGCAGCTCACAGCCCAGTGGTATGAATATTGATCGCTCTCACTTCAGGTAGCCCCAGCATTCCCTCACTTTCTCTCACCCCCACCCAAGTCACACTAGTTTCTCATTTTCACCCCACAAACAACTTACAATGGCCCGTTTCCTTTATCATTGTTTTTTTTGCATATCTTTCATTCATTGTTCTTTATCTTTACACATCACTGTCTATATCTCTCGTTTCCCTTACCCCTAACCAGTCTGAGGAAGGGTCTCAACCCAAAATGTCACCCATTCTTTCTCTACAGAGATGCTGCCTGTCCCGCTGAGGTGTATAAAATCACTGAGGAATAGATTGGGTAGATGCACAGAGTCTCTTGCCCAGAGTAGGGGAATAGAGGACATAGGTTCAAGGTGAAGATTTAATAGGAATCCGAGGTAGACAAAAATGCTGGAGAAACTCAGCGGGTGAGACAGAATCTGTGGAGCAAAGGAATAGGTGACATTTCGGGTCCTGGGAGTGCTGCCAGAAGTGGTGGTTGAAGCAGATACATTAATGGCATTTAAAATGTTTTAGAAAGACATATTTGGAATGGAGGGATATGGTTATATGCAAGTAGATAAGTGATGGCCTTGACATCACGTTTGGCAAAGACATTGTGGGCCGAAGGGCCTGTTCTTATGCTGTACTGTTCTATGGGTTAAAATTATTGCACAATCCAAAACCCTTAAAGCATAGTGACAAATATGTTCCCACTGTTAGCTTGCTTAGTTTCTCTCTGCTTAAAATTCTTGCTACTATTTCATTTAAATGAAACACTTTGCAAATGAATTAAATTCCCATTTCTTTAAATATTTCCTTTGAATTAGCCACTGATCAGCTGTTAGGTTTAAAACTGATGGCTTGAAATGTATCCCCTAAGGTAAATATCATTTTTATATTACTTCAAACTACTATAGATAATATTTGGCAAAAAAGAGACATTTCAAATCAAATTTAATTATAAATTGTGCAATTATATAAAAAGCTTCAGTGAAATCTGTTGTATACACAACCTCATTTCATGTTTTATTGGCCAACGAATAGATGGGAAGTGTTTTGACAGGTTTACAAGAAGCTCTTAATATTCAAACGCAAAAAAGTAGTTATCCAAATTTCTAAATATTACAGCCTTAAAACTTACTGTAACAATGTTTATGATATACAAGAAAAAAGATTCCTTTGGATTTCTTTATAAAAAGAGCACAGCTTGTACCTTCAGGCATTATGCTAATATACATCAATGGGGCCAACCACATTCTTCATATAGTGTGAAGCTGCTGCTGCTCATGTTATCATATCACTACTTTTTTTTTTAAACTGGCATGCTAAAATAGAGAGCCATTTTGAACTACATAGCATGTGGTCTTCAATCATCAAGGGTCTTGTGGGATTCCAGTATTTAGTTGGCATTATTACCAATGGGTGTAAACAAGGGACCAAGTCATTAACACAGGTTAAATAAATAGTTATAGTCAGTCAGAGCAGGGAAACAAGCCCTTCAGTCCAACTCATCCACGCAGACAATTATGCCTCATTTAACCTATGATTATAATGTCCCATTTGGCCTATAATCTTTCCAAACCTTTCCTATCCATTAACAGTGAAGGAGAGAGGGCCAATATTATGGTAGACTGGTATGAAATGTGGCCTATTCCATTATAGTACTGGAAAACATCCAACTCAGATTTCGCCAAATCCAATTTAGAACTTGAAGT
Source organism: Raja brachyura (assembly GCA_963514005.1). Next base: position 119,845,439 of record OY740785.1, read on the forward strand.
TCAAAATGGTCAAGGAAATCACAAGACACGAGCAGAAATAGGCCATTTGGCCTGTCGGGTCTGTATGCCATTTGATTGCGGATGATCCATTTTTCCCTTAGCCCCATCCTCCCGTCTTCTCCATGTCAGCCCTTACTAATCAGGAACCTAAAAGTTTCCACTTTAAAAATACCCAATGACCCGACCTCCACAGCCATTTGTGGTAATGAATTCCATAGATTCAGAGATGGAGGTCCTATCGCCCCAAAGACAGTCAATAATTACAGAGGCTTTTTTTTTTAGCACTGTGGGAATAAGCAGAACTACAATTTAACCAGATTAAGATATATGACAGAAGATCGGCCCTATTTTTATTTTATATTACCTCCACTGCTTTAAAAATTTAGCATGACTTCAATTTAAAAGATGATTTCTCTTGATTCCAGTTACTGTTTTGATGGGGATTGATCAACCCATTGTTGTCAGGTCAATGTCTCCAACTGAGAATAAAAGGCTTGTCATCTTTAAAATGACCAAATGTTATGAAGCTTAACATTTCCATGGTTGATCAAAATATTATACACATTTGCCCCAGTATAGTAATATGTTTTCTATAATCATTTGAACATTACAAAACTAAATTGACAGTTTTAATTTCTTAAATCTGGTATTTGAAGAGCATGGACTTATTGGTGAAAGTCAGAATAGTTTGTGCAAAGGAAGTCAGAGCTATAGCACTAATCAGCCCCGTCAGACCACCATTTACATGCTGGCCAAGTTGGCATATAAGAATAGTTCAATTTGCCTGCATTTGGCCCATATCCCTCCAAACCTTTCCTACCCATGTACCTGTCAAAATGTATTTTGGGAGCCTCAGCAATTTGCTTTTTCAGCACCAAGTTTGTTGCCAACACACTCACTATACCGGGTACAATATAGAACACACCCTAATGAAAAGTCAAGGGGAAACTCAAAAAGCACAAGATCTAGGCTCATTTAAAGAAAACGGTTGGAAAAAAAAAAGCTAATCAGAGACAATCCAGCTTAGTCAAACCCTTCAGGAAAAACAATTGCCAGTACAGGCCACTAAGAATAAACACGTTCAAAAGTTATCTCCATTGATAAACCCCTTAAAAGCAATTGCAAGCGTTTCTATTCTAATGCCCAGTAGATCCACTAATCATTTTCAGATATAGATATGTACAAATTAGCTCAATTTGTCACTTTTAGCACAGCTATGTAGTGCAATTAAACTGTATTTATGTTAGAGGAATACAACTGCAAAATAAATAAAGTCACCCAATGTGAGAGATTCAATACAATTACAACAATTAGCTGGTGAGGATCTCAGACATGAAGTGGCACTGCTCAGAGATTAGTTCTAATTATCTACACAGGAACAAAAAGGACTCAAGTAAAATATCTAGTCAGTTCCATTATTCAATTAGATTTTTGATCCAAATTTCTTCAATTCTAAAATCACCACTCAGTTTTGAGATTTTCAATTGACCAAGTTGCCAAAGCCTTTTGGGGTGAGAAAATGCATTTTCCTCAGATCTGAAACAGTGCTTCCCGATTTTATGAATGACTAACCTCCAATTTATGTCCCCTTGATCAGGATATTCGACAAGAGAAATTATTTTTTACTTCTGTCAAATCCATTTTGGATTTCAATAATTAGATTGTCTTCCTAACTGTTTATCCTCAAGATTGCATAAACCTCTATCCTCAATTAGCATTTTCTTCACAATCCTCAGGCACAGAATTCTTAATTTATCAATCCCTCCGGCCCACAATTGAAACATTACTAGATGAAATCTGACCAAGGCTCGGCAGAACAACGCAAATTCTGCATTTTAAAGGCCAACCTTCCATTAGCTTATCAGAAATTGAACTGAGTAAGTCATTTCAAAGCTTGTGCCTCATTATACTTCACAGATAAGTAGTTTGAAATGGAAAGGACATTACATGGACATGTAATTATTGTACCCGAGATCCAAACAGTAATGTCAAGGCAATAAATTGCCTTTCCACAGTGGTAGAGGAAAGAATGACAATCAAGACCGCGATGGGGCAACATTTAACTTTGTGCGCCAATTAGACTTTAATTGGTGCACTTTAACTACCAATTAGAATCAACGTTGATTCAACATCTTAATCAAAGAATGGCGACTTAAAGTATACACCTGGTATTGCACAAAGTATGCAATCTAAATTTAGCAGCAAAGTTTAAGCCTATTCAGATGTTAAGTAGAACCATTCAAGCTGGTGACAATGTAGTCATACAGCACAGAAACAGGCCTGTCGGCTGAACTGGTTCGTGCCGATCAAGATGCCCCATCTGCACTAGTCTCACTAGTGTGTTTGGTCCATATTCTTCCAAACCCTTTCCTATCCAGTTACCCGTCGAAGTAGAATGATTCAAATGTAAAATGTAAATGTACCTCACCATGTGCTTGAGATGCAATCCCAGGAATGTGTGCACTAAAGGGAGTTGAGGACCAGCATTAAAGGGGTTCATTATAGTGAAGAACTCTAGTCAGAAGTACCAACAGGCACGACATCATTAAAATAAAATCTAGACGCTCAAAATGCATACTACACCTCTTTCCACAATGTTAGACGTCTAGCAGATTTTCACTGTTTAAAGTTGTTCTAGAAACCTGCCAAGTTCACTCGTATTCTTCAAGGAAGGAAACCCGCCATTCTTATGGTGTCGCCAACACAAGATCAATTAGCTGCATTTTTATTATTATTTTTTTATTAAAGCATTAAAACCACTCCACTTTAAGAAACCCCTGCAAACATGGAGAACGAAGCAAGCAGACAAGTCTGCAGCCCTGACAGATGACTCAGACAACGTTACATCTAGTCCCATCAATCGTGCCAAGTCTACATAAATATTTGGGGGCTTTCTGCCAGGTTTGTCAGTGTTTGTTTACAGAGCTGGGACAAAGGAGAGAAGTGGGATTAACCCAAAGACACTACAGTTTCCTGGAGTGCTGCAGCCTCGGTACCCTCTGCTAATTCTCCCCGTCCGACGTTGCTGCTCTCGTTGCCAGCCCCTGCTGCTTGTCGCCCCAGCCTCTAGAGCCGGGCAGCAGCCACGTAAGTCTTCATGCTGCTGCTGGCCCTGCCTTCCTCGGGGGCAGAGCTGCCCAAACCATTGGGTTCCACTTTGCACCCCCTCACCGTCTGGCTCTTCAAGTTCTTGGCCTTGTTGGCAGCCAGTCTCTCCACAGCGCTCTGCCGACCCCACCTGTCCCCCTCCATTTCACTGCGGAGGTAGCCGGGGCCCTTGGACATGATCGGCAGAGAGATGCTCACCTCAGGCGGCATGCTTACAGTGGGCGCAATCTCGCTCGGCATCTTACTTTGATCCAGCCAATGAGGACAAACACGTTTTCACATCCGCAAAGACCAGGACTTCCATGAGCAATGACCGGCTGTCTGCAATTGCCTTAATCCACATTCACTATGATTTTGCCCATAACTTAGACAAAGCCATGACTAGGTGTGCACAGTTACATTCTTGGAAAATGGAACTGGAAAACATGATTTATGGCTATATATGCAGTGTACACGAGTGTCAGTCATCTGATCACTACGCCAGGACTTCCATGAGCAATGACAGGCTGTCTGCACTCGCCTTAATGTACATTCACTATGACTTTGCCCACAAATTGGACAATGTGGCGAGTAGGTTTGCACATTTACATTCTCGGAATGCAACTGTTGAGGTTGATGTGATGTGAAGTTGTTAGGTCAAGAGGACCATTAAAGGTGCACTGCACACACTAACAGTGTCTAACAGTAACAGGCAATCAAATCAACACACAAAACATTTTCTAAAAAAAGTTTTCTTTACTGCAAAAACGTAGTTGTTTTTGCATGCTCCTTTATAACATTTTACAACAGTACAACTTGATTATTAAAACAAGGACGATTCTTAATTAAAAAATGTATACAACAATGACCCCAATCATCCCATATCCACCCACTCATTATTCTTGACTCTCAACCAAAATTATTTCTAAAATATTGGTCATACATTTGGTGCAAAAAGCTCCAAAATATGGTTCAGAATGCACCAGAGCGCATCTAAAACCCTAGAACTTAAGCAGGCCCTGGATGTTAAATTTGTGTTTATTGTGTGTTTTTGTTACTTTTAATATATGTATGACTGCAGGCACAAAATTTCGTTCAGACCGAAAGGTCTGAATGACAATAAAGGTAATCTGAATCCAGACGTTAGGGGCTTCCCTCTTATGATGTGTGCTGCATGCACATTTCACATAAATGTTTTGGAATCCTGTCATCCCCCCCCCCCCGTTTTGAAAAGCTTTGTACGGGCCTGGGAGAGGTCACAGATTTCGACCATGGACAAGTTTGACTGCGCGCAAGATCAAATGTACTTAAACAAGAAGTTTGGCTGAATATCTTATTGTTTTTACTACGACAATAAAGAAACTATTAATTAAGATACTGTGCTTTGCAAGATTTATCTTTCAACGGCATTGAACGGTGCGTGGACAGCTCGTAAATGCGTTTCAATCATCTCCTAATACCCATCTTCAATCATAGTGGCTAGTGGAAAGATTCCTTGAATGATAGTAATCTGCCACTACAATTATTACCTCCACTTATTAACTATGGCCATAGACGTGGCCCTCCATCCACTCACAGGCATGGGTCCTGGCTTCTATGCAGTACAAGGTTGCCGACCCCTGACATATACCATACATAAAGTCACACTCAAGTACTATAGATAGAGGAAAGATGCAGAGAGCAGGATATAAATTTTCAGCGAAAAATGAGGTGCTGTTCCTCCAATTAGCATTGACTTCTCCAACTTCAGATAGCCCTTGCGTTCCCTCTCTCAATCCCCTCCCCAGTTCTCCCACCAGTCTTACTGTCTCTGACTACATTCTATCTATGTTCCGCCCACTCCCGACAGTCTGAAGGGTCTAAACCCGAAACGTCACCTATTCCTTCACTCCAGAGATACTGCCCGTCCCACTGAGTTACTCCAGCATTTTGTGTCTACCTTTGATTTAAACCAGCATTGCAGTTTTTTCCTATACAGCATGCTTTCTATGTTGCATCTGTAGGCATTTGTAAGAGTCACTGGAGACATGCCCAACTACATCGGACTCCTCAGGAAGTAGAGGCTTTGGTGTGCTTTTGTAGCCGTCGTATCAATGTGGTTGGTCCTCAATAAAGCATTAGTAATATCATTACTAATGACTGCACCAATCATGCCAAGCTGAACTAATCTCATCTGCCCACACATGATCCATAACCTTCCATTCCCTAAACATCCATGTGTCTGGCCACCACAACCCTTTAGCAAAGCCATTTCCGATTCCATACGACCAAGTCACTATGAATCCTGTGCACCTTAATCTTCCAGATCAGCCTACCACGAGGGATTTTATCAAATGCTAGCTCAGCAAAACCTGGAGTGAAGAATCATCTTCAGTTAATTCTGTGAAGCTATGCCAGAGAACATGCAACAGGCATGCTAAATAGTAAGCAATGTTTAAAGGGCATTTGGGCAGGTTCTTGGATAAGAACAGTGGAGAGATATAGTGGAATTAACAGTGGAAGTAACATAGATCAGCAATATGGTCAGTGAAAGGAAATTGGATTGGAGGACCCGTTTGTGGTGTACAGTCCATTATGTACTATAAAGCGATTTTGCAACCAAGTAACCAAAGTTCTGAAGACATGATACATCCATAAGCAAATGGTCCCACACAATTAAAGGGATGTTTCCATCCCTTGTGGACAGCAGAGCAACCTGGAATGCAAGTGACAGCTGATAATTCAACTATCCTCACCCAAAAGTGCCCAATGATCCTTGCTTCACCTTCGTGTGCACAGATGACTGATTGTCGATTTTTGTTGTATTAAGCAGGGCACTGGATACAGTGGAATCAAGTTCCAATGGCAATGTAGCTTAATGTGCTCCAGAACTACCACAATCTAACGGAGCTGGAATAGAATTGTCTGGGTATGTCCAGTAGCAGAATATTGACGAGGGCAGTGCTAGTGATGTAGTTGACATAAGACTTCAAGAGTGCAAATCCAGGCAAAGTGACTTGCCCAGATGGTGTACCTTGCCAAGTGTTAAAGACCTATGTGGACCAACTTGCTGGATTAGTCAAGGATATCTTGAAACTTTCACTTCAGTATGCAAAGGTTCCCACCTGCTTCAAATGGGCAACTATCCATGCCGGTTGACCCAGAAAGGTATGGTGACTTGTCTAAGCGGCCAGAGTCCAGGCCCATTCTACTCTTTACAGACAAAACTGTGGCCAAGCACAGCTCCAACTCCATCACTTGTCTAAATCACGAGTGGTGGCGAGTCAGTGTATAGATAGAACCTGGTTGAATGGTGCTGCAGCAACTACTTGTCCAATGTCAACAAAACCTAGGAACTTAGGATACCATGTGCTAGTTTTTATTGATGGTTGAGTTAACTCGCAGCTTAATTCTGTTGACATCTCAGACGACTTGTCCTAGGCTCAGCATGTAGATGCTTTTACAAAGGCAGCACATTGGCACCTCCACTTTCTTGGAGTAGAAACGTATAGCTCAAATACTAGATGCACTGGACCACAGGAATGCAGAGGCTGCAAAGAATACAGGACTATCACATCCACAGATCATATACACGAGGCACTGTCTCATGGCAGCATCAATCATTATCCCACTATTCCGGACATCCTCAATGGTGGCATCCTCTATTTTCTACAACTACAAGGTTCTTAACCTGCACAACCCTAACTCAGCAACAGAACACTACATAGACTTCTTGGGACTACTTTGCACTTATTTTCTAGCTGCGTTTTACACAAGACTTTAGTCCTTCCTTTGCACTGTCTTGTCAAATTTGTGTAACATACAATGTGCTTTAGTGTGCTGTCCTGCTGTGTCTGCCTGTGATGGTCCTACAAATAAGATTTGTATTGCATATGTGCCTCACCATACACGTGCATATAATACTTATCGTGACCAAATCCTCTACCAGGATCTAATGTCGGTGACTGGTCACAAATTTAAAGTATATAGGATTAATGGTAAATTGGAGCCAAAGTTTGCCTTGGTAATAAAATAAGGGCAGAAAGTATTTTTTGCCCGTTAGCCTGTGACCAAGTGTTGAATACAAGCTTGGATTGCTTCATTTGTGGTGATGCAAAAGGAATTAAATTGCGGCCAGCATAGTCCACAGATCATTGATAGGACATTGAAATTTCCCCATGGTATGCTTTGAGTTGAGGTCATGACCTTGAAAAAAGTGATTCTGATTGTAAATTATGACTCCAGTTGGCAGAAGTATTGTCTTGGATCTAATTTGCGTCTATTTTACTAATGTACCTTGATGTTACTCTTTTAGCTTGGAGGACTCTCTCGTATCTGAAATTTTGCTGCTGCCCATTTTGGCGGTTAGAAGGTCAAGAATTTATACGGTTTGGAGCCCCGAGTGTATGGTATCTTTCAGTGAAATATTAAGCATCCCATGACATTTCAAAGAGAAAGTGACACTTATCCCTAAAGATCACGAAAAATGGATTAATTGAACACTATCTGATTGCTAAGTAAGAGGTTAAACTTTAATGAATTGGCCATCACGTTACTCGCATTGCTACCCCGACTAATTAACAAACATACCTTTGACTCCAAGGCTTTCTTTTATAACAAACATAACTGACTCTTTGTTTGTGCAAGTTTAACTGGTCTAACACCTGCACCAAATTTAACATTCTCGATTTCTCCCAAATGTTGGCTTTCTTAAAACTTTTCAGACAATTGCCTTCATTTAACTTCACCTTGACTAATAGAAAGCTTCCCTCTATACCCTTTTAAGTATAACTAATAGAGCCTCCACAGTTTGTTTCGAGGAGCACGCATCAATATCTACAGACTGACTGTGCATTTGGTGATAAACATACCAAAATTTGCATTTCCCTGCAATCACTTCAGTAAATATGTCTATAAGCTCTAAAGCTGCATGGTTTCCTTAAACATAGCCCAGAATTGGATGAAGCTGTTTAGTAAGTGTTTTTCATGTCTCTGAACGTAGGACAGAAGTAAAGCACAGGAAGAGGCCCTTCAGCCCACAATGTTGTGCTGAGCATGATGCCAAGTTAAAATCTCCAATGCCTACACATTGTATCTCTCCATTCCCTGTCAGTCTAAAAGCCTCCTCAACGCCACTGTCTTATCTGCCTCCACCATGCCTGGCAGAATGTTCCAGGCACCCATATAACAATTACAGCACAGAAACAGGCCATCTCGGCACTTCAAGTCCGTGCCGAACAACTTTTTTCCCTTAGTCCCACCTGCCTGAACTCATACCATAACCCTCCACACCCTTTTCTTCCATATGCCTATCCAATTTATTTTTAACTTCTGTCCCTTAATTCTAAAGTCATGTCCTCTAGTTTGAATCTTCCGTATTCTCAAAGGGAAAAGCTTGTCCACATCAACTCTGTCTATCCCTCTCATCATTTTAAAGACCTCTATCAAGTCCCCCCTTAACCTTCTGCGCTCCAGAGAATAAAGACCCAACTTATTCAACCTATCTCTGTAACTTAGCTGTTGAAACCCAGGCAACATTCTAGTAAATCTCCTCTGCACCCTCTCTATTTTGTTGGCATCCTTCCTATAATTGGGCGACCAAGATTGTACACCATACTCCAGATTTGGTCTCACCAATGCCTTGTACAATTTTAACATTACATCCCAGCTTCTATACTCAATGCTCTGATTTATAAAGGCTAGCATACCAAAAGCTTTCTTTACCACCCTATCTATATGAGATTCCTCCTTCAAGGAACTATGCACGGCATCCAGAGAAACCGCCTCCACCGCCCTCAGAGGCAGAGAATTCCACAGACTCGCCACTGAGGAAAAAGCATTCTAAATGGCCTACTCCTTATTCTCAAACTGTGGCCCCTGGTTCTGGACTCTCCCAACATCGGGAACAAGTTTCCTGCCTAGTGCGTCCAAGATCTTAATAATCTTATTTGTTTCAATGAGATGCCCTCTCATCCTTCTAAACTTGTACAAATGCAGCTGCTCCATTCTCTCAGCATATGACAGTCCCGCCATCCCAGGAATTAACCTTGAAAACCTACGCTGCACTCTCTCAATAGCAAGAATATCCTTCCTCAAATTAGGGGACCAAAACTGCACACAATACTCCAGGTGTGGTCTCACTAGGGCTTTGTACAACTGCAGAAGGACCTCTTCGCTCCTATATTCTACTCCTCTTGTTATAAAGACCAACATGCCATTTGCTTTCTTCACCGCCTGCTGTACCTGCATGCCAACTTTCATCAACTGATGTACAAGGACCCCCAGATACTTTCCCTTTACCCAACTTGACGCCATTTAGATAGTAATCTGCCTTCTTGCTTTTGCTACCAAGGTGGATAACCTCACATTTATCCGCAATAAACTTCATCTGCCATGCATCTGCCCACTCCCCCAACCTGTCCAAGTCACCGTGCATTCTCATGGCATCCTCCTCGCAGTTCACACTGCCACCCAGCTTTGTGTCATCTGGAAATTTGCTAATGTTATTTTGAATCCTTCATCCAAATCATTGATGAATATTGTAAATAGCTGCAGTCCCAGCACCGAACCTTGCGGTACCCCACTAGTCACTGCCTGCCATTCTGAAAGGGACCTGTTAATCCCTACTTTGTTTCCTGTCAGCCAATCACTCCTCTATCCATGTCAGCACTCAACCTCCAGTACGATGTGCCCTAATTTTGCCCACTAATCCCCTATGTGGATTATCAAATGCTTTCTGAAAGTCCAGGTGCACCACATCCACTGGCTCTCCCTTATCCATTTTCCTACTTACATCTTCAAAAAATTCCTGACGATTAGTCAAGCATGATTTCCACTTCGTAAATCCATGCTGACTCGGACCGATCCTGTTACTGCTATCCAAATGTGCGGCTATGTCATCTTTTATAATTGACTCCAGCATCTTCCCCACCACCGATGTCAGGCTAACTGGTCCATAATTCCCCGTTTTATCTCCCGCCTTTCTTAAAAAGTGGGATAACATTAGCTACCTTCCAATTCACAGGAACTGCTCCCGAGTCTGTAGGACATTGGAAAATTATCACCAATGCATCCACGATTTCTAGAGCCACTTCCTTAAGTACCCTGGGATGCAGACCATCAGGCCCTGGGGATTTAACAGCCTTCAGTCCCATCAGTCTATCCAACATGATTTTGTGCCTAATGTGGATTTCCTTCAGTTCCTCCGTCACCCCAGATCCTCTGGCCACTACTATATCAGGAAGATTGTATGTGTCCTCCTTAGTGAAGATGCATCGTATCATAGTCTGCACCGTGGCCAAACATCGTGGAGCTGGCGGCCTCTTGCTGGGATCTCGGAGCTCCAACCGCGGGAGCCTGCAGACTTTAACACCATGGAGCTCACAGTCCCTGGTTAGAGACCAACTTCAGGAAATCCAACTGCAAGAGCTTCGACCACCCTGACGCGGGAGTAATGGAGGAAAGATACGACTTTATTGCCTTCCATCACAGTGGGAAATGGAGGAGCCACTGTGGTGGATGTTTATGTCATATTTATGCAGTTGTGCATCTTGTTTGCTTCTTTGGTATGACTATGGCAAACCAAATTCCTCGAATGTTGCAAAACATACTTGGCTAACAAATTACAATGATTATTATGATAAACACATACGCATGTTGCTCCAAACTATAGAAATTATGCCCCAGGAAAACATTAAATGAACTTTTTTTGTACTGGTAAAAATACTGGCCCATTCAAAGACTTCACCATTTAGCTGAGAATAGTTTGTCTTTTGAAGTTTAGGATCAAAATCAAACAGATTTTTAAAGTATATCAAATGACACCGAGCAATGAAGAATAAACAGTTTATCTAAAGGTCAGCCATGATGTAAATGAATAGAGGCACAGTCTCATGTTCAATGGGCTATCAGGTTCCCACTCTTATGGCTGTAAAGATAGATGGGGAATAAAATGAAATCATTAGCCCAACAATGCATCTCTATTAACCACTTTCTGGAGGAACAACCGAAAGTTAAACATTTCCAGTTCCTTTTTAAAATGCTTATTATGCTGGTTGTTCACCGGTGCAACAAAGAGGCAGTGAAAACTATAGCTTTGGTCTAAACCCAAGGTCTACCCTTTAAATTGTGCAACACCATGAGAACCATGTTAATCTTAACCACATCACATGCAGTTCCAGGCACCTCAAAATGAAAGTACAGTGGCTTGCAAACATTTTCATACCCCTTCAACTTTTCCACATTTTGTCACATTAAAACCCCAATAAAATACATTTACGTTTGTGGTTGTATGTGATAGACCAACACAAACTGGCGCATAATTGTGAAGTGGAAGGAAAATTATACATGGTTTTCAAATTTTTTTACAAATACAAAACTGAAAAGTGTGGCGTGCAAAACTATTCAACCCCCTTTAATCTGATACCCCTAAATAAAATCCAGTGCAACCAATTGCCTTCTGAAGTCACCCAATTAGTAAATAGAGTCCACTTGTGTGTAATCTAATCTCAGTATAAATACAGCTGTTCTGTGAAGGCCTCAGCAGTTTGTTAGAGAACATTAGCGAACAAACAGCATCATGAAGCCCAAGGAACACACCAGACAGGTCAGGGATAACTTTGTGGAGAACTTTAAAGCAGGGTTAGGTTATAAAAAAATATCCCAAGCTTTGAACATCTCATGGAGAACTGTCAATCCATCATCCGGAAATGGAAAGAGTATGGCACAACTGCAAACCTACCAAGACATGACCGTCCACCTAAACTGACAGGCCGGGCAAGGAGAGCAATGATCAGAGAAGCAGCCAAGAGGCCCATGGAGGCTCTGGAGCTGCAGAGATCCACAGCTCAGGTGGGAGAATCTGTCCACAGGACAACTATTAGTCGTGCACTCCACAAATCGGGCCTTTATGGAAGAGTGGCAAGAAGAAAGCCATTGTTGAAACAAAGCCATAAGAAGTCCCGTTTGCAGTTTGCCACAAGCCATATGGGGGACACAGCAAACGTGGAGGAAGGTGCTCGGGTCTGATGAGACCAAAATTGAAGTTTTTGGCCTAAATGCAAAACGCTATGTGTGGCCGAAAACTGACACTGCACATCACGCTGAACACACCATCCCCACTGTGAAACATGGTGGTGGCAGCATCGTGCTGTGGGGATGCTTTTCTTCATCAGGGACAGGGAAGCTGGTCAGAGTTGATGGGAAGATGGAGTCAAATACAGGGCAATCTTGGAAGAAAACCCGTTAGAGTCTGCAAAAGACTTGAGACTGGGGTGGAGGTTCACCTTCCAGCAGGACAACCCTAAACTTACAGCCAGAATTACAATGGAATGGTTTAGATCAAAGCATAATCATGTGTTAGAATGGCCCCCTCAAAGTCCAGACCTAAATCCAATTGAGAATCTCTGGCAAGACTTGAAAATTGCTGTTCACAGATACTCTCCATCCAATCTGACTGAGCTTGAGCTATTTTGCAAAGAAGAATGGGCAAAAATTTCAGTCTCTAAATGTGCAAAGCTGGCAGAGACATACCCCAAAAGACTTGCAGCTGTAATTGCAGCGAAAGATGGTTCTACAAAATATTGACTCGGGGGGGCAGAATACTTTTGCATGCCACACTTTTCAGTTTTTTTATTTCTAATAAAATTTGGAAACCATGTATCATTTTCCTTCCACTTCACAATTATGCACCACTTTGTGTTGGTCTATCACACAAAATCCCAATAAAATACATTTACGTTTGTGGTTGTAACGTGACAAAATGTGGAAATGTTCAAGGGGTATGAAAACATTTGCAAGCCACTGTAGTTATGAACAGAGCTGGTCACAGCTGGACACAATTCTGGCTACAGAATTGTGTCAAGTCACAAAATAGAACCCAGATTCGGCAAACAGCCACCTCCCACTCCTTGCAGGCCCACAGACTACTTACTACTTCTCCCATTCTGTCTCTCTGAAATCAGCAAGAGTTGACTAATACTCAGGGGTTATGGGAAGAAGGCAGGAGAATGGGTCAAGGGGGAAGATAGATTAGCCATGATTGAATGGTCAAGTAGACTTGATAGACTGAATGGTCTAATTCTGCACCTATAACATACAAATGACGTTCTGTCAAAAGGAGCAAAAATTGTGAATCAATGTTTAAGCTGCAGTAAATCTCCTTCAACCCCCCCCCCCCAACCAAAAAAAATTATAAAATGCCACATGGAAACAGGCCCATCGGCCCACTAAATCCAAATTCTATTCTCAAATTATAACAATAGCGATCCACATCTCCTGCACTGAAGAAATAGGGAAACATTGATTATCAGACATTTTCACACTGAAATAGCCTCAAAACAGCAGATAAAATATCCACACCAAGATCAAGGACTCAATGACTATAATATTTTTATCTTCCAGAACATAAAGGCTTAATTCCTTATGGCTCAAAAACCCTACAAGAAACAGGGCACTCAGCCCCTACTACAATTCTTTTAAACTACTGGTCAAGTTATATTGCATTTACGTGCCCTGGTTCCATAGACGACGACTTACCAAAAACCTCAATTTAGAATGTTTGACCTGTAAGGCACATTAAGTATTTCCCCTTTTCGCCCCCAACCACAACTGCAATACCAGGTAGGTTTTAAAGATTACTAGTTGCATTACTTAAGAGATTTTTCCGTCTTGCTCAGAAATATTTCAGGTATTTACAATATATATTTAGGATAGCAACACTCTTTTACTTAAATAACCTTGAAGTTGCAATACCCAACTGGGAACATGGGTCATTCAGAGCTTCTATGCAACTAGCGGCCAAGACATACTATATTTAGATGCCTTGATTGAATGAAGGACAACACACAGGATTCAGCACTGTTTGGTTTAAAGGGTGAAGATATTGGGCGTTTGTTGGAGCATGTGTGGGGAAAGACCAAATTGAACATTCAGGCTGGTGAATCTAACACCATTACCCCTCATTCCAATGCAAGAGAATATGGCATCATTGACAAACTGCACAGAGCAATAGGTTTAACAATAGCAAAAGGTGTGGGGCAGGTATCCTCAAACCCATCCACTAGCTACGGCCTCCCTACCCTGCTATGTCAGCCCATCCCCTCAGCCTCCATCACCGCCTCATTTCAAGCCCCTTCCCCCTCAAAATACTTCCACCTGCCAGCTTCCCCTCACTACCCTCAAACTTCCCACCCCTTACAGCTCCTGTTACCCCCATGGTGCTTCCCACCTCAATTTGTCCCACCACCACCAACCTCCTCCCAAAGGCCCTTTACCCCTACCCTGGACTTCCACCTCTGCCCTCCAGGGTTGGACCCCTCACAGCCCCACCAACCACGCTGTCCAAAGTCCTGATCTCCCTCCCCCTGAATCCACACTCCCCAGCCCCCACCCCCCTCACCACCTAGACCCAGCCCACCCCTCACTAACCGCCTCTTCCCCCCTACCTGTTCCCAGGTAAACACCTGTCCCTCCCTTCACTACCCGTGCCCACCCCCCACCCCCATCCTTGCCTCCCCTCACACCCCAATCCGCCCTTTCCCTCTCCTCGTTCCCCAGGGCACCCCTTCACTCTCCAGACCCCCTCACTCACTGCCATTTGCCCCACTCACGTCCCGCCCTTACCCGCTCCTCATTTCCCCCCCCCCCCCATCCTTCTATCCCGGACCCCCGACTTACACGATCTCGTCGTTGTCGAACTGCAGTTCTCCCGCCGTGTCCTCGAAGTCCTCGCCGCCGCCGCGCGCGCTGCCCTCCGCCGTGCGGTAGGGCAAGAGCACGGCGCCGCGCGCCCCCGACGAGCGCAGGACGCGCGCCTCCATCACGCCCACGCTCTCGCTCACGTGCACCAGCCGCTCCTCGAAGTTGAAGATGCCCGCGTGGTCGTCGTCGAAGATGGTGACGTTGGCCGTGCTGGGCTCGGCCAGGCAGGCGACGTCGGCCAGCGCGCACGCGGCGCCGGAGGCATCGCCCGCCCCCGCCGCCGTCGACGACGCGTGGTTGGTTCCCGCCAAAATCGTGCTGGTGGTGACGTTGGAGGCTGACGACGCCTCATTGGTCGCCTCGCCCGTCACTCCGGCCGCGGGCGCCTGCGTTGCCCCGGCGACCGAGGCGTGCCCTGCCCCCGCGCCGGCTGTGGGCGAGTGCGCGTGCGCGCGAGCGGCGGCGGTTGGGCCGGCGGCCGTTGGGCTTCCCGCCCTCAGGTTGCTGAGGTGCACGCGGAAGTTCTCGTCCTCCTCGAAGATGTCGTCGTCGATGATGCCCACCACGATCTCCCGCTGCGTCTCGCCCGGCTTGAAGACCAGGATGCCCTCGGTGAACTCGTAGTCGGAGCCGGCGTTGGCCGTGCCGTCCTCGGTGCGGTAGTCGACGGTGAGTGTGCGCGTCAGGTCGCCGCCCCGCCTCACCACGGTGAGCGCCACCGAGCCGCAGTTCTCCAGGCACTGGTAGGTGGCCGGCTCGAAGTAGATGCGGCTGACAGGGCCCTCGTCCACCTCGGGCCGCACCTCCTGCATGGAGACGGCCTTGCGCGCCTGGTCGGCGGCGTGCCGCTTGAGGACGTTGCCGGCGCCGATCATCAGGCGGGTGGCCTGGATGCGGTAGAAGGCGCGGCTCTTGGTCTGCTGGCTCAGCACCTGGTAGTTGGCCAGCTCCAGCAGCTGCTCCATCTCCTTGTCGGGGTGCTTCTGCTTCAGCTCCTTCAGGATGCGCGCCATCTCCCGCCGCTGCTCCTCCTCGTGCTCCTTGCCCGTCACGGTGACGGCCACGGTGGCGGCGGTGGTGGCGGTGGAGTCGGGGCCGTCGTCCTCCCCGCCGTTGGCTGCGGCCGAGGCCGAGTGGTGGTGCGAGTTGAGCACCTTGCCGTCCATCTCGATGTCGGCCTTGTCCGGCCTGTCCGCCTCGCACTCGACGATGACGGCGCGGTGGCGGCCGGCGCGGTACTTCTTGTACATGTACTTGTAGAAGAGCAGGCGGCGGTCGGCCACCCAGGCGAAGAGCACGCAGACGGGGAAGAAGACGAAGGTGAGCAGGCTCTCCCACAGCTCGACGACGGCGGGCGAGATGACGGCCAGGATGAGGTAGAGCCAGGCGTAGGCGAAGATGCTCCAGGCGGCCGTGACGAAGAAGACGCGCAGGTGCTTGATGCGGCGCACCTCGCCGTCGGGCACCACGTACACGCAGATGGCGATGATCACGAAGGTGTTGAAGGCGGCGCTGCCCACGATGGTGCTGGGGCCCAGCTCGCCGGCGTGGAAGCCGTGGCCGCACACCTCGATCACCGACAGCAGGATCTCCGGGGCGGACGAGCCGAGCGCCATCAGCGTCAGGTTGGACACGGTCTCGTTCCACAGGCGAACCGTGGTGGTGGTCGTCTCGCCGTTCGGCATCTTCACCGTGATCTCCCTCTCCTGCGACGTGATCACCTCGATGGACGACATGAAGCGGTCCGCCACGATCGACACGCCCAGGAACATGTAGATCATCGCCACGAAGTAGACGATGGCCCGGGCCACCTTATCGCCCACGGACGGGTCCTGCGGGTACCAAATGGGCAGGATCACGCCCTCCTTGCACTTGTACGTGCCGGTGCATTCGGAATTGTTAACGTCGCCCATCTCAGCCTCTCCTTGCTGAAGGCAGCTGAACAAGACGGCCAGCAGAAACCCAGCATTCATCCACGAACCCACCATGGTGGCCCTCGGCAGGAGTCCAGCCTCAATCTAAAATACACAAATTAAAAACACAAGATCAGTGGCATTCTGATACTCATGCAGCAAAAGCCGATGCGGAAGCGTTTTCCCGTCAAATGAATGGGGCGTTTCCGATCCAAAGAGGTACAGATGGGCATGTAACAGGGTTAATCTTACCCGATGCTAGGCAGCGCGGGGAAACAATTCGCTTGCTTTATTCGCCAATGTTGCTGAATTATACAAGTCCGCATCCCAACCGGGTGGTTCAGGAATCAGCCTAGCGGATCGGTGCTGAGGTAGGGCTGTGCAGGGTGGTTCTCGGTCCAACAATCGCCCACCCTCACCAGACCACAACCGACTTTGCACGACCATGGTCACGTTAGGTTTAAAAAAAAAATTAAATTGCACCGTGGTCTAGTTTACTCCAAAGACTGATATATAGTACATCATATTTATTGTCCTTGCGTCTAATGTGTCTGTAAAACTGCAGCAAGAATTCCATTGTTCCGCTGCATATAATAAATAAACACGCTTGCCTCTATACCAAGAATTTTTAAAAACTTCGACTACATTAATTTGTCTAAACTGTAGTGTCATCTGATATGTGCTAAATATTACTACATGGGGCATTCGGAAATGAGCAAATGAGTCACGTATGTCAGTTGCAATGTTACAGCGTTAACCACGAAATATGCCGGAGTTCCTCGTTACTATGCCGATTTAAAATTTTCCATGTCACTTTTGTTACATTGCACAGAGACTAGTCCCACTTTTAAAATAAAGACTTCGGCATGGCACAATATTTCCGGGTAGCAACCTTTTTAAAAAATACACCAAGTGAGTGGTGCAACTCCGGTCACTGACTGGATTCAGAATCTGGTGTGCGATAAGCATAAAAAAGGATTTACAAGAGAAATATTTAAAAAACACATCCTGTATAAAGCAAGGCGAACATACCACGGCGTTCAATCGGTGGTTCCTGGATCTGACGTCCACTTGCCTTTGCCTTTCTTGCAAATCAGGAGCAGAGCGATTTCACCATCATCGCGCTCGGAAGAAAAAAAAAGAACGAGCCAAATGAAACCCGCTAGATCTAGCGCTTAGCCACAGCCGTAGAGGGCATCACGCTGGCTGGAGAAAATATTAATCGTTCTTGGAGAAAGTAGGAAGCAGAGATCAAACCTAGCAGAGGTGGAATGGTCAAAGTTTCTCCGCATTATGGTTCCATTATTATGCGTGGAGCATGCCTGCGTGATACAACCGTGCTCCCCAAGCGTCCGTGCACTGTGCAACCGGAGCACTACGGCTATCCAAGGCAACTAGTATTTTCCTATTTCTGATCGTGAGAAAGCCCAGGCTTGCAGTGCATCATGGGCCCCTTGCCAGCATCCTTATCTCCGTGCGATCCACCTACTTCATTGATCATTCTGCTAGCCGTCTTAAAGCAGAACCATCTCCAGCGAGCACGGCAAGTCAAATCCAACAAAGGGGCCGCTTTAACAATAAAGCTTTAACAAAAATGTCCTTCGGAAAGCCCAGATTAATGCAAGTGAATGGGTAATTGCACTTTCCTTCCTATTTGCCAAAGGAAACACCTAATGTTCGGAATCGTTGTTACTACCTTTTTTGGTACTGGGATGGCTGTAAAATATCGAAGTAACGAGCAACCACCATGCACTAATCAGCCAGGGGAGTACTGCCTTCATCTCCAAATTTGTGTCTCTGCAGTTGCAATATAGGATTCAACCATTAGGCTGAAGGAGGCAGATCAACTCTCATCTGCAGACATGTGTGCATGTACACCAAGTGTGCTTTCAAAAGTCTCAAATATTGGCGACATCAGACATGCTTGCTACCGTTTTGTAACCTGCATACACTTAGACTATATTTTTGATCCAGTAATGAATAGCAAGTTGCGGCAAATGCAGCATCAATCAATCACTTGTTGCTATTGCATTTGGATCCGCATCACTTCAATAATAGTCAAAACTAAATTAAGTTTTGTAGCAGCCGTCAAACTTAATGGCTGAGATTTGTCTGCCCTTGAAGTTTTCAGTGCAAGGAACAGTTAGACTTGATTAATACAAAACTTTGTCTTTACAAATTAAATGTACACTAAAATGATTGGCCCATTTGATAATTAATACAAGAAACAATGGAACTGTAAGGCAAATCCAATTTTCATTTTATAGGAACAGCCGCTGAAGGCAGTTAGGGTTGACATGTGGCACCCAGGGAATAATAAACCAGTAAGTAGCTTTTTTTATTAAAATAAAAAACTTGAAGTGGCATTCTTTTCCTTTATCAGAACCTTCGAGGTGAAAGCAATTCCAGTGATTCGACATAGCATTGATTTAGAGACCATTTCATTAATGCTTGTGTGGTCAATCAATGCATCAAATACATTTGGTTGGGAGGGGGTGGAGGAAGGAAGAAAGTGATTGATTGGCCGATTTGTCATTGCTAACAAAAGCCTGGTTGGTAATATCCAACCACCTATAATACAATTACATTTCCAGGTTAACCAGGAGCAGCTACTGGGTCTCTTGCTAGATGCTTGTGGGATCAAGTCCCATTTTAGAGGATATACCTGCAATCCCAGTGCAGTATTGAGAAACACCACACCAGAATATAAACATCTTATTGTACTGCTTGCAAGAGCAACAGATTTCAATGTGTATCACTTTGCTGTGTACAAATTGGATACAGAGTTTTCCCCAAATTATATTGGCTACTCTTCACTGAAGAGCATAACAGTTCTTGTATTACAATTACCAAAGCTGGTACATTTAGTCTAGCATACTTCTACAAGTTCTTGAAGCTATCACATTAGGTCTAATATTTGTATTTCTTCCAGAAGCTATCCAAATGAGTACATCATTTTCATCTGCTAGGACTATCACATCCAAATCCTTTAAGATTATTCAATTTGATTCCACAAGTCTTTTGGCTATTTTATCCCCTTTATAACAATTGACCATAAGAGACCTCAGGAACATTTGGCAATTAACTTAATTTTGCTGCCACAATAGCTGAAAATATTTTATGAAATCTACCAATAGCTTTCATTATTTCAAGGATATTAATCCTACCCCTAGCACTATAGTACCATTACAGTCAACTCAACTTTGACATCCCCCCAAAAAATGGCTGTTAGACAACCATGTCTTGGCCAATGTGATCAAAAGAGTTTAGCAGAAATGCTTCAAGTACCAGCCATATAATCTTGAGATTTGAGCATTGGTGCCTTGGTCACCGATCTTTTACTATTTACTCGCTACATTTCTCCACTCAGGGAATACTACCCAAAAGGCACCAACTTTCTTTATATTTTATCTATGTTTGTCAGATTAGTTTGCATCTATACTCGTCATGCCAAAACCTTCCGCAATGAATTATCACCTTAACAAATTCAGAGATCAGTGAACTAGGGAATTTATCTGTCCTAGTTATTCAAGCACACAGAATATAACCAATGAACTTTCCACCAAGGAAAATAATAATTCACTATTATATGTCCTATACCTTAACCAATTTCACTTTCATCAAGTCAGTGAAACTATCTTCATATCAGGGCAGAAGTGAGGATGCTGAGATTGCAAACAAGATTCCATTTGAAAATCCTCAGACTATGATGTGCCCTCAGATTTTAACCTTCTAATTTGAGCAGGTAAGTGGCAAGTTAACACCTGCACTGTGCAGGGGAATGGCCAACATTGCCACTGAGCATTTGAGAGCACAATTTTCAGCACATGGCATAGAGGGTAGACCAGTACAGCACAAGAACAGGCCCTTTGATCCACAATGTCTGTGCCAAATAATGCCTAGGCTAACTCGTATCTGCCTGCATCAATTCATATTCCTCCATATCCATGTGCCTATCCAAAAATCTTTAATGTCACTACTGTATTTGCCCCCACCACCCCTGGGAGCACATTTTAGGCACTCATGACCTCTCACCTTAAAGAGATATCGTCCAGCATTTAATATTTTCACCCATGCATTGACTAGAACAGCACATAATACACCAAATGCAGCCTAAACAACGTCCTTTAAAGCTACATCTACTCAATGGCCTGACCGATGAAGGCAAGCAGACCAGATGCCTTTATCACTACCGTTGCCACTTTCAGAGCATTATGGATGATCTATCAGCAGTATCCCAGGGTCACTGTGGCAAAAGTAAGCCAGGCTGGTTATCCAGCAATGGAAAACTCCCAACATCCCATTCTGCCTCCAGCTACAAGGCACATTAACAAAATATTCAGCATAATAAAAATACCTAGCCCTTGAGGGGGGGGAAAGCTGAATTGATTGGCATTGCCTTCAATAATCTAAAATTTAACCACCATTACAAATGTTCCAATAGTAAAATGCACTGCATTTAGAGTCAGAGTCATACAGTGTGCAAACAGGTCCTTCAGCCCAAGTGGACCACACCAACCAACATGTTCCATCGACAAAAGTCCCACTTGGCTGCATTTGGCCCAAATCCCTCTCAACAGGTCCTATCCATGCTCCTGTTTAATAGTTTCTTAAATGTTGCGATAGGCCCCACCAAAACTACCTCCCCAGCATCTTGTTCCATACACCCACCTGTGCGAAAAAGTTACCCCGCAGATTTTTCAACATGACCTACCAAGCCTCCAACCTCCATCTAAAAATAGGATAAAAGTCCAGTGGATGGGAGTTACTGCAAACCATACTCTGCACATTACTTTCCCCTATGGTACTAAAGTTTGACTTATTGTACTTGTGTATTGTTTGGATAGCATGCAAAGCTTACTGTACCACAGTACACATAACATGAATAAAACACCATCAGGAAAACACCCCACTCCAACCTTGAAAAAAGTCAAAATTCATTCATTGCAAATGGAGCCATCATGCTGGAATTGTGAATCCAACAACACTTCAAGTCTCTTCCTTGATGTAAAAGGGATGGGTGATTTATGCTGGCTGACATTGATGGCTGCAGCCAATAACTAAAAACCTGTCCCTTCAATTTCAAGAGCCAATGTCTAGATTAGGGACTCAAGCCATCTTTGGCAAGTTCATGTATGCAATATTAATTCTGTCCTCCTACACAATTCTAATTGCCACTTGCCTTCACAAGGATTGATGCAAAGTCCAATCCCCAAAAAACTTAATTTCTGTTTAGTTTTCTTGCAAAGTTACATTGTAGAGGTTTTTCCAAATAGCAAGCCACTGTTTTTTGCAAGACATATTGAAAGTGATTTATAATTCCTTAAAACTTCACCTGATCCAATAAACACAGGTTAATTTGCTCCATCACTAACTAAACACTTAATGGTTCATACAGTGCCCTCCATAATGTTTGGGACAATGACCCATCATTTATTTATCTCTGTACCCCATAATTTGAGATTTGATAGAAAAAAAATGTGGTTAAAGTGCACTTTGTCAGATTTTAATAAAGGCCATTTTTATCCATTTTGCTTTCACCATGTAGAAATTACAGCTGTGTTTATACATAGTCCCCCATTTCAGGGCACCTTAGTGTTTGCAACACATGGTTCACAGGTGTTTGTAATTGCTCGGGTGTATTTAATTGCCTCCTTAATGCAGGTATAAGAGAGCTCTCAGCACTTAGTCTTTACATCATCTTTGGAAACTTTTATTGCTGTTTATCAACGCAAGGATCAAAGTTGTGCCAATGAAAGTCAAGGAAGCCATTATGAGTGAGAAACAAGAATAAAACGGTTAGAGATCAGCCAAACCTTAGGCTTACCAAAATCAACTGTTTGGAACATCATTAAGAAGAAATAGAGCTTAATTGCAAAGGGACTGGCAGGCCAAGGAAGACCTCCACAGCTGATGACAAAATAATTCTCTCTAAAGAAAAATCCTCAAATACCTGTCCGACAGATCAAAACACTCTTCCAGTGTGGATTTGTCATTGACCACTGTCTGCAGAAGACTTCATGAACAGAAATACAGAGGCTACCCTGCAAGATGCAAACCACTGGTTAGCTGCAAAAATAGAATGGCCAGGATAGTTTGCCAATAAGTACTTAAAAGAGCAACCACAGTTCTGGAAAAAGGTCGTGTGGACAGATGAGATGAAGATTAACATATCAGAGTGATGACAAGAGCAAAGTATGGAGGAGAGAAGGAACTACCCAAGATCCAAAGCATACCACCTCATTTGTGAAACAGTGGTGGGGGTGTTATGGCCTGGGCATGTATGGTTGCTGAAGGCACTGGCTCACTTATCTTCATTGATGATACAACTGCTAATGGTAGTAGCATAATTAATTCTTAAGAGTATAGACACAACTTATCTGCTCAAGTTCAAGCAAATGCCTCAAAACTCATAGGCCGGCAGTTTGGTCTACAGCAAGAAAGTGATCCCAACTACACTGCTAAATTAACAAAAGAGTTTTTCAAAGCTAAGAAATGGTCAATTCTTGAGTGCCCAAGTCAATTGCCCGATCTGAACCCAATTGAGCATGCCTTTTATATGCTGAAGAGAAAACTGAAGGTGACTAGCCCCCAAAACAAGCACAAGCTAAAGATGGCGGCAATACAGGTTTAGCAAAGTGGCACCAGAGAGGACACCCAGCAACTGGTGATGTCCATGAATTGCAGACTTCAAGCAGTCATTGCATGCAAAGGATATACAACATACTAAACATGACTTATTTACATTACATTGCCGAATCCCGAGGTGCCCTGAAATGGGGGAAACATGTATAAACATTGCTCTAATTTCTGGTGAAACCAAAATGTATAAAAATGGTTGAGAAGGAACTGCAGATGCTGGAAAATCGAAGGTAGACAAAAGTACTGGAGAAACTCACCGGGTGAGGCAGCATCTATGGAGTAAAGGAAACAGGCAATGTTTCGGATCTGAAAAAGGGTTTTGACCCGAAACATTGCCTATTTTCTTTGCTCCATAGATGCTGCCTCATCCACTGAGTTTCTCCAGCAGTTCTGTGTACCATGTATAAAAATGGTGTTTATTAAAATCTGACAATGTGCACTTTAACCACATGCGATTTTTTTTCTATTACAAATCTCAAATTGTGGAGTACAGTGGCAAATAAATAAATGATGGGTCTTCATCACAAACATTATGGAGATACTGTAATATAGATCAGAATGAAAATACTGGTTTCCATTGCAAAAGATCAGTTGCCCGTTCTATTTCTATCTGATATCCCTTTGCTCAAGATGATGCTTTTCTATTTAGTCAGTAGACAATGGTGAGAAGCAAGTCAAGCAGCTGCAGTCTCTTTAATAATTTAATCAAATGATGTAATAGCAATATTTCAGATACTTCCGGCACTGTCATCTGAGCAGCTCAAAACTTAGAGTATTTTATTTACATAATCATGAAGCCTCTCTTAAACCATTCATGCTCATTGAAGCCTTGTGTTCCAACAATTTAGTTGTTCAAGGTTTGTTCATTCATCAATGTTGCCCCAGTTTTCATTTCCTGAACTGGGTTGGACAACTAAACCTGGTGCGCACATTCAATTTGAACACATTGGGATGTTACTTATGCACATTTCAGTGACCAAATCCTTTGGAGGGAAGCTAGTTTAGTGATCAACAATTCCAGTCAGAGAGGCCAAAAAACAGTTGCCAGGCATATTTTGGAAATACATAGTGCAGGTTGAAATATGCAACCGTTACAATGAATCCTTAGTTTGGAAAATGTTTGCAAGCTGTATTATTGCAAATTGCAGCCATCTCAGTCTGCAGACTGCTGTTGTACAGTAAATGCCCTGCCTGGCTCAATGGCAAAAACAAGGTTGTTCTTACCATTTATTATAAAATTGGCAGCCTCAAAGCTGACTGCAGGAAAGTTTAGAGGCAGCTTTAAAGCGATTAAATTAATAGGTTTGCAAGACTTCACCACGATTTATTTCTATACCTTTTCACTTTTTACTGGACCACCAGTGTCATCAGCAGACCTGGGCATTCCCAGTCTGAACATTAAATTAGAGGGATTCAAATTGCCTATAGGGCAACAGGAAGATTGAATACACGGAACAAGTCCTTCAGCCCACAGTATCTACTGAACATAATGCAATGTTAAACTAATCTATTCTGCCTGCATGTGAATCATATCAGCAGGCCTCAGATAACAATTGTATCTGCTTCCATCACTCCTGGCAGCACATTCTAGGCACACCACCATCTTGCCCTACACATCTCCTTTTAACTTTGTCCATCAAACTTTAAAGCCATGCCCTGCAGTATTTCACACTTCCATGCTAGGAGAAAAGTTTTGACTATACTCTCAATTTTATATACTTCTATTAAGTCTCACAACCTCTGGTGCTGGAGAAGAAACAGCATGTTTCAAAGAGGACCAATTTCATTTCAATAAATAAGCTTTAACACGATTTTCTTTCAGCTAAAATCATGTGCCAATCAATCCAATCAGTTGGATTGTAACCTGGTTGTGGTTGGGGAGCTTGTGTGTCTCAGTGACCCCCAGAGCTATGCCAGCGGGAGATTCATCTCCCGTTAGTATCTCCCATGCTAGACAGGTTGAAGGGTAGAGGCGAGACAAAGAGCAATCCACTGGACCTCCAGGTTGGGGGTTGAGCACAGGGCTAACAACCCCGTCTCGTAAAACAAATATGTTATGGAAACAGCAACTGAAGGAATCAACGCTACTGGGCGTGATGGACCTCCAGGGCTATTGACAGATGCTAGGATGAATGTACCAGACACCATCCCGAGAATAACCCTGCACTAGACACCGGAAGGGAAAGGAAAAGAGGGAGACCCAAAACCACCTGGTGTCAAGCTGTAGAGGAAATGAAAACAATGGACCTGACCCAGTAGTGTCCAGAAGCTAGCCCAGAACAGACAGGAGTGGAGAACCATCGTTGCTAGCCTACATGTCAGGACGCATAATAGGCCATAAGTAAGATGTGGATAATTTCCCAAAATAGGTCAGTAATCCAAGATGGGTTTCAATAAAAACCCATGACTTGGCAGTGGCCTAATTCTGTCTGAAACTGAACATTTGTGGGTTCAATCTCCACTGGAGAATTTAGTGCACCATGGACTGGCCTTAAGGTTTGCTGGACTGTTGAAGGTGTAGGGCTTTTGTTGCAAATGAGACCATGTTGCAAAACATACTTGGCTAATAAAGTATGATTATGATTAATTCATGTTTAACCACAAGACATCTGGCTCCCCAGTCAGCATTTATGCCTCACTAAGTGTAGATTGATGTTGCATGTTAACCAATCACACACCAGCCAGCATCTTTTAACTCCACCCCACTGTAATACTGAGTCTACAAGTCATTTACATGGTGTCAGAAGTGGGATACGAACCCACGCCTCCAATTGGAGACCAGAATAAATTTAAACAAAAATAAATTCCAATTGTTATACAATTTCATCCAAATGCTATAATTAGGGCAGGGTTATGGGGTTGCACAGCACTCTGGTTTGATATTTTTATTGTGGGAAATAGATTAAGCCGTCTGCACTATATACGCCTCAATTTGTGCGCATTTCAATCAGGCCACCCTTCACTCTTCTCAACACCAAGGAAAACAAATCAGCTTGTCCAGTCTGAAGGAACGACCCAGACCCAAGGTCACCTATCAATGCCCTTCACAAATGCTGCCCGACCTGCTCAGTTATTCCAGCACTTGTATGCAAGATTCCCTGCATCTGCAGTTCCTCGTGTCGCCAACCTATTAATCTCTTCATACCCAGTGTCCTGCCTAGGAAACAACCAGTTAAATATCCCCTCTTCAATGCAACCATGCTGTGATTGAAAATTACCACTCCTTGAAAGTTGCACCACATGTGGATAGGGCAGGCAAGGCAGCTTTGGGCACATTGGCCATCAGAATATAGCATAGTTGGTGAGGCCATATTTACAATATTGTGTTCAGTTTTGGGCTTCATTGCAGGAAATATGCTGTCAAGATGGAAATATTTACAAGGTTTTGCTCGGATGAGGACCCGAGCTAATGGAAAGAGGTTGAGCAGGCTTGATTTCTTGGAATGCAGGAGGATTCAGAGGTGTACAAAATCATGAGGAAAAGATTGGGTCAAAACTTTTATGCCCATGTAGGGGAATTAGGAACCAGAGGACAGGTTTAAGGGGGGGGGGCAAGATTTGAAATCCGAAGGATAGCTTTTCTACACAAAAGTACTGCAGGAGTATGAAACGAGATGCTGGAGGAATTATGTAGACACAAAATGCTGAAGTAACTCAACGGGACAGGCAGCACCTCTGGAGAGAAGGAATGGGTGACGGTTCAGGTCGAAGAAGTGTCTCGACCCGAAACGTCACCCATTCCTTCTCTAGAGATGCTGCCTGTCTCGCCGAGTTACTCCAGCAATTTGTGTCTACCTTCGATTTACAGTGCACCAGCATCTGCTGTTCTTTCCTACTCAATTTGCCGGAGGAATTAGTTGAGGCAGATACTATGGCAACGTTTAAGCAGCATTTTGACAGGTTTATGGATAGGACAGGTTTGGAGGGATACGGGCAGGCGAGTAGGCGTGGGCAAGTTGAGCCGAAGGGGCTGTTTCTACGCTGTACGACTGACAACTTTCACATTGTGTACCAGGATGGCACGGAGAAGAGTAGTCCAGCCTGTGTTTCGTAAAGTACTGTAAATACCAGTTTCCTTCCAGTCCCGACCCGTGAAGACAAGCAAGCACATTACATGTCCTCACCACCTTATATTCTGGTTATTCACACGAACACCATTTAATTCTACATACATTTGAGTGACTGGCTGGAACACGGTTAATAATTTTAAATTACGTTTCTTCCCGAACGCTGCATGGTTAAATGTCACCCGATCGCAAGGCAATAGTCCACTCAGTTCACAGCTCCTTGCTCAAGTGGGTATGAATTTCACTTTTCAACGTCAGTAATATAATCACCTGATAAAATATTTTGTCAAGGGATTGATGCACAGCGCTTGGAAGGAAGGAATTAATACTGTGCCCCCTGGCAAACAAACTAGCGAATTACTGCAGTGTTCAATGCTAATAAATGAACGCACATTGTATCAAAAGAAACGTGGTCAGGAGCCGGAAAATAACCGAAACAATGCACATTATGTATAGCTGGAAAATAGAGTCGATGTTTAAGCAGATCAGTTTCCTTGGGTGTAAATATTGTATTTGGTTTGTCAATTTTCTCAGTCTTAACTGAAAGCGTAATTTGAGACGAAGTATTCCCTGGAAAGCGGGACTAAAGATTCTTAGGACAATACACTGTTGAAAGCGTCATCAAGGGGTGCTGATGATTTTAGGGAACTTCTTACTGGAATGGAGAATAGATTGCATTGTACAGTATGCATTATCAGCATTCTAGACCACAACCGCTTCTGTTCCACGGATCTGCTCGATAGTTACTAGTTTAATTTGTGTTGATTAGGGCAAGCCTTTCGAGTTCTTACGGTTATGGACATTCAGCAATTGATCCCCCCCCCCCCCCCCGTTTTTAGTGGCCTGTTGTGTAATCTATCGTGGTCAAACCATACAGGAACACCAATTCCGATACTCAAATAGAACTGGTAAAAGGAACATGATCACATTGCATGATCTCGCAATTTACTATATTTCCCTGTATTTCGTTTCATTTTGTTAATTTTCACAAATAATTAAATAGAAATCGATTGAGCAAGATCAACACTACACTGGGAATATAGTAGAAACAAGGAAAGGCAACAGCTCGTTTTCCAAAGAAATAAAATGCTGGAAGAACTCAGCGGGTCAGGCAGCATCTGTGGAGAACATGGATAGGTGACGTTTCACAGAGTGCTGGAGTAACTCAGTGGGTCAGGCAGCATCTGTGGGGAACATGGATAGGTGACGTTTCACAGAGTGCTGGAGTAACTCAGCGGGTCAGGCAGCATCTGTGGAGAACATGGATAGGTGACGTTTCACAGAGTGCTGGAGTAACTCAGCGGGTGAGGCAGCATCTGTGGAGAACATGGATAGGTGACGTTTCACAGAGTGCTGGAGTAACTCAGTGGGTCAGGCAGCATCTGTGGGGAACATGGATAGGTGACGTTTCGGGTTGGGACTTCAGACAGATTGCGGGGTTGTGGGAGTGAAAGAAAGCTAGAAGAGTGGAGGGGCAGAACAAAGCATGGTAGTTCGTTGGTAAACAGGCGAGGGACATTTCAATAGACAGGTGGTAGCATAGATGAACACAAGCGGAAAGATAAAAATGATTAGAGAGTTGCAAATTGTGAAGGTAGAGGATTGACAAAGTGTAGATTATTGTATTGTATTCAATTTATTGTCATTATCTCATTTTACAGACAATGAAATGGATTTTCCTTACAGTGAGTAACATAAAAATAATTAATAAATAGATATATTTAAAAAAGCACAAACACAGAAGTCCACAACCATAACCCCACAGTGGCACCAAAGTTAAGGTATCATAGTCCAGCCAGCCTCCCCGCCGATCTTGCCAGATGTTCACCCATGGTCAGGGCCTCCCAGGCACCCGCAGTTGCCGCCACGGACGGCCTGCTGCTCAGGCCCTCTCGCCGGGAACGATGGAATCCCAACGGAGAACATCCTCAGCGGCCCGGACCTCCAGATCAGCCACCTCCCACCAGAGTCCGCAGCTCCTGAAGTCCACAGGCCGAGCCGGCGCTGACCAATGTTGGTCAGCTCCGCCCGCGTTGGGAGCTCCAATAGGTGCAGGAGTAGGCCATTCAGCCCAGAGCCAGCACCATTCAATGTAATCATGGCTGATCATCCACAATCAGTAGCCCGTTCCTGCCTTCTCCCTATATCCCTCAACTCCTCTATTTTTAAGAGCTCTATTTAACTTGAAAACATCCAGAGAATCGGACCCCACTGCCTTCTGAGACTGGAATGGGAAGATGTGACAGTTGGTGGGATATCAGAAGTGCACGAGAATGTTGCCAGGAGTCAAGGGCCTGAGCTTATAGGGAGAACTTGGGCAGGCTAGAACTTTATTCACAGGAATGCAGGAGATAGCGAGATAATCTTATAGAGGTGTAAACAATTACGAGGGAAATAGGTGAATGCAGAGATTCTTACTCAGGGTATGGGGAAATCAAGAACTCTTTTTCATCCAGTTGTGAGTCTGAAATTCTCTGCCTCAGAGGCGGTGGTGGGCGGTTCCCTGGATACTTTCAAGAGATCTAGATAGGGCTCTTAAAGATAGCGGAATCAGGGGATATGGGGAGAAGGCAGGAACGGGATACTGATTGGGGATGATCAGCCATGATCACATTGAATGACAGTGCTGGCTCAAATGGCCTACTCCTGCACCTATTGTCTGTTGACATAGGTTTAAGGTGAGAGAGGAAACATTTCTTAGGAATTAGGAGCAATGTTTTCACTCGGAGGGTGGCAAGTATATCAAACGAGCTGTCAGAAGAGGTATTAAAGAAGGAACTGCAGATGCTGGAGAATTGAGGGTACACAAAAGGCTGGAGAAACTCAGCAGGTGCAGCAGCATCTAAGGAGCGAAGGAGATAGGCGACGTTTCGGGCCGAAACCCTTCTTCAGACTGGCTAGGGATCAGGGAAATGAGAGATAGACGGTGATGTGGAGAGATAAAGAACAATGAATGAAAGATATGCAAAAAAGCATTGATGATAAGGGAAACAGGCCATTGTAAGCTGTTTGTACTGTGAAAATGAGAAGCTAGTGCGACTTGGGTGGGGGAGGGATAGAGAGAGAGGGAATGCCAGGGCCCGAGGGCTGAGGTGGGAAGGGGAGGAGGCAGCAAGGGTTAACAGAATTGAGAAAATTCAATGTTTAAGCCCAGAGGATGCAGACTCCCCAAGTGGAATACGAGGATTCTGTTCCTCCAACTTGCGGTGTTGCTGACTCTGGCCATGGAGGAGGCCCAGGACAGAGGTCGGATACGGAATGGGAGGGGGAGTTGAAGTACTGAGCCACCGGGAGGTCGGGTTGTTTATTGCGGACCGAGCGGAGGTGTTCGGCGAAACAATCGCCAAGCCTCCGCTTGGTCTCACCGATATAGATCAGCTGGCATTTGGAACAACAGATGCAGTAGATGAGGTTGGAGGAAACATAGAAATTAGGTGCAGGAGTAGGCCATTCGGCCCTTCGAGCCTGCACCGCCATTCAATATGGGGGGGGGGGGGGAAGGTGAAGGGACAAGTGTAGCATCTCTTGCGGTTGCAAGGGAAAGTGCCGGGGAAGGGGTGGAGCGGGAGGGAAGAATTGACAAGGGAGTTGCGGAGGGAGCGGTCTTTGCGGAAGGCAGACGGGGGGGGGATGTAGCGAGTGGTGGGGTCACGTTGGAGGTGGCGGAACTGGCGGAGGACTATGTGTCGTATGTGCCGGCTGGTGGGGTGAAAGGCGAGGACCAGGGGGACTCTGCCCTTGTTGTGAGTGGGGGAATGGGGAGAGAGGGCAGTGTTGCGGGGTATGGAGGAGACCTTGGTGCGAGCCTCATCTATAGTGGGGAAGGGGAATCCCCGTTCTCTGAAGAATGAGATTCAGGGGAATGTCAGAAGAGGTAGTTGAGGCAGGTACCAATAGCATTTAAGGCATTTGGACATGTACAGAATAAATGTTTAAAAGGATATGGGGCATGCATGGGTAAATGGGACTGGCTTAGACAGGGCATATTGGTCAGCATGGGCCAAAGGGCCTGTTGTTATGCTGTATGACTCATTACAGCTTTCCCTGGCACTCAGGTTGGGGAAAGGCAGGTTTGTTCGATCAATAGGGTTTTCCTCCTGGCAGTGTGTTGATGGACTTGGATGTCACTTCAGACTATCCAATTGCACCACTTAAACCCAATGTTTAGTCTCATCTTTGGTAATGGTCTCATTCAGGCAACTTGGTCAATGCTAAAAATCAATATTCAGGGGAATTTCAATCACCTGCAGTGAATAAACAACCAAGCTTCGGAATGAGGAATAACCAATGTTCCTATTATCAGTCAAACGGTACATTAGGAAAATACAGCTCACTTTCCACAAATCCTCAACACTAATTATGCAAGAAATGTTGAAGTAGATGACACCTGGGTTACAGAGTTAATGTAAAAAAGCATTTCTGTAAATTGTTGCATTTATTATCTCAACTTTTATACATTTTAAACATTCACTCAAGAAGCCATGTTCATTAAAATATGAACAAATCAACAGAACAGGATAATGGGCCACAAAAATATGTACCAAATAGGATGCCAACATAAACTAGTGTTTGCCAACAGATGATCATATCATCCCATTACCACATATCTGCCTACCGAGAAGCCCCCCTAAATGCAACTATCATTTCTGCCTCTACCACCACCTCTGGCAGCACATTCCAGGCACCCACTGAAATATTTGCCCCTCACCTCTCCTTTAAACTTTGCTTCTCTCATCTTAAAGATTTGCCCTCTAGTCTTCGACATCTCCGCACTGGGAAAAGATATTTTGACCATTTACCCTATCGATGCCTTAATTTTCCATACTTCGGTCAGCCCCCCCCCGACGTGCCAGAGAATACAATCCATGTTTGTCTAACCTCTCCTTAACTCGGAATAGCTTGGGCAGAATTGTTGTTACTTCTCTATTTGGAGAGAGTCAACATCCTGTAACTGCCTGGCAGGGTAGGAGCCGACAGAATAAGGAATACATGTTGAGAAAATGGGAGTTAAAAGTAATACAGTTGTGCAGCCTACCTTAGGAGAGTTCCTGCAGCCGTTGGGAGCTTTGTGGAAAAAGGCAGCATGCAGTTGCTTCTCTAAATTTAAGTCAGGCATCAGGGAAGATTTTTGTCCTTTAAGTGTCTCTAAACATGGTTTGCATAACTCTGTCTGAGCTTATCTGTAGTTTTCCGCTTTTGCTTCCATACATGGGTTGGTTCCCAACACTAACTTAGTGGTGCTGAACTGTATTGTCTGGCAGTCTCTAGTTGGACTCAGCACGTGAATGATAACGTTTTTATGGCCAGTATTGGATTCAGCAGTAACAGTTACACATTGGTTAAAAGAAAAGAGGATCTAGCCATCTACTTTCACAACCACATTTATATTAAACAGATAGTACAGCCTTATGTCAAAATCTTATCCACGAGCTATTTATTCATCTGATTGTGCCTACATAAATCATTCCACACAGCAGAGGCTTGCTCAGAGCCACTCACTGTGTAACCAGATAAATATCCCTGTACAATACATTTAACATTACATATTCAGAAGTAAACTAAATGTCTGCCATTTGTTCAACAGCTTGTGAGACAAAAACAGCCACCATCAATAAGCCAAGCATGAAAGTGTTAAGCAGTTTTCAAGAATGTCAGATCTGATCTGTCTGCAAGTTTGTTATTACAGCAGAAATTACTGCTATTGGACTGTGTCACAGAGCCAGGTAATTCACAATGCAGTGCACATTACACCGAGGCAATCACTGCCAAATGGACCTAGATAGTTAAACTGAATCAAATAATTGCTTCATATCAAAAATGATTCATGTTTATTTGCTCAAATGCAAATTCTGCAAACTGGCATGCAGCCAGTTAACCTGCACACGACATAAATAATCTGGAAATATGGAAAGAAAGGCAGGAAAACATTCTATTGATATCTGTAAATGGGAATGGAGCAACAGAATGCTGATGTTGGGGTGAAGACAATGGTACAAAAAATACTAACAATGGTCACAAAATTAAATTAACCAGGAAGATAATGATTAAGATAAATAATACAAAATATACTACAAGAAAGAAGAAACCAAGCACCAAAAAAAAAAATTTTCTTTAAAATTACAAAATTAAAAGCCTTTACCTACCAATTCCCAAAGAGCCTTGCCTGGAATAATGAGTGGTCACTTAGCTTCAGAATATATATAACTGCAATTAGCTGGCAATTGATCCCAGCTGTGATCATTTGCACCAATAATACTTTACAATAAAACCTTAAAGGGATAGGACAGTTTTTGGGCACTGCCCTAATCTGCAGCAGGATATTACAATGATTTACAGTGCTTTCATTAGAGTTAGCATGGGTAACACCGTGTGCAGTTTGCTGGTACCAAATGGTACATTTTGCTGTTATAGAACTTAGATCATAGAAAAATACAGCACAGGAACAGGCCCTACGACCCACAATATCTGTGGCGGACACGATGCCAAGCTAAATTAATCTCATCTGCCTGCACATAATCCACAACCCTTCATTCCCTGCACAACTATGTGCCTATTTAAAAGCCACTTAAGCATCACTATCATACCTGTCTTCACCACCTCTGGTAGCACGTTCCCGGCACCCATCCTCTGTATAAAAACATTGCCCTGCAAAACTCTAAACTTTGCCCCCTCTCACCTTAAAGCTATATGCCCTCTAGTCTTTGACATTTCTACCCCGGGGAAAATGGTTCTGACTGTCTACACTATCTATGGCTCTAATAACTTTATAAACTTTTATCAGGTCTCCCCTCAAACTCTGATAATCCAGAGAAGACAATCCAGGTTTATAAAATAAACAAAACTCTTGATTGTTACAAATGTCCAGAAAATGCAATTTGGACATGAAGAATGTTTTAGGAATGGCATTCTCCATCTTGCGGTCAGTGGTACAGATGTTCACTGCTGGTTTCACAGTATTTAGCTCCACTCTCAAATCTTGAGATAACTTCTGTATTAAAAATCATATACATCAAAACCCCGGCAAGAGTTTGATTGGGGTAATAAGAATCAAGTCAAAATGAGCTTAGGCAGAATTTGGGCAGGCTGGGACTATTCCTTGATCTTATCGATTTTTTACCAAAGATAGGACAATCAGAATCAAACTCAGAATACATTTATTAGCCAAGTATGGCTAAGGAATTTGACTTGACACATATTCCACTGCCTCATGATTTTCCCACTGCCTCCGCTCTGTGTAGTTGAAAGCCAGCCAGTTGCAGCGCATAGTCTGGGGTCGACTCACAGCCAGGTCTCGGTGAAGCACAGGGCAGCGGATCGAGAGAGGTCCTTGTTTGTTTGGCACAGGATTTGCAGTTTGTCCATTTTGCTGTTGAGAGAACGTAGATTTGCAAGGAATATATTCGGGAGCGGTGTACGCAATCCTCATTGCTGGAGCTGGATGAGTATTCCAGAGCGCTTCCCCCGAGTTCTTGTACGTCTCACGGCCTTGGCCATAACCACAGCCCCACCGACAAGTATGTCCAAATAATCCAGTGAGTGAGTGAAACCCAGAACAATGTTTGGAGGAACCGAATGTCTGATGTTAATGTTCCTCTCTCAAGAAAGTAATCTTTGAGATTTCCATAGAAGGCACAAATGAACAAACAGACAAAACAGGAAGGAGTAGTATACCATAGCAGCCATCGTCAGCGCCATCTTAGTTAAGAACCAGAACACATTGGGTTATGATGAGATGTAAGATTTAATAGGAACCTGAGGGAAAATTCTTCCAGAACTGCAGATGCTGGAATCAAAAGTGTAACTCAATGGGTCAGGCAGCACCTCTGGAGGGCATAGACCGGCAACATTTTTGGTCGGATCCCTTCTTCAGACTGCAGATGAATTTCTTCATAGTAGCCTGTTCACATCCCCCAGAGATGTAGAAGCAAGGAACAAGGATTAGAAACAAAGTGCCGGAGTAACTCAGTAGGTCAGGCAGCATCTCTGGGGAACATGTTTAGGTGACATTTCACAGAGTGCTGGAGTAACTCAGCGGGTCAGGCAGCATCTGTAGAGAACATGGATAGGTGACGTCAAGTCAAAGTCAAAAGTCAAACAAACTTTATTGTCATTTAGAAATACATTGATACATGCAGTTCCAAACGAAATTACGTTGCATTTGGCTCCCTGTGCAACACAATAAAATAAATTAACCGAAGGATAGGCATGGGTGAAAAGGATAAATAGACAATAGTGGCAGCCCATTACATGGCATTCAGGAGTCTGATGGCTCGTGGGAAGAAGCTGTTGCAGAACCTTGATGTTCTGCTCCTTATGCTGCGGTATCTTTTTCCCGAGGGCAGCAGAGTGAACAGTCCGTGATGGAGATGTGTGGGGTCTTTTATAATACTGCTGGCCTTAGACACACAGTGTTTGGTCGCAATATCCCCGATTGAGGGGAGAGAGGTCCCGATGATTTTCTCCGCTGTCCTCACCACTCTCTGCACAGACTTCCAGTCGGAGGCTCTACAGTCCCCAAACCAGACAGAGATACAGCTGGTCAGAATACTCTCTATGGTGCCCCTGTAGAAAGTAGTGAGGATGGGATGGGGGAGATGAGCTCTTCTCATCCGGCGCAGAAAGTGCAACCGCTGCTGCGCTCTCTTAACAGTTGATGAGATGTTATTCGACCAGGTCAGACTGTTAGTGATCTGCACCCCCAGGAACTTTGTGCTACTGACCACCTCCACATCGCTGTCGTTGATGTGAAGTGGTGTGGGACTGTGCCGGGTTTTCCTGAAGTCGACGATAATCTCCTTTGTTTTCTCGACATTCAGGATCAGGTTGTTCGTATTGCACCAGTCCGCCAGTTGTTTCACCTCCTCCCTGTAAGCCAGCTCATTGTCGTCCCTGATGAGGCCCACCACTGTTGTGTCATCTGCGTACTTCATGAGTGCTGGAGTAACTCAGCGGGTCAGGCAGCATCTGTGAAGAACAGGGATAGGTGACGTTTCACAGAGTGCTGGAGTAACTCAGCGGGTCAGGCAGCATCTCTGGAGAACATGGATAGGTGACGTTTCAGGTCAGGATCCCTCTTCAGACTGATCATGAGATGCTGCCTGAGTGGCTGAGTTGCTCCAGTATTTTATGTTCGACTGGTGGTGGAGAAGGAAGATAGCTGGAGTATAGAGAGGAAAGGGGTTGATGGAGTGTTTTCTGTTTGCTTGGGTGAGTACAGATCCAGCAACATTCATTATCTTTGGCACATTTTGCGGTCTCAGCTCTTTACAACAAGTGAAATAACTGAAGTGTAGTTTTTGCTGTTATGCGGGAAATGCTGTACACCCCATCGCACAGCAATCTCCACATACAAAAAACTGTTAATGACGATGTAATCTACTTTTCCTTTGAAGGTAATGAGGAGATAAAATGAAGTTCAAGAGTATTTAATTTTCATATGTACTGAATCGGAACATGAAATTCTTACTTGCAGCAGCATAATAGGTCTGTAAACTCACAGATAATGATAAACAAAAACGAGTTTAATGAATTTTAAAATACAATATTAGTGCAAAAAAGCCTGAAGACGAGGGTGACAAATGTGCCTCTATTTAAGAAAGTCTGCAGGGAAAAGCCTGGGAATTATCCGAGGACACTGTGGGATATATCTAAGGAACTGTGGGAAGCTAGTGAGGAAATTGCAGGTGCTCCCGCTGAAATTTACGAGTCATTAATAGACATTAGACAATAGGGGCAGGAGTAGGCCATTCGGCCCTTCGACCCAGCACTGCCATTCAATGTGATCATGGCTGATCATCCCC
Organism: Raja brachyura; assembly: GCA_963514005.1. The sequence goes on from OY740785.1 coordinate 119,882,627, forward strand.
AATCAGTTTCCCGTTCCTGCCTTCTGCCCATATCCCGTGACTCCGTTAAATTTAAGAGCCCTATCTAGATCTCTCTTGAAAGTATCCAGAGAACCGGTCTCCACTGCCCTCCGAGGCAGAGAATTCCACAGACTCACCACTCTCTGTGAGTTCCACAGACTCACCACTCTCTGTGAGATAAAGGGTAAAGGTTACAAAATTTAGTGAATTGTTACAGTAAGAAATGCTGCTGTTCAAATAAACATTTAAAAGAGTGGAGCAGTTGTAAAGGACCGCCTTCGCTCCGGTGCCAATCTAGGAAATGTTTGGCTCATTGGTCTACAGTTCCCTGGCTTTTCTTTGCAGCCCTTCGTAAATATAGAAACATGAGGCACTCTCCAGTCTTCCGGCATCTCACCCATGTCTTGTGATGCCTCATATATCTCAGCAATTTCTTCTTTAACTTCTGTGATTCCATCTTAGCGTATCTCATTGTGGGGCTAATTCACTTTGCAGAGTTTTAAACCATACCAAAACTCTTTAAGTACCTTGAGGTGTACTTGCATTTAGTTTTAGTTTCGTTTAGAGATACAGCATGGAAATAGGCCCTTCGGGCCATTGAGTCCGCAACGATCATCCATCCTCGCACATTAACTCTATCCTACACACACTAGGGACAATTTACACTTTTCCCAAGCCTGTTTACCGACATACCGGGGTGAGAGATTGCAACCTTCACGTGGTCCGCCCTGTTTCGACCAATGCAATCAACCCGGCGTGCACAATCAAGTAAGATCAAATAGAACAAGTTGTTCTACAACTTTAGGCTGTGCACGCCATACACAAGAAGAAGAAGACCTACATACCTATATGTCTTTGGAGTGTGGGAGGAAACTAAAGACCTCGGAGAAAACACGGGGAGAACGTAAAGCTCCGTATAGACAGCGCCTATAGTCGGGATCGAACTCGCGTTTCCGGCGCTGTAAAACAACAACTCTACTGCTGTGTCGCCCATGTTGCTATAAGGGAAGGATTTGTGGTAGGATTTTAGGGCCGAACATTAACAATTTAACTGTATGCGATGGTGAAAGCATATAGGTTCCTCATATAGGCCTATCTTTAGAGTTTCATGAATGGACCAGAAGGACTCACAAAGAGTGGTGAGTCTGTGGAATTCTCTGCCTCAGAGTGCGGTGGAGGCCGGTTCTCTGGATACTTTCAAGAGAGAGCTAGATAGGGCTCTTAAAGATAGCGGAGTCAGGGGATATGGGGAGAAGGCAGGAACGGGGTACTGATTGGGGATGATCAGCTATGATCACATTGAATGGCAGTGCCTGCTCGAAGGGCCGAATGGCCTGCTCCTGCACCTATTGTCTATTGTCTAAGATTAATATTTCTGGCAAAAATATATGTAATTAAAAAATATATGGCAAAACAAATTGTTTTTTTACAGATAAATAGATACAAAGAGGGAGACATGGGATAACTTTCTTGGGTGGATAGGAGAGGGGCAACAACAAATAAGGGAGAGGAAGAATGGGGATAGAACAACCAAAGAGCACAATGAATGCAAATCTTAGTTCGGAGTTTATTTGATTTATTATTGTCATGAGTGCCGAGATACAGCGAAAGGCTTTTGTTTGCATGCTATTCAGTCAAAGAAGAGACTACTTGAATGCAATCAAGCCATCCACAGTGTGCTGATAAAGTATAAAGGGTACAACATTTAGTGTAAGATATAACACTGAAGTCTGATAATAGCGGAGTCAGGGGATATGGGGAGAAAGCAGGAACAGGGTACTGATTGGGGATGATCAGCCATGTTCACAATGAAAGGCAGTGCTGGCTCGAATAAAGTTTGACTAAAGATAGTTCAAAGGTCTCAAATGAGATAGATGGGAAGTCAGGACCACACTAGGGGTGCGAGGATGATTCAGTTGCCTGATAACAGCTGGGGAGAAACTTCCTGAATCTGGAGGTGTGCGTTTTCAAACTTCTGTACCTCTTGCCCGATGGGAGAGGGGAGAAGAGGGAGTGACTGGAGTGAGCCTGGTCCATGATTGTGCTGTTTTGTGTCTATTTTCGGTGTAAACCAGCACCTGCTGCAGTTCCAGGTGGTCCATAGTGTTCCGTTATGCTGTAGGGTTAGGGTTGTGTACGTTGGTTCAAGAACCTGCTGCTTTAGTTCAGAGATACAGCATAGAAACAGGCCCTTCGGCCCACCAAGTCCACGCCGACCATCAATCACCCACTCACATTGGTTCTGCGTTATCCTACTTTCCCATCCCCTCCCTACATGCTCGAGACAATTTGCTGAGTCTAATTAACCTACAAACCTGCATATCTTTGGAATATATAAGAAGGAACGGTAGATGCTGGAAAATCGAAGGTAGACAAAAATGCTGGAGAAACTCAGCGGGTGAGGCAGCATCTATGGAGCGAAGCAAATAGGCAACGTTTCGGGTCTAAACCCATCTTCAGACTGATGTGGGGGTGGCGGGGGCGGGAGGAAGAAAGGAAGAGGCGGAGCCAGAGGGCTGTGGGGGAGCTGGGAAGGGGAAGAGAAAGCAAGGACTACCTGAAATTGGAGAAGTCAATGTTCATACCGCTGGGGTGTAAACTACCCAAGCAAAATATGAGGTGCTGCTCCTCCAATTTATGGTGGGACTCACTCTGGCCATGGAGGAGGCCCAGGACTTAAAGATCGGATTCGGAATGGGAGGGGGAGCTGACGTGCTGAGCCATCGGAAGATCAGGTTGGTTAATGTGAACTGAGCTGAGGTTTTGGGTGAAGTGATCGCCGAGCCTGCGCTTGGTCTCACCAATGTAGAGCAGCTGACACCTATATCAGCGGATGCAATAGATGAGGTTGGAGGAGGTGCAGGTGAACCTCTGCCGCACCTGGAAAGACTGCTTGGACTGCTTGAATGGAGTCAAGGGGGGTGGTAAAGCGACAAGTGCAGCATTTCTTGCGGTTGCAAAGTAAAGTGCCCGGAGAGGGGGTGGTACTGGTGGGAAGGGACGAATTGACCAGGGTCAAGGACCATTCGCCCCTTCCCACCCCAAGTTAAGGCTGCACCGGGCGATGTCAGGCCCCGCTCCGGGCCGTTTTCAACCCCGCAACTCGGGCGGGAGAAGTTGCCGTTGCGGTAGCTCCGAAAAGCATTCTCCCACCAGGGACCCACGAGCTCCCGATGTCAACGTCCACCAGGCCTGCAGCTGGAGCCTCCGAGATCCGGACTCGGGTCGCAGCTGCGCGCCACCACAGCTCTCCACGCTCTGAGGCCGGCCAGCTCCGCGATGGTGAGTCTGCAGGCTCCGCGACTGGAGCCCCCAGGTCATTCCAGCTGGAGGCCGCTCCATGGTGCTAGGCCCCAACGACAACGGAGGCCCGACAGGGAAAAGGTCGGGTCCCCATACAGGGAAGAGATTTCCCCCGCCCCCCACATATTCACAACTAAAAACAATATAAAAAACACAGCAAACTACACATTGAACGGGACAAACAATTAAAAAAGGACAGACGGACTGACTGTAGGGGCCGCTGCCGCGAGGCACCGCCATTTTACATTTTTGACAATGACAAGACACATGACGAGAGGGCACGGATGGTGGGGATCCCAACTGATAAATGCTGCCTCCTTGAGGCAGTACTTCATGTAAATGGTTTTGATGGAGGCAACGGCTGTGCACATGATGGACCAGACTGAGTCTACCACTCGGCAGCCTCGTATCACTGTTGCCATACCAGGCCGCGGTGCAATCAGTCAAGATACTTCTGCAGAACATCTGAAGTTGCAATGTTTTTACATCAAAAAAGCTCCAAAAACAACAAGCCATTGTTATTGCCATTGGTAATGAGGGGAAAACACTTCAGCTCAAAGAAAAACACAATGCAGCAAGTTGCGGACCAACGTTGGTGCGTAACCTCGACAGAGCTTAGGGTGTGATGTTCCACTTCAGTGGTTCTGCAGTGCTTGGAACAGTGTGTACATTTCTAATCAGCACTCTGCAGAAGGGATATATATTCAGCATGCAGAGGCAATCAACACAACTGATGCCAAAGGTGGGGAAGATAAGCCATGAGGGAAGATTAAGGGAGCTTATATTTTACAGTCTGGCACGAGTGATCTCAGTCAGGATTTAATTATTAATTCACTTAACGTGGACAACAAATGCAAGTGTTTGACCCTCTTCCCATTCCCACACTGACCTCCCCATCCCATCTCCATACTGATCTCCCCATCCCATCTCCATACTGATCTCCTCTTCCCATTCTCATGCCGATATCTCTCCTTCCCATTCCCACACCGACATATTCCCATCACATTCCCATAATAAATTCTTCCCATTCCCATACTAACTTCCCCATTCACATACTGACAATAGATAATAGGTGCAGGAGTAGGCCATTTGACCCTTCGAGCCAGCACCGCCATTCAATGTGATCATGGCTGATCATCCCCAATCAGTATCCCGTTCCTGCCTTCTCCCCATATCCCCTGAGTCCACTATCTTTAAGAGCCCTATCCAGCTCTCTCTTGAAAGCATCCAGAGAACCTGCCTCCACCACCCTCTGAGGCAGAGAATTCCACACTCACAACTCTCTGTGTGAAAAAGTGTTTCCTCATCTCCGTTCTAAATGGCTTACCCCTTATTCTTAAACTGTGGCCCCTGGTTCTGGACTCCCCCAACATCGGGAACATGTTTCCTGCCTCCAGCGTGTCCAAGCCCTTAATAATCTTATATGTCTCAATAAGATCCCCTCTCATCCTTCTAAACTCCAGATTATACAAGCCCAGCCGCTCCATTCTCTCAGCATATGACAGTCCCGCCATCCTGGGAATTAACCTTGTAAACCTGCGCTGCACTCCCTCAATAGCAAGAATGTCCTTCCTCAAATTAGGAGACCAAAACTGCACACAATACCCCAGGTGTGGTCTCACTAGGGTCCTGTACAACTGCAGAAGGACCTCTTTGCTCCTATACTCGACTCCTCTTGTTATAAAGGCCAACATGCCATTCGCTTTCTTCACTGCCTGCCTGACCTCCCCTTTCCCATACTGACGTCTTCCCCTCCCACTGCACATGGATGCGATTATGAAGAAAGCCCGTCAATACCACTGCTTCCTGAGGAGATTGGGTATGTCAACAAAGACTCCCCTCTACAGGTGAATGTTAGAGAGCATATTAACTGGTTGCATCATGGTCTATTTTGGCAACTCGAACGCCCAGGAACGAAGAAGATTGCATCAAGTGGTGAACACTGTCCGATCCTTCACAGGTACTGACCTGCCCACCCTACAGGAGGCGCTGCTTTCAAAAGGCAGCCAACATCATCAGAGACCCACAGCACCCTGGCCACGCTCTTATTTCATTCCTGCCATTGAGAAGTTCAGTAGGTATAGAAGCCTGAAAACATGCTCAGGTTCAGACGCAGCTTCTTACCAACAACCAGGCAGGGTGGTGCAGCGGTAGAGTTGCTGACTGACAGCGCCTGAGACCCGGTTTCAATCCTAACTACGGGTGCTTGTCTGTATGGAGTTTGTACCTTCTCTCCATGACCTGCGTGGGCTTTCCCCAGGAGCTCCTGTTTCCTCCAACACTCCAAAGACGTGGTTAATTGGTTTGATATAATTGTAAATTGTCCCTACTGTGTGTATGATAGTGTTAATGTGCAGGGATCGCTGGTCGTGTAGACTTGGTGGGTCGAAGGGCCTGTTTCCATGTTGTATCTAAACTAAACCATCAGGCCATTAATGACGACCAAATAGGTTCCGAACTACATAGACCTTACATACAACGTGAACATACACAGGGAATGGAGCGATATGGATCACAATCAGGCAGCGAAGATTTGTTTAACTTGGCATCATGTTCAGCACAAACATTGTAGGCCGAAGGGCCTGTTCCTGTGCTGTACTGTTCTATGAAGCTGAGGTTAGGTGAGCATGGTCTCAGAGACTGAAGCATTAGCGGAAATGACCATTTCCTCTCCTGGGAAAGTTGCCGCTGAATGCTAAAGACAAGTTCATCAGTTTGAGTTAAAGAGACAGCTGGTTTCCACAGGGGAGAAATTAAAGTGACCAAATAGTAATTTGTTCATCTGCTGAGCTGGAATTAATTCATTGATAGAACCGTTTGCAAATAGCATTTTACAAACTGAATCTTGCTGCAAGTGTTGTGTCCACTCATTCAGCATGGCCTTTGGTGAGAGATGTTTCAATGAGAGTCGGTATTGGATAAGTGAAAACTTATTAGTGTCAATTGCCAAACAACAATTTCTCCCTGTTCCATTAATTTGGACAAACAGCAGAGAAATAAGCCCTTCAGCCCACTGAGTCCATACCTACCATCAATCACATGTTCAGTCTGAAGAAGGGTTTCGGCTCGAAACGTTGCCCATATCCTTCGCTCCATAGATGCTGCCTCACCCGCTGAGTTTCTCCAGCACTTTTGTCTACCTTCGATTTTCCAGCATCTGCAGTTCCTTCTTAAACACCCTGTACACATTAATTGTGTTATTTTACTTTCTCATTCACTCCCTCTACACACTAGGGGCAATTTACAGAGGGCCAATTAACCCGCACGTCTTTGGGATGTGGGAGGAAACCGGAGCTCCCGGAGGAAACCATATAACCATATAACAATTACAGCACGGAAACAGGCCTTCTCAGCCCTTCCAGTCCGTGCCGACCATTTATTTTCCCCTAGTCCCATCTACTGCACTCAGACCATACCCCTCCATTCCCTTCCCGTCCATATACCTATCCACTTTACTTTTAAATGTTAAAATCGATCCTGCCTCCACCACTTCTGCAGGAAACCCACGCGGTTACAGGGAGAACGTGCAAACTCCACGCAGACAAACTCTGGTGTTGCGAGGCAGCAACTCTACCAGCTGAACCACTGTGCCGCCCTTAGCGAAAGTGAGCGTTGGTCTGCTAACAGAGACCAACCAGCTTTAACTATACAGAGCCTTTATAAGCAGAGTGCATGCTGAGCATATGGTCAGAGTGAGGATTTAATGCAGAAGGGAGCAAAAGTCACTGGCCATCAATAATTGTAATCATTCATGTAAACGAGGCTTTCTTTAAAAATATCCCCAGTGCTTTAATGTTCAATGAAAGATGACAGGTTTACAAAGTTTGTGACAGGCTTACCGAGTAGACAAGGGATATAGGAGATGGCAGATCAGGTGGTGTAATTAGACGCAGGACATCAGAGCTTGTGGATAGTCAGGTTGGCCTGAGGCAATTTGGCTGCACAGATACCCAAGATGGCACAGTGGTGCAGCGGGTAGAGCTGCTGCCTCACTGCGCCAGGGACCCAGGTTCAATCCTGACCTCAGGTGCTGTCTGTGTGGAGTTAGTAAATACTCCCTGTAAACCTATGGGTTTTCTCCGGGTGCTCCGGTTTCTTCACACATCCCAAAGACGTGCAGTTTGTAGGTTAATTGGCCCTCTGTAAATTACCCCTGGTGTATAGGGAGTGGACGAGAAAGTGGGAAAACAGAACGCGTGTGAACGGGTGATTGATGGTCAGCATGGAGTCTGTGGGCTAAAGGCTTGTTTCCCTGCTGCATCTTTCAATCAATCAATAACTCTGCTGGCACTGAGTCATTGACACATAAACAAACTAGGGAAGAATACCTGGGCCTATTGCTGCAACACTGCGGGACACCTTGCAGAGTGGCTCAGGAGCAGAATGGACGTGATGTGAATAATAGTGCTGGGTGAGAAAGCAGCCAGCATCATCAGAGACCCACACCACCCTGGCCACGCTCTCATCTCACTGCTACCATCGGGAAGAAGGTACAGGAGCCTGAAAGCCGTGACCTCCAGGTTCAAGAACAGCTTCTTCCCAGCAACCATCAGGCTCTTGAACACTGCACAACACTGACTACAATCAGTCTGAAGAAGGGTCTCGACCCGAAACGTCGCCTATCTCCTTCGCTCCTTAGATGCTGCTGCACCCGCTGAGTTTCTCCAGCTTTTTGTGTAACCCACTGACTACAATCACATGCAACAGATTGTCATTGGCTGCACTAAAGGGCCTGTCCCACTTTCACAACTTAATTCACCACCTTTTTTACTCGTGGACATTTTTCATCATGCTAGATAAACGTCCCGACCTACTTGATGCCATGAATACCTACGACTAGCATCACGGCCTGCTACGACCTACCTACGACCTCACTTCATACTCGTGACTGGGTAGCCGACACAGTTCCAACTCCACCTTTAAATTTGTTGGCGACACCACCATTGTTGGACAAATAACGGGCAATGAGTCAGAGTGTGAGGGGGAGATAGATTGTCTGATTGAGTGGTGCCAGAGCAACAACCTTGTTTGCAACGTCAGTGAAATCAAATAACTGATTTTCGAGTTGCTGCCTTAAGCCCCTGTCCCACTTCCTCGAGTTACTCATGAATTCTCCCGAGTTTTCCCCTTGATTCAAACTCGGAGAATGTCCGTAGCGAGTCCACAGGAGGCCGTAGAAGTCTGTAGATATTTTGTAATGCCAGCCGTAGGTACTCGGGGCATCAGGTAAGTCGGGACGTTTTTTCAGCATGTTGAAGAATGTCCACGAGTAAAAAAAATAGCCCCGAGTACCTACACCTGGCATCTCCGAGTTTGAATCAAGGGGAAAACTTGGGAGAATTCGCGAGTAACTCGGGAAAGTGGGACAGGGGCTTTACAAGTGCCAGAGACCCGGGTTCCATCCTGTCTGTAAGGAGTTTGTATGTTCTCCCTGTGATGGCGCTGAGCTTTAAACACCGCGGAGCCTGGGTTCTCATGCCGAGGTCGCCAGAGTCGGAGCTCCGACCAGCGCGGTCTCCGGGGAGGAAGCGGCCACTCCAGAGATTCCAAGCCGCTGAGGGGTGTTCATCCAATGCTCGAACTCCATCATCCAACGAGAGGGCCTGAAGCATCGGGCTGCCATAGCAGCAACTGCGGAGGCCTCAATAGGCCCGACTATGGGTGAACAGGGGACGGGACTGGACTTTTGATGCCTTCCCCCACAGTGGGAATCATTGTGGGGGATGTTTTTATGTTTATTGTTAAATTCTTTAATGTTGTGTCTTATCTTTATTTGTGTGCTGCAATGGCAAGTCAGATTTCACTTCACCAATTGGTTTATTGGTCATAATAAATGTCCTTTGTATCCTTTGTTGACCATGTGTGTTTTCTCCGGGTGCTCCAGTTTCCTCCGGGTGCTCCAGTTTCCTCCCACATTCCAAAGACGTACAGGTTTGTAGGTTAATTGGCTTTGGTAAAATTGTAAATTGTTCCTGGTGTGTGTAGGATAGTGCTAGTGTGCGGGGTGTTTGTTGGTCGGCGTGGACTCTGGGCTGAAGTGTACATTAAGTAAAGAGGTAGTGCTAGGATCCACAAACCTGTCTTTATCAATGAGTCAGTGGTGGAACGAGTCAACATCTTTAAGCTGGTCGTGAATATCTGTCCTAAGCCCAGCACATTGATAATACAGGATGCCTCTCATTAGAAGATTGAGAAGATTTGGTATGTCAATGAATCATAACCATAATCATACTTTATTAGCCAAGTATGTTTTGCAACACATGAGGAATTTGATTTGCCATACAGTCATACAAATAAAAAGCAACAGAACACACAAAATACATTTTAACATAAACATCCACCACAGTGACTCCTCCACATTCCTCACTGTGGGATGGAAGGCGAAAAAAGTTCAATCTCTTCCCTTCGTTGCCTTGTTGTAAGGGGCCTCGAACAGTACGTTGACAGGGCGATCTTGACTCCCATAGACGGCGGAGTTTGGGAGCTCGCGTCGGGGTGATCAAGCTCCTGCATCGGGGGGGGAATCTCAGTTCCCCCTGCGCCGGGCGATCTGATCCCGGGTCAGGGTTGGACGAAACCTTGTGCGTCGTTTAGAGCTTCTCGACATCGGTCTCTATCTGAGACTACGGTTGGAGCGTCGATCCCAGGCAAGGGATCATAGGCTCCGATGGTAAGTCCATGGCCCTGGGGTGGGGCTCAAAGTCAGTCCCGAGTAAGGCCTCCAGCTCCATGATCTTAGGCCGCAGAGCGACCAGAGATACGATCCGGAAAACAATCGCATCTCCGGCAAGGTAAGAGATTGGAAAAACGTTCCCCCGACCCCCACCCCCCACCCCCCACCCCCCACATAAAACAAATCAGATAACATTAAACACAAACTTATAAAACACTAAAAATAACAAAAAAAAAGATGAAAAGACAGACAGACTGTTGGCGAGGTTGCCATCGTGCGGCGCCCCTTGTTTTTCTAAAGGTAGAGAGCATGTTGACTGTTGCATCACTCCCTGGTTTGGCAACTCTAACATTCAAGAATAAAGAAGATTACAAAGAGTGGAGAACACTGCCCAGTCCACCACAGGTACTGACCTCCCCACCATCAGAGGGATTTACGGGCTGCATTGCCTCAAAAAGGCAGCCAGCATCATCAGGGACCCAGAGCACCCTGCCTACCCTCTCACCTAACTCCTGCCATCAAAAGGAAGGTACAGGAGTCTGAAAACTTTAAATCTCTGTCCCACGGTACGAGTTCATTCCAAGAGTTCTCCCGAGTTTGCCCTGATTCGAACTCAGAGATTTACGGTAATGGCCACTCGTTACTACTCGGGGCTCTTGTGGACATTTTTCATCGTGTTGAAAAATCTTCACGAGTCTTCCCGAGCTTACCTGCTGTTAGCGAGTCTTCCCGAGTACCTGCCGTTAGCGTTACGAGCCGCTAAGAGACGTCCCCGAGTTCTGATGTACCCGCTACGTTCATTCTCCGTGCTTACCATGAGTTTGATTTTTTTAAAACTCGGGAGAGCTCTTGGAATAAACTCGCACCGTGGGACAGGGCTTTGAGTGTCCAGATTCAAGAGCAACTTCTTCCCAACAATCTTTGAATACTATGAACTCGAACTGAACTACGAACTGTCTTAGATTCACGAAAGACTAAGGGCCTTGTTTGATTCTTGCATTATCTTGGGTTTCTTATTTCTTGAACTTTTTTTATTTGCTTATTATATGTATTGAATGTCGTGTGTACGAACATTATTGCTGTGGCTGCAAGGAAGAATTTCATTCTTCCATATTGGTACATTATCACAGTAAAACACACTTATACAAGACCAGGCTGAGCTAAATCCACTCGCTCCCTGAATCTTGCAGCTGCCTCCACCAACACCACCACAACAAGATACAGGAATGTGAACTAAACACTTTTCGTCAGACCATCAGTCTGAAGAAGGGTCTCGACCCAAAACGTCACCTATTCCTACGCTCCATAGATGCTGCCTCACCCGCTGCGTTTCTCCAGCATTTTTTCTATTTTCAATTTTTCCAGCATCTGCAGTTCTTTCTTAAACACTTTTTATGATCTGAACTGTCAGAGAAGTGGAACTGCAATTGTTTGACATCTGAAAAGCACATTGAAGAGATTCACCAGGATGTTACCTGGGCTTGGGGGCTTTAGTGATGGGAACGCTTGGTCAAGGCTGAGACTTTTTCCTTTGGAGCGTAGGAGGCTGAGGGGTGACCTTATTGAGGTGTACAAGATCATGAGGGGGCACGGATAAAGTGAACGCTCACAGTCTGTTTCCCATTGTAGAGGATTCTAAAACTAGAGGGCACAGGTTTAAGGTGAGAGGGGAGAGATTTTAAGAGGCACCTCAGGGGCAGCTATTTCTCTCAGATTGTAGTCCATGTTTGCAATGAGCTGCCAGAAGATGCTGCAGAGGTGGATATAATTACGACTTTTAGAAACATAGAAAATAGGTGCAGGAGGAGGCCATTCGGCCCTTCGAGCAAGCACCGCCATTAATTGTGATCATGGCTGATCGTCCCCAATCAATAACCCGTGCCTGCCTTCTCCCCATATCCCTTGACTCCACTAGCCCCTTGAGCTCTATCTAACTCTCTCTTAAATCCACCCAGTGATTTGGCCTCCACTGCCCTCTGTGGCAGGGAATTCCATAAATTCACAACTCACTGGGTGAAAAAAAAAGTCTCACCTTAATCTTAAATGGCCTCCCCTTTATTCTAAGACTGTGGCCCCTGGTTCTGGACTCGCCCAACATTGAGAACATTTTCCCTGCATCTAGCTTGTCCATTCCTTTTATAATGTTATATGTTTTGATAAGATCTCCCATCATCCTTCTAAACTCCTTAAAATACATTTAGACAGATGTATGGATGGTGTTTAAAGTATTGGGCCAAATGCAGGCAAATGGGACTGGCCCCGTATGCCAACTTGATTGGCATGGACAAAATGATCCAAAGGTCCCGTCTCCATGCTGCACAACTCTGTGACTATGGCAGTCCTTCTGATGCTTATTAGGTGTTTATGTAGCAGGTTGAGATCAATATATAGCTTGCTGAGATATGGTAGTTAAGAATGAAGCACACTGCTGTGCATGTGAAGTCAAACACAGTCTGTACTGGGTAAGGATGACAGATGGTATTGCACAGGAAACTTGCTCAAGTTGATAAGAGCAGGTTGTTTGTGGGAAAAGGGACATACGGAAATTGGGATGCTTTTAAAAGTGTGATGACAAGATTTCAGGGCATGCATGTTCTGGTTAGGGCGAAGGGCTAGACAGGTGGGAGGGATCATGAAAGCTTGGATGATGAGAGAAAGTGGGGCTGATGTAGATGGGGGCGTCTTGGTCAGCATGGGCAAGGTGGGCTGAAAGGATTATTTCCATGCTGCGTGACTCTAGTTCATTACCTGAAGGTCCTCAACGACCCAAAACGCTTTATGAGAATCTGCCAATCTGCCAATCTCATGGTCACCATTATTGATATTGTATCTCCGAAAAAATATCCAGGTTTATTTACCAACATGGATTTAAATCTCTCAATTTTTTTAGTGGGATTTGATCATACTTTGATCAAAGAACTGCAGATGCTGGGAAAAATCGAAGGTAGACAAAAGTGCTGGAGAAACTCAGCGGGTGAGGCAGCATCTATGGAGCGAAGGAAAAGGTGACGTTTCCGGTCGAGACCCTTCTTCAGTGGAGTCAGGGGATATGGGGAGAAGGCAGGAACGGGGTACTGATTGGGGATGATCAGCCATGATCACATTGAATGGGGGTGCTGGCTCGAAGGGCCGAATGGCCTACTCCTGCACCTGTTGTCTATTGTCAGCTATTCCTTCGCTCCACAGATGCTGCCTCGCCCGCTGAGTTTCTCCAGCATTTTTGTCTACCTTACACTTTTTTATTGAAACCTCTGGATTAGTCTAGTAATTTAACCATTATGTTACAATTTAAACTTCAAACAAGCTTTGGGTTTTGAGTTGGATTTTATTAGAATAATCAGTGCTAAGTGACCTGAGTTGATACAACAATATCCCATCCGATTATTGAATTATTAATAGTGTTTTTATTTGGCTGTCTATTTCAGAAGCTGGTTGGCTCAGTTACATGAACACTTCCTGACGTGATGCTTGAGATTGTCACATACCACCAACTGGTACTCCTGAGTTCATCAGCTAAATCAGGGGATGAATGATTTAAGGTCTATCAGAATAAATAAGTAATGAATGAGTATAATGAAGGGTAACCAGTGTTAAATATCAGTGATGGCGAACGCAGGTAAGAGACCAAGTATAATGCATCGCTGATTTGAGAAAGAAGATGGTGGGGGAGAGAGAAGGGAGAGAACTCAGAGAGTAGTCTTGCTTGGAATGAGCTGCCAGAGTATGCTGGAGAAGCTGATCCAATTACCCATTTAAAAGACATTTGACAGATATATCAATAGGAAACATTTACAGCAGATGTGGGGAACCTGTGGCCTTAAGGCCTCATGTGGCCTTCTAGGCCATTAAGTGCGGCCTTTTGAATTAATCCAAATTTTGTAGAACAAATCCTTTTATTTTTATTAATATGTTTTTGTTCGTCTTTTATTATTTTTATTTTAATCTTAAAATGAACGTATTTAAAATACCAAAGAGTAAAAGAAGATTCAACGAAATAATCCTATATCGAATTGAAGTTGCTTGAATGCGGCCTTACTAGATTACAGCTAACTCAATGTGGCCTTCCAACATGAAAAGGTTCCCCACCCCTGATTTAGAGGGATATGGGTAGTCAAATCTGACTAGCCCTCTATGCCAACTTGATGGGCATGGACAAGGTGGGCCGAAGGCCCTGTTTCCATGCTGCTTAGCTCTCTATGACTATATTGCAGACATTAGATGGTTTTCAAACATGCTGATCATACCTTGTATCGCATCCAAATCATTCATTCGGATAACAAAGAGCAATGGACCCAGCACCGAGTCCTAAGGCATCAGATATTATGTGTAGGAAAGAACTGCAGATGCTGGTATAAATCGAAGGTAGACACAAAATGCTGGAGTAACTCAGCGGGGCAGGGAGCATCTCTGGAGAGAAGGAATGGGTGACGTTTCGGTTCGAGACACTTCTTCAGTCGGAAGAAGGGTCAGACTGGGTCAGACTTCTTCTGTCTGAAGAAGAGTCTCGACCCGAAACGTCTCCCATTCCTTAGATAGAGCTCTACGGGCTGGTGGAATCAAGGGATATGGGGAGAAGGCAGGCACGGGTTATTGATTGGGGATGATCAGCCATGACCACAATGAATGGTGGTGATGGCTCGAAGGGCCAAATGGCCTCCTCCTGCACCTACTTTCTATGTTTCTATCTTTCCTTCTCTCCAGAGATGCTGCCTGTCCCGCTGAGTTACCCCAGCATTTTGTGTCTACCTTTGCATCAGATACTACTGTCTGATCTGATTGGACAGCATGCAAAACAATGCTTTTCACTGTACCTCGGTACACATGACAATAATAAACCTAAACCTGATTCTAAACCTAATTCTGCACTGTCACCAATATCAAAAGAGTCAAGCGCGTTTAATTGTCACATGTACCTGTAACGGAACAGTGACATTCTTACTTGTTGTGGCTTTACAGGCCTGTTAACGCAACAGCGCACAGAAAAATATACCAGTAATACTAGATACAGACCATAAGAACGCAAAACTGAAGCACGTAGTATGACCAAAACAAAGTCCATGGGAGATCTTCGCTGAGGTACGGTCATGTACAATTATAACTATAGATATAATTATCACTTTTTAAATATGTTTGGTCACATATTTTGATAAAAAGGGTTTAGAGGGCTACGGGCCAAATACAGGCAATTGGGACTAGCGAATATGCCAACTTGGTCGGCATGGATAAGGTGGGCCGAATGGCCTGTTTCCGTGCTATACAGCACTATTATGACAATTGTCTATGACAATAGACAATAGGTGCAGGAATAGGCCATTCGGCCCTTCGAGCCAACACCGCCATTCAATGTGATCATGGCTGATCATCCACAATAAGTACCCCGTTCCTGCCTTCTCCCCATATCCCCTGACTCCGCTATCTTTAAGAGCCCTCTCTAGCTTTCAATTGAAAGCATCCAGAGAACCGGCCTCCACCGCCCTCTGAGGCAGAGGATTCCACAGACAAACACACAAAATGGCATATTCAGTCAGTGAGGAAGATTACTTATGGAGACACGGTCAATACAGCACAGAAACAGGCCTTTCTGCCCAACTTGTCCATGCCAAGATTCTCCATCTAAACTCGTCCCATTTGCCTGCACCTGACCCATATCCCTCCGTGCCTATCCTGTCCATGTACCTGTCCAAGTGCATTATAAATATTGTCATTGTATCTGCCTCAATTACCTGCACTGGTAGCTTGTTCCATACACCCACTACACATCATCTGAGACAGAGATGAGATTGAGAGAAATCCATACAATAGCGGCACAAGGAACTACAGATGCCAAAACTTGAGCAAAAAACAAAGTGCTGGAATAATTCAATGGGTGGTGGAAGGAAAGGCCAGACAGCATTTCGGATCGGAACCCTACTTCAGGATCTTCAGAATCTACAAAATCCCCCCCCCCCCCCCCCGTATGAAGATTTACCTTGAAAGGTCTCGACCCGAAACGTCGCCTACTTCCTTCGCTCCATAGATGCTGCCTCACCTGCTGAGTTTCTCCGGCATTTTTGTCTACCTTCGATTTTCCAGCATCTGCAGTTCCTTCTTAAAGAGAATGCACATTTGAAATGTCTTTGGAATACAGAGAGTTCCTGCACAGTATACCAACAGCTACAGGGTGCAAATCTGTCAGTGTATGTAGAGAGTGCATCCAAAGAGAGAAGGTTGTTATCCAGGGCTTTTTATACCCTCGGGACACCTCAAAACCGTTCCCAGTGAAACAACATTTTATAGCATAATTGCTGTTGTAAAACGCAAGTGTCAGCTTGCACGCTGCAAGATTCCCCCGAGCAGCAGAGGGGATACATTACAGCCTCGCTGAAGATGTTTGATGGATTCATGTCGGCAAGTCCAGAGGTAGGTCCACTGTGCTCTTGTGCAAACACTCTTGCTGTTTCTGCTTCGTCGATCCGAGTTGGATGGACAGTGATCTGGAGAGGAAGGGACCAGAGGGAGGTTGTGGGCCATGACTGGTGGGAGAAAGGACTATGATAGGGAGGACTTTACTTTAGACTTTGTAGGTACAGCGTGGAAACAGGCCCTTCAGCCCACTGAGTCTGTGCCGACCAGTCTTCTTGCGTATGGCGTGCACCTGGAGTATTGTGTGCAGTTTTGGTCCCCTAATTTGAGGAAGGACATTCTTGCTATTGAGGAAGTGCAGCGTAGGTTCACAAGGTTAATTCCCAGGATGGCGGGACTGTCGTATGCTGAGAGAATGGAGCAGCTGGGCTTGTACACTCTGGAGTTCAGAAGGATGAGAGGGAATCTCATTGAAACATATAAGAGTGTTATGGGCTTGGACACGCTTGCGGCAGGAAACATGGTCTCAATGTTGGGGGAGTCCAGAACCAGGGGCCACAGTTTAAGACTAAGGGGTAAACCATTTAGAATGGAGACGAGAAAACACTTTTTCTCACAGAGAGTGGTGAGTCTGTGGAATTCTCTCCCTCAGAGGGCGGTGGAGGCCGGCTCTCTGGATACTTTCAAGAGAGAGCTAGATAGGGCTCTTAAAGATAGTGGAGTCAGGGGATATGGGAAGAAGGCAGGAACGGGGTACTGATTGGCGATGATCAGCCACGATCACATTGAATGGCGGTGCTGGCACGAAGGGCCAAATGGCCTACTTCTGCACCTATTGTCTATTGTTGTTTATCTGTTGTCCAAGGAATAAAGTCCTAGCTTGCTCAACCTTTCCCTGTAGCTCAGGCTCACATGTCCTGGCAACATCCTCGTAAATCCTCTATGCACTCATTCCAGCTTCATGGCATTTTCCTATAACGTGGTGACTAATACCGAACACAATACTCCAAATGCGGCCTCACCAGCGTCATGTACACTGTAACATAATATCCTAACTGCTATACTTAATACTCTGACTAATGAAGGCTTGTGAGCCAAAAGTCCTTGTTACCTAAATGTGGTCAGTTGCCGAACGTCCATAAGCTAGGATCCTGCCCGATTCACCTCTTCCCCATTGCGGACATAGGACTTTGTCTAGCGACAAGGTGTGCTACAATGAATCTCCCGAATCTTCTGAATTTGTAGTCGGCAGGGCAGTAGAAACATAGAAAGTAGTAAATAGGTGCAGGAGGAGGCCATTCGGCCCTTCGAGCCAGCACCGCCATTCATTGTGATCATGGCTGATCGTCCCCATCAATAACCTGTGCCTGCCTTCTCCCCATATCCCTTGATTCCACTAGCCCCTAGAGCTCTATCCAACTCTCTCTTAAGTCCATCCAGTGACTTGGCCTCCACTGCCCTCTGTGGCAGGGAATTCACAACTCTCTGGGTGCAAAAGTTTTTTCTCACCTCAGGCTTAAATGGCCTCCCCTTTATTCTAAGACTGTGGCCCCTGGTTCTGGACTCGCCCAACATTGGGAACATTTTTGCTGCATCTAGCTATGCGGTACTCTGCCTAGCGCCAACTTGGATGTATTGTGCACACTAACGTGCTGTTAGTGCCCCCTTGAAACTGTCTAGTGAAGGTGATTTGACTATATTGTTGTCTAGTTTATTCCATTCCCTTAAGGTTCTTACAAAGAATGAGTTCTTAAAAATATCTGTCCTGGCGAATGGGATTTCTATTCAATGCTGAGTATATTCTGCACTCTGCATCTTATCCTTTGCTCCACCTTTTGTACGAGTTTAACTTGATTGTATTGAAGTGGAGTATTTTCTGATCTGAGTAAATAACTTGCAAAACAACGTTTTTCACTGTACCTCGGTATATGTAACATTAATAAACCACAATGTAGTCTATTACAAAGTAGTCTGGATGTGAGATAGAGAAACAAGGAACTGCAGATGCTGGTTTACATATCAAAACACAAAGTGCTGGAGTAACTAAGTGGGTCAGGTAGCATCTCTGGAGAACATTGACAGGTGGTATTTTGGGACAGGGCCCTTCTGCAGATTGGGTGGGGGGTGGGGGGGGGGGAAGAAAGCTGGAAGTGGTAGTGGGGGGGGGGGGGGGTTCAGGACAGAGCCTGGCAGGTCCTAAGTGACCAAGCAAGGGAGCTTTTGATAGTGTGAGATATAGTTTGTGCTCACAATCACTGCTCAGAGACTAAATCATCGAAACAAGAAATGCTTTTTATTTGCGAATCTGCAGAATCGGGTGCCTCTCCAAATTGAGACACACTCCAAAGTCAGAAAAGTAAAGCCCCTTTATACACACAATTCTGCTGGCATAACCTCCCCTTCTGGCTCTTCCCAATCAGAGCACTGAGGTGCACAGTCTATAGGTACGTCACCCAGTACCTCCCTCATCATACATACCACGTTCATACATGTGCATGGTAATGAGCAGTTTCCCGACCAGGGGCGTGTCAGTAATATTCATTCATTTTATTAAGCATGCCCAGTTGCAATTGACCTGGCCTAGTATTCTCACCTCCAACTGACCCGTCTCAGTTTTTTTATATCTGAACTAAAGCTAGTTTCTACTGACAAGGGTCCCCTTTCATCCCTAGTCCCTACTGACAAGGGTCCCATCTATCACCCCCCTTCTACGCTATACTATGCCATCCATCCTCACTCAAGGACAGTTCTGATAAACCCATTCCCAGCTGTGTTAACATCTTCTCCCTGGCCTCTATCGGTTAGAATCCTGTTTACAAGTTAGAATCTTCTCCTGAATCCTTACAATAGTGGGGTTTAATCACTTTATCCCTCACAATAGGATAGGTGGATAGGGGAAGGGGATTGATAGGCAGATGGTTCCCAATATGGAGGGACTGTCACATGCTGAGAGAATGGAGCCGCTGGGTTTTGACACGCTAGAGGCAGGAAACATGATTCCCGATGTTGGGAGAGTCCAGAACCAAGGGCTACACAGTTTAAGAATAAGGGGTAAGCCATTTAGAACGGAGATGAGGAAACACTTTTTCTCACAGAGAGTTGTGAGTCTGTGGAAATCAGAGGGCGGTGGAGGCCGGTTCTCTGGATACTTTCAAAAGAGAGCTAGATAGGGCTCTTAAAGATAGCGGAGTCAGGGGATATGGGGAGAAGGCAGGAACGGGGTACTGATTGTGGATGATCAGCCGTGGTCACATTGAATGGCGGTGCTGGCTCCAAGGGGCGAATGGCCTACTCTTGCATCTATTGTCTATTGATATAATCCGTAATGTACTGGGATTTAGTTGTAACAATGAATGAATCAAAATTGTGTACTAGGAAGATGCGCATGTTGAAGTCTTCCAGGTTTCTTGCCTGAGCATCTATTGGCTGTGATGGCACTAATGAGAGATTATAGAGGCCAAGTTATGTGGTGGAAATGACATAGTAAATACATTTCTCAGACCCGATGAAAGATGTTTACACTGTTTCTGTCCCTACTAATGCCTGCTGTGCATTTTCAGCATATTTTGATTTTACTACACTATGCAGAGAAAAATGCAATTTTCAATGAAAGACATTGTTTTGTTTATTTTAATATCCCACGGTGCTTTTGTTGCATTAAAGTCCGGAAAGGTCAGCATGAAAGTGATTTTTTTTTGTCTTCCGTTTGGATTTATCACTAGTCTTTGAAGAAGAACATTTCATCTTTAAGAGACATTGGAACAATATTCTTTTTGATTTTCTAATAATCTAATAATTCCTATTCTTGCTTTTGTGGGAGTGCAGCGTAGGTTCACCAGGTTAATTCCTGGGATGGCAGGACTGTCATATGCTGAAAGAATGGGTTGACTGGGCTTGTATTCACTGGAATTTAGAAGGATGAGAGGGAATCTTATAGGAACATTTAAAATTCTTAAGGGGTTGGACAGGCTAGATGCAGGAAAAATGTTCCCCACGTTGAGGGAGTCCAGAACCAGGGGTCACAGTTTAAGAATAGGGGGAAGGCCATTTAGGCTGAAGTGAGGAAAAACGTTTTCACCCAGAGAGTTGTGAATCTGTGG
Organism: Raja brachyura; assembly: GCA_963514005.1. The sequence continues at coordinate 119,903,045 of OY740785.1, forward strand.
AATTCTCTGCCATAAAAGGCAGCGAAGGCCAATTCACTGACTGTTTTCAAGAGAGAGTTAGATTTAGCTCTTGGGGCTAACGGAACCAAGGGATATGAGGAGAAAGCTGGAACGGGGTACTGATTTTGGATGATTGGCCATGATCATATTGATTGGCGGTGCTGGCTCGATGGGCCGAATGGCCTACTCCTGGACCTATTCCTAGGTTTCTATGTCTCATATGCATAATATTCATAGGAATTATGCATAATATTCAAAGGAATTATGCATAATATTCATAAGAATTATGCAATATTCATAGGAATTATGCATAATCTTTCATACGAAACTTCATCTGATGGTCCTCATCTAATTCCTCATCCCATAACACGAGCGACATGGTGGCACAGCTGGTAGAGCCACTGCCTCATAGCGCCAGAGACCCAGGTTTGGTCCTGACCGGGTACTGTCTGTGTGGAGTTTGCACGTTCTCCCTGTGACCGCGTGGGTTTCCTCCGGGTGCTCCGGTTTCCTCCCACATCCCAAAAACGTGTGGGTCTGTTGGTTAAGTGGCCTCTGAAATTTGTCCCTCGTGTGAAGGGAACGGATGAGGAAGTGGAATAACGTAGAACTGGTGTGAACGGGCGGGGGTCGATGGTCGGCGTGGGCCCGCTGGGCCAAAGGGCATGTTTCCATGCCGTGTTTCTCCGTCAATCAAGCTAACAATCGCTTAAATGGAAAACTTAAATGGAAAACTAGGACAACATCTGTATCTGAAACTAGATCTGAACTGAAAACTATATATGTGCAGAACAACAACCGGGCTGGAAAACCATGAAAAATCAATGCTAACATTTTGTTTTAGTCTGAGATCAAAAGAAATTGCAGCCTGAAAATTGAATCTAGATTCTATCTTTACAGCAGCCTCCAGTAGCTGCAGCTTTGCCAAGAAACCAACAAAATGCTGCATAACTTACTATTGAATATGGCTTGCATCAGCAGATTGCAAATTCATGTGTTCTGTTAAACAGGTTTCATTGTTACATTATGAAAGTTATTCACAAATATATGTTTGTTTTTGCATATCATGGGGATTGGATTATAATGGGGGCTGCAGCAACTGTGAGATAGTGAATACCACTAACTGTGTGGATTCAGCGGCAGACTCGCCAGTCTATTGATGCGGTTTACATGGAGTATAAGTACATGTCACAGTCGAACAATGCTTTTAATATTCACATTCTCGTGGCTTATCTGTTGCCTGGAACAAACAATAGTCCACAGGAGAAAGGAAGAACAGCCGATGCTGGAATCGTGAACAGAATACAAAGTGCTGGAGTCACCCAGTGGGTCAGGCAGCATCTCCGGACGACATGGTTAGGCCATGTTTTGGGTCGGGACCCAGATGTCTTTGCAGTCATGCACAAGGTGTTATGCCCTAGTCATAGTCAGAGACAATAGATAATAGGTGCAGGAGGAGGCCATTCGGCCCTTTGAGCCAGCACTGCCATTCAATGTGATCATGGCTGATCATCCCCAATCAGTACCCCGTTCCTGCCTTCTCCCCATATCCCCTGACTCCGCTATCTTTAAGAGCCCTATCTCGCTCTCTCTTGAAAGTATCCAGAGAACCGGCCTCCACCGCCCTCTGAGGCAGAGAATTCCACAGACTCCCCACTCTCTGTGAGAAAAAGTGTTTCCTCGTCGCCGTTCTAAATTATATCCTCTCATCCTTCTAAACTCCAGAGTGTACAAGCCCAGCTGCTCCATTCTCTCAGAATATGACAGTCCCGCCATCCCGGGAATTAACCTTGTAAACCTATGCTGCACTCCCTCAATAGCAAGAATACAGAATACAGCGGTACAGATAGGGTAGCTAGTCAGAACCTAGTTCCCAGGGTGAGAATATCAAAGACTTGAGGGCACAGCTTTAAGGTGGGAGAGGCAAAGTTTAAAGGAGATTTGTGGGCCATATGTTTTACACAGGGAGTAGTGGCCACCATGAACATGGTAGAGACAGACATGATAGTAGCATTTAAGACAGCCACATGGATATGCAGGGAATGGAGCGATATGGATCACGTGCAAGGTCAAACTAACTTGGCATCGTGTTCAGCACAGACATTGTGGGCCGAAGGGCCTGTTCCTGTGCTCTACTGTTCTACGTTCAATGTTAAGTTGCAAACAGGATAGAATGCTGGAGGATACCAGATTAAACAGTCGGCAGCAGACAGGGAAATTCCTGGCTCTGACTGGGTAGATAAGAATGGATGCGATCTTGGGAATACTCTTGTTTTGCATGCAGGTACAGCAGGCAGTGAAGAAAGCCAATGGCATGTTGGCCTTCATAACAAGAGGAATCGAATATAGGAGCAAAGAGGTCCTTCTGCAGCTGTACAGAGCCCTAGTGAGATCACACCTGGAGTATTGTGTGCAGTTTTGGTCCCCTAATTTGAGGAAGGACATTCTTGCTATTGAGGGAGTTACAAGGTTAATTCCCGGGATGGCGGGACTGTCATATGCTGAGAGATAGGTGCAGCTGGGCTTGTACACTCTGGAGTTTAGAAGGATGAGAGGGGATCTCATTGAAACATATAAGATTGTTAAGGGCTTGGACACGCTAGAGGCAGGAAACAGGTTCCCGATGTTGGGGGAGTCCAGAACCATGGGCCACAGTTTAAGAATAAGGGGTAAGCCACTTAGAACAGAGACGAGAAACACTTTTTCTCACAGAGAGTGGTGAGTCTGTGGAATTCTCTGCCCCAGAGGGCGGTGGAGGCCGGTTCTCTGGATACTTTCAAGAGAGAGCTAGATAGGGCTCTTAAAGATAGTGGAGTCAGGGGATATGGGGAGAAGGCAGGAACGGGGTAACATAGAAACATAGAAACTTAGAAAAAATAGGTGCAGGAGTAGGCCATTCGGCCCTTCGAGCCTGCACCGCCGTTCAATGTGATCATGGCTGATCATCCAACTCAGTATCCCGTACCTGCCTTCTCTCCATACCCCCTGATCCCTTTAGCCACAATTGCCACATCTAACGCCCTCTTAAATATAGCCAATGAACTGGCCTCAACTACCTTCTGTGGCAGAGAATTCCAGAGACTCACCACTCTCTGTGTAAAGAATATTTTCCTCATCTCGGTCCTAAAGGAATTCCCCCTTATCCTTGGACTGTGACCCCTTGTTCCAGACTCCCCCAACATCGGGAACAATCTTCCAGCATCTAGCTTGTCCAATCCCTTAAGAATTTTGTAAGTTTCTATAAGATGCCCCCTCAATCTTCTAAATTCCAGCGAGTACAAGCCGAGTCTATCCAATCTTTCCTCATATGAAAGTCCTGACATCCCAGGAATCAGTCTGGTGAACCTTCTGTGTACCCCCTCGGTACTGATTGTGGATGATCAGCCATGATCACATTGAATGGCGGTGCTGGCTCGAAGGGCCGAATGGCTTATTCCTGCACCTATTGTCTATTGTCTGTTGTTTTTAAAGGATCAACATGAACCAAGAGGTTCTAAAAACCTTTCAGCCTGAGAGAGAGAGAGGTGATGGGCCACAAATTTTTTTAAGCTGATGGCCTATTACATGGTACAGTAGATCTGACACTCTTGACAGGTGTGAGCTGGGACTGTCTGTTTGAAGATCTCTTTGGGGACCTGGAGCCATGCAGACTAGCTGAAACTCGCAGCTCCTAACCTCTGCTGCCAATTCATGTCTGGTTCGTCACTGCGACCTCGACTTAACAGTTTCCATAAACAAGCAGAACTTCAGGAAAGATATTTCTTTCTATCAATCACTGACTATCGACCAGCAAAGTGTTGCAAACTATGGTGGTACATTCCAAGGCATCAGAAATTAAAAACACAAATTTAGGCAATTATTAATATATGCAACCTTGTCACTGTGCATTCAATCGTGGCAAGTTACACTGATATTATTCTAAATTTTATTATTCATAACTGCATGTCGCAAGGAACTAAAATGAAGCTGGAATCTTCAGCAAGAACACAAAACATCCGAGTCTGAGGGAGGGTCTCGACCTGAAACGTCACCTATCCATGTTCTCCACAGATGCTGCCTGACCCACTGAGTTACTCCAGCACTCTGTGAAACGTCACCTATCCATGTTCTCCACAGATGCTGCCTGACCCGCTGAGTTACTCCAGCACTCTGTGAAACGTCACCTATCCATGTTCTCCACAGATGCTGCCTGACCCGCTGAGTTACTCCAGCACTCTGTGAAACGTCACCTATCCATGTTCTCCACAGATGCTGCCTGACCCGCTGAGTTACTCCAGCACTGTGTGAAACGTCACCTATCCATGTTCTCCACAGATGCTGCCTGACCCGCTGAGTTACTCCAGCACTCTGTGAAACGTCACCTATCCATGTTCTCCACAGATGCTGCCTGACCCGCTGAGTTACTCCAGCACTCTGTGAAACGTCACCTATCCATGTTCTCCACAGATGCTGCCTGACCCGCTGAGTTACTCCAGCACTGTGTGAAACGTCACCTATCCATGTTCTCCACAGATGCTGCCTGACCCGCTGAGTTACTCCAGCACTCTGTGAAACGTCACCTATCCATGTTCTCCACAGATGCTGCCTGACCCGCTGAGTTACTCTGTACTTTATGATGGATATGCAGACAAAAGAGATTAGACAATAGACAGTAGGTGCAGGAGTAGGTCATTTGGCCCTTCGAGCACACATCGCCATTCACTGTGATCATGGCTGATCATCCCCAATCAGTACCCCGTTCCTGCCTTCTCCCCATATCCCCTGTCTCCGCTATCTTTAAGAGCTGTATCTATTCAAATTCAATTTCCAATAAAAAAAACTTAATTGGCATGATAGAATACATCGTTATCTAACTCTAACTCTCGAACTCTCTCTTGAAAGCATTCAGAGAATTGGCCTCCACCGCCCTCTGAGGCAGAGAATTCAGATTCACAACCCTCTGTGTGAAAAAGTGTTTCCTCGTCTCCGTTCTAAATGGCTTGCCCCTTATTCTTAAACTGTGGCCCCTGGTTCTGGACTCTCCCAACATCTGGAACATGTTTCCTGCCTCTAGCGTGTCCAAACCCTAATAATCTTGTACGGTCTAATTATATCCCCTCTCATCCTTCTAAATTCCAGCCCAGCCGCTCCATTCTATCAACATATGACAGTTTAATGGCATGATGTTTGGAACCGATATTATACTATGATCATAAAGACCTAAGGTCATAAGTGAGAGGAGCTGAATTGGTAAGATATTAGAGTCAATTATAAAGGATGAAGTTACGCAGTACTTAGAAGTTCACAATAGAACAGGCTGAAGTCAGCATGGTTTTGTGAAGGGAAGATCTTGCCTGACGAATCAGCTGGAGTTCTTTGTGGAAATTAATAGCTGGACAGATAGAGGAGAGGCTGTAGATGTTGTTTACCTAGATTTACAGAAGGCCTTCGATAAGGTGCCACACGCCAGGCTGCTGGGGAAGATGAGAGCCCATGGTATTAAAGGGAAGATATTAGCATGGATGGCGGATTGGCTGGTTGGCAGAAGGCAAAGAGTTGATAGCATTGGCGATAGCATGTTAGCCAATTAGAATGCTTAGTAATTATAGCTCCGCCTAATTATAACATTCATAGTGTAAGATTCTGCCTACTGCCAACCAGTTAGAGGAGCAGTGTGAACGTGTGATGACCCGCTTAGTAGTTAATGACCTGAACAATAAAGATGTTTGTGTTTCAACCCGTGTGAATTTGAGCTCTTTACATGGTGTCAGATTATCGGGTCTACCCCGCGTCTGTTTATCGCGATTTATTCCGTTTACCAGTTTTTATTTGTGTGTTTTTTTCGTGAGTTGGGAACATGGCTAGCTCTTGTTGAAAGCCCCACCCGCTTGTATTTGATTCTGATATCACCGAGCGATGGCGAATGTTTGAGAAGGATGACTCTCATTATATCCGCATTGTTCACTGAAACGATCCCGCCAATTTGAAGGCTTCTCTATTGTTGAATCTAGCGGGTCTGGAGGCTATGATCCGCGCTGACTTGTTCGAATTTGCACCTGCTCAACTGGATGCGAATGGACAGGTATTGGTGCCAGGACAATCTATAGATAACTCCATGGTGTTGCTGATAAAGTTTCGAGAACTGTGCGACATGCCGTCTAACAGAATCCTGGAGAGGACAATATTTTCTGCCCGAGTGCAACAGCCTGATGAACCTGTGGAATGATTCATCAGTGACCTAAGACGCATCAGTTTTCGATGCAGATTTGGTGAGATAACAAACGAGCTAGTTAGAGATAAAATTATGGGAGGAATGAGCGACTGAAAGCTGTGAGCTGAACTATTACGGAATGCAGAACTGACTTTAGATCTGGCTATTCATGTCGGATGGCTGAGACTGTGGCACAACTGGCTGATTAAGATAGCGCGAATGCTAATCAACAATTAAATGTGAATATGGCTAGTTATTCTCCGGTATGATTTCCTAATGCATCCAGCAAGGTTCAGAGCATGCTTAGCACGAGGTGCACAAACTGTAACTATTTACACCCCAGGGGGCGCCAATTTTGCATGGCCCATGGGAAAGTATGTCATAATTGCAAAAAACCTAACCACTTTGCAAATTGGTGTCGATCTAGTGGGAGTACAGCTCCAAGGTTAAAGCTGCACCTGATTCAACAAGACCAGTCAGATTCAGATTCCCATGAACAAGATGAATCTTCCCATGGGAACGACTCTTATAGCTCAGACACTGAGCCTACCGTACTTTCCCTAAACCTGCGCACCCCAGGCAAAGTTACTGATCCTGCTGTGGCCATGATAGTCAATAACAAATCGCTGATCGCCAAGGTCGATACTGGCACCCGCGTGAACGTCATGTCACTCAAAGTGTTCAACAAGATAAGAACCACTGAGCTCATGAGAAAAGACTCCTCCACTCTACACCCTTCACCCACTGGGCAAAGCCAATTTCAAATGTACCCTCAATGAACAGACCAAGAACTTACTATTTTACATCGTTCAGCCAAGTTCTGAAACCCTGCTAGGCATCGATGTGTGCCAAGACCTGGGTTTGGTCTATTTCGGGCGTGCTGTTCACAAACTCTGTTTGACAGAGGGACGAACAAGACAGATGCTATCCAACTACAAACATTTTTTTCACTGCCAACTCGGCAAACTACCTACAATATACAAGATCATTGTCGACCTTACAGTCACCCCAATCGTACGCGCCCCTCACCGTGTCCCACATGGAATGCGTGAGCAAATACACGATGAACTGAAATGTATGGTCTCCATTGGAGTCCTCGCCGAAGTCAGCGAGCCCTATGATTGGGTCTCCACCATGATTGTCACCACAAAGAAAGACATGAAGGAGTTACGCATCTGCATCAATCCTAAAGATTTGAACACAGCAATCAAACAGCACACTACCCCATGAGGACCATCGAAGATGTTGCAGCACAAATCAGTGACTCAACGGTTTTCTCAGGCTTGGATGACAAAAACTCATTCTGGCAATTCCCGTTAGACCATGCTTCGTCGGCGTTAACAACATTCGCCACCCCATTCAGACGTTACCGGTTCCTAAGCATGCCCTTTGGCATCAACTCTGCCAGCGAAGTCTTCCAGCGTGCAATGAAACAACTGTTTGCAGAATTCCCCTGCGCTGTCATAGTTGACGACATTCTAGTTTATGGCCACGATGCCACCGAGCACGATGCAAACCTACGTAAAGTACTGGACCGTGCCAGAGACGTCAATTTGAAGCTGAACCCACTGAAGTGCAAGGTCAGGGTTCCCGAATTCACTTATGTAGGTCATGTGTTCACTAGCAATGGGCTGAAGCCAGACCCACTGAAGACTGCAGCAATCAACGAGCTGCCAGTACCAACTGACGTCACCTGGGAATGTTTATCCCCAATCTCAGGAAACTATCAGCCCCCCTGCGTCAACTAACCCACACGGACAACACATGGTTCTGGTACCCAAACCACCAGTGAGCTTTCGAGATTCTAAAATTACAGCTCACTAGCGCACCCACTCTGTCTTACTTCAACCTCAACCTGCCAGTTACAATCAACTGCGACGGATCCCAGTATGGGCCTCTTTCAACGGCGATGTTTTGCCGGTATCCTATGCTTCAAGAACACTAACGGATACCGAACAGTGCTATGCCCAGATAGAAAAAGAGCTGCTTGCCGTGGTTATTGCCTGCTCCAAATTCAAATACTTTATTTTTGGCAAAACCTTCATGGTAGAGACTGATCATCAACCTCTGATTACAATCCTGAGCAAACCGATCCATGCTGCCCCAGCAAGGCTTCAACGCGTGATGGTGCAGCTCCAATTGTTCGACTTCTGCATTGTCTACAAAACAAGGTAAAGACATGCACATCGCAGACACTCTATCCCGGGCACCACGCGCCACCAGCGAAGAACATCCTTTACGAACGTGAGGAATTCTCCGTTCTAAAGGTTTCCTTCGTTCCAACTGACCGCCTCGCCGAACACACTGCCATGGATAAAACCTCCCAGCTGCTAACCTCGATCATTAAAGGCAGCTGGCCAAATAAACAATCCAACAGCCCCGCTGAACTAAAACCCTACTTTCTGGTACGTGACGAACTTGTGCCACAGGAAGGAGTGATCGTAAAGGGTCACAAGACGCCCCCCCCCCCCCCCCCCCATCGCTGCGGAAGGAGTACTACGAGGAGATCCACGGAGGCCACCCAGGCATTGAGGCTACCCTACATCACGCTAAAGAATGATCTACTGGCCCGGAATGACCAAGTATATTTGGGAAAAAACAGAGTCATGCGCGATCTGTAAGAGGCAAATCCAACCGCTGCTCTCCCAACCTGTCCCCTCCCTACCATGGTCGTCCGTGGCCGCCGATATCTTCGACTGGCACGGGAAACACTATTTCATGCTAGTGGACTCGTACTCGAGTTGGTTCAAAATTGATCTTCTACCAACCACCTCCTCAGAATAGCAGTCTGAAGAAGGGTCTCGACCCGAAACGTCGCCCATCTCCTTCGCTCCTTAGATGCTGCTGCACCCGTTGAGTTTCTCCAGCTTTTTGTGTAACCCTCGATTCTCCAGCATCTGCAGTTCCTCCTTTAACATCTCCTCAGAATAAGTCATCCAGAAAGTCCGTCAGCACTTCTCCGTACATGGCATCCCAGCCCGCCTTCAGACTGGCAACGGGACACAATTCTCCAGCCAAAAGTTCAAAGACTGCTAAGCCCTGGAACTTTAAACATGTCACCAGCAGCCCAGAATTCCCACAGACCAACGGGCTTGCCGAACGCACTGTTCGCAGCGCTAAACAACTCATGGAACGCTCCTTCCTGGCAAAATCTGACGTCTACCTGGACCTGTTGGACCTGAGGAATATTGCCAGAGGCAGTGCTCTAGGCACCCCAGCCCAACGACTGATGTCCCGGCGAACAAGACCTCCACTACCCGTTTCACAGGAGCACTTAAAGCCTAAAGCTCTCTGCCCCGCTGTGATTCAAACGCACGTAGAGTCCAATCGAGACACGCAGAAACGTGCCTACGACAAGACCAGCAAACCACTGAAGCCACTGATCCAAGGCCAAGTGGTTCGTTTACAGACAAACAAAGGACATACCAAACTGGGGTTTATCCACGGCTCTACAAAGGAGCCACGACCCTACCTTGCCGATGTTGGCGCACCATCTACAGACGCGACCGTTAACACATCCTTCCGGCGTACCAGGGTCCTGATGCCCCTCCGCTGAACTTTAAAGTGATGGCTGTTCCAGTCGCGCCTGTGTCTGCAGCCGCTACCCTCCCATCACTCCTCGCGGCGGTCTACACCCTCTCCCCCACTTGTACCCGATTCACCGGTACTCCCGTGACGGTCATCCCCTACAGTGTCTCCCCAGAGCCCAAATGTGCCCTAAACTATTCAGAGGTAAAGGTTGATGAGGCAGCTCCCTGCCGTACTCGGACCGGTCGGGTTAGTAAGCCGCCTGTTAGACACGGCAACTACGTTTAACCTCATTATTATTCGATGTGGTGTTTTGCATTTAACAAGTTATTTACTCATCGTAGTGATAACGCTGTATCTACTTTTCATTTATAGAAGAAGAGATGTAGATTGGCTATAGCATGTTAGCCAATTAGAATGCTTAGGAATTATAACCCCGCCTAATTATAACATTCATAGTGTAAGATCCTGCCCACTGCCAACCAGTTAGAGTAGCAGTGTGAATGTGAGATGACCAGAACGATAAAGATGCTTGTGTTTCAACTCGTATGAGTTTGTGCTCTTTGCAAGTTGCATTTTTTCAGGTTGGCTGCCAGTGCTTAGCGGAGTTCAGCAAGGGTCGGTTCTGGGGCCGGTTCTCTTCACCTTGTATATTAATGATTTAGGCAAGGGGATTGAAGGCTTTGTGGCCAAGTTTGCAGATGATGCTAAGATAGGGGCAGGCAGTTTAGAGGAAGCAAGGACTCTGCAGAAGGACTTGGACAGGTTAGGAGAATGGGCAGGGAAGTGGCAAATGGAATTCACTACAGCAAAGTACGGAGTCATGCATTTTGGTAATAAGAATAAATGCGTAGATTATTTTCTAAATGGAGAGAGAATCCAGAAATCAGAAGTGCAAAGGGACTTGCAAAAAGTGAATTTGCGAGTCGAATCTGTAGCATGGAAGGCACATTCAATGCTAACATTTATATCAAGAGGACTGGAATACAAAACAATGATGTAATGCTGAGGCTCTATAAGGCGCTGGTCAGGCCGCATTTGGAATATTGTGAGTAATTTTGGGCCCCACATCTGAGGAAGGATGTGCCGGCTCTGGAGAGGGTCCAGAGGAGGTTTACAAGAATGATCCCAGGAATGAGTGGGTTAACATATGATGAGCGTTTGTCGGCACTGGGCCTGTACTCGCTGGAGTTTAGAAGGATGAGGGGCAGTCTCATTGAAACTCACAGAATAATGGAAGGCCTGGATAGAGTGGATGTGGAGAGGATGTTTCCACTGGTGGGAGAGTCTAGGACCAGAGGTCAAAGCATCAGAATTAAAGGGCGCTCTTTTAGAAAGGAGGTGAGGGGGAACTTCTTTAGTCAGAAGGTAGTTAATCTGTGGAACTCATTGCCACAAAGGGCTGTGGAGGATGTGAGTGAATATATTTAATGGGATTAGGAGGCAGAGATCAGCCCTGATTGAGTGGTGGAGTTGACTCGTGGGCCTAATTCTACCATAATTTGTGAACTTGTGAATTAGACCATTTGGCCCATCAAGTCCACGCCAACATTCAATCATGGCTGATCTATCTCTCCCTCCTAACCCTATTCTCCTGCCTTCTCTTCATAACCCCTGACACCCGTACTAATCAAGAATCTATCTATCTCTGCCTTAAAAACATCCACTGACTTGTCCCCCACCGCCCTCTATGGCAAATAATTCCACAGATTCACCACCCTCTTACTAAAGTAATTCCTCCTCATCTCCTTCCTAAAGGAACATTCTTTAATTCTGAAGCTATGACCTCTCGTCCTAGACTCTCCAACGAGTGGAAACATCCTCTCCACATCCACTATCCAAGCCTTTCGCTATTCAGTAAGTTTCAATTAGGTCTCCACCTCATCCTTCTAAACTCCAGCGAGTACAGGCCCAGTGCTGACAAACGCTCATCATATGTTAGCCCACTGATTCCTGGGATCATTCTTGTAAACCTCCTCTGGACCCTCTCCAGAACCGACACAACCTTCCTCAGAGGGTACACAAAAGGCTGGAGAAACTCAGCGGGTGCAGCAGCATCTAAGGAGCGAAGGAGTTAGGCGACGTTTCGTGTCGAGACCCTTCTTCAGACTGGTTATAGATCAGGGAAACGAGAGATATAGACGGTGATGTGGAGAGATAAAGAACAATGAATGAAAGATATGCAAAAAAGTATCGATGATAAAGGAAACAGGCCATTATAAGCTGTTTGTAGTGTGAAAATGAGAAGCTAGTGCGACTTGGGCGGGGGAGAGATAGAGAGAGAAGGAATGCCAGGGCCCGAGGGCTGAGGGAGAGGTGGGAAGGGGAGGAGACAACAAGGGTTAACAGAATTGAGAAAATTCAATGTTTAAGCCCAGAGGATGCAGACTCTGCGGTTGTCCTTGCAATTATCCCCGTCAGTGTGCTAGCAATCGGCATGCCTGGAATCATTCCTCTGGGCCTGCCGGTCATCAAAGAGCACTCTCATCCTGTTTCCACAGCTTTTTGATGAGTCAAGTTCAAATGTATTTGTCACATGCACCATAAGGTGCAGTGAAATGTAATAGCAAGATTAAACGAGAACTTACCTGTTCGAAGTTTGATCTTTATTTTATGAGGAGTTACGATGAGGGATTACGTGAAGAAGCCCCGCCTGGCGCTTGATCGGCATACTTCAAAGCAGCGGCATGAAAAACACAGAACCAATAGCCGGAGTAAGATAGTAAGGCTCAACATAGACTAGAACTACCAGGTGATCATTTATATTATGAGGGCTGGGAGCCGAGGGCACGTAATCCCTCATCGTAACTCCTCATAAAATAAAGATCAAACTTCAAACAGGTAAGTTCCCGTTTAATCTTATTATTTTACTTCGGAGTCATGTGAGTGACTACGTGAAGATTTTAAAGCTCTGTGTTTTTTATGTCGTAGATTCATTCCATACGACACTCTGTTTAGTCAATACAGTAGTGAGTAAATAATATATATTTAAAACATTGTTTCAATTTATGTAATAAGTCTTTTAATCATAAAAATAACTTTTTTAAATAATAACCCTTCTATCCCTTGGGGAAATTTTTACAACAAAAGTGATAATGATAATGATATCAAATGATGAGATAAATTGATGATATAAATCGATAATATAAAACAAAGCAAGCATTTAAAGAGAACCCAACACTGCGTGTCCAAATCCTGGCACCGTGACAATAGGTTTATCGTAGAACTTTGAAAAAGTTTCTTCTTTACACCACCCTGCGGCCTCTAAAATTTGATCGAGTGGTACGTCCTGTACCTTCGCCGCGGACGTAGCTGCAGCCCTAGTGGAGTGAGATTTAAACGCATCAGTGTCTACTCCTGCTAAATGCAAAACCTGTTTTAACCATCTAGTTTGAACTGAAACTTTTGTATGCGGTTTTTTGTGCGTTATCAGTAACGCTATCTCAGCACCTCGGAGATTCTTGGTTACTTCAATATATTGAGTTAAATGCTTAACTACCCACAATGTTTGATCGACAGGGTATGCTTTAAACATTACCTTGGTTCCAGTTTTTCCTGGTCTGCTTTGTTTGATCAGATCATGAACATAAAACACAATGTTATTTGAAGCCACATGCATGCAATCTAAACATAACATTTGCAAAGTTCGTACTCTTTGAGCTGACACTAGTGCCATTAACATTACTACCTTGAATGTTAACCTTTGCAAAGACATTGAAGAAATTGGAGTCCATTGCCTAAGCAAAGTAAGAACAATGCTAACATCACAAATTTCTGTATATCTGGCCTTGGGAGGATTTTTATTAAAAATTCCTTTCATAAACCGGGATATTAATGGGTGAGACCCAATTGAATCTCGATCAGAAATTTGTTCTAAATGGGACGACAAAGCACTATTAATAGCACTATAACTTAAGTGCTCATCAAAATGTAACCCAGCAAGGAACTCTAATACATTTGATATGTTCGCAGTATGATAAGATATCTTTGACTGTCTACAGAAGACTTCCCATTTCTTTATATGCGACATATATTGTTTTTTAGTGCTATTTCTCCAAGCTGCAGCTATAACATCCATGGTCCTATCCGACAGTCCAAGCTCTTGCAATGGTCTGGTCAGAAGCTGCAGATTAACAAATTCATATGATCATGCAATGGATGAATTTCTTTTGTTACTGTTTGTATCAACAAATCAACAAAACTAGGAATTGTCATACATGGTTCAATAATCATTTTAAGCATCAATGGGAACCATGATTGCGTAGGCCAATTTGGCACCACCAAAATGCCCTTGGCAGCGTCTTGTGCTATTTTCTTGAGACATTGCCCAATCAGACAGAATGGGGGAAAAGCATAAAAGAACGTATTCCCCCAATGTAGCGAGAAAGCATCCACCGCTACTGCTCCTGGATCGTGTTCCCAAGACACGTATTTGGGCAATTGGTGATTAAATCTAGATGCAAACAGATCAATGTCCGGTACTCCATACTGACTGACAATATTTTTGAAAATTTGTGGATTTAACATCCATTCTGTACTGTCTATAAATTTTCGTGATCTTTTGTCTGCCACAGTATTGTCTCTCCCTGGGAGATAAATAGCTGAAAGGCAAATATTTTTCCCAATACACCAATGCCACATCTGGTTTACCAGATGATCACATGATAATGATCTTACTCCACCCATGTGATTGCTATATGCCACAGCTGTGGTATTGCTTACTTGTAATTGGACATGCAAATCCTTCATAGTAGAACAATAAGCTTTTAATCCATAAAATGCTCCCAGTAACTCCAAATAATTTATACCATATGTTTGGAGAAATAAATCCTCTTGGACAGTCCATCTGCCCCCACAGCTGGTTTTATTATCCGTAGCACCCCATCCGAGAGCACTTGCATCAGTTTGCAAAATCACTGCTGGCTGCTGAACTAATATGTTTTTAACAGCCTGTGGAACATTCTCAATTCACCAATGTAATTCTGATAAAGCTTCCTTTGGCAATTGCATGGGCCTATCAAAATGGCCTGCTCGTTGTATAAACGCTTATGTTTTTGCCCTTTGGAGATTTTGGTAATGCAGTGGACCAAATTCTACTGCAGGAAATGCTGCTACTAACTTACCAATAACCTTAGCAACTTCTCAGATGGAGGAATAAGGTTTGTCAATAAGGCACCAACATACATTTGTAATATCAACAACCTTGTATATCGGTAAAGTTACTAACATGGTAACTGAATTATTCAATTCAATTCAACTTTAATGTCATTGCACAAATACAAGTATAGGTACAATGAAATGCAGTTTTGCGTCAGTTCGTAGTGATAGCAATATAGAAAATAAATACAGAATGCAGACAATGTGGACGAAGAGACTGGAGAAATCTATCAGCGGGACTCCGAGTTCAGAAGTGTGATGGTGTTATTGTAGAAGCTGTTCCTCATCCTATGAGGAAAGTCCAGAATTAATCATAAACCCCAAATATTCAATACTTTGGGATGGCTGTAACTTAGATTTTGTTGGATGAATCAGGAACCCTAGTCTTTCAAACAAACTTGTAGTTGCTGAAACTGATTTTTCAGCTGACCCCTGATCAGCATTGACAATTAAAATGTCATCTAGATAAGCCATAACGATGTGTTTGTGTGCCCTTAGCAGTGCAAGTGCTGGTTTCAACAATTTAGTGAACAGCCTAGGAGCTGAGCTTAATCCATTAGGTAATGCTTTGTATTGCCACAGCTGTCCCATCCAATTCAATTTCAAATACCTGCGAAAGTGACGATGAATTGGTACTGAATAATATGCATCCTTCAAATCTATTGTAGCCATGTAACAATCTGTTGATACCAGCTGTATTGCAGTGTTGAAGGTATCCATTTTAAAATGTTTACACTGGACAAAAGTATTAAAATGTGTGAAGTCTAGAATGATTCTGCAACCCCCATCTTTCTTAGGTCTGGGGAAAATATTTGATACAAATTGTTGTGGATCCTCAACTGATTTCTCAATAACTCCTTTTTTACACAAATTCTTAACCTCTTCATTAATTTGAATTTTTTCAAATGCAGAAAACACCAAAATACGATTAGGCTTATTCTGTCCCGGTGGATCAATACCTTCTACAAATTCAATGGTAGATCCTAAAACAGTATCTAATATAACACGGTCAGATGTTATACAGTCCCATGCATCATAAAACATTTGTAGTCTGCCACCAATCTGAGGTTCATCCAAAGATTCTTCTGTAATAGGATAAAGTTTTTGTACCTCTCCAACCGCACGTGGTGGTCTCCTTCTCCCAACATATGGGTGAACATTCGGCTGTGCTGGTTGGTAATACTTCCTTACCATAATCCTGCCTCGGCTTGTTCTAGCTCCAAAATCAAATCCCCTTCTCATTTGACCGGCCCTTCTTTGGCCAAAAATGAAGGGTTTCATGAGGCCAATAGTCTTTGCCTCTTCATCAGTCTCTTTAATTTGTTTAGACAGATTTTCTCCGAACAAATAACCAGGAGCTTGAACATTGCTTGATCTGCACAGACCTGCAAATCTTGGATGTAAAATGGGCCGAATGGCAATCTTCCTCATATAATTAATCTCAAAAAATGAGTTGCAGAACAATGTCAACATATCCTTCTGAACCTTCCACGTGCTTCCCAAAAGCAATGATGCCAGCTGAAATCAGTTTGAGGACTCTTTGAAATCGTATTTCATGCGCCTGCATAATTGAAGACATTGGCGCCCAAATAGATGGATTCACCGTAGGTACCTTCAGTGAGGCACAATTAACAGGTGTTTTTATATAATCTGCTGTTTCAACCATAACAGTTTCCTGAAGCTGGTGAGAGACCAAATAATTAATGTTAGCCGCCAGGTTTTCTTCCATGGCCTCACCGCCTCCTCCAGGTATAGCAAAACATTGTGCCACATCAGGCACACCTGGAGCAATATTTTTGTATTGTGGTGGGTACTCATGACCGAAATCACCACCTTCAGGATCAGTCTCATGCAGCCCTGGTACTCCTGAGACTTGCTCAAAGGAGACTTCCTCCAGCCCAATCCCAGGCTCTAGAGTTT
Source organism: Raja brachyura (assembly GCA_963514005.1). Next base: position 119,919,840 of record OY740785.1, read on the forward strand.
CAAATTCCCAATTCGATCTGGCACCATATTCATGATATGGAACCCCCTCAGGGGCTGCCTGGGAATATTCTGGGTACTTAGACCCTTGGTTGAATAATGTCTGGAGCATTTTCTCCATTTGATCCATTGTAAGCCATAAGGCTTTTCTATCTGGAGGACTTTCATTATCAGAGTCATCAGAAACCACGGGCCTCTCAGATTTTCCTTTACATTTTTTAGTCACTGCATTTTCCTCCGTGGCTTCTGCTTGTGGAGCAACCAAAGGCTCACTAATGGGTATTTCAACGGCCACCAGTATCGGGACCGGCTCTGCAATAATCTGCTGTCCCAACTGTTTTTCTTCTCCTCCCCGGGACGCACGTTTTACCAGCGATTTTTTCGGAGCTTACTCCATTAAAAAATTTTAAAACTCCTCCTGGACTTTACCCACCAGCCTCACGGAGTTTGAAATGCCCTGGAAGTAAAATAATTTACTTACCTGCGGGCCTGTTCCTTACCGCTGGTGGAGCTGCGCTCTGCAGCTCTTTCCCTACCGACAGCGTCGACGTAATGCCGATCAAGCGCCAGGCGGGCTTCTTCACGTAGTCACTCTGAAGTAAAATTGACAATTAAACAAGGGACACAATACACAACATAAGATTGGAAAGACTAGGCTTGTATTCACTGGAGTTTAGAAGGATGAGGGGGATCTTATAGAAACATATACAATTATAAAAGGACTGGACAGGCTAGATGCAGGAAAACATGTTCCCAATGTTGGGAGAGTCCAGAACCAGGGGCCACAGTCTTAGAATAAAGTGGAGGTCATTGAAGACTGAGGTGAGAAAAAACTTTTTTACCCAGAGAGTTGTGAATTTGTGGAATTCCCTGCCACAGAGGGCAGTGGAGGCCAAATCACTGGATGGATTTAAGAGAAAGTTAGATAGAGCTCTAGGGGCTAGTGGAGTCAAGGGATATGGGGAGAAGGCAGGCACGGGTTATTGATTGGGGACGATCAGCCATGATCACACTGAATGGAGGTGCTGGCTCGAAGGGCTGAATGGCCTCCTCCATAGAATAATATTTTCTATGTTTTTATGTTTCTATAACTCAACTCAGACATCCACCACAGCATTCTTCACTGTGATGGAAGGCAACACAGTTCACACAGTCCTCCTCCTACTCCTCCTCCTCCCTTGTCCACCCGTGGTCGGGACCTTCACCCTCCGTAGTCGCCTCTACGGACGGCGCGATGTTCGAGCCCTATGGTCGGGATGGCCGGAACGCCGACGTTGGGACAGGTCGAGCACACCCCGCGTCCCGGAGCTGCCAAATCGGCCACTTCCTTTACCGGAGACCGCGGCTTCCAGGTGCTGTAGGCTACAGGCCGGCGGTCGGAGCTCTTCTCCGGCGCCCCCCGGCGAGGGACGGCCCACTCCACGATGGAAGGACCACTCTATGCCTGCCGCCCGAACCTCGACACCTGTCACCAGATTCACAACTCTTCCAGCATTTTCTCTAATCAGAAATGTAGCCCCTGGCACCAGCTCTGTTCCTTACTCACCCCATCCCATAATCTTGTAACAGTCCAGTTGTCCATACCGATTATTGAGTATTGAAGATGAAATGTTGTACATGTTGGTGAAAGGTGTATGGAACGGGCTGCCAGAGGAGGTATTGAAGCAGGTACAAAGGAGTTTAGAAGGATGAGAGGCAATCTTATTGAAACGTATAAGATTCTTAAAAGTTTGGACAACTAGAGGCAGGAAACAGCAAGAGAGCTTAAAGAAGAACGTCGGACAAATGCGGATTGTTTTGTCTGGAACGTCGGAGGCTGAGGGAAGCTTTGATAGATATAATTATGAGAGATTATAGATAGGGTAGACAGTCAGAACCTTTTTCCCAGATGGAAATGTCAATGACTAAAGAATCTAGCCTGAAGGTGAGAGGGGCAAAGTTTGGATACGCTAGAGGCAGGAATCATATTCCCGATGTTGGGGGAGTCCAGAACCAGGGGCCACAGTTTAAGAATAAATGGCCTGTCCTACCAGCATCCGACTCCATGCGATGAGCGCGATCAAACTAGAAGCGGGGGCCGCGCGGAGGTCGGGTGATCCCCTGTACAGGGCCGTTCCCACCAGCATGCGGCTGCATGCGGCAAGCGCGACCAAACCGGCAGCGGGGGCCGCGTGGAGGTCGGGTGAGTGGCGCAACGTGGCGCAAAGTGAGGCGAACTTGGAGCAAAATCTCAAAGGTAAGTTCGCCAGGACAGAGAGGGGCACACAGAGAGGGGCACAGAGGCACACACACAGAGGGCCACAGAGCCACACACAGAGAGTCACGGAGGCATCTACAGAGAGGGTCACAGAGGCACGACGTCGAGGCGGTGTGTAATGCGTTGAGGCGACAGCGAGCCGACAAGCCGTTGCCGTGCGGAATTTTTGAACATGGTCAGTTTTTCGGAGCCCCGCGCGATGTCGGGACGAACTCCGCACAATTCCGCACTGCTCCGGCGATCGAAGTGGGACCGGCCCTGCGACGCCGGACGGCTCAAGCGACCATGTTAGGTCGCGCTCATCGCATAGAGTTGCATGCTGCTGGGACAGGCCCTTAAGGGATAAGCTGTCAGAAGCTCCACAAACTGAGGCTACAAGGCTCAAATGCAACTGAGGGGAGGCTTGACCAAGGTGCTGTCCTCAGCTAGTTGAAGTGCATCCATGGCCACCAGACTCACCTGAGAGATTTGCAGCCAATGTGCCACTACATTCTCTAAGAATCTGGCCATGGATAAGTCATCGAATCATTATTGCATGTAGACTGTGGACTTCCCTAACTAACAAGCACCGTCTCCCTGGAGGGACACCAGCAGGCCAAGGAGTCCACTCCTCATCAACTTCTCAAGGATAATGGCATAGATAGGGTAGACAGTCAGAACCTTTCCCCGGTATGGCAATGTCAAAGAATCGCACGGCATGGTGGCGCAGCGGTAGAGTTGCTGCCTTCCTCCGGCAGAGATCCACATTCCATCCTGACTACGGCTGCTGTCTATATGGAGTTTGTACGTTCTCCCTCTGACCGTGTAGGTCTTTTATGGGTGCTCCGGTTTCCTCCTACAATCCAAAGACGTGCGGGTTTGTAGGTTAATTGGCTTTGGTAAAAATTGTAAATTTTCCCTAATGCGTAGGATAGTGTTAGCGTGCGGGGTGATCGCTGGTCGGTGTGGACTTGGTGGGCCGAAGGGCCTGTTTCCACTCTATATCACTAAAGTAAGTCTAAAATAAAGTACAAAAGGGCCCAGCTTTACGGTAAGGGGGCATAGTATAAAGGAGGTGTGCCAAGGGAAATCTTTATGCAGAGGGTGGTGGGTGCCTGGAATGTGCTCCCAGCAGTGGTAGTGGAAGCAGATACGATACGGACCTTGAAGAAACATAGAAATTAGGCCATTCGGCTCTTCGAGCCTGTACAACCATTCAATATGATCATGGCTGATCATCCAACTCAGTATCCCGTACCTGCCTTCTCTCCATACCCCCTGATCCCCTTAGCCACAAGGGCCACATCTAACTCCCTCTTAAATATAGCCAATGAACTGGCCTCAACTACCCTCTGTGGCAGAGAGTTCCAGAGACCCACCACTCTCTGTGTGAAAAAAGTCTTTCTCATCTCGGTCTGAAAGGATTTCCCCCTTATCCTTAAGCTGTGACCCCTTGTCCTGGACCTCCCCAACATCGGGAACAATCTTCCTGCATCTAGCCTGTCCAACCCCTTAAGAATTTTGTAAGTTTCTATAAGATCCCCTCTCAATCTCCTAAATTCTAGAGAGTATAAACCGAGTCTATGCAGTCCTTTCTTCATAAGACAGTCCTGACATCCCAGGAATCAGTCTGGTGAACCTTTCCTGCACTCCCTCTATGGCAATAATGTCCTTCCTCAGATTTGGAGACCAAAACTGTATGCAATTTCGACAATAGACAATAGATTCGAGGTTCTTGGTTGTAGGTTCAATAGACAATAGACAATAGGTGCAGGAGTAGGCCATTTGGCCCTTCAAGCCAGCACCGCCATTCAATGTGATCATGGCTGATCATCCTCAATCAGTACCCCGTTCCTGCCTTCTCCCCATATTCCCTGACTCTGCTATCAGAACCAGGGGCCACAGTTTAAGAATAAGGGGTATGCCATTTAGAACGGAGATGAGGAAACACTTTTTCACACAGAGAGTTGTGAGTGTGGAATTCCCTGCCTCAGAGGCCGGTTCTCTGGATAGTTTCAAGAGAGAGCTAGATAGGGCTCTTAAAATTAGCGGAGTCAGGGGATATGGGGAGAAGGCAGGAACTGGGTACTGATTGGGGATGATCAGCCATGATCACATTGAATGGCGGTGCTGGCTCGAAGGGCCGAATGGCCTACTCCTGCACCTATTGTCTATTGTCTACTATAACACCATTTAAAAGACACCTGGACAGGCACAAGGATGGGAAAGGTTTAGAGGGATATGGGCCAAGTGCGGGCAGGTGAGACTAGTGTGGATGGGGCATGGTGGTCAGTGTGGGCAAGTTGGGCTGAAGGGCCTGTTTCTGTGCTGTATGACTCTATAACAAAGACTCTATGCCCCATCTCCACTTGTCTCACCTGCCTGCGTTTGGCCCTTGTCCCTCTAAACCTTTCCCATCCTTGTGCCTGTCCAGGTGCCTTTCTATGGCAAAGATGCCCCATCTACACTAGTCCCATTTGCTGGGTTTGGCCCTTATCTATTACCTAATAGATGCCTTTTATTTAAAGCCCTTAAACTTTAACTATCCACGTGCACGTCCAAATTTGTTTTAAACTGTTGACAGGGTTGCTGTTGTTACAGATGTTAGCCGCTCTGTTGAGTGCTGTGGGCTCTTCATCATGCCACGTGTCCACAACCCTTATGAGTGATAATGGTGTTTAGTGTGCTCATACAATCTAGTTAATGAATGTGGATAAATGAGGCGATACTCTTGATGGCCAGCTTGCTTATCATTATGACAACTTAGTGTGTACATGAGCAGATGGTTCTACATGGATATCATGCCTCATTGGCTAAAGGCCAGTCCACATTACTCTTTATTTAATGGTTCTGCAGTGAACGTGATGGAAAACATTGGATCTGGATTAGCAACGGTTTGTGCGTAGCCTCTGGTGCTTGGCTGAGGGAAAGGATGGTGAACAGGTAACCAGATTTCATTAGGCCCTGGGGTCTAAGTCCATTGGTCCCTGAAAGTGGCAACACAAATAGATAGTGGAAAAGAGGCCATATGGTACACTAGACTAGGTGGCACCCGTTGGGTCCCATGTTCACACGGGAGGGCTAGTCCCCCAATGCAATATTCCACCTCTTCACCAATTCCAATATTAATTGCCAGTTGGGGGGGGGGAGGTGTTGTGGGTCAGGTCAAGTCAAGCACAGGGAAGGCGGGGCCAGCCAACAATACAATCCATTTGCTTTAATTTCAGGTGAGCTCAAGCAAAGCAAAGGCAAAGCAAAAGCACAGAGCAGGCCAAACAACTAATTTCATTAAGGGCTAACAAATCATTTATTGCAAGCACATAAATGGTTAACCACATAAAGCACATAGCCACATAAAGCACATAAAGGATAGACTCACAGTTCAGTGGACTCACAGTTCAGTAGACTCACGGTAGAATCACAGTTGTGGCCTCTCCCTCGCGATCTTCCAGAGTGACTGACTCACGTCCAGGCTTCCGGGGTTTTATAGTCCTGCCCCCCCTCGGAAAGGTTACCTTCATCATGGTGATTGACAGGCGAGAGGTCCAATCAGCTTTTAGCAAGATTTTTTAAACATTCATAACTTGTTAATGTTCATTGATTGGAAAAATCCTCTGGTTGCCTCAGCGGAGGACTGTGAGTAAGATGGCCAAAAATCATAGTGATATAGGGTAGAGTTTTTTCTAAAATCAATATACAGTGCAGACAGGAAGTGGTCAAGAAGAGATTTTTAGTTATATAGATTTCCAGTTTAGTTTATTGCTATGAGAATGCAGGGTGACTTGGACAGGTTGGGTGAGTGGGCAGATGCATGGCAGATGCAGTTATCCACTTTTGTAGCAAAAACAGGAAGGCAGATTATTATCTAAATGCTGTCAAGTTGGGAAAAGGGGAAGTACAACGAGATCTAGGGGTCCTTATTCATCAGTCAATGAAAGTAAGCATGCAGGTACAGCAGGCAGTGAAGAAAGCGAATGGAATGTTGGCTTTTATAACAAGAGGAGTTGAGTACAGGAGCAAAGAGGTCCTTCTGCAGTTGTACAGAGCCCTAGTGTGACCACACCTGGAGTATTGTGTGCAATTTTGCTCCCCTAATTCGAGGAAGGGCATTCTTGCTATTGAGGGAGTGCAGCGTAGGTTTACAAGGTTAATACTTGGGATGGTGGGACTGTCATATGCTGAGAGAATGGAGCGGCTGGGCTTGTACACTCTGGAGTTTAGGATGAGAGGGGATCTTATTGAAACTTATAAGATCATTAATTGTTTGGACAAGCTAGAGACAGGAAACATGTTCCTGATGTTGGGGGAGTCTAGAACCAGAGGCCACCGTTTAATTGCCTTGTCCCATTGTACGAGTTCATCCAAGAGTTCTCCCGAGCTGGCCCTGATTCGAACTCGGAGATTTACGGTAATGGCCGCTCTTCGGTACTCGGGGCTCTTGTGGACATTTTTCAACATGTGGAAAAATCTTCACGAGTCTTCACGAGCTTACCGCTTTTCCAGAGTACCTGCCGTTAGCGTTACGAGCCGCTAAGAGACGTCGCCGAGCACCAACATAACCGCTACGTAAATTCTACGTGCTTACCACGAGTTTGATTTTTTTTTAAACTCGGGAGAGCTCTTGAATTAGCTCGTACAGTGGGACGGGTCCTTTAGTTACAGGGACACACTTGGATTGTTATCTTTTTAAAACACCGGAGGTTGAGGTGAGACCTGAGAGAAGTGTATAAAAGGATGAGAGGCATAGATAGGGTAAACAGTCAGAACCTTTTTTCTAGCACTAAAACATCACATGGGTGAAAGGACATAGTGTTAAGGTGAGAGGGGCAAAGTTTAAAGGAGATGTGCGGGGCAGGTTTTTTTACAGAATGGTGGGTGCGTGGAGCTTGCACTCAAGAGACACTCAAGAGACTTTTAGTCATGCTGAGTTGATGTCTTGGGTCTGAGTATCCTTGGTCATAACCCAGTTAACTGCTTCTCTTTCCACAGATGCTGCAGGACCTGCCAAGTGTTCCCAGCACTGCCTGGATTTAATTCAACATGACCTTCCTGTTCATCGGGATCACATTATATCCACATAGGTTTGTATGGTCGTGCATAGAGGTACACCTCACTCTTTCATTTACAGAAAGTGCTGGAGTAACTCAGCGGGTCAGGCAGCATCTGTGAAGGGAAGGAATGGGTGACGTTTCGGCTCGAGACCCTTCAGGTCTCGGCCCGAAACGTCGCCCATTCCTTCTCTCCAAAAATAAGTGATTTTTCAAATGGTGCCAATTACTAAGGGTGCGAATTATCGGATATTATGGTATTCTGAGGAGAAGGAATGGGTGATGTTTCACAGAGTGCTGGAGTAACTCAGCGGGTCAGGCAGCATCTGTGGAGAACATGGATAGGTGACGTTTCACAGAGTGCTGGAGTAACTCAGCGGGTCAGGCAGCATCTGTGGAGAACATGGATAGGTGACGTTTCACAGAGTGCTGGAGTAACTCAGCGGGTCAGGCAGCATCTGTGGAGAACATGGATAGGTGACGTTTCACAGAGTGCTGGAGTAACTCAGCGGGTCAGTCAGCATCTGTGGAGAACATGGATAGGTGACGTTTCACAGAGTGCTGGAGTAACTCAGCGGGTCAGGCAGCATCTGTGGAGAACATGGATAGGTGACGTTTCACAGAGTGCTGGAGTAACTCAGCGGGTCAGGCAGCATCTGTGGAGAACATGGATAGGTGACGTTTCACAGAGTGCTGGAGTAACTCAGCGGTCAGGCAGCATCTGTGGAGAACATGGATAGGTGACGTTTCACAGAGTGCTGGAGTAACTCAGCGGGTCAGGCAGCATCTGTGGAGAACATGGATAGGTGATTTTTACAGAGTGCTGGAGTAACTCAGCGGGTCAGGCAGCATCTGTGGAGAGAAGGAATGGGTGACGTTTCACACAGTGCTGGAGTAACTCAGCGGGCCAGGCAGCATCTGTGGAGAACATGGATAGGTGACGTTTCACAGAGTGCTGGAGTAACTCAGCGGGTCAGGCAGCATCTGTGGAGAACATGGATAGGTGACGTTTCACAGAGTGCTGGAGTAACTCAGCGGGTCAGGCAGCATCTGTGGAGAACATGGATAGGTGAAGAGGGGAGAAGCAGAACAATAAGTATTCTATACATTTCACATCATCACAACAGACCACTTTTAACAGTACTATAAATATAGTTTCATCACCAGTATTCAGAGACTTCCTAATCTCTTTACAGGTTAAATCAATGTTTGGACTGTTTGATACTGGATTTGAACTCAGACACCTCTATTCCTCAGACAGACCCGCTTGGATTTAACACTTCATGAAGTCAGCTCCGATCTAATCAGACACTGAAATAAACTTGGAAGAACGTCAGTCAGACTGCTGACGGGTCTGATGTCTTGACAGTAATGAACTGGTTCTGTGTGTGTTGGGCACGTTGTCTTTGAACTGAGTTAGAGCTCGGCTTACAAAGCCTTATGAAAGTAAGCATGCAGGTACAGCAGGCAGTGAAGAAAGCGAATGGCATGTTGGCCTTTATAACACGAGGAATCAAATATAGGAGCAAAGAAGTCCTTCTGCAGTTGTACAGAGCCCTAGTGAGACCACACCTGGAGTATTGTGTGCAGTTTTGGTCCCCTAATTTGAGGAAGGACATTCTTGCGATTGAGGGAGTGCAGCGTAGGTTCACAAGGTTAACTCCCGGGATGGCGGGACTGTCATATGCTGAGAGAATGGAGCAGCTGGGCTTGTACACGCTGGAGTTTAGAAGGATGAGAGGAGATCTCATTGTAACATTGTTAAGATTGTTAAGGGCTTGGACACGCTAGAGGCTGGAAACATGTTCCCGATGTTGGGGGAGTCCAGAACCAGTGGCCACAGTTTAAAAATAAGGAGTAAGCCATTTAGAACAGAGACGAGGAAACACTTTTTCTCACAGAGAGTTGTGAGTCTGTGGAATTCTCTGCGTCAGAGGGTGGTGGAGGCCAGTTCTCTGGATACTTTCAAGAGAGAGCTAGATAGGACTCTTAAAGATAGCGGAGTCAGGGGACATGGGGAGAAGGTAGGAACGGGGTACTGATTGGGGCTGATCAACCATTGAATGTTGGTGCTGGCTCGAAGGGCCTAATGGCCTACTCCTGCACCTATTGTCTATTGTCTTATTGAGTAGTGGGCTTTTTGTTCAGGACACATAGTTAACTACACGATACAGAGGCGCAGCTGGTAGAGCCACTGCCTCTCAGCGCCAGAGACCCGGGTTCAAACCTGGCCTCCGGTGGTATCTGCGTGGACAATAGGTGCAGGAGTAGGCCATTTGGCCCTTCGAGCCAGCACCGCCATTCAATGTGATCATACCTGATCATCCCCAATCAGTACCCCAGGAGTTTGCACGTTCTCCCTGCAGGTTTCCTCCGGAACCTCTGGTTTCCTCGCACATCCCAAAGACGTGCAGATTTGCAGGTTAATTGGCCCTCTGTAACTTGTCCCTCGTGTGTAGGGAATGAGAAAGTGGGGCAACGCAGAACTAGCGTGAATGGGTGATTGATGGTCGGCATGAACTTGATGGGCCGAAGGGCCTGTTTCCATGCTCTGACCCAATCAACAATTACTGTGGGGGCAAAATAAGAAGTTATTGGTTGGAATCGTAGCCATAGAATCATACTGCGTGGAAACTGGACTTTTGGCCCAACTTGCCCACACCGCCCAACTTGCCCCAGCGAGGTGATCTATTCCACTCATCATTTTGTACTCCTCGACACCATCATCCCTCATCCAAGGAATAAGGCCCCAGTTTGCCCTCTTCCTATCACTCAGGCCTTCAAGTCCCGGCTGCATCCTCATAAATCTTCTCTGGTCATAATCATAAGGTCATAAGTCATAGGAGCAGAATTAGGACATTCGGCCCATCGAGTCTGCTCCGCCATTCAATCATGGCTGATCTATCTCTCCCTCCTAGCCCCGTTCTCCTGCCTTTACCCCATAACCCCTGACACCCGCACTAATCAAGAATCTATCTATCTCTGCCTTAAAAATATCCACTGACTTGGCCTCCACCATTGTCTGTGGCAAAGAATTCCAGAGATTCACCACCCTCTGACTAAAGAAATTCCTCCTCATCTCCTTCCTAAAGGAACGTCCTTTAATTCTGAGGCTGTGCCCTCTGGTCCTCGACTCTCCCTCTGCAGTCTTTCCAGTTTAAAACATCTTTCGTATATCATGGTGACCAAAACTGAACACAATACTGTAAATGTGGCCTCACAATTTCCTTGAACAACTGCAACGTCACCTCCCAACTCCTAAACTCAATACTCTAACTGATGAAGGTCAATGTGCTGAAAGTCTTTTTGGCCACCCCATCTACCTATGACGCCTGTCATCAAAATAGCTTGACATTATAGCAATTTGCTACTTCTGTGCATATATACGTGCTGTATATGTTTCCAGGTAGATCTCATGTCTCACGCGCTATGAGCCAGTCTACATTGCTCTTCCTGTATTGGTATTAATATTAGTTTATTAATCTATCACTTGCACTGAGATAGAGTGAAAATCTTGGTTTCACCTGCTGTCCAGGCAGATCATACCATCCGTGCAAACATCAGGCAAATGGAATATAGTGCAGAATATTGTGTCACAACTGCAGAGAAAGTGCAGGTGAAAAAAGTGCAAGGGGTAGATTGGAAGATCGGGAATTCATCCCTAGCATATGAGAGGTTGGTTTAAGAGTCTGATAATAGAAAGGAAGAGGCTGTTCCTGAATCGGGTGGTTGGTGCTTTCAACCTTTTGTATCTTCTGCGCAATGGAAGATGGGAGACGGGGGAATGACCGGGGGTGTGAGTGATCCTCGATAATGTAGGCGTTTGCCCGTGGCAGCCCGTGTCGATGGAGTCGATCGTTGGGCTACAGCAACAACTTATAGACAATAGACAATAGACAATAGGTGCAGGAGTAGGCCACTCGGCCCTTTGAGCCAGCACCGCCATTCAATGTGATCATGGCTGATCATCCCCAATCAGTACCCCGTTCCTGCCTTCTCCCCATATCCCCTGACTCCGCTATCTTTAAGAGCCCTATCTAGCTCTCTCTTGAAAGCATCCAGAGAACCGGCCTCCACCGCCCTCTTAAGGGGCTTGTTCCACTTTCATTACCTAATTCACGACCTTTATTACTTGTGGACATTTTGCATCAGACTAGAAAAAACGCCCCGACCTACTTGATGCCACGAGTACCTACGACTAGCATCACGGCCTGCTACGACCTACCTACGACCTCGTGACGACCCTGCTGCGAGTATGAGTCCAGGGCAAACTCATGAATTAGGTCGTGAAAGTGGGATAGGCCCTTAAGGCAGAGAATTCCACACACACAACTCTCTGTGTGAAAAAGTGTTTCCTCGTCTCCGTTCTAAATGGCTTACCCCTTATTCTTAAACTGTGTGGCCCCTGGTTCTGGACTCCTGCAACATCGGGAACATGTTTCCTGCCTCTAACCCTTAATGATCTTATATGTTTCAATGAGATAGTTGTAAATCCACAACATCTACAAGGACAGCACCTGATATTCTGCTTGAGCAGTTTCCACTCCAATGGTATGGTCATTGAATTCTCCAATATCCTAAACTCCCTATCCCCTTACCTCCGCCCCTCCCTCCCCCCCTTGCCCATTGTCTCCCTGTGCCCACAGGTGCACACACATTCCCCCCCTTATACCCTCCCCCCATCCTCCATCAATATTCCTACCTCTGCTTTCATAATTCACACATTTTTGTCTTGTTCTCTCTGTCCAACCATCTGCCAATCATGTTTAATGTTTGATGTGTCATTCCTAATTGTTACTGTGTGTCATGTTGTTACTTGCGGGCGGAGCACCAAGGCAAATTCCTTGTATGTGTACATACTTGGCCAATACTTGGCTAAAGGGATCAGGGGGTATGGAGAGAAGGCAGGTACGGGATACTGAGTTGGATGATCAGCCATGATCACATTGATTGGCGGTGCAGGCTGGAAGGGCCGAATGGTCTACACCTGCACCTATTTTTCTATGTTTCTATATTTCAATAAACTTATTCATTCATTCATTAACCCCCCCACCCCCCTCCACTGTATTCTCCCATTGCATGCCACACTTTTCCCATCACCATCACCTACCCATGTTCCCCAGATATGCTGCCTAACCAGCTGAATTACTCCAGTACTTTGTGTCTTGTTTTGCAACCTGGAATCTGCGACTCCTTGCATCCACTGGAGACTTTGGTCCAACTTGTCCCTGTCAACCCAAATGCCCCATTTAAGCTAATCCCATTTGCCCCTGTTTGGCCCCTATCTCTCATAATCTTTCCTATCCATGTACCTGTCCAAAAATGCCGGAGAAACTCAGCGGATGAGGCAGCATCTATGGAGAGAAGGAGTAGGTGACGTTTCGGGTTGAGACCCTTCTTCAGACCTGAAACATTGCCCGCTGAGTTACTCCACCTCTTTTGTCTACTTTCAATTTTGTAATTATTGTTTTAAACTGAAATTGCCAAGAATAGGAACTAATGAAAGTTAATGGTTGCTGACGACATTTTATCAACCTGCAGTATTAACCCTTTGTTCATCTCCACCAATATTGCTTGACCTTCTAGAAAGGAGATCATTAAACTGCCAGGACTCGAGGGCCTGAGAGGCTGGGTTAGCTAGAACTGTATTTAAAGGTCCCCTGTGATATAGCGGGATAGAGTCATAGAGTGATACAGTGTGGAAACAGGCCCTTCGGCCCAACTTGCCCACACCGCCCAACAATGTCCCAGCAACACTAGTCCCACCTGCCTGCGCTTGGTCCATATCCCTCCAAACCTGCCCTAACCATGTACCTGTCTAATTGTGGGATGGGATTTAAGAATAAGGAGTAAACCATTTAGAACGGAGACGAGGAAACACTGTTTCACACAGAGAGTGGTGAGTCTGCGGAATTCTCTGCCTCAGAGGGCGGTGGAGGCCGGTTCTCTGGATACTTTCAAAAGAGAGCTAGATAGGGCTCTTAAAAATAGCGGAGTCTATTTTTCCCATTTGCCCCTGTTTGGCCCCTATCTCTCATAATCTTTCCTATCCATAGACCTGTCCAAAAATGCTGGAGAAACTCAGCGGGTGAGGCAGCATTTATGCAGCAAAGGAAATATGCGACATTTCGGGTCGAGACCCTTCTTCAGACTTAAAACAAGGGAAAAAAGTTGTTCGGCACGGACTTGAAGGGCCGAGATGGCCTGTTTCCATGCTGTAATTGTTATATGGTTATATGGTTATATGGAGTCAGGGGATATGGGGAGAAGGGAGGAACGGGGTACTGATTGGGGATGATCAGGCATGATCACATTGAATGGCGGTGCTGGCTCGATGGGCTGAATGGCCTATTCCTGCATCTATTGTCTATTGTCTATTGGGATAGTCCCAGACTCAACAGCTCGTTCCATACACCCACCACTCTCTGTGTAAAAACGTTACCCCTCTAGATTCCTATTAAATCCTTCCCTCTCTCACCTTAAACCTAGGTTCTCTAATTCTTGATTCCCCTCCTCTGGATAAAAGACTCTGTGCACTCACCCTATCTATGTCCCTCAAGATTTAATTTGCATCTATAAGATCACCCCTCGGCCTCTGCGCTCCATGGAATCTGAAAGAGTTGTCCTGAGGAAGTTGGGAATTGGTGACTCCCGTTGGGATTTGGGATTTGGCAACTCGGCCGTCGTTCCGATGGTAACACAACGGGCGTGTTGGTCAAAACACTGGTCAGGGAGCAGTAATTCTCTGCGGTCAGTTCACAGCCTGGGATGTTGGGTTAAGTCAAGGGTGGTTGGTGGCCCTGAGATCAAAAACAGGAAAGTGGTGTCTCTCTGGAGAACTAGCCATGGACATCGTGGAACAGAGAGTAATGAGGCCACTAACCGCAGGGGCTGGAGCTGTGACAGAGAGGATGTGAAACCAGGAGATGGGTGTGTGTGTGTGTGTGTGTGTGTGTGTGTGGTGGGGCATGACTAACTCTGGCCCCCGACTGCACACGTCTCAACTCTCTGTCGTTGAGGAGCTGTGAGAGAGAGGATGTGAAACCAGGAGATGGGTGTGTGTGTGTGTGTGTGGTGGCGGCATGACTAACTATGGCCCCCGACTGCACTCAGCTCAGCTCTCTGTCGTTGAGGAAGTTTCTTTTTTTTTGTATCAAAAAATAATTTATTTAGTTTCAAGCACGATATAAAAACCAAAACCGTGGTGTCATCCCCACCACCATGTTACATATTCATCAAACGACTATGTTACAAATATACTACTACACAACCCCAGTAAAGGGGCGAGCATCCGGCTCGGGCAGAGCCCTCTTCTGCCTGGCGCCGTGACTCAGGCCTATGAGGAAGTTTCTTGGGAAATGCCAGGCTGCAGTTGTGTGTGCGTGCGTGTGTGCACGTATGAGTGTGGGTGCGTGTGAGTGTGTGCGTGTGTGTGCGCTCGTGTGTGTGTGTGTGTGTGAGTGCGTGTGTGTGCCTGCACATGTGTTTGTGCGTGTGTGTGTACGTGTGTGTGGGCACGTGTGTGTGCACATATGAGTGTGTGAGCGTGTGCGTGTGAGCGTGTGCGTGTGTGTGCCTGCTCATGTGTTTGTGCGTGCATGTGTGTGCGTGTGTGTGTGCGTGTGTGAGTGTGTCTGCGTGTGAGTGTGTATGGGCTCATGTGCGTGTGTGTGCGTGTGTGTGTGCTCGTGTGTGCGCTCGTGTGTGAGTGTGAGTGAGTGTGCCGGGGCCTGTTACCGGGCACTGGTGGGAAGAGTCAGTCAGTGGCAGAGGCAGAGGGTGGGGGCTGGGCAGGGTCACACTGGGCCCCTGTGACAGCACCTCCCCTCCTTCTCCTGGGCACCCACCGTGCTGGACTCCCAACATGAACTTCAACCCTTTCCCAACCCGCAGGCACAACAAATGTGTGTCAGGGTTACGTTTATTACAGCCACATGTACCGAGGTGGTGTGAAAAGCTCTGCTATCCAAGCTGGTCAGATAACACCACATCTACTGCATCCTGTAGTCCCGATGTGGCCTGCTGTTCATCAGTGATACCAAGCGTGGTCTCAGTAGACAATACACAATAGGTGCAGGTGTAGGCCATTCGGCCCTTCGAGCCAGCACCGCTTTTTAAAAGTATTTATTTTATTTTATTATTTTTTACTTTTCCTCTTCTCCCTCTCCCCTTCCCCTCCTCTCCCTCTCCCTCTCCTCCTTTCCCCCTCCTATCCCTCTCGCCTTCTCTCCCTCTCTCCTCCTCCTTCTTTCTCTCCTTCTCTCTCTTTCTCTTATTCTTTCATTCACACCTTCCCTCCTTCCCCTCCGTCCTCCTTCGCCTTCTCCCCCTTCCCTTCTCTTCTAATCTCTCTCTTCCCCTTTCCCTTCTCTTTATCTCCCCACCCCTTCCTCTTTCCTCTTTTCTCTTCTCCCCTCACCCCTTCTTTTCCCCCCGCCGCTCCGCCTGTGCTGAGGTGACTGCAGTCAGTCAGTCAGTCAGTCTGTCTCAGCAAGCGTTTCACCAAATACGTACTCTGGGCCCACCAAGGCCCCTGGATCGGGAACCATGCCAACCATTTAACTCCCCTTCCCGATCCCACACTGTCCTGATCTCTCTGTCCTGGGCCTTCATTGCCAGAGTGAGGCCACACACAAACTGGAGGAACAGCACCTCAAGTACACACAAATAACTGTAGATGCTGGTTTACAAGTGCTGGAATAACTCAGCGGGTCAGGCAGCATCTGTGGAGAACATGGATAGGTGACGTTTCTGGTCGGGACCTACCTTTTGTAAACCAGTATCTACCGTCCCTTGTTTCTACATCATGATACTCCACTGTAAAATCTCAAGATATGACGGCTTTGAGTAGTTCTCCACCTCTGAAGGGTCCAGGAAACACTGAAGACTTTCAGCGGGTCAGGCAGCATCTCTGCAGAACATGGCTAGGTGACTTTTCAGGTTGGGACCCTTCTTCAGACTGTTTGTATGAGGACAAGAGAGCTGGAAGAGGAAAGAGGCAGAACAATAGCTAGTCTACACGTACCACATTATCACCACAGACTCGTTTTTAAATGTACTATAAATATTTTCAGAGACTTCCTGATCTCTTTACAGGTTTGATGCTAAATCAATGATTGAAGTGTCTGATACTCAAGTCGTGAAGAGTGTTTCCTTGTCATATGTCCCAAAATGGAACAATAACATTCTAAAGGGCCTGTTGTCCCACTTGGCGAGTTTTCCAGCGACTGCCAGCGTCATATCAGTGTCGCTAAAAGATTTCAAACTTTTCAAAATCCAGCGGGGTCTTAAAAAATGTTGTGACACTTGAAAAAACATCGCGCGTCAATACGTCATCACGCCACGTCTCACCGCAAATACTTCGGTGACCTGATACGGCAGTCAATGATGCCATCAGTTGCCGAGTGGGACAGGTCCTTAACTTGTATCAGCGCAACAGATATGTAAATGGTTTGGACACTGTGTTATAGGAAATATGTTATTAAGCTGGAGTCTGAAGAATGTCTTAACCTGAAATGTCACCTATTCCTTTTCTCCAGGGATGCTGCCTGACCCGTTGTTATTCCAGCGTTTTGAGTCTATCTTTGGTGATAGCTGAGGCAGGTCTAACGACACTTGGATAGGTACATGTTGTTAAGCTAAGTGGGATATGAGCCAAATACGGGCAGGTGAGACTAGTGTAGATGATAGCATGTTGGTTGGCGTGGGCAAGTTGGACTGGAGGGCCTGTTTCCACACTCTATGACTCTAAACACAGTACTTTGTAAACACTATAATAAACAAATAAAAATCCAGTACAGTATATTAAAAAAAATGAACACTAGTAATAATGCAAAGATCAAAAGTAATTCCCCCAAGTCTATATAGTTCAGAGTTTATTTGGAAGTTGTGGTATTCAAGAGCCTGCTGGGAAGAAGCTGTTCTTGAACCTGGAGGTCACGGTTTTCAGGCTCCTGTACCTTCTTCCCGATGGTGGCAGCGAGATGAGAGCGTGGCCAGGGTGGTGTGGGTCTCTGATGATGCTGGCTGCCTTTTTGAGGCAGCGACTCCTGTAGATTCCTTCAATGGTGGGGAGGTCAGTACCTGTGATGGACCTTCGATGGTGGGGAGGTCAGTACTGTGATGGAGCGGGCAATGTCCACCACTTTTTGCAATCTGCTTTGATCGATTTGATACTGGATTTGAACGCAGACAGCTCTTTTCCTCAGACAGACTCGCTTGGATTCTTCATGGACACTTGATGAAGTCAGCACCGATCTGATCAGACACTGAAACGTCACCCATCACTTCTCTCCAGAGATGCTGCCTGTCCCGCTGAGTTACTCCAGCCTTTTGTGTCTACTTTGGAAGAATGTCAGTCATTGCTGATGTTTTGACAGTAATGAACTGGCTCTGTGTGTGTTGGGCACGTTGTATTTGAACTGATTTATAGCTGGGTTTACAAAGCCTTATTGAATAGTGGGCATTTTGTTCAGGACACATAGTTAACGACGCAATACAAGAGGCAGTGGCTGGTAGAGCCACTGCCTCTTAGCGCCAGAGACCCAGGTTCAATCCTGACACTCAGGTGTTGTCTGTGTGGAGTTTGCACATTCTCCCTGTGACTACGTATGTTTCTGTGGTCACATATTTCGCTTGGGTAGTTTAATCATATAACCATATAACACCCCAGTTTACACCCCAGTGGTATGAACATTGACTTATCCAATTTCAGGTAGTCCCTGCTTTCTCCGTCCTTCCCCTCCCCTTCCCAGCTCTCCCACAGCCCACTGTCTCCGCCTCTTCCCTTCTTCTTCCCGACCCCCCCACCCCCACATCAGTCTGAAGAAAGGTCTCGACCCGAAACGTCGCCTATTCCTTCGCTCCATAGATGCTGCCTCACCCGCTGAGTTTCTCCAGCATTTTTGTCTACCTTTGATTTTTTCCAGCATCTCCAGTTCCTTCATAAACAGAGCTTTCTATTGTTCATGGTGTTCGATGGTGTTCTAATTAATCCTCAGCTGTAAAAAAAACCTTTCTTTCTTGGAGATGAATTTGATGAAGACAGATATTCCCAATGGAATACTTTAATGACCGGGTTGTCGACCTTACACACATCAATGGAGGATTTTGTTATTGTTCAGCACATCCCATGATATTTATTTGCATTCTCACCAATGAATCAATGATTTCCTCCTCCATTTGATCCTCCTATTCTTCGGGGATAATGCAGGCCTGGGCATTTTGAACAGGGGAGCAGTATTGATGATCACAAGTTTTCAAGGTGCTGCAATCTTAATTAACAATTAAAGGGCCTGTCCCACTTACGCAACTTTTTCGGCGACTGCCGGCACCCGTCATAGGTCGTTGCAGGTCACCGCAAATGTTTAACACGTTGAAAATCCAGCGGCGACCAGAACAAGGTACGGCTCTTTGGGCCACTACTCACGGCCATACAGGCTTCACCCCGCGACATGTCGCCTGTATGGTCGTGAGTCGTCTCCTCAGTCGCCCAGTGAGTCGTAGCGTCTTTCTGGTCGCCGCTGGATTTTCAACATGCATCGACCTGTGACGGTTGCCGGCAGTCGGCGAAAAAGTCACGTAAGTGGGACAGGCCCTTTAAGCCCCTGTCCCACTTAGGAGACCTAAACTGCAACCTCTGGTGACCTTGCCCGCCACCCAAAAAAAAATCAAGGTCGGGGTGACCTGCAACCTCCTACCACCTCCCAAGCATATGTTGAAAACCTTCCTCAACTATGAAGAAAACCGGCTTTGACTAGACCTGCGACTAAAAAATTATCGATTTTTTAAACGGCAACCTATATTTAGTCGAGGCCGGTTTTATTTATGATGAAAAAATAGCAGCAACCCAGATGAAGCCTCAACCACCGCGGAAACCACTTTTAACCATTAGGGAGAGTGACCAAAACCTCCGGTGACCTTGTGGAAACCTTGGGTGGTGGGCAAGGTCACCAGAGGTTGCTGTTTGGGTCTCCTAAGTGGGACAGGGGCTTTATTGAGCTTCACTTTGGGTTGAGTCACATAGTTATGACAGCACAGGACATAGATCAATATAGCACAGAAACACGATATTGCTCAACTAATCCCCTCTGCCAGCACGTCCCTCCCTGCATAGCTATGTGCCTGTATAAAAGCCTCATAAACCACTGCACCCATTCCAAATCCTCTACATCCTTCCTGTATTGGAACAGCAGAACTGCACGCAAGACTCTAACTGACCACAGTCCTATAAAGTTGCATCACGGCTTCCTGAAACTCAGTGCTCCGACCAACGAAGGCAAGAGAACTGTGTGCCTTCGTTACATCAGATGGAAACCGCACGGTGCCACCCCCTGTAATTTTCACTGCCCTTTGATTCCGTTACCGCACACATACAACAAAGGGTAAAGGTGGCGGGGTGACAATAGACAATAGGCAATAAGTGCAGGAGTACACACATACCCGTATTGTGTGCAGTTTTGGTCCACAAATTTGACGAAGTTATTGAGGGAGTGCAGCGTAGGTTCACCAGGTTAATTCCCGGGATGGCGGGGCTGTCATATGCTGAGAGAATGGAGCGGCTGGGCTTGTACACTCTGGAGTTTAGAAGGATGAGAGGGGATATCGTTGAAACATATAAGATTGTTAAGGGCTTGGACATGCTAGAGGCAGGAAACATGTTCCCGATGTTGGGGGAGTCCAGAACCAGGGGCCACAGTTTAAGAATAAGGAATAAGCCATTTAGAACGGAGATGAGGAAACACTTTTTCTCACAGAGAGTGGTGAGTCTGTGGAATTCTCTGGCTCCAAAGAAGGTGGAGGCAGGTTCTCTGGATGCTTTCAAGAGAGAGCTGGATAGGGCTCTTAAAAATAGCGGAGTCAGGGGATTTGGGGAGAAGGCAGGAACGGGGTACAGATTGGGGATGATCAGCCATGATCACATTGAATGGCGGTGCTGGCTCGAAGGGCCAAATGGCCTACTCCTGCACGTATTGTCTATTGTCTATTGTTTATTGTCTGTGCGTTTTTTGCTTAATGTAGCAATGTTACAAAATTTTGAGATTAAAAAAATTAAATATGGAATTTATCCCATCAGATAAAGCATAAAAAGAAGTTGAATTTGACACCTAATTCACTTTCATATCTTCAGTATTAAAAAAGTTATGGCCATTTTTATACAGGGAAATTAGCATCTTGTTCCCTATTGCTTTTCCATTGACTTGACTGAAAAGCTGTGATCAAGGACAGTCAAAAGCCCATGACTTTCTTAAAAATTAAGAGAACTGAAATACATTTTCAGTTATTATAGATTGAAGCATTCTGAAACAAATATGAAAACACAGCAGTGCTTTGGCAGGATAGATTGGAGGGCTCATCTAGGGAGGCTATTTGGGTGGAACTGAGAAGTGGGAAAGGTGTAGCAACACTTTTAGGGGTATATTATAGACCGCCAAATGGGGAACGAGAATCGGAAGAGCAAATATGTAAAGAGATAGCAGATATTAGTAGTAAGCACAAGGTAGTGATTGTGGGAGATTTCAACTTTCCACACATAGACTGGGAAACACATTCTGTAAATGGGCTGGATGGTTTGGAGTTTGTAAAATGTGTGCAGGATAGTTTTTTGCAGCAATACATAGAGGTGCCTACTAGAGGAGGGGCAGTGCTGGAGCTCCTGTTAGGAAATGAGACGGGGCAGGTGGCGGAGGTATGCGTTGGGGAACACTTCGGGTCCAGTGATCACAATACCATTAGTTTCAATATAATTATGGAGAAGGACAGAACTGGGCCTAGGGTTGAGATTTTTGATTGGAGAAAGGCTAACTTTAACGAGATGCGAGATGATTTAAAAGGAGTGAACTGGGACATTTTGTTTTATGGGAAAGATGTAGAGGAGAAATGGAAGACATTTAAAGGGGAAATTTTAAGAGTACAGAATCTTTATGTTCCTGTTCGGTTGAAAGGAACCAGTAAAAATTGGAAAGATCTCTGGTTTTCAAGGGAATTTGGACATCTTGTTCGGAAAAAGAGGGAGATCTGCAATAATTATAGGCAGCATGAAGTAAATGAGGTGCTTGAGGAGTATAAGGAATGTAAAAAGAATCTTAAGAAAGAAATTAGAAAAGCTAAAAGAAGATATGAGGTTGCTTTGGCAAGTAAGGTGAAAGTAAATCCAAAGGGTTTCTACAGCTATATTAATAGCAAAAGGATAACAAGGGATAAAATTGGTCCATTGGAGAGACCGAGTGGACAGCTATCTGCAGAGCCAAAAGAGATGGGGGAGATATTGAACAATTCTTTTCTTCGGTATTCACCAAGGAGAAGGATATTGAATTATGTGAGGTAAGGGAAACTAGTAGAGTAGCTATGGATACTATGAGTTTCAAAGTAAAGGAAGTACTGACACTTTTGAAAAATATAAAAGTGGATAAGTCTCCAGGTCCTGACAGGGTATTCCCTAGGACATTGAGGGAAGTTAGTGTAGAAATAGCCGGGGCTATGACAGAAATATTTCAAATGTCATTAGAAAGGGGAATAGTCCCCGAGAATTGACGTACTGCGCATGTTGTTCCATTGTTTAAAAAGGGTTCTGAGAGTAAACCTAGCAATTATAGACCGGTTAGTTTGACTTCAGTGGTGGGCAAATTAATGGAAAAGATACTTAGAGATAATATATATAAGCATCTGGATAAACAGGGTCTAATTAGGAACAGTCAACATGGATTTATGCCTGGAAGGTCATGTTTGACTAATCTTCTTGAATTTTTTGAAGAGGTTACTAGGGAAATTGACGAGGGTAAAGCAGTGGATGTTGTCTATATGGACTTTAGTAAGGCCTTTGACAAGGTTCCTCATGGAAGGTTGGTTAAGAAGGTTCAACTGTTGGGTATAAATGCAGGAATAGCAAGATGGATTCAACAGTGGCTGAATGGGAGAAGCCAGAGGGTAATGGTGGATGGCTGTTTGTCGGGTTGAAGGCAAGTGACTAGTGGGGTGCCTCAGGGATCTGTGTTGGGTCCTTTGTTGTTTGTCATGTACATCAATGATCTGGATGAAGGAGTGGTAAATTGGATTAGTAAGTATGCAGATGATACCAAGATAGGGGGTGTTGTGGATAATGAAGAGGATTTCCAAAGTCTATAGAGTGATTTAGGCCAGTTGGAAAAATGGGCTGAAAGATGGCAGATGGAGTTTAATGCTGATAAATGTGAGGTGCTACACCTTGGCAGGACAAATCAAAATAGGACGTACATGGTAAACGGTAGGGAATTGAAGAATACAGTTGAACAGAGGGATCTGGGAATAACCGTGCATAGTTCCTTGAAGGTGGAATCCCATATAGATAGGGTGGTAAAGAAAGCTTTTGGTATGCTAGCCTTTATAAATCAGAGCATTGAGTATAGAAGCTGGGATGCAATGTTAAAATTGTACAAGGCATTGGTGAGACCAAATCTGGATTATGGTGTACAATTTTGGTCGCCCAATTATAGGAAGGATGTCAACAAAATAGAGAGGGTACAGAGGAGATTTACTAGAATGTTGCCTGGGTTTCAACAGCTAAGTTACAGAGATAGGTTGAATAAGTTAGGTCTTTATTCTCTGGAGCGCAGAAGGTTAAGGGACTTGATAGAGGTCTTTAAAATGACGAGAGAGGGAGAGATAGACAGAGTTGATGTGGCCAAGCTTTTCCCTTCGAGAATAGGGAAGATTCAAACAAGAGGGCATGACTTTAGAATTAAGGGTCAGAAGTTTAGGGGTAACATGAGGGGAACTTCTTTAATCAGAGAGTGGTAGCGGTGTGGAATGAGCTTCCAGTGGAAGTGGTGGCGGCAGGTTCGTTGGTATCATTTAAAAATAAATTGGATAGGCATATGGATGAGAAGGGTATGGAGGGTTATGGTATGAGTGCAGGCAGGTGGGACTAAGGGAAAAAAGTTGTTCGGCACGGTCTTGAAGGGCCGAGATGGCCTGTTTCCGTGCTGTAATTGTTATATGGTTATATGGTTATGAAGCAATCTTACTTGGACCTGAAATGAAAGCATATAATTAGTTAGCTACCCAATTGTAGCTAATTACAAAATTCAATTACTAGATCTCAACATCTATCCATTTCTTAAGAAAATATTAACATTTTAAAAAAAGTGTCCAAATAACATTCACACGAGAATTCATAATATAAGATGATTTTTAAATCTCATTATTATTAATTTATAGGCCAAATTGAAGGAATTTAGTGTTTAATGCCCGTACATTAATGGCCATTTAAACAGCTTGCGAGTGGGATTTTATGGAACGCGATTGATTGGAATGTTGCGGTTGCGGTGAATTTAAACCCCATATCGGCAGGAAAAATACTGCCGGTTCGTATGGGGAATAAATCACCGTCTTGCAACATGAAATGTTGATTAAGGTCATCTAAACAAGCAGGTTTATATGTAAAAATAAACAGGTTTCCTTTACCCGTCCCCTACGTAAAATCCGTCCCCGTTGTCGGCGTTCACGGCATTAGGAGCTAATTTTTATTTTACTCCAGCGCTGAAATAGTTGGGCGATTAAAAAAAAAAGTCACATACCGGCAGTCGGAACAAATCTCCAGCAAAAGCTCGCACTCCGAGAAAATATAATTCTGGAAGACATTGAAAAAACGTGTTTTAACCCCCCCCCAAAGGCGCCAAAGTCGCGCATACGGCCAGTGACAGAACTGAAGTGCCGCTGAAGGTAAGTTTTGTAACATACCTATTTAATGGGCCTGTTATGTTGTAGCTAGTGTGAATGAATGAATACGTTTATTGGCCAAGTATTCACATACAAGGAATTTGCCTTGGTGCTCCGCCCGCAAGTGACAACATGACATACAGTGACAGTTAAGAATGATTAAACATTAAACATTAATAATAAAACATTAATTGTTACATTGTTAGTGCATATTACAATTAAGCACTCTCGATTTGAATGTAGTTAGACTGCTTCCTATTCCTCGTGTCAATCCTCGTATCTCCAGATCTAGCTCAGTTTTGGGATTTTTAAGAAGGAACTGCAGATGCTCGAAAAATGGGAAATAGGCAAAAATGCTGGAGAAACTCAGCGGGTGAGGCAGCATCTATGGGGAGAAGGAGTAGGTGACGTTTCGGGTCGAGACCCTTCTTCAGAAGGTCTGAAGAAAGGTCTCGACCTGAAACATTCCCTATTCCTTTTCTCCATGGTTGTAGCCTCACCCGCTGAGTTACTCCACCTCTTTTGTCTACTTTCAATTTTGAAATTGTCGTTTTAAACTGAAATTGCCAAGAATAGGAACTAATGAAGGTTAATGGTTGCTGACTTCATTTTATCAACCTGCAGTATTAAACCTTTGTTCATCTCCACCAATATTGCCTGACCTTCTAGAGAGGAGATCATTAAACTGGAAAGGGTGTCAAGAAGATTAACAAGGATATTGCCAGGACTCGAGGGCTTGAGAGGTTGGGTTAGCTAGAACTGTATTTAAAGGTCCCCTGTGATATAGCGGGATAGAGTCATAGAGTGATACAGTGTGGAAACAGGCCCTTCGGCCCAATCCGCCCACACCGGCCAACAATGTCCCAGCTACACTTGTCCCACCTGCCTGTGCTTGGTCCATATCCCACCAAACCTGTCCTATCCATGTAGCTGTCTAATTGTTTATTAAAAGTTGGGATAGTCCCAGCCTCAACTACCTCCTCTGGTAGCTTGTTCCATACACCCACCACCCTCTGTGTGAAAACATTACCCCTCAGTTTCCTATTAATCTTTTCCCCTTCACCTTGAACCTATGTCCTCTGGTCCTCGATTCCCCTACTCTGGGCTAAATACTGTGCATCTACCCGATATATTCCTCTCATGATTGTATACATCTCTACAAGATCACCCCTCATCCTCCTGTGCTCCATGGAATAGAGACCCAGCCTCCTCAACCTCTCCCGATAGTTCACATCCTCTAGTCCTGGCAACATCCTCGTAAATCTTTTCTGAACCCTTTCCAGCTTGACAATATCTTTTTTCTATAACATGGTGCCCAGAACTGAACACAATATTCTAAATGTGGTCTCACCAACATCTTATACAACTGCAACGTGACCTCCCAACTTCTAAACTCAATACTCTGACTGATGAAGGCCAAAGTGCCAAAAGCCTTTTTGACCACCTTATCTACCTGTGACTCGACCTTCAAGGAACCATGCACCTGTACTCCTAGATCCCTCTGCTCTACAACACTACCCAGAGGCCTACCATTCACTGTGTAGGTCCTGCCCTTGTTAGACTTCCCAAAATGCAACACCTCACACTGCCCTGTATTAAATTCCATCAACCATTCCTCCGCCCACCTGGCCAATCGATCCAGATCCTGCTGCAATCGTTCACAACCATCTTCACTATCTGCAAAACCACTCACTGTTGTATCACCTGTTTCCTCCCACTCTCTGTACAAGTTTGTAGGTTAATTGGCTTTGGTAAAATTGTAAATTTTCCCTGGTGTGTGTAGGATAGTGTTAGTGAGCGTGTCTGCGCTGTTCGATGCCGACTCGGTGGGCCGTTGCGCCATTGCCCACGCTGTATCTCTCAACTAAACTCGACTAAATAAAGTGCTGGAGGAACTCAGCGGGTCAGGCTGCACCTGTGGAGAGGAAGGACAAGCACCGTTTTGGGTTGGAACCCTTCTTCATGCTGCCCAACCTTTCCCTATAGTTATGAGGCACCTAGACTCCTCAGGTCTTCAGGGAAAGGTTTACTCTGTGTTCCCAGGGTCAGGACTAAAAAGGCTGAAGCAGCGTTCAGTTTTTATGCTCCACACCTGTGGAACAAGCTCCCTGAACACCTGAGGTGTGCACATACTGTAACCTCATTTAAATCAGGCCTACTGTAGCTTTTCCATAACCCAACATGCAGGTAATCTTCAGTCATCACAAATGTCCTCGTTCTTCAGAGAACGGGGTTTCCCCTCCCCCACTATAGATGAGGCTCGCACCAGGGTCTCCTCCATACCCCGCAACACTGTCCTCTCTCCCCATTCCCCCACTCACAACAAAGGCCGAGTCCCCCTGGTCCTCACCTTTTACCCCACCAGCCAGCGCATACAACAGATAGTCCTCCGCCAGTTTTGCCACCTCCAACGTGACCCCTCCACTC
The DNA here is from genome assembly GCA_963514005.1 of Raja brachyura. The sequence goes on from OY740785.1 coordinate 119,946,243, forward strand.
GCCACATCTTCCCATCTCCCCCCCTGTCTGCCTTCCGCAAAAACCGCTCCCTCCGCAACTCCCTTGTTAATTCTTCCCTTCCCTCCCGCTCCACTCCTTCCCCGGGCACTTTCCCTTGCAACCGCAAGAGATGCTACACTTGTCCCTTCACCTCCCCCATCCACTCCTTTCAGGGACCCAAGCAGTCATTCCAAGTCCGACAGAGGTTCACCTGCACCTCCTCCAACCTCATCTACTGCATCCGTTGCTCCAGATGCCAGCTGATCTACATCGGTGAGACCAAGCGGAGGCTGGGCGATCGTTTCGCTGAACACCTCCGCTCGGTCCGCAATAACCAACCCGACCTCCCGGTGGCTCAGCACTTCAACTCCCCCTCCAATTCCGTATCCGACCTCTCGGTCCTGGGCCTCCTCCACGGCCAGAGTGAGCACACCGCAAGTTGGAGGAACAGCACCTCATATTCCGCTTGGGGAGTCTGCATCCTCTGGGCTTAAACATTGAATTTTCTCAATTCTGTTAACCCAGACTGCCCCCTCCCCTTCCCACCTCCCCCTCAGCCCTCGGGCCCTGACATTCCTTCTCCATCTCCCCCCCCCCCCACCCCAGTCGCACTAGCTTCTCATTTTCACACTACAAGCAGCTTACAATGGCCTGTTTCCTTTATCATCAATACTTTTTTGCATACCTTTCATTCATTGTTCTTTATCTCTCCACATCACTGTCTATATCTCTCGTTTCCCTGATCCCTGACCAGTCTGAAGAAGGGTCTCGACCCGAAACGTCGCCTATCTCCTTCGCTCCTTAGATGCTGCTGCACCCGCTGAGTTTCTCCAGCTTTTTGTGTAACCCTCGATTCTCCAGCATCTGCAGTTCCTTCTTTACCAACATGCAGGTAATCTTAAATTTTACTTCGGAGTCACGTGAGTGACTACGTGAAGACCCCGCCAGCACGCATGCGCGACATATCGTCGTACGCATGCGGAAGCGACGGTCGGGAGGAGCGGGGCTCCTCCAGCGTGAGTTTAAAAAGCTCACGCCAGGTAAGTCTCACCGAAGGAGTGAGTCGACCATTATGGAAGGGAGAAAATCTAAGAGAGCGGCGGCCAAATCAGCGGCTAAGGACAGCAGCCAACGGAGAACCGCCTCTCCAGAGCTACAGGTTCTACCTGCAGCTCCCGACTTTTCGGACTTTGAGACCGTTGGTACGCCACGGTCGGGGAAAACTACCCGGAAGTCGGCCGGGGCCGACTCAGCGGAGTCCGGTCCCGAGGGCACCCCGCTCGCAGGCAGCGACGGAGGTCGCCTTGACCGCATTGAGCGGATGATGGAGCAGCTGCTCCAACGTGACCTGCTAAAGCAGGGGCAGGATCACAGTGGGACCCCTAGTAGGCCCACGGCAAGTTCCCTTAGAGGACTGCCAAATGTATCCCCTTCTATACAGGGGAGCATTGAGGGTCAGAACTGGGCTGACCCAGAAGAAGGGGAGTTGGCTGAAGCACCTGCAGCGTCAGGGGTGTGTGAAGATTATATGGATGTGGTGAGCAAACATGCCATGCCCAACCAGAAGGGCCTACCCATCCACCCCAAGCTGGCTGCCAGCATTGATTATATGGCCACTAACCAACTTCAGGAACAGGCCATCAATGCCACAGCAGACAAATATATGGCGCCAGAAAACTGCAAGTCATTAAATGTACCCGCGGTAAACAACCCGATATGGGGAAACATGAGCCCCTCGAGTAGAGGGCAGGAGATGAAACTTCAGAAGATCCTGAAGCTCCTAACCGCAGGGATTACTGCAGTAGCCAGAACAGCAGTGGGAGTGGATATGCCGGAAGAACTACAAGATGCTTTGGCCTTACTGTGCAACACACAGTATGAAATAAATAATTTCAGGAAAAGCATTATAAAGCCGGCGCTTAACCCCAAGTTCGCGGGGTTGTGTAAGCCTGGGAAGACGCAGCCTCCAAGCCTGCTATTCGGGAAAGATCTCCCCAAACAGGTTAAAGATCTGGACGAGGAGGCTAAGGCTTTGGGCCTTATTAAAGTACCTGGGTACCCTAAGCCTCATCACCCACACAGAACGCACCCCTACGCACCCACCGGGCAGAGTTACCCTAACAGGTCTGCCGGTGGTGAAAGCTCGAAGGCCGGCATACCTGCTCAGCGGTCTTTTTTAGGCCAAGGCCCAGGCCGGCCTCCTTGGAAGATGCGCCACTCCCAGAACACCTACAACCAGCCGAGGAAGCAAGGGCAGAAACCTCCACACCGGCAGTAACCATGGAGGTAGGTGGGTCTGGGATCCCCAGGAACACTACTGGCCCAAATTCACTTTGCATAGGGGGCAGGTTGCACATGTTCCTCGAGAATTGGCTCACTTTTACCTCTGATCCTTATATACTCAGGAGTATTCAGGGCTACAAAATTGAATTTATTCACGGACTCCCTACCCCGGTACAGCATGCACCTAGTCGGAAATTCGTCCTTTCTCATAGAGATAAGGCAGCAGGGCATGCTGAACTACAGAGGTTGATAGAAAAAGGGGTAATTGAGAAGGCCATTAAAGAACCTCAGGAGTTTGTGTCTAATATATTCACTAAAAACAAAAAAGATGGCGGTTGCCGCATCATCATAGATTTGACCGACCTGAATACTTCTGTCCAGTATATTCATTTTAAAATGGACACCTTCGACACTGCTATACAGCTTATAGCCAATGGGTACTACATGGCATGCGTTGACCTCAAAGATGCATACTATTCAGTACCCATACACAAGGATCATAGGAAATACTTAAAATTTATCTGGATGGGACAATTATGGCAATATAAAGCTTTGCCTAATGGGTTATCGTCAGCACCCAGATTGTTTACCAAGATATTGAAACCAGCTTTGGCCTATTTAAGGAAACAGAATCATACTGTTATGGCCTATCTTGATGACATCCTCATAGTGGGGGAGAATTTGGAAATGGCTACCTTGGCAGTCACAGCCACGAAACATCATTTTCAGAAACTGGGGTTTACGATACATCCAGATAAATCAATATTGGAACCCTCTACCACCATGAAATATTTGGGGTTCATTATTGACTCAGTGCAAATGTCTGTCACGTTACCACCAAGCAAGGTGGAAGACCTGATAGAGGCTTGCAGGAGCCTCATTGGCATTAAGGTCCCATCCATTCGGCAGGTGGCCAGGGTGATTGGGAAGATAGTAGCTGCATTTCCTGCAGCACAATATGGGCCCTTACATTACCAAAACTTACAAAGAGCCAAAATTACAGCGCTCAAAAATCATGCTGGTCATTTTGATAGGGCCATGAAAATTCCAGAAAAGGCAAAAGCCGAATTATATTGGTGGATGGGTAATGCCCAAAATTGTTCCAAACCCATTACTATCACCAATCCCTCGATCACCTTACAAACGGATGCCAGTGCCAAAGGGTGGGGAGCTACTAACACTACCTCTAGCTGTGGAGGTAGATGGAGTGCACCAGAGTTAACCCTATTTAAAAACTTAGGGATTAACTATTCAGAAATGCTGGCAGCATTTCACGGCCTTAAGGCATACTGCACTAACATGCACAAAGTTCATGTTAGAATACAGATTGACAACACCACGGTGGTAGCCTATATTAACCACATGGGCGGTGTAAAGTCGATATCGTGTGATGAATTGGCCAACAATATCTGGCACTGGTGTCTGCAAAGAGAAATTTGGATCTCCGCAACTTACCTTCCAGGTAAATTAAACACAGTGGCAGACACCAGGTCACGGAAATTCAACGACAACATAGAATGGATGTTGGATCGGAATGTGTACGCAGATATTGTAGAACGTTATGGGACACCAGATATCGACCTTTTCGCGTCCAGGCTAAATCACCAACTACCAACGTATGTTGCTTGGGAGCCAGACCCGGGGGCAGTAGCGATGGATGCTTTCTCGCTACACTGGGGGGATTTATTTTGCTACGCTTTCCCCCCTTTCTGCCTCATCAGTCGGGTCTTGCAAAAAATCAAGCAAGACTCCGCATCGGGTATCTTGGTAGTGCCCGACTGGCCTACTCAACCATGGTTCCCTCTGGTACAGAAGATGGCCACAGAACCCTGTATCAGGGTGAATAAAAGACCTAGCCTGCTTGTTCATCCTGTTACAGGAGAATGTCATCCATGTCATGACTGCATGGGATTGTTAATTTGCAGATTTTAAAACGGCCACTTCATGGATTCGGACTCTCCAACAGGACCATTGATACCATCACGGCAGCCTGCAGAGAGTCCACAAGGAAGCAGTACCTGACCTACATCAGGAAATGGGAAGGATTCTGCGTGACTACCAAAACAACATACGAAACCGCCAACATCACGGAAGTGCTGGAGTTTCTGGCTACCCTTCATTACGATGAGGGTCTAAGCTACAGGGCCATTAACTGTGCCAGGAGTGCCCTATCGTCTTACTTGGGCAAGGGGAGTGACCAATTGGGAATTGGGTCACATCCCCTAGTATCCAAATTTATGAGGGGAATATTTAATTCCAATCCCCCCAGGCCCAGATATAGCCATACCTGGGACATCAGCACGGTATTGACGATGCTGAGAGGATGGACACCGAACACGGGACTCCCTTTGGCCAAATTAACCTACAAAATGGTCATGATAATGGCACTGATCACGGCGCAACGGGTCCAGTCCCTGCACAAACTCAGTCTGGATGCCATGGCAATTACCAGTGGGAAGATCACATTCCAGGTGCAGGGACTATTGAAGCAAGATCGACCCGGAGTGTCTGGACATACGTTGGAGTTCCTGGCTTACCCAGCGGACACCCGTCTTTGTATCGTTACATTGATTCTGCGATACATTTCAGTCACTAAAGATCTAAGAGGCACGGAAACAGCTTTGCTTGTCAGTCACAAGAAGCCTCATCACAGGGTCACGGTGCAAACCATTTCCAGATGGTTAAGGGTGGTACTGGATGCGGCGGGGGTGGATACTAATGTGTATAAATCTCACTCCACCAGGGCAGCATCCACCTCGGCGGCTAGAAGGATGGAGGTACCACTGGATCACATCCTGGCCACAGCGGGTTGGAACAATGAGAAAACCTTCCACCGCTTTTACAACAAACCCGTGACCTCCCCTGGCAATTATGCAGGGAGGATTTTAAGTGCTGCCAGATAAATAACCCTTATGGGACACAATATTGTGTTTGGTATGAATAAATACCTGTTTTGTTTTTCAGCCAGTGTCTTGTCTGAATCACGTCCATCCTCTTATCCCAGCTTTAGCGGTGTGTGAGCATGGAGCTTCCAGGGCATGAAATCACAGAGCTTTGAAATCTTCACGTAGTCACTCACGTGACTCCGAAGTAAAATAGTAAGATTAAACGAGAACTTACCAGTTTGAAGTTTGATCTTTATTTTATGAGGTGTTACGATGAGGGATTACGTGCCCTCCGCTCCCGACCCTCTATTATAAAGATCACCTGGTATGAAAGTTCTCTTTTTTCTCTTACTATGTCAGTCATTGTGACTGTTTGTTCTGTGATTTCACACCACTGCTTTGAAGAATGTCGCGCATGCGTGCTGGCGGGGTCTTCACGTAATCCCTCATCGCCCTTGCAGCTTGTAAGAATGGTGCTATATAAATAAACTTGCCTTGCCTTGCCTTGCCTATAGTTGACACCCTCTAACCCAGGCATCGTTCTGGTGACCCCTCTCCAAAGCCCCCACATCCTTCACGTAATGGGGGCGGCCAGAACTGCACACAATGCTCCAAATGCCGCCTAACCAAAGTCCTATAATGGGCCTGTCCCACTTTGGTGACTTTCTAGGCGACTGCAGGAGACTATGCGGTCGCCACATGTTTGTGGGTGGTTGCTGGGGAGTCGCCTTCATGGCCGTGAGGAGTTCCTGCATTGTGGGAACTAGTCCCGGCCTCATTATGGTCGCCGAGAAATTTTCCAACATGTTGAAACATTAGCGGTGACTAGAATGAAGTCGTAGGTGGGTCGCCAGGTGGTCCTAGTTGGTCGCCAGGACGTCGAAGGCTCCCGTAGGGTGTAGTCGGTGCTGACCGGTGAATTTCATTGGCTCATTGGGTAAAAAAACGTAAGCAGTAGTTTTCAGAACCAAGGATAACCGACCGGTAATGTTAATGTCTGCCGAGGCTGGTGTGTGTGTGTGTGTTCCACTCTGACAGTCGCCGTTCCAGTTCCTGGTTTTTCAGGCCACTGCCGGCAACTTAACAGTCGCAGGCAGTCCGCTCAAAAATCGCCTTAAGGGCCTGTCCCACTTATGCGACCTTGGCTCGTAAATTACGCAACCTCGTGGTCGCTTGAGGCTTACAGGCATCGTATGGCCGTGTGGGGCCGGTCCCACAGAAGCGCGGAGTTGTGCAGGGCCGGTCCCGACATTGCGCGGGGCTCCAAAATTCTGGCATTGGCCGAAATCTTTGCTCGGCCAACGGTCTGTCGGCACGCAGGCGCATTGCGGTCGTACGCAGCGTCTTGACAGTGTACGCAGTGTCTTGATGGCCTACACCTAACGCGGGCCGTTACGCGATGATGTCACTGCACGGTGATGACGTCACCGGCCGACGCCATGCGACGCCCAAATTCAGTCTGCCCGCCTCCTGCCAAGCTGATTGGTGAGTATGACGTAAATGACGTCACGCGCGAACTTAGCGCATACTTAGCGTTTACTTAGCATGTACTTAGCGCGAACTTCGCGTGAACTCCGCTTCCATTTGGTCGCACCAAACGCACGCAATCGCATGCAAGTGGGACAGGCCCTGAGGTGGGACAGGCCCATTAAGCTGCATCTTGTGTTCCTGACTCTTATACTTAATGTCCCGATCTATGAAAGCAAGCAAACCATATGCCTTCTTTACCACCCTATCTACTTCTGTTGCCACTTTCATGGAGCTATAGGCTGCTAAGGGTCCTGCCATTAACTGCATATTTCTCCTCGTGTTCAACCTCCCAAAGTGCAGCACCTCACACTTGCTTGGATTAAATTCCATCAGTCTGAGGAAGAGTCTCGACCTGAAACGTCACCTATTCCTTCGCTCCATAGATGCTGCCTCGCCCGCTGGGTTTCTCCAGCATTTTTGTCTACCTTGAATTTTTCTTTGTGGTTATAGCCAAGTAATTTATATATACAGTGTCTCAAACAGCAGCAGCCCCAGCTCAGATCCCAGAGAACTCCGCTGGTCACAGGCCTCCAACCTGAATATTGTCGTGTCCCTCACAACCACGTTTCTGCAATGGTCCCAACAGCATCCCAAGCACTGATCCAGGCTCTGAATTCATCGGCATTCTCCACTACACTCCTTACATTGAAATTAACGCACTTCAGGCCATCAGTGCCAGGAGGGTTACACAAAAAGCTGGAGAAACTCAGCGGGTGCAGCAGCATCTAAGGAGCGAAGGAGATAGGCGACATTTCGGGTCGAGACCCTTCTTTGCTCCTTAGATGCTGCTGCACCCGCTGAGTTTCTCCAGCTTTTTGTGTAACCCTCGATTCTCCAGCATCTGCAGTTCCTTCTTTAACACATCAGTGCCAGGATATTGGTTCACCTCCGGTTAAGGTGCGACCTGCCCCAATGCCCCAGAGAGTGGTGAGTCTGTGGAATTCTCTGCCTCAGAGGGGCGGTGGAGGCCGGTTCTCTGGATACTTTCAAGAGCGAGCTAGATAGGGCTCTTAAAGATAGCGGAGTCAGAGGATATGGGGAGAAGGCAGGGACGGGGTACTGATTGTGAATGATCAGCCAGGATCTGGAGGAAACCCACACGGTCACAGGGAGAACGTGCAAACTCCACACAGACAGCACCCGAGATCAGGATTAAACCCCGGTCTCTGGTGCTATGAAGCAGCAGCTCTACCCACTGCGCTATTGTGCCACCTATATTAGACAATAGACAATAGGTGCAGGAGTAGGCCATTCGGCCCTTCTAGCCGCTTATCATTGATGTTTATATATTTATCTGTGTGTTTTTGCATAATGGGCCTGCTATGCTGCAGCTAGTGTGAGTGTAATTGTTGCATTGCTGGTGCATGTTATAATTAAACACTCTTGACTTGAATGTAGTTAGACTGCTTCCTCTTCCCCGTGCCAAACCATGTCTCCAGATCGAGCTCAGTTTTGTGATTATTGGTTTAAACTGAAATTGCCAAGAATAGTTCAACAAGAATAGACAACATTTTATCAACCTGCACTATTAACTCTTTTTCAATCGCCGACAAATATTGCCTGACCTTCTTGAGAGGAGATCATTAAACTCGAAAGTGTAGAGAGGATTAACGAGGATATTGTCGGGACTCGAGTGCCAGAGAGGCTGGTTTAGCTAGAAGTTTATTTTTGTGGAGAACATGGATAGGTGACGTTTCACAGAGTGCTGGAGTAACTCAGCGGGTCAGGCAGCATCTGTGGAGAACATGGATAGGTGACGTTTCACAGAGTGCTGGAGTAACTCAGCGGGTCAGGCAGCATCTGTGGAGAACATGGATAGGTGACGTTTCACAGAGTGCTGGAGTAACTCAGCGGGTCAGGCAGCATCTGTGGAGAACATGGATAGGTGACGTTTCACACAGTGCTGGAGTAACTCAGCGGGTCAGGCAGCATCTGTGGAGAACATGGACAGGTGACGTTTCACAGAGTGCTGGAGTAACTCAGCGGGTCAGGCAGCATCTGTGGAGAACATGGACAGGTGACGTTTCACAGAGTGCTGGAGTAACTCAGCGGGTCAGGCAGCATCTGTGGAGAACATGGATAGGTGACGTTTCACAGAGTGCTGGAGTAACTCAGCGGGTCAGGCAGCATCTGTGGAGAACATGGATAGGTGACGTTTCACACAGTGCTGGAGTAACTCAGCGGGTCAGGCAGCATCTGTGTAGAACATGGACAGGTGACGTTTCACAGAGTGCTGGAGTAACTCAGCGGGTCAGGCAGCATCTGTGGAGAACATGGACAGGTGACGTTTCACAGAGTGCTGGAGTAACTCAGCGGGTCAGGCAGCATCTGTGGAGAACATGGATAGGTGACGTTTCACAGAGTGCTGGAGTAACTCCTGGTTATACCATTTTGGATACTGTTGGGGGAGTTGGCTCATCAGGGGAAGGCAGCAGCAGCCACGTTCATGGCACCATGGGTGGCTCTGCGGCACAGGAGGGGAGGAAAAAGAGTGGAAGGGCTATAGTAATAGGGGATTCAATAGTAAGGGGAATAGCTAGGCATTTCTGCGGCGGCAAACGAGACTCCAGGATGGTATGTTGCCTCCCTGGTGCAAGGGTCAGGGATGTCACTGAACAGCTGCAGAACATTCTGGAGGGGGAGGGTGAACAGCCAGCTGTCGTGGTGCACATTGGCACCAACGATATAGGTAAAAAACGGGATGAGGTCTGACAAGGCGAATTTCTGGATAATAATCAAGGTAATAATCTCTGGATTACTACCAGTGCCATGTGCTAGTCAGTAGAAATAGGAAGATATTGCAGATGAATATGTGGCTTGAAAAATGGTGCAAGGGGGAGGGATCAAAATTTCTCGGGCATTGGAACCAGTTCTGGGGAGGTGGTACAATCAGGACGGTCTGCACCTGGGCTTGAAGGGAACCAATGTCCTTGGGGGAGTGTTTGCTAGTGCTGTCAGGGAGGATTTAAACTAATGTGGCAGGGGGGTGGGAGCATGAGCAGAGAGACAGAGGGATGTAAAATGAGGGTAGAAGAAATAGGTAGCAAGGTGAAAAGTAAATGTGGCAGGCAGATAAATCCAGGGCAAAAATCAAAAAGGGACACTTTTCAACATAATTGTATAAGGGGTAAGAGTGTTGTAAAAACAAGCCTGAAGGCTTTGTGTCTCAATGCAAGGAGCATTTGTAATAAGGTGGATGAGTTGAATGTGCAGATAGATGTTAATGAATATGCTATAGTTGGGATCACGGAGACATGGCTCCAGGGTGACCAAGGCTGAGAGCTGAACATCCAGGGATATTCACTATTCAGGAGGGATAGACAGAAAGGAAAAGGAGGTGGGGTAGCGTTGCTGGTGAGAGAGGAGATTAATGCAATAGAAAGGAAGGACATTAGCTTGGAGGATGTGGAATCAATATGGGTAGAGCTGCGAAACACTAAGGGGCAGAAAACGCTAGTGGGAGTTGTGTACAGGCCACCTAACAGTAGTATTGGAGTTGGGGATGGCATCAAACAGGAAATTAGAAATGCGTGCAACAAGGGTAACACAGTTATAATGGGTGACTTCAATCTACATATAGATTGGGTGAATCAAATTGGCAGGGGTGCTGAGGAAGAGGATTTCTTGGAATGTATGCGGGATAGTTATCTAAACCAACATGTAGAGGAACCAACGAGAGAGCAGGCTATTCTAGACTGGGTACTGAGTAATGAGGAAGGGTTAGTTAGCAGTCTTGTTGTGCGTGGCCCCTTGGGCAAGAGTGACCATAATATGGTTGAGTTCTTCATTAGGATGGAGAGTGACATTGTTAATTCAGAAACAAGGGTTCTGAACTTAAAGAAAGGTAATTTTGAGGGTATGAGACGTGAATTGGCCAAGATAGACTGGCAAGTGATTCTTGAAGGGTTGACGGTGGATATGCAATGGAAGGCATTTAAAGACTGCATGGATGAACTACAACAATTGTTCATCCCAGTTTGGCAAAATAATAAATCAGGGAAGGTAGTGCATCCATGGATAACAAGGGAAATCAGGGATAGTATCAAAACTAAAGATGAAGCGTACAAATTAGCCAGAAAAAGCAGCCTACCAGAGGACTGGGAGAAATTCAGAGTCCAGCAGAGGAGGACAAAGTGCTTAATTAGGAAAGGGAAAATAGATTATGAGAGAAAACTGGCACGGAACATAAAAACGGACTGCAAAAGTTTTTATAGATATGTGAAGAGAAAAAGGTTAGTTAAAACAAATGTGGGTCCCTTGCAGTCAGAAACTGGTGAATTGATCATGGGGAACAAGGACATGGCAGACCAATTGAATAACTACTTTGGTTCTGTCTTCACTAAGGAAGACACAAATAATCTGCCGGAAATAGCAGGGGATCGCGGGGGTCAAATGAGATGGAGGAACTGAGTGAAATCCAGGTTAGCCGGGAAGTGGTGTTGGGTAAATTGAATGGATTAAAGGCCGATAAATCCCCAGGGCCAGATAGGCTGCATCCCAGAGTACTTAAGGAAGTAGCCCCAGAATAGTAGATGCAGTAGTGATAATTTTTCAAAACTCTTTAGATTCTCGAGTAGTTCCTGAGGATTGGAGGGTAGCTAATGTAACCTCACTTTTTAAAAAGGGAGGGAGAGAGAAAATGGGAAATTACAGACCAATTAGTCTAACATCGGTAGTGGGGAAAATGCTAGAGTCAGTTATTAAAGATGGGATAGCAGCATATTTGGAAAGTGGTGAAATCATTAGACAAACTCAGCATGGATTTATGAAAGGTAAATCATGTCTGACGAATCTTATAGATTTTTGTGAGGATGTAACTAGTGGAGTGGATAAGGGAGAACCTGTGGATGTGTTATATTTGGACTTTCAGAAGGCTTTCGACAAGGTTCCACATAAGAGATTAGCATACACTTGGTATTGGGGGTTCAGTATTGATGTGGATAGAGAACTGGCTGGCAGACAGGAAGCAATGAGTAGGAGTAAACGGGTCATTTTCAGAATGGCAGGCAGTGACTAGTGGGGTACCGCAAGGCTCAGTGCTGGGACCCCAGCTATTTACAATATATATTAATGATCTGGATGACGGAATTGAATGCAACATCTCCAAGTTTGCGGATGACACGAAGCTGGGGGGGTAGTGTTAGCTGTGAGGAGGATGCCAGGAGGCTGCAAGGTGACTTGGATAGGTTAGGGGAGTGGGCAAATGCATGGCAGCTGCAGTATAATGTGGATAAATGTGAGGTTAGATTATTATCTGAATGGTGGCCGATTATGAAAAGGGGAGATGCAACGAGACCTGGGTGTCATGGTACACCAGTCATTGAAAGTAGGCATGCAGGTGCAGCAGGCTGTGAAGAAAGCGAATGGTATGTTAGCATTCATAGCAAAAGGATTTGAGTACAAGAGCAGGGAGGTCTACTGTAGTTGTACAGGGTCTTGGTGAGGCCAAACCTGGAGTATTGCGTACAGTTTTGGTCTCCTAATCTGAGGAAAGACATTCTTGCCATAGAGGGAGTACAGAGAAGGTTCACCAGACTGATTCCTGGGATGGCAGGACTTCCATATGAAGAAAGACTGGATAGACTCGGCTTGTACTCGCTGGAATTTAGGAGATTGAGGGGGGATCTTATAGAGGCTTACAAAATTCTTACGGGGTCAGACAGGCTAGATGCAGGACGATTGTTCCCAATGTTGGGGAAGTCCAGAACAAGGGGTCACAGTTTAAGGATAAGGGGGAAGTCTTTTAGGACCGAGATGAGAAGATCTTTTCTCACACAGAGAGTGATGAGTCTGTGGAATTCCCTGCCACAGAGGGTAGTTGAGGCCAGTTCATTGGCTATATTTAAAAGGGAGCTAGATGTGGCCCTTGTGGCTAAAGGGATCAGGGGGTATGGAGAGAAGGCAGGTACGGGATACTGAGTTGGATGATCAGCCATGATCATATTGAATGGCGGTGCAGGCTCGAAGGGCTGAATGGCCTACTCCTGCACCTATTTTCTATGATTCTACGATTCTATGAACTCAGCGGGTCAGGCAGCATCTGTGGAGAACGTGGATATGTAACATGTTTGGTCGGGACCTTTATTCAAACTAGATTGTATTTATATATGGTATTATCTGATCTTTTTGGATAGCATGGAAAGCAATGATTTTCGCGATTCCTTGATTCACATGTCAATACTAAAGCTAACCCTGACTGTCTAGGTTTGAACTGGGCAGGTTAGATGCCAAGAACATGGTAGAAATGTCAGCTCTGAGCAAAACCTTGAGCGCCTTTTAAAACTGGAAATTCTCAACAAGATTCCAAAGGTCAGAATAATGTATTTTAAATGTAATATTTATTTTAAACAGTGATCTCCTGGGGGAGCTGATTTGGCCTGGTTTTAATATAGTTATTGAACAATGACGGTATGCAGAGACTTATCATAAGGCAGGCACCATAACAGCATTTAAAAGACATTTTGACAGACACATACAGTAAATAGGAAAGGTTTAAAGGGATAGGAGCAAATCCCAGATTCAGATTCAGATTCAGATTCAAATGTTATTATCATTGTGCATTGTACAGAGACAACAAAATGCAGTTAGTGTCTCACCCAGAAGGAGCAGGGAAGGCGCAGGGAAGGAGCTGTTCCTGAACCTGCTGGTCCGGCAACGGAGGGACCTGTAGCGTGGGCAATGTGGGCAAGGAGGTACAAGTGTGGTTAAGGCATCTTGGTCAGCATGGATAAATTAGGCCGAAGGGCCTGTTTCCAGCCTGTATGTCTCTATGATTCTACCTGCAATATTGAGAGGTTTGACATATGAATTGTGTTCTTTAGAATATCGCAGTTTAGAGAGGAGATCTGATAGAAGTATATAAAATTATGAGTGGCGTTGATAGGGTAGGGAGTCTTTTGTTTTTTAGTTTAGCTTAGAGATACAGCGTAGAAACAGGCCCTTCGGCCCACTGAGTCCGTGCCGACCAGCGATCCCCACACACTAACACTATCCTACACACACTAGAGACAATGTACCCTTTCTACCAAGCCAATTAACCGACAATCCTGCACGCCTTTGGAGTGTGGGAGGAAATAGAAGATGTCGGAGTAAACCCACGCAGGTCACGGGGAGAACGTGCAAACTCCGTACAGACAGCACCCGTAGTCAGGATGGAACCCGGGTCTCCGGCACTGCAAGCGCTGTAAGGCAGCAACTCTACCGCTGCACCACCGTGTTAGATCAAAGGCCTTTCTGAACCACATAAATTAACTGGATATGGACCAATCCTGTGTGTAAGTAAGTAGGTTTATTGGCCAAGTATTCACATACAAGGAATTTGCCTTGGTGCTCCACCCACAAGTAACAACATGACATACAGTGACAGTTACGAATGACTCAGAAAACAATAAACATTATTAATAACAAAACATTAATGATCAAGCATGTGAACCAACAAAATACCAGATCAAAGAGAGGCTACAGATTTTTGGCTGTTGAGTAGAGCAACTACTCGTGGATAAAAACTGTTTTTGTGTCTGGCTGTGGCAGCTTTGACAGTCCGGAGAATATAAAAGGAATATTCCCATTATCAATCCTATTTCGGATACAGATTATGATCAACCTGCCTGCAGTAAAGTCTGGAGCAGTGGATCACCAAGATGTTGCCAGGACTCGAGGGTCTGAGCTACAGGGAGAGGTTGGGGCAGACTGGGACTGCATTCCTTGGAGTGCAGGAGGATGAGGGGTGATCTTATAGAGGTGTATAAAATCATGAGGGGAATAGATCGGGCAAATGTCAAGAGTATTTTACTCAGTAGGGGAATAAAGAGCAGCACTTCAAAGACACTTGGACGTGGATGCGGATAGGTGAGGTTCACTAGGATATGGGCTACACACGGGCAAAATGGATTAGCTTAGACAATAGACAATAGGTGCAGGAGTAGGCCATTCATCCCTTCGAGCCATTCAATGTGATCATGGCTGATCATCCCCAATCAGTACCCCGTTCCTGCCTTCTCCCCATATCCCCTGACTCCGCTATATTAAGAGCCCTATCTAGCTCTCTCTTGAAAGTATCCAGAGAACTGGCCTCTACTGCCCTCTGAGGCAGAGAATTCCACAGACTCACAACTCTCTGTGTGAAAAAGTGTTCCCTCGTCTCTGTTCTAAATGGCTTACCCCTTATTCTTAAACTGTGTGGCCCCTGGTTCTGGACTCCCCCAACATCGGGAACATGTTTCCTGCCTCTAGCGTGTCCAAACCCTTAATAATCTTAAATGTTTCAATAAGATCCCCTCTCATGTCATGTTGTTACTTGTGGGCGGAGCACCAAGGCAAATTCCTTGTATGTGAATACTTGGCCAATAAACTTACTTACTTACTCATCCTTCTAAATTCCAGAGTATACAAGATGGGACATCTTGGTCAGCATGGACGAGATAGTCGAAGGGCCTGTTTCCATGCTAGATGCCTCTTTGACTGATTCTGGAAAATGAGTGTATGGACCAACATGGTAGGCCATGGAACCAAAAGGTGTTTTGGGAATTATAATCCTGCACATTTCCGCTGTGTAAATAATAAGTGAATATTGTTACAGAGGCAGGTTGATAGAGGTTGCCTGTGATTAAAAGGGAAGCCAGTGACTGATGGGCTCACCTCTCATGTCATCTGATAAAACACTTCTTGCTTTAATATAGGAAAGCTCAGGAAACAAACCAAATTCATTTCCTGCTCTCTAGGAGGGATATAATATCTCAAACTGCTACAGCTCCAGCCGTGCATCACTAATACTTTCTTTACTCATAGAGTGGTGGCTGTGTGGAATGATCTTCCAGCAGAAGTGGTGGAGGCAGGATCGATTTTAACATTTAAAAGTAAAGTGGATAGGTATATGGACGGGAAGGGAATGGAGGGGTATGGTCTGAGTGCAGGTAGATGGGACTAGGGGAAAATAAATGGTCGGCACGGACTGGAAGGGCCGAGAAGGCCTGTTTCCATGCTGTAATTGTTATATGGTTGTATGGTTAATAAACTCTAGCTCATATTTATTGACACAACACAATATATTTCATGCTGCAAAAGAAGGCACAGAGTGCTGGAGTAACTCAGCGGGTCAGGCAGCATCTGTGGAGAACATGGATAGGTGACGTTTCACAGAGTGCTGGAGTAACTCAGCGGGTCAGGCAGCATCTGTGGAGAACATGGATAGGTGACGTTTCACAGAGTGCTGGAGTAACTCAGCGGGTCAGGCAGCATCTTTGGAGAACATGGATAGGTGACGTTTCACAGAGTGCTGGAGTAACTCAGCGGGTCAGGCAGCATCTGTGGAGAACATGGATAGGTGACGTTTCACAGAGTGCTGGAGTAACTCAGTGGGTCAGGCAGCATCTGTGGAGAACATGGATAGGTGACGTTTCACAGAGTGCTGGAGTAACTCAGTGGGTCAGGCAGCATCTTTGGAGAACATGGATAGGTGACGTTTCACAGAGTGCTGGAGTAACTCAGCGGGTCAGGCAGCATCTGTGGAGAACATGGATAGGTGACGTTTCACAGAGTGCTGGAGTAACTCAGCAGGTCAGGCAGCATCTGTGGAGAACATGGATAGGTGATATTTCGGGTCAGGTCCCTTCTTCCCGAAGATCTATCTCAACCCGAAATACCACATATCCAGCTTGCCAATGCTGACCAACATGTCCCATCTACAAATCCCAGCTGCCTATGTTTGGCCCTTGTCTCTCTAAACCTGTCCTATCCATGTATCCAGGGCTCTTAAAGATAGCGGAGTCAGGGGATATGGGGAGAAGGCAGGAACGGCGTACTGATTGGGGATGATCAGCCATGATCACATTGAATGGCGGTGCTGGCTCGAAGGGCCGAATGGCCTCCTCCTGCACCTATTGTCTATTGTCTATTGTCTAACCATTGCAATACCTGCCTCAACTACCCATTCATCTACCACCATTGGTGTAAAAAAAGTTGCCCCTCTGGTTCCTATTAAATCTCCCCCCCCCAACCTTAAACCTATGTTCTTTGGTTCCCGATTCCCCTACTCTGAGCAAGAGACTCTGTACGTTTTACCTCATCTATTCCTCTCACGATCTTGTACACCTCGATAAGATCACTCCTCATCCTTGTGTCCTATGAGAAATAAAGTCCTAGCCTGCTCAACCTCTCCCCAGAGCTCACGGCCCTCGAGTCCTGGCAACATATTTGTAAATATTTTCTGCACTCTTTCCAGCTTAACAACATTCTTCCTATAACAGGGTGACCAATACTCTAAATGCCTTGTCTTAGTCAGGGTGGACATGATGGGCCGAAGGGCCTGTTTTCATGCTATAATTCAAAATTGTATGTTCTCCCTGTGACCGCGTGGGTTTTCTCCGGGTGCTCCGGTTTCCTGCCACACTCCAAAGAAGTACAGGTTTGTAGGTTCATTGGCTTCTGTAAAATAGTAAATTGTCCCTAGTGTGCGTCGGGTAGTGTTAGTGTACAGGGTGATTGCTGGTCGCTTTGGACGCGGTGGGCCGAATGGCCTGTTTTTGCGCAGTAATAGCAAAATCCAAGAGCTCTCCTGAGTTTTAAAAAAATCAAATTTGTGGTAAGCACGGAGACTGAACGTAGTGGGTACGTCGGAGCTCGGGGACGTCTCTTAGCGGCTCGTAACGCTAACGGCAGGTACTCGGGAAGACTCACTAACGGCAGGAAAGCACGGGAAGACATATAACCATATAACCATATAACAATTACAGCACGGAAACAGGCCTTCTCGGCCCTTCCAGTCCGTGCAGACCATTTATTTTCCTCTAGTCCCATGTACCTGCACTCAGACCATACCCCTCCATTCCCTTCCCGTCCATATACCTATCCACCAAGACACGTGAAGATTTTTCAACATGTTGAAAAATGTCCACGAGAGCCCCGAGTACCGACGAGCGGCCATTACCGTAAATCTCCGAGTTCGAATCGGGGCAAACTCGGGAGAGCTCTTGGGATGAACTTGTACCGTGGGACAGGGCTTTAACTCTGAAGTCTAAAAGCAAATAATGTTATCAAAACCTCACTCTATACAGATCAGGGGCAGTTGATTTGTTCAAAGAGAATTGGATTGTTGTAAGCTTTGGAAAAGGCTCGCAATAGTTGTATTGTGGTGGCAAGGAGTAAAAAGCTCAAATTAGTTTCTCGAGATAATAGCAAGTTCAAGCAGTCTGTGGCTCACTGTGCAGGTGATGGCAGTGACAGTCAAATCAGAAGCAATTGAGTTGCAGAGTGTCATCTGACAGGGTGATCTTTTTTAAATTGTACTGAATGCCATATAACCGATGTGATGGCTGTTTGACTATTAGGTTGCAAGAATCATTCAATGGCCACTTGGTGTGAACAAGGAAGTCTTTGTGTGTCATTGTTCCGATTGGAGTCAAACAAGTCTGCAAAAACACAAAGTGCTGGAGGAACTCAGTGGGTCAGGCAACATCGGTGGACAGACGCCATCTCAGGTCGGGAACCTTCTATTTGCTATTGAGGGAGTGCAGCGTAGGTTCGCCAGGTTCATTCCCGGGATGGCGGGACTGTCATATGCTGAGAGAATGGAGCGGCTGGGCTTGTACACTCTGGAGTTTAGAAGGTTGAGAGGGGATCTCATTGAAACATATAAGATTATTAAGGGTTTGGACACGCTAGAGGCAGGAAACATGTTCCCGATGTTGGGGGAGTCCAGAACCCGGGGCCACACAGTTTAAGAATAAGGGGTAAACCATTTAGAACAGAGACGAGGAAACACTTTTTCTCACAGAGAGTGGTGAGTCTGTGGAATTCTCTGCCTCAGAGGGCGGTGGAGGCCGGTTCTCTGGATACTTTCAAGAGAGAGCTAGATAGGGCTCTTAAAGATAGCGGAGTCAGGGGATATGGGGAGAAGGCAGGAAAGGGGTACTGATTGGGGATGATCAGCCATGATCACATTGAATGGCGGTGCTGGCTCAAAGGGCCGAATAGCCTACTCCTGCACCTATTGTCTATTGTCTGTTTGAAAAATATCCATTGACTTGGCCTCCACCGCCCTGTGTGGCAATGAGTTCCATAGATTCACTACACTCTGACTAAAGAAGTTCCTCCTCACCTCCTCCTTTCGAGAGGTGCGTTCTTTAATTCTGAGACTATGACCTCTGGTCCTAGACTCTCCCACCAGTGGAAACATCCTTTCCACATCCACTCTATCTATGCCTTTTATTATTCTGTAAGTTTCAATGAGCTTCCCCCTCAACCATCTAAACTCCAGTGAGTACAGGCCCAGTGCCGTCAAATTCCTGGGATGTCAGGACTGTCTTATGAAGAAAGACTGGATAGACTCGGTTTATACTCTCTAGAATTTAGGAGATTGAGAGGGGATCTTATAGAAACATACAAAATTCTTAAGGGGTTGGACAGGCTAGATGCAGGAAGATTGTTCCCGATGTTGGGGAGGTCCAGGACAAGGGGTCACAGCTTTAGGATAAGGGGGAAATCCTTTAAGACCGAGATGAGAAAGACTTTTTGCACACAGAGAGTGGTGAGTCTCTGGAACTCTCTGCCACAAAGGGTAGTTGAGGCCAGTTCATTGGCTATATTTAAGAGGGAGTTAGATGTGGCCCTTGTGGCTAAAGGGGATCAGAGCGTATGGAGAGAAGGCAGGTACGGGATACTGAGTTGGATGATCAGCCATGATCACATTGAATGGCGGTGCAGGCTTGAAGGGCCGAATGGCCTACTCCTGCACCTAATTTCTAGGTTTCTATGTTTCCAAATGCTCATCATATGCTAACCCACTCATTCCTGGAGTGATGTACTGAATTTCATCCATGAGAATACCCGATGGGCCAAATGGCCTAATTCTATTCCTAAGACGTATGGACCCATGAAGGTAGACAAAAATGTTGGAGAATCTCAGCGGGTGAGGCAGCATCTATGGAGCGAAGGAATAGGTGATGTTTCAGGTTGAGACCCTTCTTCAGACTGATGTGGGGGGGGGGGGGTCAGGGAGAAGAAAGGAGAAAGGAAGAGGAGGGGCCAGACGTCTGGGGGAGAGCTGGGAAGGGGAGGAGAGCAGCAAGGGGCTACCTGAAATTGGAGAAGTCAATGTTCATACCGCTGGGGTGTGAACTACCCAAGCAAAATATGAGGTGCTGCTCCTCCAATTTGCGGTGGGACTCACTCTGACCATGGAGGAGGCCCAGGACAGAAAGGTCGGATTGGGAATGGGAGGGGGAGTTGAAGTGCTGAGCCACCGGGAGATCAGGTTGGTTATTGCGGACTGAGTGGAGGTGTTGGGCGAAGCAATCGCCGAGCCTGCGCTTGGTCTCACCGATGTAGAGCAGCTGACACCTAGAGCAGCGGATGCAATAGATGAGGTTGGAGGAGGTGCAGGTGAACCTCTGCTGCACCTGGAACGACTGCTTGGGTCCTTGGATGGAGTCAAGGGGCGAGGTAAAGCGACAAGTGTAGCATTTCTTGTGGTTGCAAGGGAAAATTAGGAGTGGTTCCTGAAGATTGGAAATTTGCGAATATCACCCTGCTGTACAAGAAGGGAGCAAAGCAGAAGAGCAGAAACTATAGGCCGGTTAGCCTGATTTTGGTGGTTGATAAGATTTTAGTCAATTATGAAGGATTACATGGTGTGTGTGTGGGACTGGGCCACATCTACAATGGTGGGGAGTGTGGTGTGTGTGGGACTGGGCCACATCTACAATGGTGGGGAGTGTGGTGTGTGTGTGGGACTGGGCCACATCTACAATGGTGGGGAGTGTGGTGTGTGTGTGGGACTGGGCCACATCTACAATGGTGGGGAGTGTGGTGTGTGTGGGACTGGGCCACATCTACAATGGTGGGGAGTGTGGTGTGTGTGTGGGACTGGGCCACATCTACAATGGTGGGGAGTGTGGTGTGTGTGTGGGACTGGGCCACATCTACAATGGTGGGGAGTGTGGTCTGTGTGTGGGACTGGGTCACATCTACAATGGTGGGGAGTGTGGTGTGTGTGGGACGGGGCCACATCTACAATGGTGGGGAGTGTGGTGTGTGTGGGACTGGGCCACATCTACAATGGTGGGGAGTGTGGTGTGTGTGTGGGACTGGGCCACATCTACAATGGTGGGGAGTGTGGTGTGTGTGTGGGACTGGGCCACATCTACAATGGTGGGGAGTGTGGTGTGTGTGGGACTGGGCCACATCTACAATGGTGGGGAGTGTGGTGTGTGTGGGACTGGGCCACATCTACAATGGTGGGGAGTGTGGTGTGTGTGTGGGACTGGGCCACATCTACAATGGTGGGGAGTGTGGTGTGTGTGTGGGACTGGGCCACATCTACAATGGTGGGGAGTGTGGTGTGTGTGGGACTGGGCCACATCTGCAATGGTGGGGAGTGTGGTGTGTGTGTGGGACTGGGCCACATCTACAATGGTGGGGAGTGTGGTGTGTGTGGGACTGGGCCACATCTACAATGGTGGGGAGTGTGGTGTGTGTGGGACTGGGCCACATCTACAATGGTGGGGAGTGTGGTGTGTGTGTGGGACTGGGCCACATCTACAATGGTGGGGAGTGTGGTGTGTGTGTGGGACTGGGCCACATCTACAATGGTGGGGAGTGTGGTGTGTGTGTGGGACTGGGCTACATCTACAATGGTGGGGAGTGTGGTGTGTGTGGGACTGGGCCACATCTACAATGGTGGGGAGTGTGGTGTGTGTGTGGGACTGGGCCACATCTACAATGGTGGGGAGTGTGGTGTGTGTGGGACTGGGCCACATCTGCAATGGTGGGGAGTGTGGTGTGTGTGTGGGACTGGGCCACATCTACAATGGTGGGGAGTGTGGTGTGTGTGGGACTGGGCCACATCTACAATGGTGGGGAGTGTGGTGTGTGTGGGACTGGGCCACATCTACAATGGTGGGGAGTGTGGTGTGTGTGTGGGACTGGGCTACATCTACAATGGTGGGGAGTGTGGTGTGTGTGGGACTGGGCCACATCTACAATGGTGGGGAGTGTGGTGTGTGTGGGACTGGGCCACATCTACAATGGTGGGGAGTGTGGTGTGTGTGGGACTGGGCCACATCTACAATGGTGGGGAGTGTGGTGTGTGTGGGACTGGGCTACATCTACAATGGTGGGGAGTGTGGTGTGTGTGGGACTGGGCCACATCTACAATGGTGGGGAGTGTGGTGTGTGTGGGACTGGGCCACATCTACAATGGTGGGGAGTGTGGTGTGTGTGGGACTGGGCCACATCTACAATGGTGGGGAGTGTGGTGTGTGTGGGACTGGGCTACATCTACAATGGTGGGGAGTGTGGTGTGTGTGAGGGACTGGGCTACATCTACAGCTGTCTGTGAGTTCCCGCAACGAATTGAGAGTGAAGGCGTGGTGTGTGATGTAGCATGGGAGGGTGCAATCAGCTCAGATTTCTCCTTGTAATGAAGAACCCTCAGAGCTCTGCTGGATGTGTCAGCTTTGTCCATCCATGCTTATCCTGGCTGATGTGTTAAAGCTGGTCGACCAGACACAGGGCAATATTGGCAGCACCGTCGAGCTGCCACCTCACTGTGCCAGAGACCCATGTTCAATCCTGACCTCGGGTGCTGTCTGTGTGGCGTTTGCATGTTGGGGGAGTCCAGAACCAGGGGCCACGGTTTAAGAATAAGGGGTAAGCCATTTAGAACGGAGATGGGGAAACACTTTTTCTCACAGAGTTGTGAGTCTGTGGAATTCTCTGCCTCAGAGGGCGGTGGAGGCCGGTTCTCTGGATGCTTTCAAGAGAGAGCTAGATAGGGCTCTTAAAGATAACGGAGTCAGGGGATATGGGGAGAAGGCAGGAACGGGGTACTGATTGGGGATGATCAGCCATGATCACATTGAATGGTGGTGCTGGCTCGAAGGGCCGAATGGCCTACTCCTGCTCCTATTGTCTATTGTCTATCATTCTCTCTGTGCCTGCGTGGGTTTCCTCCGGATGTTTACAGGATTGTTGTGTTCCTGCAAATAAGAATTTAAAGATTCCGTTTCAGGAAATTTGATAACAAATCATTCTCGAATCTATATGCACCGGTGCTCCGGTTTCCTCCCACATTCCTATCACGTGCCGGTTTGTAGGATAAATGGTGCGCAGGCTGTGGATGGGAACGTAGGGTAACGTGGAACTAATGTGAATGGGCGATCTAAGGTCGGCATGGACTTGGTGGGCCGAACGGCCTGTTTCCGTGCTGTATCTCTAAACTAAATAGATTAATACAGCATGGAGACAGACTCAGCCTCCACTACCCCCTCTGGCAGCTCATTCCATAAACCCACAACCTACTGAGGGAAAAAGTTGGCTCCTATTCCATCTTTCCTCTCTCACCTTAAACCTACAGTATGTCCTCTGTGTCCTGATTCCTCTATCCTGGGTAAAAGTCTCTGTGAATTTACCCTAGCTATAGAGTACTGTGTTTATAGGTCTGTTGTGCTGTTGTGCCAACTCGAAACGTCACCTATCCATGTTCTCCACAGATGCTGCCTGACCCGCTGAGTTACTCCAGCACTCTGTGAAACGTCACCTATCCATGTTCTCCACAGATGCTGCCTGACCCGCTGAGTTACTCCGGCACTCTGTGTCTATCTTTGATATAAACTAGCATCTGCAGTTCCCTTTTAGTGTTTGTGACCAGGCATCTTATCTTCACCCTTCCAGATTTCAATAACCTCTATCAAGTCAATACTGAGCAAGTCCCATAAAAAATAATTCAATTGGGGTGGCCCGGTGGCGCAGCGGTAGAGTTGCTGCCTCAAAGCGCCAGAGACCCGGGTTTGATCCCGACTACGGGTGCTGTCTGTACGGAGTTTGTACCTCCTCCCCGTGACCACGTGGGTTTTCTCCGGGCGCTCCGGTTTCCTCCCACACTCCAAAGACGTGCAGGTTTGTATGTTAATTGGCTTCTGTAAAATGTCCCTACTATGCAGGATAGAACTAGTGTACGGGTGATCGCTGGTCGCTGCGGAGTCAGGGCGCTGAAGAGCCTATTGCCACGCTGTATAGACAATAGACAATAGGTGCAGGAGTAGGCCTTTCGGCCCTTCCAGCCAGCACCGCCATTCAATGTGATCATGGCTGATCATCCCCAATCAGTACCCCGTTCCTGCCTTCTCCCAATATCCCCTGACTCCGCTATCTTTAAGAGCCCTATCTAGCTCTCTCTTGAAGGTATCCAGAGAACCGGCCTCCACCGCCCTCTGAGGCAGAGAATTCCACAGACTCATAACTCTCTATGAGAAAAAGTGTTTCCCTGTCTCTGTTCTAAATGGCTTACTCCTTATTCTTAAACTGTGGCCCCTGGTTCTGGACTCCCACAACACCGGGAACACACTTCCTGTCTCTAGCGTGTCCAAACCCTTAATAATCATATAGGTTTTCAACAAGACCCCCTCTCATCCTTCTAAACTCCCTCCACTCCATTCTCTCAGCATATGACAGTCCTGCCATCCCGGGAATTAACCTTGTAAACTTACGCTGCACTCCCTCAATAGCAAGAATGTCCTTCCTCAAATTCGGGGACCAAAACTGCACACAATGCTCCAGGTGTGGTCTCACTGTATCTTTAAGCATAATGTTTCTCACGTTTCCATTGCTCAGTTATATTTATGTTGATTTCAGTGCGTGGAATAAAATAAGGGAACTCAATAAGCTGCCCCTTGACATTGAACTCAAGAAGCCAGAGAGAACATACAGGTGATCAAATGTTTTCACACCTGTAACCAAATCCAGCCCTTACTCACCTTTCCTACGTCAAGTAGTTAATACTGGTTCTCACTGACACATGGAACATGGAGCGGTACAGATGCAAAATGCAAGAGTTACTCAGTGGGTCAGGCAGCAGCACAAAGCGACACCCATTCCTTCTCTCCAGAGATGCTGCCTGTCCTGCTGAGTTACTCCAGCATTTTGTGCCTATCTCTGGATAAAACGGATAGTTGACAGTTCGGGTCGAAAGCAGGGAATGTCTTTGGAATGTGGACGGATACTGGAGCAGCCGGGGAGAACGTGCAAACTCCACACAGACAGCACCTGAGGTCATGATTGAACTCAGGTCTATGACGATGTGAAGCATCAGCTCTACCCGCTGCACCATGCGCCGATGGTACTTACCTATGGTAAGTATAGAACGCAGTGGAGCCGGCATGCCTTATTGTGTTGGGTTCAGGGCTATTAATGCCCAGGAAGTTAAAACAAACATTGGTGGCAGGGGTTTGGTGGCATTGTGCGGGCGTCGGGCAGGAGATAGGTGTCCATCAGATGTCCCTGTGAAAAATATACATCTTCTAGATGCACTGGGATGCATCCTCAGTGATGTGACCTGGGGTCATCGGGTGTTTCGGGTCTCACAACATCAGATACCCTCACCCAGGCGACCCAGCCGGGGTTGATCAGGCCCCGACTTGCGCCCCAGCAGCAACCGCCCACGGATCAGCCATCTTAGTAACCACTCTGCAGGGGTTGGGAGACTCTAGTGCATGGAAGAACTGGGCTCTGCCGGGCTCCTCCTGCGTCTCACCAGGTTCAAGGCCTGTGCGTACGCTGCACCTCTTTCTCCTTCTCCAACCATTTCATTCTCGCCTGATGGATGTGTAGGCCACGATGGTTCATTAGGCCTTTCCGTCGCTTTGTTGGGTGTCTTTCTCACGAAAGACACAGCCTTTCCCGGCTGCCGTCTTTCCGTGCCGTCAATTGTCTCTCCAGTAGTCCTCTCCAGTCCTCTCCAGTAGTCCCTCACTTCCTCCCTGCCCTGTTTGTTGTGCCTCCTAAACTTGCTTTAACTTGTCTATTTCAATAGACAATACGTGCAGGAGTAGGCCATTCGGCCCTTCGAGCCAGCACCGCCATTCAATGTGATCATGGCTGATCATCCCCAATCAGTACGCCGTTCCTGCCTTCTCCCCATATCCCCTGACTCCGCTATCTTTAAGAGCCCTATCTAGCTCGCTCTTCAAAGTATCCAGATAACATAGAAACATAGAAATTAGGTGCAGGAGTAGGCCATTCGGCCCTTCGAGCCTGCACCGCCATTCAATATGATCATGGCTGATCATCCAACTCAGTATCCCGTACCTGCCTTCTCTCCATACCCTCTGATCCCCTTAGCCACAAGGGCCACATCTAACTCTTAAATATAGCCAATGAACTGGCCTCAACTACCCTCTGTGGCAGAGAGTTCCAGAGACCCACCACTCTCTGTGTGAAAAAATTCCTTCTCATCTCGGTCCTAAAGGATTTCCCCCTTATCCTTAAGCTGTGACCCCTTGTCCTGGACCTCCCCAACATTGGGAACAATCTTCCTGCATCTAGCCTATCCAACCCCTTAAGAATTTTGTAAGTTTCTATAAGATCCCCTCTCAATCCCCTAAATTCTAGAGAGTACAAACCGAGTCTATGCAGTCTTTGTTCATAAGACAGTCCTGACATCCCAGGAATCAGTCTGGTGAACCTTCTCTGCACTCCCTCTATGGCAATAATGTCCTTCCTCAGATTTAGAGACCAGAACTGTACGCAATACTCCAGGTGTGGCCTCACCAAGACCCTATACAACTGAAGTAGAACCTCCCTGCTCCTATACTCAAATCCTTTTGCTATGAAAGCTAACATACCATTCGCTTTCTTCACTGCCTGCTGTACCTGCATGCCTACTTTCAATGACCGGTGTACCATGACACCCAGGTCGCGCTGCATCTCCCCTTTTCCTAATCGGCCTCCATTTAGATAACCCGCCTCCACCGCCGTCTGAGGCAGAGAATTCCACAGACTCACCACTCTTTGTGTGAAAAAGTGTTTCCTCGTCTCCGTTCTAAATGGCTTACCCCTTATTCTTAAACTGTGGCCCCTGGTTCTGGACTCCCCCAACATCGGGAACATGTTTCCTGCCTCTAGCGTGTCCAAACCCTTAATAATCTTATATGTTTCCTGACTTCTTGATGCTTGTACTGAACGCCCCGACTGATGAAGGCAAGGGTACCGTCTGCTTTCTTTACAATTCTCTCTGTTTGTGTTGTCATTTTCAGGTAGCTGTGGACAGGGACCCCTAGATCCCACAGTACCACAATGCTGTTAAGGGTCGAAATGGCTTACTCCTTATTCTTGAACTGTGGCCCCTGGTTCTGGACTCCCCCAACATCGGGAACAAGGTTCTCGTCCACCACACCATTGCTTTGGGTTCAGTTCTGTTCAGTTTATTGTCACGTGTACCGAGGTACAGTGAAAAGCTTTTGTTGCGTGCGAACCAGTCATCCGCAGTGTACAGACACGTGATATGGGGAATAATATGAATAACGTTTAGCGCAAGATAAAGCCAGTAAAGTCCGATCAAGAAAGTCTCCAACGAGGTACAGTAGATCGTTGGTAGATAAAATGCTGGAGAAACTCAGCGGGTGCGGCAGCATCTATGGAGCGAACGAATAGGTGACGTTTTGGGTCGAGACCCTTCTTCAGACTGATGTGGGGGTGGGGGGGGGGAAGAAGAAAGGAAGAAGCGGAGACAGTGAGCTGTGGGAGAGCTGGGAAGGGGAGGGGAAGGAGGGAGGAAGCAGGGACTACCTGATATTGGAGAAGTCAATGTTCATACCGCTGGGGTGTAAACTGCCCAAGTTAAATATGAGGTGCTGCTCCTCCAATTTACAGTGGGACTCACTCTGGCCATGGAGGAGGGCCATGGAGGAGGCCCAGGACAGAAAGGTCGGATTGGGAATGGGAGGGGGAGTTGAAGAGCTGAACAACCGGGAGATAGTAGTTCAGGACTGCCCTGTTGTTGTTGGTAGGGTAGTTCAGTTGCCTGACACTGGATATAAACTCACACTATTGGAATAGACAATAGACAATAGATGCAGGAGTAGGCCATTTGCCCCTTCCAGGCAGCACCGCCATTCAATGTGATCATGGCTGATCATCCCCAATCAGTACCCCGTTCCTGCCTTCTCCCTATATCCCCTGACTCTGCTAAGTATTTTGAAGGAAGTAACAACTTCTAGAATTTGAGGCATACTTTTTTCATCTATGGTGACACCAGCTTTACAAGTGCGATTAAGCAAGGCTTATCAACTCATGGAGTTGTCCCAAGAATACGTCTCCAGGAAGTATTAGTGGGATTTGGGCCTTTAGTACCTGGCAAGGGAGCCAATAAAAAATCTCATAAATTACCAAGACGGACTGCAAAGAGCAATTGGCAAAGATGAACAGAGTCAATGCAGTAAGTGGAAGGAATCAATGGAAATCATTTGAGTGGAGATGAGAGAACTCCCTTGAATCAGTTCCATGAAATGTGGAGTTAAGGTCCAAAATATGAAGGACTCACTTTCCTAAATGCATCTTGGATTGGCTCCATCTCTTGGGCATTGAGAAGGTCTTCTGCAGTTGTATAGGGTTGTGGTGAGACCACACCTGGAGTATTGCGTATAGTTTTAGTCTCCTAATTTGAGGAAGGACATCCTTATGATTGAGGCAGTGCAGCGTAGGTTCACGAGATTGATCCCTGGGATGGCGGGACTGTCATATGAGGAAAGATTAAAAAGACTAGGCTTGTATTCACTGGAGTTTAAAAGGATGAGGGGGATCTTATAGAAACATATACAATTATAAAAGGACTGGACATGCTAGATGCAGGAAAAATGTTCCCAATGTTGGGCGAGTCTAGAACCAGGGGCCACAGTCTTAGAATAAAGGGGAGGCCATTTAAGACTGAGGTGAGAAAAAACGTTTTCACCCAGAGAGCTGTGAAATTGTGGAATTCCCTGCCACAGAGGGCAGTGGAGGCCAAGTCACTGGATGGATTTAAGAGAGAGTTAGATAGAGCTCTGGGGGCTAGTGGAATCAAGGGATATGGGGAGAAGGCAGGCACGGGTTATTGATAGGGGATGATCAGCCATGATCACAATGAAGGGTAGTGCTGGCTCAAAGGGCCGAATGGCCTCCTCCTGCACCTATTTTCTGTTTTTAATGTTTCTGTGTCTGTTACAATCACATCAACACCTCTTTTTCCAGGGAGTGAGGAGGCTTTGTATGTCTTTGAATACTCTATCGAACGTCTACAGGTGTAATGTGGAGAGCACACTGACTGGTTGCATCACGGCCTGGTTCAGTAACACCCAGGAACGCAGGAGACTACAGATAGTGGTTGACACTGCCGGTCCATCACAGGTACTGACTTCCCCACCATCGAAGGTCCATCACAGGTACTGACCTCCCCACCATCGAAGGTCCATCACAGGTACTGACCTCCCCACCATCGAAGGGTTCTACAGGGGCCACAGTTTAACAATAAGGGGTAAGCTATTTATAACGGAGACGAGGAAACACTTTTTCTCACAGAGAGCTGGGAGTCTGTGGCATTCTCTGCCTCAGAGGGCGGTGGAGGCCTGTTCTCTGGATACTTACAAGAGAGAGCTAGATAGGGCTCTTAAAGATAGCGGAGTCAGGGGATATGGGGAGAAGGCAGGAACGGGGTACTGATTGGGGATAATCAGCCATGATCACATTGAATGGCGGTGCTGGCTCAAAGGGACGAATGGCCTCCTCCTGCACCTGTTGTCTATTGTTGATTGCCTGTTGAGTGTAGGGAGTGGGTGAGAGAGTGGGATAACATAGAACTAGTGTGAAGGGGTCGGCGTGGACTCGGTGGGCCGAAGGGCCTGTTTCCACGCTGTCTCTTGAAACTAGAACTGAAGCGATGGGCAGATGGGCCATCTTCGGTGCCACTGAGCTCCTTGCCCCCACTGCAACGCTCCCAGTCCCAGCTAATATTACTATCGTGCTGACGTTAATGGCCTCCTGCAGTTACCATAGCGATATGATTATAGTCCTACCTTTTCTACAGTGCTCCTGTTGTCGTAGTTGCGTTACTAAAATAGACCATTGTCCCAGTTACTATGGAGTTGACAGGTTTACTATTAATCGCTAGTAACCTCTAC
Source organism: Raja brachyura (assembly GCA_963514005.1). The sequence goes on from OY740785.1 coordinate 119,975,866, forward strand.
TACTCTGCCGCTGGTTACTGCTATTCGAGGGAACGTGGAACAGCAGATGCTGGAACCTTGGGCAAAATACAGAGTGCTGCATGAACTCGACAAGTCAGGCAACATATTGTGGTCTAGTTTGGAGATACAGCATGGAAACAGACTCTGCGGCCCACAGCCGACCAGCGTTCCCCCCTTCAATAAACAATGGACACTAGACAATAGACAACAGGTGCAGGAGTAGGCCATTCGGCCCTTCGAGCCAGCACCACCATTCAATGTGATCATGGCTGATCATCCCCAATCAGTACCCCGTTCCTGCCTTCTCCCCATATCCCCTGACTCCGCTATCTTTAAGAACTTCTTTGGAATATTTTTGGGCCAAGATCCAAGAATCCAGTAGTGAGTTGGGCTGAAGGGCCTGTGTCTGTGCTGTAAGAGGCAGAGAATGGTTCCTGCAATTTCCCAGTGACGGAGGGAAGGTGTAGGGCAGAGAGGAGCTGGATCAATGGCAAATACCGCAGGGACGGATAACCGATCATTAACTGTTAACGTTGTTCATTCTCAGCAGCAAAGCCAGCTCACTGCGAGACACGACAAGAGGCTCTTTTTCTCTAGGTTTCAGTACGTCTCCTGCAAACAGAACTCATGATTAAATGTGGCCGCAGTTTCACACAGATTTCTACGTCACCCAGACAATGCTTCATTATTATCGCATGCACCAAGCTGCAGTGAAATTCACTTTGTTGCATCCAGATCAGTAAGGTTATTGCCATAAGTACAACCTCTGATTAATACATAACACATAGAAATAGCCCACTGAGTCCATATGCAAGAGTCGCCATGTTTTCATACCAAGAGTTGAGTACAGGAGCAAAGAGGTCCTTCTGCAGTTGTACAGGGCCCTAGTGAGACCACACCTGGAGTATTGTGTGCAGTTTTGGTCCCCTAATGTGCGGAAGGACATCTTTGCTATTGAGGGAGTGCAGCGTAGGTTTACAAGGTTAAATCCCGGGATGGCGGGACTGTCATAAGCTGGGAGAATGGAGCGGTTGGGCTTGTACACCCTGGAGTTTAGAAGGATGAGAGGGGATCTCATTGAAACATATAAGATTATTAAAGGGCTTGTCCCACTTTCACGACCTAATTCACGACCTCGCCTCCGTTCTAAATGGCTTATTCCTTCTTCTTAAACTGTGGCCCCTGGTTCTGGACTCCCCCAACATCGGGGACATGTTGCCTGCCTCTAGCATGTCCAAACACTTAAGGGCCTGTCCCACTTTCACGACCTAATTCACCACCTTTTTTACTCGTGGGTATTTTTCATCATGCTAGAAAAACGCCCTGACCTACTTGATGCCACGAGTACCTACGACTAGCATCACAACCTGCTACGGCCTCCTACGACCTCGTGACGCCCATGCTGTGAGTATGAGTTAAGGGCTGTTGTCTAATGTTTTGGAGCCATTTCACAGTCCCAGCTACAGTTGGCCGTCAGGGCCCGTTGCATCCGTCACCTCCGCCCGGATCGTCCAGTTAACCCGTCGTCCCTCCCCTCGCCCACCCTCCCACCTTCAGCCTTCATGTCCAGGGGGTGCCTCCCGCAGCCCACCTTGTGGGTGCTCAAGGTAAGACCACCTGGTGTTCTCACCAGCTCTTTGCCCAGCGTCCACAGCCGTTACCCTCACCCTCCGCCCTCCTGTCTGGTTCCCGAACCTCGGGAACGATCAAGAGACGAGCCTGGGACAACTTCCCCGTCCACCCCCACGCTGAGCAGCATATAAAATGACCAGAAGCATAGACAATAGACAATAGGTGCAGGAGTAGGCCATTCGGCCCTTCGAGCCAGCACCGCCATTCAATATGATCACGGCTGATCATCCCCAATCAGTACCCCGTTCCTGCCTTCTCCCCATATCCCCTGACTCCGCTATCTTTAAGAGCCCTATCTAGCTCTCTCTTGAAAGTATCCAGAGAACCTGCCTCCACCACCCTCTGAGGCAGAGAATTCCACAGACTCACCGCTCTCTGTGAGAAAAAGTGTTTCCTCGTCTCCGTTCTAAATGGCTTACCCCTTATTCTAAAACTGTAGCTTTTTGCGCTATTAATGTTTGTTTGTTTTTAAGGGTTTGTGTGTGTCTGTGTGTGTGTATATATATATATGTATACACACACACTAAACTCGTTTCCTCGTTTATGATATGGTTTACAGTGTACTATGTTTACATATTCTGTTGTGCTGCTACAAGTAAGAATTTCAATGTTCATAAGATCATAAATTATAGATGTATAATTAGACCATTCGGCCCATCACCTACTCCGCCATTCAATCACGGCTGGTCTATCTCTCCCTCCTAACCCCATTCTCCTGCCTTCTCCTCATAGACTCTGACACCCGCACTAATCAATAATCTATCTATCTTTGCCTTAAATATATCCACTGACTTGGCCTCCACAGCCGTCTGTGGCAAAGAATTCCACAGATTCACCACCCTCTGACTAAAGAAATTCCTCCTTCCTAAAAGAATGCCCTTTAATTCTGAGGCTGTGACCTCTGGTCCTAGACTCTCCCACTAGTGCAAACATCCTCTCCACATCCACTCTATCCAAGCCTTTCACTATTCTGTAAGTTTCAATGAGGTCCCCTTCCCTCATTCTACTAAACTCCAGCGAGTACAGGCCCAGTGCCGACAAACGCTCATCATAGGTTCTAAATGGCTTACCCCTTATTCTACAACTAGTTCTGGACTCCCCCAACATCGGGAACATCTTTCCTAGCCTCTAGAGTGTCCAAGCCCTTAACAATCTTATATGTTTCAATATGATAGGGCAGACATTCAGAACCTTTCTCTAAGCGTGGAAATGTCCAACACTAGAGGGCGCAGTTTTGAAGTGAGAGGGGCAAAGTTGAAAGGAGATGTGCGGGGCAGGTGTTTTACACAGAGGGTGGTGGGTGCCTGGAACGCACTGCCAGGGGTGGTGGTGGAGGCAGATACGATAGTGGTGTTTAAAAGGCTTTTAGACCGGGCACATGGATATGGATTTCACTTCGGAGTCACGTGAGTGACTACGTGAAGACCCTGCCAGCACGCATGCGTGACCATAAACGCCCTCACCATAAGGTCACGGTGCAAACCATATCCAGATGATTAAGGGTGGTATTAGGTGCAGCGGGGGTGGATACTAATGTTTTCAAATATCACTCCACCAGGGCTGCATCTATATTGGCGGCTAGGATGATGGAAGTTCCTATGGACCACATCCTGGCCACAGCGGGTTGGAGCAATGAACAAACTTTTCAACGCTTTTATAATAAACCCATGGCCGCTCCTGACACGTTTGCAGGGGAAATGTTGAGTTCTGTAAAATAAATTACCCAATGTGGGGATATATTATTTAGGTATGAATAAATACCTTCTTTGTTTTTCAGCACAGTGTCATGTCTGAAATACGTTCATCCTCCTTTTCCTAGCATGGCAGTGTGTGAGCATGGACTCGTTCCAGGGCATGAAATCACAGAGCTTTGAAATCTTCACATAGTCACTCACGTGACTCCGAAGTAAAATAGTAAGATTAAACGAGAACTTACCAGTTTGAAGTTTGATCTTTATTTTTTGAGGAGTTACGATGAGGGATTACGTGCCCTCCGCTCCCAAAACCCTCTATTATAAAGTTTAACTGGTATGAAAGTTCTCTCTTATTTTACTATATTAATCTACTCTGGTATCTGTGATTTCATACCACTGCTTTGAAGAATGTCACGCATCCGTGCTGGCGGGGTCTTCACGTAATCCCTCATCGTAACTCCTTATAAAATAAAGATCAAACTTCAAACTGGTAAGTTCTCATTTAATCTTACTATTATATGCAGGCAAACGAGATTACTAAGCTTTGTGCCTTCCACCACAGTGAAGAATGTGTTAAATGTTATCGTGTACTATGTGTTCTTTTTGATTGTGCCGCTGCTGGCAAATTTATTTCACTGCACTTCTATGTGCATGTGATGAATAAAATTGAATGATTGATCGATTGATCAGTTTAACTTGGCATCATGTTCAGTGTGAACATTGTGGGCCAAAGAGCCTGTTCCCGTGCTGTGCTATTCTGTGTTACATAGAAACATAGAAACATAGAAACAATAGGTGCAGGAGGAGGCCATTCGGCCCTTCCAGCCAGCACCGCCATTCATTGTGATCAAGGCTGCTCGTCCCCTATCAATAACCCGTGCCTGCCTTCTCCCCATATCCCTTGACTCCACTAGCCCCTAGAGCTCTATCTAACTCTCTCTCCATCCAGTGATTTGGCCTCCACTGCCCTCTGTGGCAGGGAATTTCACAAATTCACAACTCTCTGGGTGAAAAAGTGTTTTCTCACCTCAGTCTTAAATGGCCTCCCCTTTATTCTAAGACTGTGGCCCCTGGTTCTGGACTCGCCAAACATTGGGAACATTTTTCCTGCATCTAGTTGTCCAATCTTTTTATAATTTTATAATTTTATAATTATATAATTTTATAATTTTATAATTTTATAATTTAATATCTTTCTATTAGATCCCCCCTCATCCTTCTAAACTCCAGTGAACACAAGCCTAGTCTTTTCAATTTTCCATCCCAGGGATCAATCTTGTGAACCTACACTGCACAGCCTCAATCACAAGGATGTCCTTCCTCAAATTAGGACACCAAAACTGTACGCAGCTGTGTTCTATGAACCGATACTGAATTGCTGCCATGTCAGAGTGGTAATGTTTAGCTTAGCTGTGTGATTCACTTGTTTATCTAAGTGGCTGTCCCTCGGCTGGTGTTGGAGACAGGGGTCATGTGCTGTAGACTGCACTGATAACGTTGCTCGTGACCATGTATGGTTTGCATTCTCCTCTTTCCAGCCTCAACCACCAGCCGTCCTTTGGTCAATCCACGGAGAACAAAACAGTTTGTAGTGGTGCTCGGGGAGATGTGGGAATCCACCTACCTCCCTCTCTTGGTGCAGTCTCCCTCTCTCATCTGCCTGCTGCAGGAGGAACCGCAGCGAGCTGTGGACGCAGCCCAGACCATCACACAAACCACCCCCCCTTCCATCCACTCCATCTACACCTCACGCTGCCTCGGCAAGGCCAGCAGCATCATCAAGGACCAGTCTCACCTCGGCCACTCCCGCTTCTCCCCTCTCCCATCGGGCATGAGGTTCAGAAGTGTGAAAACGAACGCACGCACACCTCCAGATTCAGGGACAGTTTCTGTTATCAGGTAACCTCATCTCCATTACACAGCGACATCTCTTCACCAGATAAAAGCTGTCCAGGGTCTGAGCTCCCCAGAGGAGCATCGGTGAAGCTCAACAGACTGGTCCTGGAGTTGGGCGTTTCAATGCCAGCGTGTGGAGATGGGGGCTCCCTCCCTCCGCCAGAGCCCAGCCTGTGAATGTGGAGCAGAACAACAGACAGCCAACCATGCCATCTCTGGGTGCCCGCTCTACCACCCACCAAATGGAGCTCTGTCGGGGCCTGGCAGACATTGACGCCAACAGAGACAACAACCTGGCTGCTCAACACCCGGCGCCAGATCTAACTATTCCTTCGGTTTATTTATGTTTCATCTACCTCTTGGGGACCCTCGAACTATCCTTAATTGGACATTACTGACCTTTAGTATGCACTAAACGTTATTCCCTTATCCTGTATCTGTACACTGTGGACGGCTCAATTGTAATCTTGTATTGTCTTTCCGCAGATTGGATACCACTCAACAAAAGTTTTTCTCTTTAACTCCGCACATGTGACAATAAACTAAACTAAACTTAGTTTACAGTGAAAGACACAAAGTGCTGGAGTAACTCAGCGGGTCAGGCAGCATCTGTGGAGAACATGGATAGGTGACGTTTCACAGAGTGCTGGAGTAACTCAGCGGGTCGGGCAGCATCTGTGGAGAACATGGATAGGTGACGTTTCACAGAGTGCTGGAGTAACTCAGTGGGTCAGGCAGCATCTGTGCAGAACATGGATAGGTGACGTTTCACAGAGTGCTGGAGTAACTCAGCGGGTCAGGCAGCATCTGTGGAGAACATGGATAGGTGACGTTTCACAGAGTGCTGGAGTAACTCAGCGGGTCAGGCAGCATCTGTGGAGAACATGGATAGGTGACGTTTCACAGAGTGCTGGAGTAACTCAGCGGGTCAGGCAGCATCTGTGGAGAACATGGATAGGTGACGTTTCACAGAGTGCTGGAGTAACTCAGCGGGTCAGGCAGCATCTGTGGAGAACATGGATAGGTGACGTTTCACAGAGTGCTGGAGTAACTCAGCGGGTCAGGCAGCATCTGTGGAGAACATGGATAGGTGACGTTTCACAGAGTGCTGGAGTAACTCAGCGGGTCAGGCAGCATCTGTGGAGAACATGGATAGGTGACGTTTCACAGAGTGCTGGAGTAACTCAGCGGGTCAGGCAGCATCTGTGGAGAACTTGGATAGGTGACGTTTCACAGAGTGCTGGAGTAACTCAGCGGGTCAGGCAGCATCTGTGGAGAACATGGATAGTGATATTTTGGGTCTGAAGAAGGGTCCCGTACCAAACTGTCACCTATCCACAGATGTTCTCCACAGATGCTGCCTGACCCGCTGAGTTACTCCAGTGTTTTGTGCCTATCTGCAGTTCTTTGTTTCTCTTGAGCTTATGACAATTGTGCTTCCATTGCACTGTGCCCACCATGAAGTTAAAGCTATATGTTTGATGGCAAGACCCTTAACAGCATTGTTGTACTGTGGGATCTAGAGGTCCCTGTCTACAGCTACCTGAAAATTACAACACAAACAGATAGAATTGTAAAGAAAGCAGACGGTACCCTTGCCTTCATCAGTCAGCGCGTTCAGTACAAGCATCAGGAAGTCAGGAAACATATAAGATTATTAAGGGTTTGGACAGGTTAGAGGCAGGAAACATGTTCCCGATGTTGGGGGAGTCCAGAACCAGGGGCCACAGTTTAAGAATAAGGAGTAAGCCATTTAGAACGGAGACGAGGAAACACGTTTTCACACAGAGAGTTGTGAGTCTGTGGAATTCTCTGCCTCAGAGGGCGGTGGAGGCCGGTTCTCTGGATACTTTCAAGAGAGAGCTAGATAGGTCTCTTAAAGATAGCGGAGTTAAGGGATATGGGGAGAAGGCAGGAACGGGGTACTGATTGGGGATGATCTCGAAGGATTGGCTTCGAGATTGGCTGGCTCGAAGGGCCGATTGTCTATTGTCTATTGTCTATTGTCTATTGTTAGAGCGTATTTGGAGTATTGCGTGCAGTTACAGGAAGGATGTGGGGGCTTTGGAGAGGCTGCAGAGGAGGTTTACCAGGATGCTGCCTGGATTGCAGGGTGTCACATACAGGGGGAGGTTGGACAGACTTGGATTGCTTTCTCTAGAGTGTTGTAGGCTGCAGAGAGATCTGATAGAGGTATGTATCCCCAGTCCCTACCTGGTTGGAGAGGCAGCTTCCCTCCGAGCTGCATCTTCGCCCCTTCCTCGCGGCCTACGATCGGACTGAAGCGGCGTTTCCTGTCGGGACCGGCCGGAACCCCAGCACTGGCGGCGGCACAGCGCTGGGACACCATCACGTGGCGTGCGATGCCTTGCCCAGGTCACCATGCGGTGAGCTCCGGAGTGCTTGTGGCCGCCGACTCCAACATCGAGGAGCTGTGGCTGCGGGCCTCCGGCCACTGGTGGCGCTGGTTTTAAAACAACGCGGAGCCTGGGAACCGAGGTCGCCAGTCGGAGCTCCAACAGGAGCGGTCCGAGGTTTACGGGGGCCGCGGTCTCCGGGGAGGAAGCGGCCACTCCAGGGATCCCAAGCTGCTGAGGAATGTTCACCCGACACCGGAGTTCCATCTTCCCGGCAAGAGGGCCTGGAACATCGGGCTGCTGTAGCGGTGACTGCGGAGGCCTCAATTGGCCCGACTATGGGTGAACTGCGGATGGGACTGGATTTTGCTGCCTTCCCCCACAGTGGGAACCATTGTGGGGGATGTTTTTATGTTTATTGTTAAATTCGTTAATGTTGTGTCTCATCTTTATCTGTGTGCTGCGATGGCAAGTCACATTTCACTACACCAATTGGTGTTCGTCATAATAAATGTCCTTTGTAAAAATAAAATGTAGATGTGTTCAGATCTGGTCACCACCAAAGACCAAAGAGCGAGGCTGCGCTAGCTCGGAGTGCAGAGATTTGCAAGGGCGTTTCCATGGCTGATGCTGTTTGTATTGGAACACATGAGGTTGAGGTCAGATTTACTGTGTAAGATCAGGAGAGACAAACTAACATGTATTTCGCTCAGCAGAGAGGTCAGTAACTGGAGAACAGAGAGCCAAGCTAATTGAGCTGTGGGAAGCAATGGATCAGTGCTCCTGCTTCTCATAGAGTCAGAGAGTGGTAACAGGCCATTCAGCCCAATAGATAACAGACAATAGGTGCAGGAAGAGGCCAAGATCAAACTTCAAACTGACTTCATTCCTCATGAAATCAAGATCAAACTTCAAACTGGTAAATTCTCATTTAATCTCACTATTAATACGGACTATCTAATGGTACTTGTCATAGTGAGACTTAAAAAATCAAGTTTGGGGCCCCAAGCAGAAGAGCAAGGATTGGTAATTGGCTTTTGTGGAATATCACTGTGCTGGGATTTTTATTTTTTTCCATTTTTATTTAAGTCAGACAGCACGAAACAGGCCCTTTGGCCCAACTGTTCCATGCCGACCAAAATGCCCAATCTAAGCTCGTCCCATTTCCCGACACCTGGTCCATATCCCTCTAATCCTGTCGTATCCATGTACCTGTCCAAATGTTTTTTAAACGTTGCAAGTGTCCCAGCCTCAACTACCTCCTCTGGCAGCTCGTTCCATACACCCACCACTCTCTGTTTGAATAAACTAACTGATAAACTAACACATATTTCGCTCAGCAGAGAGGTCAGTAACGTGAGAACAGAGCTAAGCTAATTGAGCTGTGGGAAGCAATGGATCAGTGTTCCTGCTTCTCATAGAGTCAGAGAGTGGTAACAGGCCATTCAGCCCAATAGCTAACAGACAATAGGTGCAGGAAGAGGCCATTCCGGCCTTCGAGCCAGCACCGCCATTCAATGTGATCATGGCTGATCATCCCCAATCAGTACCCCGTTCCTGCCTTCAGGTGAAGCCAAACCATATCTAACTAATTTGTTGGTGCTTTTTGGTGAAGTAAAGGGAATGTTGGTGAGTGAAATGAAGTTTTACTTCGGAGTCACGTGAGTGATTCCGTAAAGGAGGCCCGCCAGCATTACGTCAGCCGCATTGGTGCAAGCACCAGTCTGGCAGGACAGAGCTCCTGCCGGTGGTAAGTTAAACTTAAAAGGTAAGTTTGGTTTTTTACTTACCAGGGGTTTTTAGGCAGGAGCCTCTTTTTACAGAGCATTTTCCTGCCATTTTCGCAGCCCGACATGTTGCCGGTTATGGACTGTGGGGAAATTCCAGTCCAACCGCAAATGCGGATAAACCGGCAAAATTGATCGGGTTGCGAGATAAGGAGCCGCTAACAGTGCAGTTAGCGGCTCCCCAGCCTGCAGGGATGCCGTAAAAACAGCAGGAAATTTAACCTAAGTCATTGACAGGGGGGTCAGCGGCTCCCAGCCTGCGGGGATGCCGTTGGAACGGCAAGGAAGCAACGCTGCAGCCACTGACAGTGGGGTCAGTGGCTCACAGACATTTGTCCCCAGTCAAGAAATTACTGGGACTCATTCAGCCCTATTTGGACTCGGGTGAGTCGGGCTATAAAGGGTTTCTCCTTCTAATAAAAAGTATGTATTTTATAGTGTTTTTTCTTTAAGTAAAAGCTAAAGGCAAAGTAAAAAGTTATTGTTGTATGTTGTGACAATGTTATAATTGTTTAAGCACAGGTTGCTATGATTTATTTTTACCCTTCACAGGTAAAGCTGTACTGTAAATGTTGCTTACACAGCAATAGCGCAGGCCTATGGGACAGGCCGCGCCAGCAGCGCCTGACAAGGCTGCTTCATATATGAAAGTGCCGGCCTACGGGAGAGCCGTGCCAGCAGCACCTGATACAGGGCTGTTTCATTTGTGACATTACCGGCCTATGGGAGAGCCGCGCCAGCAGCGCCTGACAGGGTTGCTTCATGTGTGAAGTGCCGGCCTACGGGAGAGCCGTGCTAGCAGCGGCTGATGCAGGGCTGTTTCATTTGTGATATTACCGGCCTATGAGAGAGCCGTGCCAGCAGCGCCTGACAGGGCTGCTTCATGTGTGAAGTGCCGGCCTACGGGAGAGCCGTGCCAGCAGCGCCTGATGCAGGGCTGTTTCATGTCAAAAAGTGCCGGCCTTTATGAAAGGCGGCGCCAGCAACGCCTGCGACAGGGTTGCTCAAATTCACACATATCTGCTCGCCCACGGAATCGGGAGATGATTCTCTACCGGGGCTAGAGAGCAAGGCCCACGGAGTTGGGGGATGAATTCTTCACCGGGGCTGGATAGTGCGTTGAAATGACTAATTACAGCAACTGTTGTATACAGTGCTGCAAAGGTCTCCCTCTCTGAGGCAGAGACCAAGATGGGTCAGTATCCTGCTGACACTGAGTCTCAGGGTATGGCCGGGGGGCATACCCAAAGGGATGAAGGGCACGTGTCAAAGGTACCATTCTGACAATAAAGTTGCCATCGCAGTCAAATATTCTATTGGGTTAAGGCCAATAGGTTCGTATCAGTATTGGTATCCTACGGCCTGCGGCAGCGCCTGTTAGGGTTGCCTACGAATCACCCTCTCTGAGGAGGGAAGAGCAAAAGGTCAAGATGACCAAGATGTCAATAGAACAAACTCAAGCACATATGTGCTGGCAGTGAACAACGCCAACAGGGGGATGTGAGAGCCAGCCGCTGAATCGGTTATTCAGGTAGGTCTATTCTACAGGAGAAGAAGCCTGGCAGATGAATTAATTCGGCCAACAATGGGTAAAAGTCATCGTTCGGAACGCACCCCAGGTGCTCATTGGCAGTAGCGGTTCACTGGAGCTGGGGGCAGCATGATAGCTCAGAAATTCCATGCACCTTCCAATCATGCTCAACTAAATGGGTCTAGCACTTCCAAAATTTGGGTAGTGCACCGTTCACAAGTTGTAATATTTACATTTGTTTGTACAACACACAAAGGGTAAAAATATTCGGTTGAGGCACAGCCGGAGCATTCCAAGTAAGTTTGGATTATGGCCAGGTTTTGGAAATTGGGAAAAAGTTCTCATGCAAACCACCCATGCAATAAGGCAGGATTGGCATGTTATTATGAAGAATGGAGAGTATTGGGCATATGAACTTTCCAAATGTAAAAACTTATTCCTGACTTCAACAGATTCATAAGGTAAGAGATACATGTTATACAAATCCCATTACAAAGGTTATCAAAGATAATATAACTGTACTATAACAGTAAAGCTTTACAGTATGGGATAAACTGTTTGTTGGTCATTGGGATTTACCTTTAATTATTATTAGCCTTGTCTCCGCCTTGTGGCAAGAGATTGGGGTTATAGCAATCTGTTCCAAAACTGAGTTATTTTCATTAAGAGTAATTGGCAATATAGCAGCTGTGTTGCAGCTGAGCAAATCAAGGAACTGGTATTGTGTAAGTAGCAATTAGATCGTTGCTAGCAACCTTGTGCTATTGTCAGCTGAGGCTACGTCAGCCACAATGATGAAGTAACAGTATTCAGCATTGCTGAACATGACAATAACTCATTGAACTTGAAACTCGCTACAGTAGTGTGGTCGGTTGAATTCAGTTATTATGAACTGATGTTTAGAACTCTAAGATGAGAAGTTCCAAATACCATCACCGACTCAAAGGTAGTGGAGATTGCATGAGTTACCAATTGTTCAGTTGTTAGTATCAACTAAATATATACACAAAATGCACCGTTGAGTAAGGCTTTGAGTGAATATACATATTCTACATGCACCAATTTAAATTGCTACTCTACAATGGTGACATATGTTAGTCTCATGGTAATTAGGAAGAATATCCTGTAATTAATCTCCTTGCCACTGGTGAATCGTCCAGTTTAGATTGATGGTAACACAGAATAAGTGTTGGATCTCAAAGTATGATAAAAGCATGATTCAATACTTCATCAAATGTTCGTCATGTTTATGCATGTTTCACTGTTTGCAAAAATATGTGACACAACAGTGTGGAGAAATACATTCTTGCTTCAATAGGAGGAATGGACTTTATGTCTTCCTCATTAGCTGGGTCTCAAAACAGTCAGCAAGACCTCGTACTATTGGACTGGCCAAGCGTCCGTGTTGCCTGCTTCATCAGGCATTACGGCACAACGGTGCAGTTATGCCAAAAAGCAAGAACTTGCTGTTTTAAACTGTGGTTCTGGAGACTGGTCTTTGCACAGTAAAATGATTATTGACTTACACATTTTCAATGGATTGACTTATGCCTCAAGTTGTCACATTTAGCCACGAGGGTGTTCACTGCAGAATGCATGGATAGCATCCAAAAAAGCAGTACATCTCTATTGAAGGGATCAGAAATGTTTGTTAAATATTAATTATACATTTGATACGATACAAATTACTGACATTTCCAGTTCATTTTAAGTGATATTGACAATAGTTCAGTTATAGAGAAATTACAGCTGTAACGTAAGGGAACTACATTGTCAGGTCCAACCCGGATATCAAGTTGTTAAAAAGATCTTGATACAAGTTCTTACATCACAAGATTATGCAGTTGGTTATTGTAAATGTGTAAACATTACTTCACCAAGGGGTTCCAGCTACATCCTTAGTCATGACTCTAATATCAACACAACGATGGCAAAACATTGCAAACGCTGTGGCTGGACAGGATGGAATTGGCTGTTCATGCCATTACATTTTACATTCTGGTCTACACTAGCAGAGCAGACCAGGGCTGGCATGATTTTTAAGATCATTTCGAATACCCCACGGTCTCATTTTTATGTTATCAAGGCCACCAGAATCCTTAGAAGTATGGATTCAGCACTGTGTATTAGTTAATAAACAATTACACAAGAGAAGGTCGGTTCAGACTATTTCAAGGTGGCTGCAACAGGTATTAACATTGACGATTGTATGTCTCATTCCACCAGGTCAGCATCAACGTCAGTATATAATTTAGATAGTGTGTTTACATCTCATTATACTAGGGCAGCAGCTATGTTGGCAGCCAAAGGGAGGGATGTGGCCTTCGACCAATGTTTAGTGGCCGTCGGATGGGCAAATGAGCTGATGTTTCAGAATGTTATCATCGGCCAATTGTTAATCCAGGGCTGTTTGCCAATGACATTTTAAGTACCTACATTTTAGGGGTACTGATGTTTGTTTACATTGTTAAATAAACCCTATCATTACATTGAATACAATGTTATTACCAATGCATTTATTTCTCTTTCGAGTCAATCAAATGCAGTGGGATGCCGAGACTGTAATCTGCAGCATGAAATCACAAAGCTTTGAACTCTTCATGGAATCACTCACGTGACTCCGAAGTAAAATAGTAAGATTAAACGAGAACTTACCAGTTTGAAGTTTGCTGTTGATTTTATGAGGAGTTACGTTGGTGATTACGTGCCCACCACGCCCAACCCTCTCTCATAAAAGATCATCTGGTAGTTCTCGAGTCACTGATCTTACTGTTTACTTCGGTGTTGTTTATTTGTGATTTCATGCCGCTGCTTTGAAGTTTGCTGCGCATGCGGCCTGGCGGGCCTTCTTCACGTAATCACCAACGTAACTCCTCATGAAATCAAGATCAAACTTCAAACTGGTAAGTTCTCATTTAATCTCACTATTAATACGGACTATCTAATGGTACTTGTCATAGTGAGACTTAAAAAATCAAGTTTGGGGCCCCAAGCAGAAGAGCAAGGATTGGTAATTGGCTTTTGTGGAATATCACTGTGCTGGGATTTTTATTTTTTTCCATTTTTATTTAAGTCAGACAGCACGAAACAGGCCCTTTGGCCCAACAGGCCCTTCGGTTCCATGCCGACCAAAATGCCCCACCTAAGCTCGTCCCATTTCCCGACACCTGGTCCATATCCCTCTAATCCTGTCGTATCCATGTACCTGTCCAAATGTTTTTTAAATGTTGCGAGTGTCCCAGCCTCAACTACCTCCTCTGGCAGCTCGTTCCATACACCCACCACTCTCTGTTTGAAAAAGTTGTCCCTCAGACAATAGGGGGAGTCCAGAACCAGGGGCCACAGTTTAAGAATAAGGGGTGAGCCATTTAGAACGGAGATGAGGAAACAGTTTTTCTCACAGAGAGTTGTGAGTGTGGAATTCTCTGCCTCAGAGGGCGGTGGAGGCCGGTTCTCTGGATACTTTAGAGAGAGAGCGCTGGATAGGGCTCTTAAAGATAGTGGAGTCAGGGGATATGGGGAGAAGGCAGGAACGGGGTACTGATTGGGGATGATCAACCATGATCACAGTGAATGGCGGTGCTGGCTCGAAGGGCTGAATGGCCTACTCCTGCACCTATTGTCTATTTTCTATTGTCTAATGTCCTGGCAACATCCTCGTGGGGTGGGGAGATTGCAACCTTCACATTGTCCGCCCTGTTTCGACGAATGCAATCAACCTGGTGTGCACAATCAAATAAGATCAAATAGAACAAGTTGTCCGACAACTTTAGGCCGTGCACGCCGTACTCAAGAAGAAGAAGAAGAAGAGGCAACATCCTCGTAAATCTAAGATAGACACAAAAAGCTGAAGTAACTAAGCAGGACGGGCAGCATCTCTGGGGAGAAGCAACAGGTGATGTTTTATGCCGAGACCCAAACATGCCTGCGCTCTTTCCAGCTTCACATCGTTGCTCCTGTAGCAGGGTGATGCCCTTTCTGATGACTTTGACTTGAAATAAGTTCCAAATCGGCCGATGAGACAAACTCGGGAAGTGAAGTGAACTGTGTGGATGATAATAACAAGCTTGCAAGAGGATCTAGACAGGATGGTGGAATGGGCGGACATGAGGCGGGTGAGGTTTAATGCAAGAAACATGCAAAGTGCTACATTTTGGCAGGAAAGTGGAAGAAAGACTATATATACCACAGGGAACGATTCTGAAAAGGTTCTCGGAAATAGAGATTGGGGATATATTTCCATAAATCAACGGAAGAATTAAGCGTTTTATTGTTAGAAAGGCCACAGTTTAAGAATAAGTGGTGAGCCATTTAGAACGGAGATGAGGAAAAACTTTCTGTGGAAAAAAGTCTGTGGAATTCTCTGCCTGAGAGAGCAGTGGGGGCCAATTTTCCCGGATGCTTTCAAGAGAGAGCTAGATAGGGCTCTTAAAGATAGCGGAGTCAGGGGATATGGGGAGAAGGCAGGAACGGGGTACTGATTGGGGATGATCAGCCATGATCACATTGAATGGCGGTGCTGGGTCAAAGGGCTGAATGGCCTACTGCACCTATTGTCTATTGTCTATTGTCTATTGATCCCAGGAATGGTTGGGCTGATGTATCATTTTGTCTATAAATGGGATCCTGAACGCTGCTGCCTCACAGCGCCAGAGACCCGGGTTCGATCCTGACTACGGGCGCTGCCTGTACGGAGTTTGTACGTTCTCCCCATGACCACGTGGGTTTTCTCCGGGTGCTCCACACTCCACAGACATGCATGTTTGTAGGTTAATATTCTTTGGTAAACTTGTAAATTGTCCCTGGTGTGTGTAGGATAGTGTTAGTGTGCAGGGTAATCGCTGGTCGGCACGGACTAGGTGGGCCGAAGGGCCTGTTTCCGCGCTGTAACTCTAAACTAAACCAAACTAAATCAAACCTAACGAAGTAGAGACATTAGGTACAAGAGCATGACAAATGTTATTGATGCACAGCTTTGTACAACTAGACTATTGTCTCCAGTTCTGATATAAGGCTCCGAAAACAATGTGAATGCTTCAGGGAGAGGGCAGATGAGATTTACAAGGACGAAGGACTCTAGTTGGACAGCCAGTGTTTATCTCCTAGGAAGTTTCGTTTTGTATTGTCACGTGTACTGAGGTACAGTGAAAAGCTTTTGTTGCGTGCTAACCAGTCACATTAGAAAGACAATAGATGATTACAATCGAGCCTTCTGTAGTGTACTGATAAAAATAATATAATATAATAATATAGTTTATTGTCATTACACATAAGTGCAACGAGATTTGGTTTGCAACTTCGAGATTTCGGTTTGCAACCCTCGAGAACAAGGTTTGTGAAAACGAACATTTGACCAGTAACATCGACACAGACTAAAGTGCGAGGCCGGGGGAGACAGTCCATGGGGGGGGGGGGGGGGTACTCAGCAGGGCCGGTTCAGATCCGCTATAGCTCTGGGAATGAAGCTGTTCCTGAGTCTGGTAGTGCGGGCGTAGGAGGCCTTGTAACGATACATGATAAAAGGAAGGTAGACAAAAAAGGCTGGAGAACTCAGCGGGTGAGGCAGCATCTTTGGAGCAAAGGAATAGGTGACGTTTGGGGTCGAGACCCTTCTTCCTGGTCTGGGTTAAGATGTGGTCATAGAGTTGGAGGGAAGGGGGAATCACAGAGGTGTGGGGGGGGGGCAGTGAGAGAGGAGGTTGTAAAACTGTCTTCGGAGAAAGGTGGAGATCTTCTTGGAGGTTTCGCAGTGGAGTAGACAAAATGTTTAAGAAGGAACTGCAGATGCTGGAAAACTCAAATTTTCAATTTTTCCAGCATCTGCAGTTCTTTCTTAAACGTGATAAAAGGAATAACGTTTAGTGCAAGATAAAGTCCAGTAAAGTCTGATTAAATATAGTCCGTGTATCTACAATGAGGTAGGTAGTAGTTCAGCACTGCTCTCTGGTTGTGGTAGGATGGTTCAGTTGCCTGATAACAGCTGGGAAGAAACTGCCCCTGAATCTGGAGGTGTGCGTTTTCACACTTCTGTACCTCTTGCCTGATGGGAGAGGGGAGAAGAGGGAGTGACCGGGGTGCGACTGGTCCTTGATGATGCTGCTGGCCTTGCCGAGACAGCGTAAGGTGTAGATGGAGTCAGTGGAATGGAGGCTGGTTTGTGCGATGAAGAGGAGAGGGTGAGAGGAGATTGAACATAGAATACAGTAAATGGAACAGTACAGCACAGGAACAGGCCCTTCGGCCCATAATGTCCATGACGAACATGATGCCAAGTTAAACTGATCTCCTCTGCCAGCATGTAATCCATACCACTCCATTCCCTGCATATCCATGTGCGTATTTACAGTAAATGTCCCTATCTGCCTCCACCATTACAATAGACAATAGGTGCGGGAGTAGGCCATTCGGCCCTTTGAGCCAGTACCGCCATTCAATGTGATCATGGCTGATCATCCCCAATCAGTACCCCGTTCCTGCCTTCTCCCTATATCCCCTGACTCCGCTATCTTTAAGAGCCCTATCTAGCTCTCTCTTGAAAGTATCCAGAAAACTGGCCTCCACCGCCCTCTGAGGCAGAGAATTCCACCGACCTTATTCCTTGGAGCGCAAGAGGCTGATGGGGTGATCTTATAGAGGTGTATAAAAGGGGATAGATCGGATGAATGCACAGAGTAGGGGAATCAAGAACCAGAGGAGATAATTTCAAGGTGAGAGGGGAACGATCTAATGGGAACCTGAGGGGCAACTTTTTCACACAGAGGGTGGTGGGTGTATGGAACGAGCTGCCGGAGGAGGTAGTTGAGGCCGGGACTATCACAGCATTTAAAAGACATTTAGACAGGTACAAGGATAGGAAAGGTTTAGAGGGATGCTGGGCAGGTGGGACTAGTGTAGATGGGGCATCGTGGTCGGCATGGGCAAGGTGGGCCGAAGGGCCTGTTTCTATGCTGTGGGACCCCAAGACTAATTGTACTGTTCTGGTGTTTTGCACAATCTACAGGCATTGCCACATTCATTTCACTCCACATCTTGTATGTGTATGTGATAAATAAACTTGACTTGACATATAAGATAAGATTATTAAGAGTTTGGACTCGTTAGAGGCAGGTAACATGTTCCCGATGTTGGGGGAGTCCAGAACCAGGGACCACACAGTTTAAGAATAAGGGGTAAGCCATTTAGAACGGAGATGAGGAAACACTTTTTCACACAGAGAGCTGTGAGTCTGTGGAATTCTCTGCCTCAGAGGGCGGTGGAGGCCGGTTCTCTGGATGCTTTCAAGAGAGAGCTAGATAGGGCTCTTAAAGGCAGTGGAGTCAGGGGATATGGGGAGAAGGCAGGAACGGGGTACAGATTGGGGATGATCAGCCATGATCACATTGAATTTTTTTTCGCCTTCCAACACCAGTGAGGAATGTGGAGGAGTCACTGTGGTGGATGTTTCAAGTTCAAGTTCACGAGAGTTTATTGTCGTGTGTCCCAGATAGGACAATGAAATTCTTGCTTTGCTTCAGCACAACAGAATATTGTAGGCATGTTTTGTGTGTTCTGGTGCTTTT
The DNA here is from genome assembly GCA_963514005.1 of Raja brachyura. The sequence continues at coordinate 119,994,322 of OY740785.1, forward strand.
TATTTGTATGACTGACTTGGCAAATGAAGTGCCTCGTATGTTGCAAAATACTTATTCTGACTCGATTCTATTGTGATATTCTATTCAGGCTTGAAGGGCTGAATGGCCTTACTCCTGTACCTATTGTCTATTGTCTACTGTTCTGTAGTTTTAGCACAATTCGCAGGCATTGCCAATCTCATTTCTTGTATGTGTATGTGACAAATAAACTTGACTTGACTTGACTTGACCAGGTTGTGAGAGGCAGATAATGGTGAAAGTTTTGTTCTAAGTGGCGGCACTCGTGGATATGAAGCAATAACTGTGAGTGATGCCCTGGCTCTGCGCTTCCTTCAGCGCTGTCATCGATGGTTTGCCTGACTTTGGTTTTATGAAGACCAAGGAGACTTGCTAGTAAAGCCTTTGATGACTTGAGCCGAGGGACAATATCAAATCTCAGCAAGAAAGCAATAGGCACATTGAGAGGATAAAACTCAATCACGCCGCCTCTCTCAACTGAGTGCTGACATTTATTGAAAAGTAATAGCTGAAGTTAATTTGTCTCCGCACTGGCGAACGCAAGCAGGTACACAGAGCAACAGCGATGGAACGAGCAGCGCAACAGAGTTAGAGTTTGTCTTTAATGGTGTTCACGCTGCAATTATAGGAGCCTCAATAGACAACTGACAATAGGTGCAGGAGTAGGCCATTCGGCCCTTCGAGCCAGCACCGCCATTCAATGTGATCATGGCTGATCATCCACAATCAGTACCCCATTCCTGCCTTCTCCCCATATCCCCTGACTCTGCTATCTTTAAGGGCCCTATCTAGCTCTCTCTTGAAAGTATCCAGAGAACCGGCCTCCACCGCCCTCTGAGGCAGAGAATTCCACAGACTCACAACTCTCTGTGTGAAAAAGTGTTTCCTCATCTCCGTTCCAAATGGCTTACCCCTTATTCTTAAACTGTGTGGCCCCTGGTTCTGGACTGCCCTAGCACTCTATGAAACGTCACCTATCCATGTTCTCCACAGATGCTGCCTGACCCGCTGAGTTACTCCAGCACTCTGTGAAACGTCACCTATCCATGTTCTCCACAGATGCTGCCTGACCCGCTGAGTTACTCCAGCACTTTGTGTCTTTTTGTGTATGTCAGCGTCTGCAGTTCCTTGTTTCTACTATTGGCTGTTTGCCCGCTGACCTGAAGCTCCTCTCTGCCAACGACTTGCGATTCCATCACAGATAAGACGTGCATGCACTGTAACCCACTACTTTCAGGCATCGCAGGCTTGGATCAAGTGGTGCAGCCGCAGGGTTTCAGGTTGATGATGATAAAATATTAAAACATCTCCTTAACCTGACCCTGATCAGCATGAACTACAAATCTGTTTAAACCTTTACTCAACCCAGGTGAAGACTTCACCACGGCTTGCTCTGGATTCATGGAAATGGAGTCTTTGCCCCAGGGTAGGGGGATCAAGCACTAGCGGAGAAGGAAAAAGACACAGAGTGCTGGAGTAACTCAGCGGGTCAGGCAGCATCTGTGGAGAACCTGGATAGTGGACGTTTCGTGTCAGGACCCTTCATCAGACAGTGTCATTTTTTGGTAAATCAGCATCTGCAATTCCTGGTGTCTACCAGAGGAGATAGGATTCAGGTGAGAGGGGAAAGGTTTAATAGGACCCTGAGGGGCAACTTTTTCAAGCAATGGGTGGTGGGTATCGTGATGAGTTTGATCGCCTGTTCACATTAGTTCCATGTTATGCCACCATCTCATCCACTCCCTACACTCTGGGGGTAATTTACAGAGGGCCATTTAACCTACAAACCTGCACGTCTTTGGAATGTGGCAGATAGTGGGGAAAATGTGTGCGGACCCCCAGCGAGGGGTGCGAGGATATCTTATTGAAACATGTAAGATTATTAAGGGTTTGGACACGCTAGAGACAGGAAACATGTTCCCGATGTTGGAGGAATATAGGAACAAAGAGGTCCTTCTGCAGTTGTACAGGGCCCTAGTGAGACCACACCTGGAGTATTGTGTGCAGTTTTGGTCCCCTAATTTGAGGAAGGACATTCTTGCTATTGAGGGAGTGCAGCGTAGGTTCACCAGGTTAATTCCCGGGATGGTGGGACTGTCATATGCTGAGAGAATGGAGCAGCTGGGCTTGTACACTCTGGAGTTTAGAAGGATGAGAGGAAGTTTTATTGAAACATATAAGATTGTTAAGGGCTTGGACACATTAGAGGCAGGAAGCATGTTCCCGATGTTGAGGGAGTCCAGAACCAGGGGCCACAATTTAAGAATAAGGAGTAAGCCATTTAGAACGGAGACGAGGAAACACTTTTTCACACAGAGAGTTGTGAATCTGTGGAATTCTCTGCCTCAGAGGGCGGTGGAGGCCGGTTCTCTGGATACCTTCAAGAGAGAACTAGATAGGGCTCCTAAAGATAGCGGAGTCAGGGATGTGGGGATAAAAGACAATAGACAATAGGTGCAGGAGGAGGGCATTAAGCCCTACAAACCAGCACCGCCATTCAATGTGATCATGGCTGAGAAGGCAGGAACGAGGTACTGATTGGGGATGATCAGCCATGATCACAATGAATGGCGGTGCTGGCTTGAAGGGCCGAATGGCCTACTTCTGCACCTATTGTCTATTGTGGGGTGGAGGTGGGGGGGGAGAGGGGAAAAGAGGGGTGGTGGGGATATTCCTTGGCAATGGAGAATTCAATGTTCATAATACTTTCATGTCACCTACCAATGCTTATGGAAGGGCCGTTCAGAAGCCTGATAACAGAGGGGAAGATGCTGTTCCTGAGTCTGGTGGTGCGCGCTTTCAAGCTTCTGTACCTACAGTATAAGGAAAGGCCCCAAGATGTACATGACATCCTGATATAACGGAACATAGTCAGCTCGGCTGAACCAGCCAAGTTGAAGCTGACAATAGACAATAGGTGCAGGAGTTGGCCATTCGGCCCTTCGAGCCAGCACTGCCATTCAATGTGATCATGGCTGATCATCCACAATCAGTACCCCGTTCCTGCCTTCTCCCCACATCCCCTGACTCCGTTATCTTTAAGAGCCCTATCTAGCTCTCTCTTGAAAGCATCCAGTAACTCAGTGGGACAGGCGCCATCTCTGACGAGAAGGTTCTTGACCCGGAAACGCCAGAGATATTGCCTGGCCGGCTGAGTTACTCCAGCATTCTGTGCCTATCTTTGTTGCAAACTGCATCTGCAGTTCCTTCCAACACGTTGCAGATGAATGTGAGTTTGAACCCGCAGTTTGGTAATCCACGATAGATCACTGAACGAAGGGCACGGCACTAAAATAGTCCTTCCATTAACAAAAACTTCAGCACAGTTGTGGGCGTGGGGCGTGGTGAGGGACAGGTGGGCGGAAACAACACGCGGAAGGATAATTAGAGCATCGAGCATACGCTGACTGGATTATCAAACTCGGGGAAGGCAAGAGAGTTTAATTGTCACCTGCACCCATGACAGGACAATGACATTCCTACTTGCCCGTTAGAGTCCAGACGCTGGGCGGTCAAGTTGCAGTTGTACAAGGCCACACTGGTGAGGCCACATTTACAACATTGGGTTCAGCTTTGCTCCCCCTGCTGTGGGAAAGATGTCAAACTGGAAAGGGAGCAGACAAGATTCACATCTGTCCCTACTCTGACATACATCTGCCCCTACTCTTAAAATGTGGATTACAAACATGTCTGAGATGCTACATCTTGAAAATATTAGACTTGTTAGCAGAAAACCAGTGCAATTTTTCGAAGACATGGACACCCTTCATTGATTTATTACAAGGATAGTAAGGTGCAACACAACTTTGGAGTTAAATCTAATCACGGGTTGGGTGATGCGTGGGGAGGGATGAGAGGCAGGTTTGTCACCACTTCTCTTTTTCTTGCTTCTTTGTCTTTTTATTTCTCTATTCCTTCCTTATTTCTTTTACTTACTCACTCTTTGGCAACACCACGTTGGTAGTCTAGGGGTTCTATCCTTACACATTCCACTTTTGCTCTCTCTCTTGCCTTCATTTTATCTTAACCGTAGCTAAAAGTCAAAATTTAAGTTGTACAATAACTGCATTATGTCATATGCCGCTGGTTATATTTTTGTACACATGCTTTTAATAAATATTTTTAAAAAAAATAAATAAATAAAAAGAGAAGATTTACCAGGATGTGGCCAGTTCCTGAGAGCGAGCCTGAGGAGAGGTTGAGCAGGCTGGGACTCTATTCCTTGGAGCGCAGGAGGATGAAGGGCGGGGATTAGGGGACCCAGTTTTGGTCCCCTAATTTGAGGAAGGACATTCTTGCTATTGAGGGAGTGCAGCGTAGGTTTACAAGGTTAATTCCCGGGATGGCGGGACTGTCATATGCTGAGAGAATGGAGCAGCCGGGCTTATATACTCTGGAGTTTAGAAGGATGAGAGGGGATCTTATTGAAACATGTAAGATTATTGAGGGTTAGGACACGCTCGAGGCAGGAAACATATTCCCAATGTTGGGGGAGTCCAGAACCAGGGGCCACAGTTTAAGAATAAGGGGTAAGCCATTTAGAACGGAGACGAGGAAACACTTTTTCTCACAGAGAGTTGTGAGTCTGTGGAATTCTCTGCCTCAGAGGGCGGTGGAGGCCGGTTCTCTGGATACTTTCAAGAGAGAGCTAGATAGGGCTGTTAAAGATAGCGGAGTCAGGGGATATGGACAATGAGGTGTCCCCTCGTCCTTCTAAACTCCAGCGAGTACAGGCCCAGAGACAGCAAAAACTTAAAAAACTATACATCAGCCCAACCATTCCTGGGATCAATAGACAATAGACAATAGGTGCAGGAGTAGGCCATTCGGCCCTACTAACCAGCACCACCATTCAATGTGATCATGGCTGAGATGCAGGAACGGGGTACTGATGGGAATGATCAGCCATGATCACATTGAATGGCAGTGCTGGCTCGAAGGGCCGAATGGCCTCCTCCTGCACCTATTGTCTATTGTCTATTGAGGGGTGATCTTCTAGAAGTGTATAAGATCATGAGGGGAATAGATCGGGTAGACGCACAGAATATTTTACCCAGAGTATTGGAATCTAGAACCAGATAATAAATATATTTATTCATTTATTAAAAAATAATAATTTAGTGATACTGTTGAAACAGGCCCTTCGGCCCACTGATCCGGACTGACCAGCATTCACCCTGTACACTAGTTCTAACCTGCACACCAACGACAATTTACAGGTGCCAATTAACCTACAAACCTGTACGTCTTTGAGATGTGTGGGGTGAAACTGGAGCACCCGGAGAAAACCCACGTGGTCACGAGCTACTTCCATCTGTACAGATCCCTGGAGAGGAGCTCCGACTACCGGCCGTGCGGTCTGCGGTGCTTCTGGCTGCGGCGCGGCGGGGACTTTAAATCTTCGACCGCCGGCCTGCGGCCTACACCAGGCTGAAGCCGCGGTCTCCGGTGGGGAGGCACCGATTCAGGACTTACCTGGACTTTACCTTGTCCACACATCTGGCCGCCCGCAGTGGCAGCTGTGGAGGGTTGTGGTAAATGGAGGAGGTTGACCAAACTTTGTGCCTTCAACACAGTGATGAATGCTGTGGTGGATGTTTGTGTTCAATGTTTATTGTGTTATTGTGTGTTCTTTATCATTGTACCGCTGCTGGTAAATTAATTTCACTTCAGCACCTGTAGTCAGGATCGATCCCAGGCGTCTGCCGCTGTAATGCAGCAAGTCCACCGCACCTCTACCACCATGCCACACTATATGAGTTGACAATGACCACGCCGGCATCAAGTTCAAGTAAGTTTATTACCAGATGCACGAGTACAGTAATACCCCTGTCTCACGGTGCGAGTTGGCCCACGAGTGACCCCGGGTTTTTACTCGTGGTGATCACGTGCAGCCAACATAGCGGGAACGTCGGAACTCGCGCGATCAACTTGTCCACTCGTGGCGCTAACGGCAGGTACCCGTGAAACTTGTGAACTCGTGAAAAAAGTCAAACATGTTTGACTTTTTCCACGAGTCAAATTTCGTGGTCAAGTTTAAAATTGAAACATTTAAACTCAGAGTTATATCGTAGTGGCCCGTGCGTTAACTTTAGTGATCCGTGCGTCTACCGTGGGAACTCTTTAATAGACACAAAATGCTGGAGTATCTCAGTGGACCAGGCAGCATCTCTGGAGAGAAGGAATGGAGTCGAGACCCTTCTTCAGACTTACCCAAAACGCCACCCATTCCTTCTCTCCAGAGATGCTGCCAGTCCCACTGAGTTACTCCAGCATTTTGTGTCTATCTATACTTTAGTTTCGGATATGATCAAGTGTAAGAAACGCAAACCAGACTACCTTCACATCAGAGAATCCTAATGTTCCTAATTTGGCCGAGGCACTTCACTGTCCGTGTGTAGGAAGGAACTGCAGATGCTGGTTTACACCGACGATAGACACAAACATGCTGGAGTAACTCAGCGGGACAGGCATCGCCTCTGGAGAGAAGGAATGGGTGATGTTTCGGGTCGGGACCCTTCTTCAGACTCCCCGCTCATTCTTCCCTCGTCGATGTGAACTTGTGGGGGTGCGAGGAATCGGGCGTCGCTGGGTAAGGGGAAGAGAGGTTTTACTGCTGAATTATGCGCAACAGAAGCATGAAGTGGGGGTAAGGTCCGTTTAAACTATCTTGTCGTCCCCCCCCCCCCCCCCCCCAATGTTGGGAGAGCGAGGGAAGAGAGTTGTGCAAACAAACCACGGGAGACTGCATCTTTGGAGGGAAATCATAAAATGTATAGGGATGTTTCGGGCCGGGACCCTAAAGGTTGACTACCCGTTTCGCAGATGCCGTTCCTAGCCCCCCATCTCACTCCTCCCCACCCTATTCTTTGCCTTCTCACAATTCCACCATCCCTCGCCCCCCCCCCCCCCCCCCCCCCCGCCAAACCTGTCCTCGCCTGAACTGCTGAAGATAACCAAGTGCTTTAAATGCGAATCCCGGACTGCAGCAACAACACACGCCCTGAGCGGGAGAGGAACTTGGTAAGTCAAGAGCAAACGGGAGGGGAACTTGGTAACTCTGGAGACGATCTCGGAACATCGCAGATTACCATACCCGTGGGAACTCGCCACAAACACTTGCACATCAACTTGGAATATCGTACACAACCACGAGTCTGTCACTCTGGGTCACTCGTGTGTCAACTCGCACCGTGAGACAGGGCCTTAAGATACAGGTGCAATGGACAATAGACAATAGACTATAGGTCCAGTAGGCCATTCGGCCCTTCGAGCCAGCATCGCCATTCAATGTGATCATGGCTGATCATCCCCAATCAGTACCCCGTTCCTGCCTTCTCCCCATATCCCCTGTCTCCGCTATCTTTAAGAGCCCTATCTAGCTCTCCCTTGAAAGTATTCAGAGAACCGGCCTCCATAGAAACATAGAAACATAGAAAATAGGTGCAGGAGTAGGCCATTCGGCCCTTCGAGCCTGCACCGCCATTCAATGTGATCATGGCTGATCATCCAACTCAGTATCCCGTACCTGCCTTCTCTCCATACCCCCTGATCCCTTTAGCCACAAGTGCCACATCTAACGCCCTCTTAAATATAGCCAATGAACTGGCCTCAACTACCTTCTGTGGCAGAGAATTCCAGAGACTCACCACTCTCTGTGTAAAGAATGTTTTCCTCATTTCGGTCCTAAAGGAATTCCCCCTTATCCTTAGACTGTGACCCCTTGTTCTGGACTCCCCCAACATCGGGAACAATCTTCCAGCATCTAGCTTGTCCAACCCCTTAAGAATTTTGTAGGTTTCTATAAGATCCCCCCTCAATCTTCTAAATTCCATCGAGTACAAACCGAGTCTATCCAATCTTTCCTCATATGAAAGTCCTGACATCCCAGGAATCAGTCTGGTGAATCTTCTCTGTACCCCCTCTATGGCAAGGATGTCTTTCCTCAGATTTGGAGACCAAAACTGTACGCAGTACTCCAGGTGTGGCCTCACCAAAACCCTGTACAACTGCAGTAGAACCTCCCTGCTCCTATACTCAAATCCTTTCGCTATGAATGCTAACATACCATTTGCTTTCTTCACTGCCTGCTGCACCTGCATGCCTACTTTCAATGACTGGTGTACCATGACACCCAGGTCTCGTTGCATCTCCCCCTTACCTAATCTGCCACCATTTAGATAATAGTCTACCCTCATGTTTTTGCCACCAAAGTGGATAACCTCACATTTATCCACATTGTACTGCATCTGCCATGCATCTGCCCATTCACTCAGCCTATCCAAATCACCCTGCAGCCTCCAAGCATCCTCCTCACACCTAACTATACCCCCCAGCTTGGTATCATCTGCAAATTTGGAGATGTTGCATTGAATTCCCTCGTCCAAATCATTAATATATATTGTAAATAGCTGGGGTCCCAGCACTGAGCCTTGCGGCACCCCATTAGTCACTGCCTGCCATTCTGAAAAGGACCCGTTTACTCCTACCCTTTGCCTCCTGTCTGCTAGCCAGTTCTCTATCCACATCAATACTGAACCCCCAATACCGTGTGCTTTAAGTTTGTATGCTAATCTCTTATGCGGGACCTTGTCGAAAGCCTTCTGAAAGTCTAGATATAACACATCCACTGGTTCTCCCTTATCCACTCTACTAGTTACATCCTCGAAAAATTCTATCAGATTTGTCAGACATGATTTACCTTTCGTAAATCCATGCTGACTTTGTCCAATGATTTCACCACTTTCCAAATGCGCTGCTATCCCATCTTTAATAACTGACTCTAGCAGTTTCCCCACTACCGATGTTAGACTAACTGGTCTGTAATTCCCCGCTTTCTCTCTCCCTCCTTTTTTAAAAAGTGGGGTTACATTAGCTACCCTCCAATCCTCAGGAACTACTCCAGAATCTAAGGAATTTTGAAAAATTATCACTAATGCATCCACTATTTCTGTGGCTACCTCCTTGAGTACTCTGGGATGCAGACTATCTGGCCCTGGGGATTTATCGGCCTTCAATCCGTTCAATTTACCCAACACCACCTCCCGGCTAACCTGGATTTCACTCAGTTCCTCCATCTTATTTGACCCCCGTTCCACTGCTATTTCCGGCAGATTATTTATGTCTTCCTTAGTGAAGACAGAACCAAAGTAGTTATTCAATTGGTCTGCTATGTCCTTGTTCCCCATGATCAATTCACCCGTTTCTGACTGCAAGGGACCAACATTTGTTTTAACTAGTCTCTTTCTCTTTACATATCTATAAAAACTTTTGCAGTCAGTTTTTATGTTCCCTGCCAGTTTCCTTTCATAATCTATTTTCCCTTTCCTAATTAAGCCCTTTGTCCTCCTCTGCTGGATTCTGAATTTCTCCCAGTCCTCCGGTAGGCTGCTTTTTCTGGCAAATTTGTATGCCTCATCTTTTGTTTTTATACTATCCCTGATTTCCCTTGTTATCCATGGATGCACCACCTTCCCCGATTTATTCTTTTGCCAAACTGGTATGAACAACTTTTGTACTTCATCCATGCAGTCTTTAAATACCTTCCATTGCACATCCACTGTCAACCCTTTAAGAATCACCTGCCAGTCTATCTTGGCCAATTCACATCTCATACCTTCAAAGTTACCTTTGTTCAAGTTCAGAACCCTTGTTTCTGACTTAATTTTGTCACTCTCCATCCTAATGAAGAACTCAACCATATTATGGTCACTCTTGCCCAAGGGGCCACGCACAACAAGACTGCTAACTAACCCTTCCTCATTACTCAATACCCAGTCTAGAATAGCCTGCTCTCTCGTTGGTTCCTCCACATGTTGGTTGAGAAAACTATCCCGCATACATTCCAGGAAATCCTCTTCCTCAGCACCCCTGCCAATTTGATTCACCCAATCTACATGCAGATTGAAGTCACCCATTATAACCGTATTACCCTTGTTGCACGCATTTCTAATTTCCTGTTTGATGCCATCCCCAACTCCAATACTATTGTTAGGTGGCCTGTACACAGCTCCCACTAGCGTTTTCTGCCCCTTCGAGTTTCGCAGCTCTACCCATATCGATTCCACATCCTCCACGCTAATGTCCTTCCTTTCTATTGCATTAATCTCCTCTCTCACCAGCAACGCTACCCCACCTCCTTTTCCTTTTCGTCTATCCCTCCTGAATATTGAATACCCCTGGATGTTCAGCTCCCAGCCTTGGTCATCCTGGAGCCAAGTCTCCGTGATTCCAACTATAGCATAGTCATTAATCGCTATCTGCACCTTCAACTCATCCACCTTATTACGAATGCTCCTCGCATTGAGACACAAAGCCTTCAGGCTTGTTTTTACAACACTCTTACTCCTTATACAATTATGTTGACAAGTGGCCCCTTTCACATCGATCCCTATTACACTTGGCCATACTCTCCTATCCCTTTGTGAGCTTTCTTCCCCGTTAATTCTGGGGTCATTAACCATCGCTTTACTCTCTTTCCCTCTAACTCCGTCCTCGACTATCCCATTTGATACCCCACCCCCCTTATTGAGTTTAAAACCATCCGTGTAGCACTGGCAAACCTGCCGGCCAGAATGCTGGTCCCCCACCTGTTAAGATGCAATCCGTCCCTTTTGTACAGTTCCCCCTTACTATAAAAAAAATCCCAGTGATCTAAGAATCTAAATCCCAGTGATCTAAGAATCTAAATCCCTGCCCCCTGCACCAGTTCCTCAGCCACACATTCAGGTCCCATATCTCCCTGTTCCTGCTCTCGCCAGCACGAGGAACTGGAAGCAAACCGCCCTCTGAGGCAGAGAATTCCACAGACTCACAACTCTCTGTGTGAAAAAGTGTTTCCTCGTCTCCGTTCTAAATGGCTTACTCCTTATTCTTAAACTGTGGCCCCTGGTTCTGGACTCCCCCAACATCAGGAACATGTTTCCTGCCTCCAGTGTGTCCAAACCCTTAATAATCTTATATGCTTCAGTGAGACTCCCTCTCATCCTTCTAAACTCCAGAGTGTACAAGCCCAGCCGCTCCATTCTCTCAGCATATGACAGTCCCGCCATCCCGGGAATTAACCTTGTAAACCTACGCTGCACTCCCTCAATAGCAAGAATGTCCTTCCTCAAATTAGGGGACCAAAATTGCACACAATACTCCAGGTGTGGTCTCACTAGGGCCCTGTACAACTGCAGAAGGACCTCTTTGCTCCTATACTCGACTCTCTTGCCTCTATTTATGGGAAGGTGTCCTCACCACCCCGTGATGATCCCTTGTCCCATCTCCACTGGTTCCCCTCCGCCTAGACTCCCCAGAACGGCCTCCTGCCCTCTCTAGACTTCTTTATGTCTGACTGCCGGCGTGACATCAACCGCTTCAATTTTTCCACTCCCCCCCCCCCCTCACCTACTCCAACCTCACCCCCTCCGAATGTATAGCCCTCCGCTCACTCTGCAGCAACCCCGACATTATAATCAAAGTCAAAAGAAGGGTCTCGACCCGAAACGTCACCCATTCCTTCTCTCCAGAGATGCTGCCTGTCCCGCTGAGTTACTCCAGCATTTTGTGTCTGTCTAGCATGGGTAGCAGGTTGGCTGGCAATAAAGGGAGCTTGTTTCTGGTTGGCCGCCAGTGACTAGCGGACTTCCGCAAGGGTTGGTGCTGGGGCCGCTGCTCTTCATGTTGAACATCAATGATTTGGACGAGGGGATTGAAGGCTTTGTGTCCAGGTTTGCAGCTTATACAAAGATAGGTGGAGGGGCAGGTAGTGTAGAGAAAGAGGGAACTATGCAGAAGGACCTGGACAGGTTGGGAGAGTGGGCAGAGAAGTGGCAGATGGAATATAGTGTAGCAAAGTGTGGAGTCGTGCATTTTGGCCGTAGGAATAAAGAGGTAGACTATTTTCTAAATGGGGAGAAAATCCAGAAGTCGGAGGTACAATGCAGGCACGTGCCGTCAGGGTCGGCAAGGTAGGCACGGCCCACCCTGAATAAAATTATAACATAATAATTACTAAATATAAATAGTATAGGCACGGGAGAATGATGCCGATGTAGGAGATCGACCTCTTAGGTAGGCATAATTCTACGTGCCTTTCATCCGCAGCGCTTGTAACACGGGAAGGTCTGTGCAGCCCACGTGCCGTCAGCGCTGCCTGAAGCCGTCAGTTTCAAGCGGGGCTGAAAGCAGCCGAAATTCTGCCTTTGCTGCACTGCACATGAGCATCGGTCTACTGCGCATGCGCAGCGCTAGTTTCTTGGCGTGGTTTTCAACTATGGTTTGTCGTGTACCAATGATGTGGTAAGTACATTTTGTGTTTATTTTTTTAAATACCGTATGTGTATGGGGGGGAGAGCTCCTTTCACAGCGTTTGGGGAGTCTGGCCCCGGGTAAAGTTGCGGGGAGGGCACGAATGTTGTGAAGGAGGGGATTGGGATAATGCCACTTGCAACGCTCCTTGCACGGAGGCATGGAATGCCACCGCATTGAGGCCCGGGGAGGGGAGGGGGGAGAGAAGTAGCTCGGGTGGCTGAGCGGCCGCCGGGCCGGACAGCGGAACCAGCCGCCACCTTAGCTCCTTCTGCCGGTCCCCGCTCACCTCTGGCAGCTCTCCATCTAAAAACCTCTCTCCTGCCGCTCGCTGGCCTCACTCATGTCCTTAAATTCCGACAGCGCGATTGAGGTTACTCAGCTGTGGGAATTTAAGGATTTGCAGGAAGCCGCTGACATGAGCAAAGTCGGCGAACGGCAGGTGACAGGTGTTTCGACGGAGAGCACTGGCAAAGGTGAGCGGGCCGGCAGAAGGCGCTGAAGTGGCGGCCAGTTCTGCTGTCGGGTCCCGGTGGCCGTTCGTAGCTCCCCGAGCTGCTTCTATCCCCAGCTACAGTGCGTGACTTCGCGCCCGGAGAGCTGCGGTAACGGTGAGTGAGTGAGTTATTGGCAGTATCCCCGACACCCTCCTTCTCAACACTAGTGCCCTCCCCACAACATTACCCCTGGCACAGACTCTACACACGCTGTGAAAGGAACTGTTCCTCCAATTGGTCCAGGACGAGGAAGCCTTGGGCAAATTGAAATGTCACTGCTTTTATTTATTTATTTATTTAACGGGGAGAACAATCTGCGCATGCGCGGTTTAATTTTTTTTAAAGCGGACTGAGTGCCTACCCTGAGTAATTACTCACGGCACGTGCCTGGTGCAAAGGGACTTGGGAGCTGGTGCAGGATTCCCAAAAGGTTACTCTGCAAGTTAAATCGGCAGTCAAGAAAGCAAACTCAATGCCAGCATTTATTTCTGGAGGGTTAGAATACAAAACAGGGATGTAATGTTGAGGCTCTATAAGGCGCTGGTCAGGCAGCATTTGGAATATTGTGAGTAGTTTTGGGCCCCATATCTGAGGAAGGATGTGCCGGCTCTGGAGAGGGTCCAGAGGAGGTTTACAAGAATGATCCCATCAATGAGTGGGTCAACCTCTTCAACCCTCACCCTGAACACCGGCGTTCCACAGGGCTGTGTGCTGAGCCCCCTCCTCTACTCCCTCTTCACCTATGACTGCACACCTGTACATGGTACTAACACCATCATCAAGTATGCAGATGATGCAACGGTGATTGGCCTCATCAGCAACAACGATGAGTCGGCCTACAGGGAGGAGGTCCAGCACTTAGCAGCATGGTGCGCTGACAACAACCTGGCCCTTAACTCCAAGAAGACCAAGGAGCTCATTGTAGACTTCAGGAAGTCCAGGGGCGGCACGCACACCCCCATCCACATTAACGGTACGGAGGTGGAACGTGTTTCTAGCTTCAGGTTCCTGGGAGTCAACCTCTCCGACGACCTCTCTTGGACCCACAATACCTCAACTCTGATCAAGAAGGCTCACCAGCGTCTCTTCTTCCTTAGGAGACTGAAGAAGGTCCATCTGTCTCCTCAGATCCTGGTGAACTTCTACCGCTGCACCATCGAGAGCATCCTTACCAACAGCATCACAGTTTGGTATGGCAACTGCTCTGTCTCCGACCGGAAGGCATTGCAGAGGGTGGTGAAAATTGCCCAACGCATCACCGGTTCCTCGCTCCCCTCCATTGAGTCTGTCCAAAGCAAGCGTTGTCTGCGGAGGGCGCTCAGCATCGCCAAGGACCTCTCTCACCCCAACCATGGACTGTTTACCCTCCTACCATCCGGGAGGCGCTACAGGTCTCTCCGTTGCCGAACCAGCAGGTCCAGGAACAGCTTCTTTCCGGCGGCTGTCACGCTACTCAACAATGTACCTCGGTGACTGCCAATCACCCCCCCCCCCGGACACTTATTGTTATTTATTCAAATCATTTGCTGTGTCGCTCTTCCAGGGAGATGCTAAATGCATTTCGTTGTCTCTGTACTGTACACTGACAATGACAATTAAAATTGAATCTGAATCTAAATCTGAATCTGAATCTGAATCTGAACCTATGATGAGCGTTTGTCGGCACTGGGCCTGTACTCACTGGAGTTTAGAAGAATGAGGGGGGACCTCATTGAAACTTACAGAATAGCGAAAGGCCTGGATAGAGTGGATGTGGAGAGGATGTTTCCACTAGTGGGAAAGTCTAGAACTAGAGGTCACAGCCTCAGAATTAAAGGGCATTCTTTAGGAAGGAGGAATTTATCAGAGGGCGGTGAATCTGTGGAATTCGTTGCCACAGACGGCTGTGGAGGCCAAGTCAGTGGATATATTTGAGGCAGAGATAGATAGATTCTTGATTATTCCGGGTGTCAGAGTCTATGGGGAGAAGGCAGGAGAATGGGGTTAGGAGGGAGAGATAGACCAGCCATGATTGAATGGCGGAGTAGGTGATGGGCCGAATGGTCTAATTATACATCTATCACTTATGATCTTATGAACATTGAAATTCTTACTTGTAGCAGCACAACAGAATATGTAAACATAGTACACTGTAAACAAAATTATAAACGAGAAAACGAGTTTAGTGTGTGTGTATACATATATATATATACACACACACACACACAGACAAACCCTTAAAAACAAACAAACATTAATAGCGTAAAAAGCTACAGTTTGAGAATAAGGAGTAAGCCATTTAGAACGGAGACGAGGAAACACTTTTTCACACAGAGAGTTGTGAGTCTGTGGAATTCTCTGCCTCAGAGGGTGGTGGAGGCCGGTTCTCTGGATGCTTTCAAGAGAGAGCTGGATAGGGCTCTTAAAGATAGCGGAGTCAGGGGATATGGGGAGAAGGCAGGAACGGGGTACTGATTGGGGATGATCAGCCACGATCACATTGAATGGCGGTGCAGGCTCGAACAGCCGAATGGCCTAGTCCGGCACCTATTGTCTATTGTCTATTGTCTATAACAATGGGCGGTGATGGACTCCACCCTTCCTGAGGCCACCTGTTGCCGGCCCAGCTTCATGCGGCCGTTTTCTCACAGCCTATCCATACCCTGTACAAAGTGTAGGATGATGGACAAAACTGACGTCAAGGGAGCGTCTGTGCCTGAGACAATGGAGCGCTTGCCCTGGTCCTCCAAGGACGGTCCCAGATGAGGGCAACTCAACTTCTACACTCTTTCATCCACGTTCCTGCCAAAACCCTCAAGCGATCGTTCTTCTTGATTTTGAAAGTAATTTATTTGTGATCGATACGTTAAATCAACAGCAAATGGCAGACTGCTGCTTTCAGCAGTAGTAACGCCAGGCTGTATCCCGTTATTGACCACCGCCAACCTGTGTGTTTACAAGGGTTACACAAAAAGATGGAGAAACTCAGCGGGTGCAGCAGCATCTAAGGAGCGAAGGAGATAGGCGACGTTTCGGGTCGAGATTTACAAGTTGCTTAATATGTCACCCACCTCTCCCTCTCCTTCACTGGAATTTCAGAGGGTGAGAGGAGATCTTATAAATCTTTTTATTAATTTTTCAACAACAAAAAAAGATATACATAACAGTGATATTAATACATATCAGGATGACATTAACAACAAGTGCAACCTAAATATAAATCTAGTGTCAAAATACATATTGGGTATAGACCTCCCAGTCTCTGTGTAAATATAGATAAGCGGTTAAAAGAGAACTTGCTGGGATGTCAGGACTGTCTTGTGAACAAAGACTGCATAGACTCGGTTTATACTCTCTAGAATTTAGGAGATTGAGAGGCGATCTTACAGACACGTACAAAATTCTTAAGGGGTTGGACAGGCTAGATGCAGGAAGATTGTTCCCGATGTTGGGGAGGTCCAGGACAAGGGGTCACGGCTTAAGGATAAGGGGGAAATCCTTTAGGACCGAAATGAGAAGGACTTTGTTCACACAGAGAGTGGTGGGTCTCTGGAATTCTCTGCCACAGAGGGTAGTTGAGGCCAGTTCATTGGCTATATTTAAGAGGGAGTTAGATGTGGCCCTTGTGGCTAAGGGGATCAGGGGGTATGGAGAGAAGGCAGGTACGGGATACTGAGTTGGATGATCAGCCATGATCATATTGAATGGCGGTGCAGGCTCGAAGGGCCGAATGGCCTACTCCTGCACCTAATTTCTATGTTTCTATGTTTGCATATATTAGGTATGTTGCAAAACTTACCTTGAGCAGCGCTGCAGTTCTGCCGCTCCCCGTGTGCGCGACTTTGGCGCCTTTCAGAGGGGGGCGGATTTAAGTGCCGTTTTTCAACAGGCATGGAAAATCGATGAATGTCGGGCGATTTGTTTGCGGAAGAAAAATCGCTCCGACATTTCATGAATGAAGGTATTTTTAAATTACTCTAAATTATTTATTAACTAGAGTAATTTAAAAATCACCTTCAAAAGCCGTGAGCACCGACAACCGGAAGGATTTTCCGTAGTGGAGAAAAAAAGGTAAATAGTTTATTTTTATATTAAAAGTTGGTTTTTCGGGAGGCTTTAATAATATTTTTATGTTGCGAAATGGGGTCCCAAAAAATCTATGAACAAACAGTATTTTTCCTCCCGACTTCACCGCTAACCGCAACGTTCCAATCCACCGCATTCCACTAGAACCCACTCGCTATTTGATTTAAATGGCCATTAATTTACAGGAATCAAACACTAAATTCCTTCCATTTGGCCCGGAAATTCATGAAAATGAGATTTTAAAATTATGTTATATTGTGGATTATTGTGTGAATGTTATTTGGACACTTAGGCAATTTAAAAAAAGTTTATCTTTTCTTAAGAAATGGATAGATGTTTAGATCTACTCATTGAATTTTGTAATTAGCTACAATTAGGTAACTAACTAATTATATGCTTTAATTTCAGGTCATCCAAGTAAGATTGTTTCATATTTGTTTCAGAATGCTTCAATCTATAATAACTGAAAATTTCATTGAGTTCTCTTAATTTTTAAGAAAGTTATGGGCTTTTAACTTTTCCAGATCACAGCTTTTGGGTTAAGTCAATTGAAAGGCAATGGGGAGCAAGATGCTCATTTCCGAGTATGAAAATGGCCATAACTTTCTCAATACTGAAGATATGAAAGTGAATTAGGTGTCAAATTAAACTTATTTTTATGCTTTATCTGATGGGATAAATTGCAGACTTGATTTTTTAAATCTCAAAATTTTGTAACATTGCTACATATATATCACAAAAAAGAGAAAACAAAACCAAAAACCCTAAACTAAAGTGTGGAAAACAAAACAAAACAGTATCTGGGCTGCAAAAACATGTCAATAGTTCAGACCCCTTCTAGCCAGCACCGCCATTCACTGTGATCACGGCTGATCATCCACAATCAGTACCCCGTTCCTGCCTTCTCCCCATATCCCCTGACTCCACTATCTTTAAGAGCCCTATCTAGCTCTCTCTTGAAAATGTTCCCTTATGTTGGGGGAATCCAGAACCAGGGGTCACAGTTTAACAAATAAGGGGTCGGCCATTTAGGATTGAGATGAGGAGAAACGTTTTCACCCAGAGAATTGTGAATTTGTGGAATTCCCTGCCATAGAAGGCAGTGGAGGCCAATTCACTGGATGTTTTGAAGAGGGTGAGATAGAGCTCTTAGGACTAACGGAATCAAGGGATATGGGAGAAAAAACAGAATGGGGTACTGATTTTGGATGATCAGCCATGATCACGTTGAATGGCGGAGCTGGCACGAAGGGCCGAATGGCCTACTCCTGCATCTAGTTCCTATGTTTCTATGTTTCCCACCCTGTCTAATATTGCTTGTGAATGAGGAAGAAAATGGACAATACCAACACAGGCACGAACGTAGAACACACACGTAGAACGTAGAACACCACGTGGAGTGTACAAGATGGAACAACATGGGAGACAGACACAAGATGCTGGAGTAACTCAGCGGGTCAGGCAGCATCTGTGGAGAACATGGATAGGTGACGTTTCACAGAGTGCTGGAGTAACTCAGCGGGTCAGGCAGCATCTGTGGAGAACATGGATAGGTGACGTTTCACAGAGTGCTGGAGTAACTCAGCGGGTCAGGCAGCATCTGTGGAGAACATGGATAGGTGACGTTTCACAGAGTGCTGGAGTAACTCAGCGGGTCAGGCAGCATCTGTGGAGAACATGGATAGGTGACGTTTCACAGAGTGCTGGAGTAACTCAGCGGGTCAGGCAGCATCTGTGGAGAACATGGATAGGTGACGTTTCACAGAGTGCTGGAGTAACTCAGCGGGTCAGGCAGCATCTGTGGAGAACATGGATAGGTGACGTTTCACAGAGTGCTGGAGTAACTCAGCGGGTCAGGCAGCATCTGTGGAGAAAAGCAATGGGTGGCGTTTTGGATCAAGACCCTTCCTCAGTCTTCAGTGTCAACCTAAATCTTCACCCATTCTCTCTCTCCAGAGATGCTGTCTGACCCGCTGAGTTACTCCAGCATTTTGTGTCTACCTTCGGTGTAAACCAGCATCTGCAGTTCCTTCCTACACATGGAACAGTACAGCACAGGACCAGGCCCTTCGGCCTACAATGTCCATACCGAACATGACGTCAGGTTAAACTAATCCCCTCCGCCTGCACATGATCCATATCCCTCCATTCCCTGCATATCCATGTGCCCATCTAAAACCCTCTTAAAGAGTGGTGGGTCTCTGGAACTCTCTGCCACAGAGGGTAGTTGAGGCCAGTTCATTGGCTATATTTAAGAGGGAGTTAGATGTGACCCTTGTGGCTAAGGGGATCAGAGGGTATGGAGAGAAGGCAGGTACAGGATACTGAGTTGGATGATCAGCCATGATCATGTTGAATGGCGGTGCAGGCTCGAAGGGCCGAATGGCCTACTCCTGCAGCTAATTTCTATGTTTCTAAACACCACTGTCGTATCTGCCTCCACCACTATCCCCGGCAGCACGTTCCAGGCACGCATCACCCTCTGCGTAAAAAACCTGCCCCGCACATCGCCTTTAAACTTTCCCCTTCTCACCTTAAAGCACCGCCCTCTGCTTTTATATAGTTGGACCTCCAACGCCGCAGAAGCCTCGTCTAGCCCCGGCGCGGGGGAGCTGACATCCCCCCGATGCAGCAGCGGATCTCCTCAACGCGGAGGGCCCGAATGCCACCGGCTACGGGAGCCAAGATCATCCCGTTAACGGGGGCTCGAGACCCCCGACTGAGGAAGAATACAAGTGAAGGACTAACTTTATTTTGCCTTCCATCACAGTGAGGAATGTGGAGGAGTCACTGTGGTGGATGTTCATGTTAAAATGTGTTTTTGAGTCTGTTGCTTTTAAATGTATGACTGACCTGGCCAGTGACATTCCTCGTATGTTGCAAAACATACTTGGCGAATAAAGTCTGATTCTGATTCCTTCCTCTAATGGGTTGACCAGAACTGCACGCAATACTCCAAATGCAGTCCGACCAAAGTCCTAGACAACTGCAACATGACTTCCCGTGTCTTAATGGCCTGTCCCACTTGGGGATTTTTTATTTGGCGACTGCCGGCATCATTGACTGACGTATCAGGTCATTAAGAAAAATCGCGGCATTTTGCGGCGCGTAGCGACGTGATGGCGTGTTGACGCGCGGTATTTTATTCAAGTGCCGCAACATTTTTTTGTCGCCGCTGGATTTTGAAATGTTCAAAATCTTTTGGCGACACTGATATGACGCCGGCAGTCGCTGAAGACAATCGCCAAGTGGGACAACAGGCCCTTTATATAGCAATGTTACAAAATTTTGAGATTTAAAAAATCAAGTCTGCAATTTATCCCATCAGATAAAGCATAAAAAGAAGTTTAATTTGACACCTAATTCATTTTCATATCTTCAGTATTAAGAAAGTTATGACCATTTTCATACTCGGAAATTAGCATCTTGTTCCCCATTGCCTTTCAATTGAATTAACTCAAAAGTTGTGATCTGGAACAGTTAAAAGCCCATAACTTTCTTAAAAGTTAAGAGAACTCAATGAAATTTTCAGTTATTATAGATTGAAGCATTCTGAAACAAATATGAAACAATCTTACTTGGATGACCTGAAATTAAAGCATATAATTAGTTAGTTATCTAATTGTAGCTAATTACAAAATTCAATGAGTAGATCTAAACATCTATCCATTTCTTAAGAAAAGATAAACTTTTTTTAAATTGCCAAAGTGTCCAAATAACATTCACACAATAATCCACAATATAACATAATTTTTAAATCTAATTTTCATGAATTTCTGGGCCAAATGGAAGGAATTTTAGTGTTTAATGCCTGTAAATTAATGGCCATTTAAATCAACTAGCGAGTGGGTTTTAGTGGAATGCGGTGGATTGGAACGTTGCAGTTTGCGGTGAAGTCGGGAGGAAAAATA
Organism: Raja brachyura; assembly: GCA_963514005.1. The sequence goes on from OY740785.1 coordinate 120,015,107, forward strand.
CTGTTGGTTCATACATTTTTTTGGACCCCATTTCGCAACATGAAAATATGATTAAAGCCTCCATAAAAAACAACTTTTAATATAATTGAGCGCTGTGAGTATAAATCTAGCACGGGGCTTGCTTTTCACAGAGGCCCGGGGAGCCGTGGGTCAGTGAGGGTGGAGTTACCTGTGCTGTGAGTATAAATCTAGCGCGGGGCTTGCTTTTCACAGAGGCCCGGGGAGCGGTTGGTCAGTGAGGGTGGAGCTACCTGCGCTGTGAGTATACCAGCAGCTGCAATGTTCCATCTTCCAGTGAGGGAATCTGGTGAAGCCTCTGATTGGTTGAAGAGGACCAGAGGAAGCAGCTGATTGGCTGCAACCCGGGGTTTACATTTTTACATTTCTGCCTACAGGTTTAAGGATTCTGGGGTTTAAGGATTCTGGGGTTTAAGGATTCTGGGTGTTAGGGATTCAGTATTTATTAGTATTTATTAGTAAAGTTTAAAGAATAAAGTTTTGTGTTTAATAAAAAATAAATTAAAAAATATATATATATTTAATAGTCAGTGGAGATTGACCCCATGGTTTGCTCAGCCTGCAACATGTGGGAGATCAGGGATATTGTCGGTGTCCCTGGTGACTACATTTGCAGGAAGTGTGTCCAGCTGCAGCTCCTGGCAGACCGCATTGAACGATTGGAGCTGCGGCTGGATTCATACTGGAGTATCCACGATGCAGAGAAAGTCGTGGATAGCACGTACAGCGAGTTGGTCACGCCACGGGTAAAAGGTAAGAGGACAGAAAGGGAACGGGTGGCCAATAGCCAGCAAAGCAGTAGGCAGGTAGTGCAGGAGTCCCCTGCAGTCATCTCCCTACTAAACAGGTTTGCCATTTTGGATACTGTTGAGGGAGATGGCTCATCAGGGGAATGCAGCAGCAGCCAAGTTCATGGCACCATGGGTGGCTCTGCAGCACATGATGGGGGAAAAAAGAGGGGAAGGGCTATTGTAATAGGGGATTCAATTGTCAGGGGAATAGATGGGCGTTTCTGCGGCCGCAAAAGAGACTCCAGGATGGTATGTTGCCTCCCTGGTGCAAAGGTCAGGGATGTTACTGAACGGCTGCAGAACATTCTGGAGGGGGAGGGTGAACAGCCAGTTGTCGTGGTGCATATTGGCACCAACGATATAGGGAAAAAAAGGGATGAGGTCCTACAAGGTGAATTTACGGAGCTAGGAGATAAACTCAAAAGTAGGACCTCAAAGGTAATAATCTCTGGATTATTACCAGTACCATGGGCCAGTCAGAGTAGAAATAGGAGGATATTGCAGATGAATACGTGGCTTGAAAAATGGTGCAAGGGGGAGGGATTCAAATTTTTAGGGCACTGGGACCATTTCTGGGGGAGGTGGGACCAGTACAAACAGGACGGTCTGCACCTGGGCTGGAATGGAACCAATGTCCTTGGGGGAGTGTTTGCTAGTGCTGTCGGGGAGGATTTAAACTAATGTGGCAGGGGGATGGGTACAAGAGCAGAGAGGCAGGTCGGTGTAAAACGAGGGTGGAAGCAATAGGGAGCAAGGTGAAAAGTAAAAGTGGCAGGCAGACAAAACCAGGGCAAAAATCAAAAACGGCCACTTCTCAACAAAATTGTATAAGGGGCAAGAGCGTTGTAAAAACAAGCCTGAAGGCTTTGTGTCTCAATGCAAGGAGTATTGCCGAACCAGCAGGCCCGTTGCCGAACCAGCAGGTCCGTTGCCGAACCAGCAGGTCCAGGAACAGCTTCTTTCCGGCGGCTGTCACACTACTCAACAACGTACCTCGGTGACTGCCAATCACCCCCCCCCCCCCCCCCCCCCAGACACTTATTGTTATTCATCCAAATCATTTGCTGTGTCGCTCTTCCAGGGAGATGCTAAATGCATTTCGTTGTCTCTGTACTGTACACTGACAATGACAATTAAAATTGAATCTGAATCTGAGTATTCGTAATAAGGTGGATGAGTTGAACGTGCTATTAATGAGTATGATAAAGTTGGGATCACGGAGACATGGCTCCAGGAGGACCAAGGCTGGGAGCTGAACATCCAGGGATATTCAATATTCAGGAGGGATAGACAGAAAGGAAAAGGAGGTGGGGTAGAGTTGCTGGATAGAGAGGAGATTAACGCAATGGAAAGGAAGGACATTAGCTTGGAGGATGTGGAATCGGTATGGGTAGAGCTGCAAAACACTAAGGGGCAGAAAACGCTAGTGGGAGTTGTGTACAGGCCACCTAACAGTAGTAGTGAAGTTGGGGATGGCATCAAACAGGAAATTAGAAATGCGTGCGACAAAGGCAAAACAGTTATAATGGGTGACTTCAATCTACATATAGATTGGGTGAATCAAATTGGCAGGGGCGCTGAGGAAGAGGATTTTTTGGAAAGTATGCGGGATAGTTATCTAAATCAACATGTAGAGGAACCAACGAGAGACCAGGCTATTTTAGACTGGGTATTGAGTAATGAGGAAGGGTTAGTTAGCAGTCTTATTGTGCGTGCCCCCTTGGGCAAGAGTGACCATAATATGGTCGGGTTCTTCATTAGGATGGAGAGTGACATTGTTAATTCAGAAACAATGGTTCTGAACTTAAGGAAAGATAACTTTGAGGGTATGAGACGTGAATTGGCCAAGATTGACTGGCAATCAATTCTAAAAGGGTTGACGGTGGATACGCAATGGAAGACATTTAAAGACTGCATGGATGAACTACAAAAATTGTTCATCCCAATTTGGCAAAAGAATAGATCAGGGAAGGTAGTGCATCCGTGGATAACAAGGGAAATCAGGGATAGTATCAAAGCAAAGGATGATGCGTACAAAGTAGCCAGAAAAAGTAGCCTACCAGAGGACTGGGAGAAATTCAGATACCAGCAGAGGAGGACACAGTGCTTGATTAGGAAAGGAAAAATAGATTATGAAAGAAAACTGGCAGGGAACATAAAAACTGACTGCAAAGGTTTTTATAGATATGTGAAGAGAAAGAGATTAGTTAAAACAAATGTAGGTCCCTTGCAGTCAGAAACAGGTGAGTTGATCATGGGGAACAAGGATATGGCGGACCAATTGAATAACTACTTTGGTTCCGTCTTCACTAAGGAAGACATACATAATCTGCCGGAAATAGCAGGGGACCGCCGGTCAAAGGAGGACTTGAGTGAAATCCAGGTTAGTCGGGAAGTGGTGTTGGGTAAATTGAATGGATTAAAGGCCGATAAATCCCCAGGGCCAGGTAGGCTGCATCCCAGAGTACTTAAGGAAGTAGCTCCGGAAATAGTGGATGCATTAGTGATAATCTTTCAAAACTCTTTAGATTCTGGAGTAGTTCCTGAGGATTGGCGGGTAGTAAATGTAACCCCTCTTTTTAAGAAGGGGGGGAGAGAGAAAACGGGGAATTACAGACCAGTTAGTCTAACATCGGTAGTGGGGAAACTGCTAGAGTCAGTTATTAAAGATGGGATAGCAGCACATTTGGAAAGTGGTGAAATCATTGGACAAAGTCAGCATGGATTTACGAAAGGTAAATCATGTCTGATGAATCTTGTGGAATTTTTCGAGGATGTAACTAGTAGCGTGGATAGGGGAGAACCAGTGGATGTGGTGTAATTGGACTTCCAGAAGGCTTTCGACAAGGTCCCACATAAGAGATTAGTATATAAACTTAAAGCATACGGCATTGGGGGTTCAGTATTGATGTGGATAGAGAACTGGCTGGCAAACAGGAAGCAAAGAGTAGGATTAAACGGGTCGTTTTCACAATGGCAGGCAGTGACTAGTGGGGTACCGCAAGGCTCAGTGCTGGGACCCCAGCTATTTACAATATACATAAATGATCTGGATGAGGGAATTGAAGGCAATATCTCCAAGTTTGCGGATGACACTAAGCTGGGGGGCAGTGTTAGCTGTGAGGAGGATGCTAGGAGACTGCAAGGTGACTTGGATAGGCTGGGTGAGTGGGCAAATGTTTGGCAGATGCAGTATAATGTGGATAAATGTGAGGTTATCCACTTTTGTGGCAAAAATAGGAAAACAGACTATTATCTAAATGGTGGCCGATTAGGAAAAGGGGAGATGCAGCGCGACCTGGGTGTCATGGTACACCAGTCATTGAAAGTAGGCATGCAGGTACAGCAGGAAATGTACAGCAGTACAGTGAAGAAAGCGAATGGTATGTTAGCTTTCATAGCAAAAGGTTTTGAATATAGGAGCAGGGAGGTTCTACTTCAGTTGTATAGGGTCTTGGTGAGACCACACCTGGAGTATTGCGTACAGTTCTGGTCTCCAAATCTGAGGAAGGACATTATTGTCATAGAGGGAGTGCAGAGAAGGTTCACCAGACTGATTCCTGGGATGTCAGGACTGTCTTATGAACAAAGACTGCATAGACTTGGTTTATACTCTCTAGAATTTAGGAGATTGAGAGGGGATTTTATAGAAACTTACAAAATTCTTAAGGGGTTGGACAGGCTAGATGCAGGAAGATTGTTCCCGATGTTGGGGAGGTCCAGGACAAGGGGTCACAGCTTAAGGATAAGGGGAAATCCTTTAGGACCGAGATGAGAAGGAATTTTTTCACACAGAGAGTGGTGGGTCTCTGGAACTCTCTGCCACAGAGGGTAGTTGAGGCCAGTTCATTGGCTATATTTAAGAGGGAGTTAGATGTGGCCCTTGTGGCTAAGGGGATCAGAGGGTATGAAGAGAAGGCAGGTACGGGATACTGAGTTGGATGATCAGCTCGAAGGGCCGAATGGCCTACTCCTGCACCTAATTTCTATGTTTCTATGTTCTATGTTTCTATAAAAATAAACTGTGTACCTTTTTTTCTCCCCTACGCAAAATCCTTCCCGTTGTCGGCGCTCACGGCTTTTGAAGGTGATTTTTAAATTACTCTAGATAATAAATAATCTAGCGTAATTTAAAAATACCTTCATGAATGAAATGTCGGAGCGATTTTTCTTCCGCAACGAAATCGCCCGACGTGGATCGATTTTCCCTCTCTGTTGAAAAACGGCACTCTAAGCCCGCCCCCCTCTGAAAGGCGCCAAAGTCACGCACACGGGGAGCGGCAGAACTGCAGCGCTGCTCAAGGTAAGTTTTGTAACATACCTACTTTATAGTAAATGAGGGCAAGCATGGCGTTGAGAGGGAAAGATAGATCACCAATGATTGAATGGCGGGAGTAGACTTGATGGGCCGAATGGCCTACTTCTATTCCTCTGAGATGAACTTATACCATATTGCCTCCTTTACTATTATATACACTAGTTTTAGAATCCTCTACCCTAGGAAACAATGTGAGCGTTCACTTTATCCGTGCCCCCATGATATTGTACACCTCAATACGGTCACTCCTCATCCTCCGACACTCCTAGACTACATTGGGCAGCCGTGGTGGCACAGCGGTAGAGTTGCTGCCTTGCAGCGAATGCAGCATCAGAGACCCGGGTTCGATACAGGGTGCTGTCTTTACGGAGTTTGCACGTTCTCCCCATGACCTGCGTGGGTTTTCTCCGATATCTTCAGTTTCCTCCCACACTCCAAAGACGTGCAGGGTTGTAGGTTAATTGGCTTGGTAAAATGTAAAAACGAATTGTCCCTAGTGTGTGTAGGATAGTGTTAATGTGCGATGGTCGCTGGTCGACACTGGGTTGGCCGAAGGGCCTGTTTCCATGCTGTAGCTCTAAAAACTAAAAACTAAAGCTATCCAACCTCTCACAGAGGTCCTTCTGCAGTTGCACAGACTCACTAGTGAGACCACACCTGGAGTATTGTGTGCAGTTTTGGTCCCCTAATTTGAAGAAGTACATTCTTGCTATTGAGGGAGTGCAGTGTAGGTTTACAAGGTTAATTCCCGGGATGGCGGGACTGTCATATGCTGAGAGAATGGAGCGGCTGGGCTTGTATATTCTGGAGGGTTACACAAAAAGCTGGAGAAACTCAGCGGGTGCAGCAGCATCTAAGGAGCGAAGGAGATAGGCGACGTTTCGGGTCGAGATCCTTCTTCAGACTGGTCAGGGATCAGGGAAACGAGAGATATAGACAGTGATGTGGAGAGATAAAGAACAATGAATGAAAGATATGCAAAAAAGTATCGATGATAAAGGAAACAGGCCATTGTAAGCTGTTTGTGGTGTGAAAATGAGAAGCTAGTATGACTTGGGTGGGGGAGAGATAGAGAGAGAGGGAATGCCAGGGCCCGCGGGCTGAGGGAGAGATGGGAAGGGGAGGAGGCAACCTGGGTTAACAGAATTGAGAAAATTCAATGTTTAAGCCCAGAGGATGCAGACTCCCCAAGCGGAATATGAGGTGCTGTTCCTCCAACTTGCGGTGTTGCTCACTCTGGCCGTGGAGGAGGCCCAGGACCGAGAGGTCGGATACGGAATGGGAGGGGGAGTTGAAGTGCTGAGCCACCGGGAGGTCGGGTTGGTTATTGCGGACCAATAATCTGGATATATTGTATATCGTGTATATTCTGGAGTTTAGAAGGATGAGAGGGGATCTAATTGAAACATATAAGATTGTTAAGGGTTTGGACACGCTAGAGGCAGGAAACATACATAGAAACATAAAAAATAGGTGCAGGAGTAGGCCATTCGGCCCCTCGACCCTGCACCGCCATTCAATGTGATCATGGCTGATCATCCAACTCAGTATTCCGTACCTGCCTTCTCTCCATACCCCATACATCTCCATACATTTCTCCATCCATACATCTCCATACATTTCTCCATCCATACTCTCCATACATTTCCCATCGGGAAACATGTTCCCAATGCTGAGTCCACAGTTTAAGAATAAGGGGTAAGCCATTAGGAATGGAGAAGAGGAAACACTTTTTCACACAGAGAGCTTGAGGCATTCTCTGCCTCAAAGGGCGGTGGAGGCCGGTTCTCTGGATATTTTCAAGAGAGATCTAGATAGGGCTCTTTAGGGGCTGTCCCACTGTGGCGAGCTAATCTGCGAGTTCTGGCAAGTTTGCCCTCGACTCATACTCGCAGCATAGTCGACACGAGGTTGTAGGAGGTCTCTGTAACTCTCCTTCATGCTTCAGAGTGGTCTCCGCGTACTCGAGGCCTCAGCTAGGACGCGGCGGTTTTTTCAACAGTATAAAAGGTCGCCATGGAAAAAATCGATAATTTTTTTACTCGTAGGTTTAGTCGAAGTAGGTCGTAGTAGGTCGGTACGTTAGTCGTAGGCAATCGAGGGTAGTCGAAGGTAGTCGTAGATAGTCTTCATCACAGTCGAAGGGAGGTTGAAGGAGATGTAAGGAGATTGCCTTCACTCTCCACTATTCGGTGTCCAATTTTCCCGAAGTTAGTCGTAGTTAGTCGAAGTTGGTCTTCTACATAGTCAAACGAGGTCTTCCACATGTCACTTTTTCAAACTCTCCTAAGCTCTTCTAAACTCGCCAATTAGGTTGCCCAAGTGGGACAGCCCCTTTAAAGATAGCGGAGTCAGGGGATATGGGGAGAAGGCAGGAACGGGGTACTGATTGGGGATGTCTATTGTCTCCCTGTAACGGGTCCTCCAGCCCTTGCACAGTCTTGTGAATCTTTCACTAAGCCCTTTGCTACGTAATGACACCCTTCCTCTGGCAGGGCGAGCAGGACTACACACGGTGTTCCAGTCACCATTTAATCACCAGGCTGCAGCCAGCGATGATGTACTTGAGTAAATAATTCAGCATGGCTGTAGACGGCGCGGGGTATAGCTGATAGCTGCTGTCAGCATCGGTGCCTCGTGGCACCGGGCTACAGTGGAAAGGACAGCGGAATCCTCTTCATGTCAAAAGCACGAGAGCAATTAATGTGAGGAGCATTGTTCCACATGAAAAGCTCTTTCAGCAAATTTGATTGCTCTTTTCAGCAACAATAAAACCCAACAAAGCAAACCATTGTTTAAGAAGAAACTGCAGATGCTGGAAAATCAAAGGTAGACAACAGTGCTGGAGAAACTCAGCGGGTGAGGCAGCGTCTATGAAGCGAAGGAAATAGGCAAACTTTCTGTCCTGGGCCTCCTCCATGGCCAGAGTGAGTCCCACCGTAAATTGGAGGAGCAGCACCTCATATTTCGCTTGGGTAGTTTACACCCCAGCGGTATGAACATTGACTTCTCCAATTTCAGGTAGTCCCTGCTTTCTCCCTCCTTCCCAGCTCTCCCACAGCCCACTGTCTCCGCCTCTTCCTTTCATCTTCCGGTCCCCCCCCCGACATCAGTCGCCTATTTCCTTCACTCCATAGATGCTGCCTCACCCGCTGAGTTTCTCCAGCACTTTTGTCTAAGGCAAACCATCCTATCACTTGGGACAGGTCACTGTTGATGTGCTCCAGTGCACAGAACTATAGTCTGCACTCTGGGCTGCTCTACTGCACTCAATATTCTGCCCACCCTCTGTGCTACCTCTATCTCTGATCCCCAATCTGTACCCCGTTCCTGCCTTCTCCTCATATCCACTGACTCCGCTATCTTTAAGAGCCCTATCTAGCTACTGATTTTTGTACTGATTGGTACTGATTGTGGATGATCAGCCATGATCACATTGAATGGTGGTGCTGGCTCGAAGGGCCGAATGGTCTACTCCTGCACTTATTGTCTATTGTCTATAGCTCTGTATTGAAAGTATCCAGCGAACTGGCCTCTGAGGCAGGGAATTCCACAGACTCACAACTCTTTGTGTGAAAAAGTGTTTCCTTGTCTCCGTTCTAAATGGCTTACCCCATATTCTTAAACTGTGGCCCCTGGTTCTGGACTCCCCCAACATCGGGAACATGTTTCCAGCCTCTAGCATGTCAAATTTCATTTCGGAGTCACGTGAGTGACTTCGTGAAGAGCCCGCCGGCGCGCATGCTCGACATATCGTCGTAACGCGTTGCTGCGACGGCTGGCGGTGGAGCGCGCTCCTCGCCAGCCCTTCATAAGGGGCCACGGAGGTAAGTATTCTACCTTTAGTTGGTGGTCCTTGTTGTCTGATTATGTCTTGCAGCAAGGACATGGATGGGAGTTCGAAGGGCTGGAGGACGTCAGGACGAGTTCGCCGGTCAACAGTTCCGGGGCCTTTACCATCGGCAGTACCTGCAGCGCAGGCCGGGACTCAGGCGGAGATGTGGGTAAGCCCTGTGTTCACAGGTCCAGATCCGCCAGCACACCACAGCTCGGAGGAGTTCGACGAGGAGGAGTGTGGTGTGCCGCCAGAGCAGGGGGACCCTGCCATGGCAGTCAGGTCGTCAGCGGGCTCGCTGGCGACCTCGAGCAGGGCACGTGCCGTTGCACGGCCTGTTCCACTCAGCCCTCCGAGAAGGGGGAGGGCAGGAGCCCAGAAGCCTAACCCTGTTAGGGCTAAGGCATTGCCTGTCGCGGAGGAGCGGTCAGGTTCCAGGGCGAGACCCGGGGCGGCTGTGAGGTCCAGCCGGCACACCCCGACTCTCGACGCCGGGACGGGTCGGTCGAGTCGGGTCTCGTCACGGTCGCCGAGCCCCCCATGGATGGGTGGGCGAGACCATGCGTCGGCAACGTCCACGATGTGGGCAGCCGGCAAGACTGCGCGGGCCCCAGGCAGCCATGCTTCGGCTGGTGCCGACACCTCGCCGCAAGTGCCCTTAGTGGCAGCGGCTTCAGCTCCCGCTAAACGGAGGCGGTTGAACACGCCCGCGCAGGAATCGCGCAGCTTCGCCTCGGCGGCTGTTAGCGACAACTACCGGCACCGGCAGGGCCTCGACGAGGTGCGGGCCGATGACAGGAGCCCGGTTTTCTTCTCAGAGCCAGAGGACTCCGACCACCTGAGTGTTCAGGGTGAAGGGCGTATTGACCGTATGGAGCGGCTGCTGGAGCTCCTGCTTCAACGTCAACAACAGCAGGGCAGCAACAGGCACAGGGCGTCTTCACCAACATCTACTATCAGCCTGGAGCAGCAGGAGGAGGAGGTTCTGGTGGATCCCGTACCACCTCCGTTGGAGGTGCCGGCGGAGGAACTCTTGGATGTGGCGACCAAATTCGCGGCCCCACATACGGCTGGTCTTCCTCTAAATACAAAGCTGGCAGCCACAGTGGACTTTCTTAATAATCAGGTGCTGCAGGAAGAAGTCCTCATCCAGGCTATGAGCCGTCACAAGGCTCCATCAAACTGCAACTCCCTCAACGTGCCTGTGGTCAATACGCCAATATGGGGCAACATCAGTGCGGCTATCCGTCAACAAGAGCTAAAATTGCAGCGGATCCTGAAACTCCTCACGGCCGGTATTACCGCCTTTGCGCGGTCGGTGGACGGGGACGAACTGAATTTGGACCAGGAAGATGCTCTGGCCTTATTGTGCGCGACCCAGCACGAAATCAACGGGTTTCGCAAAAACAGCATCCGCCCAGCACTCAACCCGAAGTTTGCAGGATTGTGCAAACCACCGCCGCCGCCGCCGCCCCGTCAGCTCTTTGGTGAGGATCTCTCGAAGAGAGTCAAAGAGCTTGACGAACAAGCCAAAACGGTGGGGATCATGCGCTCTCAGAGTGCCCCCACACCGTCAGGCTCAAAAGCTCCATACATTCGCTCACGAGGGTCGGCCAGTGCCTCGACGAGGACTCACCCTCTAGCTCCACAATGACAACAGCACCAGAACCAGCACCAAGGGTCTTTTTTAGGACAGGGTCGGCAGAGACCTTTGTGGAAATCGAAGACGCCGCGCCCTCAAGCCAACCCAGCACCTCCACGGCCACCCACACGTGTCAAGGACCGCCGGTAACCACGGAGGTGAGGGGGTCTGGTTCTCTTTTTTCTCTCTGTTTAACTTCCCATGTTGGTGGTCGTTTACGGTTGTTTTTGGGTGCATGGGGTAATTTTACTGGTGATGAGTATGTGTTGCGGAATATTCAGGGGCATAAAATTGAGTTTATTAATGGCGACATTCCTCCATCCCAGCACATGCCTGGTCGTACGTTCAAATTGTCTGCTGCGGAACAGGCAGCAGGTTATAAGGAAATTTTAAGTCTGGAACAGAAGGGTGTGATTGAGAAAACGGTGCATGAGCCAATTGAATTTGTTTCGAACATATTTACTAGACCTAAGAAGGATGGAGGCTGTCGTGTCATTATTGATCTAACCCGTTTGAATACGTTTGTAACATATACTCATTTTAAAATGGATACGTTTGAAACAGCCAAATCATTGATTTCTCATGGCTGCTTTATGGCATGCATTGATTTAAGGGATGCATATTATTCAGTATCCATCCAGAAATATGATAGAAGGTTTTTGAAATTTATCTGGATGGGGCAACTTTGGCAGTATAAGGCTTTGCCTAATGGGCTCACTACAGCCCCTAGATTGTTCACTAAATTGGTGAAGCCAATCATGGCTTATTTGAGACAACGACATCATATAGTTATGGCCTATTTAGATGATGTCTTTATTGTGGGCCACACCCTGCAATTGGCTGAACAGGGTGTTGCAGCTGCTGTCAATATATTTCAACAATTAGGGTTCATTGTCCATCCAGAGAAATCGAAGTTCTGCCCTGCCCAGGTAATTAATTACCTAGGGTTCACGGTGAACTCAATGAGCATGAGGATAACTATACCAATTAACAAAATTGAGGAAGTCACTCAGGTGTGCAGAGATTTAATTGGCACCAATATACCATCGATTCGGCATACAGCCACAGTAATTGGCAAGCTAGTGGCTTTGTTTCCGGCAGCACGATATGGACCTTTGCATTATCAGAATTTGCAAAGAGCTAAAATTATTGCGTTAAAACGGAACGCTGGTCATTACGATCGATCAATGCAGCTGCCGTCCGAAGCGATAACTGAGTTGCAATGGTGGGTGTGTCACATTAGCAACTCATTTAAGCCTGTTAGGGAGGCTAATCCGGTGGTATATTTACAGACTGACGCAAGCTCCAATGGCTGGGGAGCTACTGATAATTGCTCTAGTTGTGGGGGCAGATGGGACACCCTTGAGGCATCGATGTTGTTGACTCAAGGGATTAACTATTTGGAGTTGCTGGCAGCATTCCACGGACTTCGTGCATATTGTTCCAAGCTTGTTGGAGTACACGTCCGTCTCCAAATAGACAACACCACAGCTGTGGCATATTTAAACCATATGGGTGGTACCAGGTCAGTTTCGTGTGACAAATTGGCTAACTCAATTTGGCTCTGGTGTGTTCAAAGAGACATTTGGATTTCAGCTACCTATTTGCCAGGTGAGCTTAATACTGTGGCAGACACCAGGTCACGCAAATTTAATGACAACATTGAGTGGATGTTGCATCCTGAGATTTTTTCTAAAGTCACAGCCAAATTTGGTAAACCGGACATTGACCTTTTTGCGTCACGGTTAAACCATCAGGTACCAGCCTACGTTTCATGGGAACCAGATCCTGGGGCAATAGCGCTAGATGCATTCTCGCTGGACTGGGGGAATTGGTTTTTCTATGCCTTCCCTCCGTTTTGCCTCATCAGTCGGGTATTGCGAAAGATTCAGGCAGATGCTGCCAAGGGCATCCTTATTATACCCGACTGGCCCACACAGCCTTGGTATCCGGTGGTCTTTGACATGCTCAACGAACCTTGGGTCCTTTTGAAGGGTTGCCCACAATTGGTTACTCACCCTGTCTCAGGGGAGCCACATCCCTGCCATGGCTATTTAAATTTGTTGGCTTGCAGGTTCTGAACAGGCCGTTAGTCCAATACGGCCTCTCGGCTCGGACCATGGATACCATCGGGGCGTCGTGTCGAGAGTCCACAAGGCGAAGATATCGCTCGCATATTAAGAAGTGGGAAGCCTACTGCAGCCGCTCTCGCATCACGTATGATGACGTGACAATAACCGACGTCCTGGAATTCCTCGCGGGGTTGCACCATGATGAACACTTAAGTTACAGTGCCATCAACAGCGCCAGAAGTGCGCTATCATTCTACCTCAAGATTGGGGTAGGATCCAACAGGCTAGTGTCCAGACTCATGCGGGGTATATTCAATATGAATCCGCCTACACCACGCTATAATATCACCTGGGATGTCAGGGACGTATTAACCCTGCTCAGGACGTGGTCTCCCATGGAAGGGCTCCAACTGGACCAACTCACCATGAAGCTGGTGATGTTACTAGCGCTGACTTCAGCTCAGAGGGTACAGACACTACACAAACTTCGTGTCGACAGAATGACATCTACCCCTACAGAAGTAGTCTTTTTCATTGACGAGCTACTAAAGCAGCATAGACCCGGGTGCACAGGGCTGCAGCTGAAGTTCCCGGCATACCCCGCAGATGCTAGGCTATGTTTAGCCTCACATATCCGCCACTATGTCAAGGTGACGGCACGCATCAGAGGAATGGAGAGATACCTGCTTGTCACTCATAAGAGACCTCATCATCGAGTGACAGTCCAGACGATATCCAGGTGGCTTCGAGTCGTCTTGGGTAAGTCAGGTATCGACACTAATGTGTTCAAGTCTCATTCCACCAGGGCTGCATCGACGTCAGCGGCGAGGGTCATGGAGGTGCCCATGGACCAAATTCTCGCCACAGCAGGATGGGCGAATGAAGCTGTGTTCCAGCGTTTTTATAACAAGCCTGTTGCTGCTCCTCTACAGTTCGCAGAAGCCGTGCTGAATGCAGGTCAAGAACGTGGAGATGTCCCCGCATGAGGGGTTTTTGATTTGTTATTAATAAATATGCTCTTGTTTTGCAGTATGAACTATTGAGCAAGTTTGTTCCTCCCATCCATCCCTGGTAGTGGTGTGTCAGCATGGACGTGGTCCAGGGCGTGTAATCACAGAAGCTTTGAAGTCTTCACGAAGTCACTCACGTGACTCCGAAATGAAATAGTAAGATTGAACGAGAACTTACCAGTTCGAAGGTTGATCTTTATTTTATGAGGAGTCGAAGTGAGGGATTTCGTGCCCTCCTCGCCCAACCCTCAATCACCTTCATCTGGTAATCTTAGTCAATTCAATCATACTATGCGAAGTCATTTCTATTGTTGGTTCTGTGATTCCACGCCGCTACTTTGAAGTATGTCGAGCATGCGCGCCGGCGGGCTCTTCATGAAATCCCTCACTTCGACTCCTCATAAAATAAAGATCAACCTTCGAACTAGTAAGTTCTCGTTCAATCTTACTAATCCTTAATAATCTTATATGTTTCAATAAGATCCCCTCATCCTTCTAAATTCCAGAGTGTACAAGCCCAGCCGCTCCATTCTCTCAGCATATGACAGTCCCGGCATCCCGGGAATTAACCTTGTAAACCTACGCTGCACTCCCTCAATTCTAAGGATAAGGGGGAATTCCTTTAGGACCGAGATGAGGAAAACATTCTTTACACAGAGAGTGGTGAGTCTCTGGAATTCTCTGCCCAGAATGTAGTTGAGGCCAGGTCATTGGCTATATTTAAGAGGGCGTTAGATGTGGCACTTGTGGCTAAAGGGATCAGGGGGTATGGAGAGAAGGCAGGTACGGGATACTGAGTTGGATGATCAGCCATGATCACATTGAATGGCAGTGCAGGCTCGAAGGGCCGAATGGCCTACTCCTGCACCTATTTTTCTATGTTTCTATGTTTCCAATAGCAAGAATGTCCTTTCTCAAATTAGGGGACCAAAACTGCACACAATACTCCAGGTGTGGTCGCACTCGGGCTCTGTCCAACTGCAGAAGGACCTCTTTGCTCCAATATTCAATTCCTCTTGTTATAAAGGCTTTCTTCACTGCCTGCTGTACCTGCATGCTTACTTTCATAGACTGATAAACAAAGACTCCCAGATCCCATTGTACTTCCCCTTTTCCCAACTTGACGCCATTTAGATAGCAATCTGCCTGCCTGTTTTTGCTACCAAAGTGGATAACCTCACATTTATCCGCATTAAACTTCATCTGCCATGCATCTGCCCACTCCCCCAACCTGTCCAAGTCACCCTGCATTCTCATAGCATCCTCCTCACAGTTCACACTGCCACCCAGCTTTGTGTCATCTGCAAATTTGCTAATGTTACTTTGAATCCCTTCATCCAAATCATTGATATATATTGTATATAGCTGCGGTCCCAGCACCGAGCCTTGCGGTACCCCACTAGTCATAGCCTGCCATTCTGAAAGGGACCTGTTAATCCCTACTTTGTTTCCTGTCAGCCAATCACTCCTCTATCCATGTCAGCACTCAACCTCCAGTACGATGTGCCCTAATTTTGCCCACTAATCTCCTAAGTGGGACCTTATCAAATGCTTTCTGAAAGTCCAGGTGCACTACATCCACTGACTCTCCCTTGTGCATTTTCCTAGTTACATCTTCAAAAAATTCCAGAAGATTAGTCAAGCATGATTTCCCCTTCGTAAATCCATGCTGACTCGGACCGATCCTGTTACTGTTATCCAAATGTGCGGCTATCTCATCTTTTATAATTGACTCCAGCATCTTCCCCACCACCGATGTCAAGCTAACTGGTCTATAATTCCCCGTTTTCTCTCCCCTGCCTTTCTTAAAAAGTGGGATAACATTAGCTACCCTCCAATCCACAGGAACTGATCCTGAGTCTATAGAACATTGGAAAATTATCACCAATGCATCCACGATTTCTAGAGCCACTTTCTTAAGTACCCTGGGATGCAGACCATCAGGCCCTGGGGATTTATCAGCCTTCAGTCCCACCAGTCTATCCAACATCATTTAATGTGGATTTCCTCCAGTTCCTCCGTCACCCCAGATCCTCTGGCCACTACTATATCAGGAAGATTGTCTGTGTCCTCCTTAGTGAAGACAGATCCAAAGTACCTGTTCAACCCATCTGCAATTTCCTTGTTCCCCATAATAAATTCACCTTTTTCGGTCTTCAAGGGGCCAACTTTGGTCTTAACTATTTTTTTCCTCTTCACATACCTAAAGAAGCCTTTACTATCCTGCTTTATATTCTTGGCTAGCTTACCCTCGTACCTCATCTTTTATCCCCGTATTGTCTTTTTGGTTATCTTGTGTTGCCCTTTAAACATTACCCAATCCTCTTGCTTCCCGCTCATCTTTGCTACGTTGTACTTCTTCACTTTAATTTTTATACTGTCCCTGACGTTCCTTGTCAGCCATGGTCGTCCCTTTCTCCCCTTGGATTCTTTCTTCCTCCTAAGAATGAACTGATCCTGCACCTTCTGTATTATTCCTAGAAACACCTGCCATTGTTGTTCCACTGTCATCCCTACTTGTGTATCTTTCCAGTCAACTTTGGCCAGCTCCTCCCACATGGCCCCATAGTCCCCTTTATTCAACTGCAACACTGACACCTCCGATCTACTCTTCTCCCTCTCCAATTGTAGATTAAACCTGACCATGTTATGGTCACTGCCTCCTAACGGCTCATTAACCTCGAGGTCCTTTATCAAATCTGGTTCATTACATAACACTAAATCCAGAATTGCCTTCTCCCTGGTAGGCTCCAATACAAGCTGTTCCAAGAATCCATCACAAAGGCACTCTACAAAGTCCCTTTCTTGGGGTCCAGTACCAACCTGAGTTTCCCAGTCTACCCGCATGTTGAAATCTCCCATAACAACCGCAGCATTACTTTTGCTACATGTCAATTTTAACTCCTGATTCAACTTGCACCCCATGTCCAGGCTACTGTTTGGGGGGCTGTAGATTAGTCCCATTAGGGTGTTTTTACCCTTACAATTCCTTAGTTCTATCCATACTGACCCCACGTCTCCTGTTTCAATGTCACCCCTTGCAAGGGACTGAATTCCATTCCTCACCAACAAGGCAACCCCACCCCCTCTGCCCACCTGTCTGTCTTTTCGATAGGAGGTATACCCTTGAATATTCAGTTCCCAGCCCTGGCCCTCTTGCAGCCATGTCTCAGTAATTCCCACAACATCATACTTGCCAGTTTCTAACTGAGCCTCAAGCTCGTCCACTTTATTCCTTATACTTCGCGCATTCATATACAGCACTTTGACCTCCGTATTCACTTCCCCCCCATCGCACCGCTCGCAATTGGCCCTGACCTTACTCTGTTGTTCCTTCTCGAGCTTTCCTTCCCATTAATTTGAGAATTTTTGTAATTTTTCCTGTAGCCACTTCCTCTTCAACTCCATCTTTATACTCCCAATTTGTCAATCCCTCCTAGCAAACCTGCCTGCCAGAACGCCAGTCCACCTCCAGTTAAGGTGTAACCCGTCCCTCTGTACAGGTCACCCCTACCCCAGAAGAGATCCCAGTGGTCTATAAATCTAAATCCTTGCTCCCTGCACCAGCCCCTCAGCCACACATTCAGATCCCCTATCTCCCTGTTCCTGTCCTCATTAGTATGTGGTACTGGAAGCAATCCAGAGATAACCACCCTAGAAGTCCGGCATTTCAGTCTTTTTCCCAACTCTCTGAACTCATGTTGGAGAACCTCCTTCCTCTTCTTCCCGATGTCGTTTGTGCCTATGTGCCCAACTACTGCCGGCTGTTCACCTTCTCTCTCGAGGATGTTCTGAATTCGGCTCGTGACATCCTGAACCCTGGCACCAGGGAGGCAACAGACCATCCTCACATCTCGTCTGCCGCCACAGAATCTCCTGTCCACTCCCCGGACAATGGAGTCACCCACCACTAGGGCTCTGTTGACGTCGGTCTCGCCGGTCGAGTCCCATCTCCAGGATTGGAGCCACCGATGTGTCCGTCGCTCGGACTGCAAACATCGTCTCCCCGGACAGTTCCCAAGAGGGCGTACCTGTATTCATTAGGCACAGCCACCTGGGTCTTCTGCACTCCACGGTGTCCCCCCTTTCTCTTCGTCACACACCTTGGCTCTTCCCGTAACCTCGGCGTGACGACCTCACTGTAGGTCCTGTCCAGGAAACTCTCGTTTTCCCGGATGGCCCTGAGGTCATCCAGTTGCTTCTCCAGTGCCCCAACACGGTCCTTTAGGAGCTATAATTCAGCATGGCTGTGGACGGCGCGGGGTATAGCTGATAGATGCTGTCAGCATCGGTGCCTCGTGGCACCGGGCTACAGTGGAAAGGACAGCGGAATCCTCTTCATGTCAAAAGCATAAGAGCCATTAACGTGAAGAGCATTGTTCCACATGAAAAGCTCTTTCAGCAAATTTGATTGCTCTTTTCAGTAACAATAAACCAACAAGGCAAACCATCCTATCACTTTGGACAGGTCACTGTTGATGTGCTCCTGTGCTGAGAACTATAGTCTGCACTCTGGGCTGCTCTACTGCACTCAATATTCTGCCCACAGTCTGCTCTACCTATTGTAGACAATGGGCAATAGGTGCAGGAGTAGGCCATTCGGCCCTTCGAGCCAGCACCGCCATTCTATGTGATTATGGCTGATCATCCCCAATCAGTACCCCGTTCCTGCCTTCTCCCCATATCCCTGACTTCGCTATCTTTAAGAGCCCTATCTAGCTCTCTCTTGAAACTCTCCAGAGAACCGGCCTCCACCGCCCTCTGAGGCAGAGAATTCCACAGACTCACCACTCTCTGTGAGAAAAAATGTTTCCTCGTCTCCGTTCCAAATGGCTTATTCCTTATTCTTAAACTGTGGCCCCTGGATCAGGACTCCCCCAACATTGGGACCATGTTCCCTGCCTCTAGCGTGTCCAAACCCTTAATAAACCCTTAATATCACATTGAATGGCGGTGCTGGCTCGAAGGGCTGAAGGGCGAATTTACAAGAGGTTTACAAGAATGATTTACGAATGAGGGGTGAGCCATTTGGAACGGAGACGAGGAGTCTGTGGAATTCTCTGCCTCAGAGGGCGGTGGAGGCTGGTTCTCTGGATACTTTCAGGAGAGAGCTAGATAGGGCTCTTAAAGATAGCGGAGTCAGGGGATGTGGGGAGAAGGCAGGAACGGGGTACTGATTGGGGATGATCAGCCATGATCACATTGAATGGCAGTGCTGGCTCGAAGGGCCGAATGGCCGACTCCTGCACCTATTGTCTATTGTCTATTGATCCCAGGAATGGTTGGGCTGATGTATAGTTTTTTTAAGTTTTTGCTGTCTCTGGGCCCGTACTCGCTGGAGTTTAGAAGGACGAGGGGACACCTCATTGTCCATATCCCCTGACTCCACTATCTTTAAGAGCCCTATCTAGCTCTCTCTTGAAGGTACCCAGAGAACCGGCCTCCACCGCCCTCTAAGGCAGAGAATTCCACAGACTCACAACTCTCTGTGTGAAAAAGTGTTTCCTCGTCTCCGTTCCAAATGGCCTACTCCTCATTCGTAAATCATTCTTGTAAACCTCCTGTGGGCCCTCTCCAGAGCCAGCACATCCCTCCTCAGATAAGGGGGCCAAAGTTCCAACAGCGGTGCGACCAGCTCCTTATAAAGCCTCAGCCCCACAGCCCACTGACACACTGAAACACATTTAATTGATTAATTTTGCCGTCTGATTGGACTGCCTTTATTTGCACTGAGAGCAATAAAATATGATGAAGTCTAAAATGTGGGAGGAAGCATTAAAAAAAAAATATTGGGATTAAGGCCACTTAAACGACTAAAGTGCCGTTAAATCATCCGCCTCGCAGCTGCAGGGCAGTATTTGTTGTTAATGCCGAGTAACCCTTCGACTTGGAATGTGGAGCTGACGAGACTGCGAGCTTCCGGGACAGCACGGTGGTGCAGCGGGTAGTGCTGCTGCCTCACAACACCGAGACCCGGGTTCCATCCTGACTACGGGTGCTGTCTGTACGCAGTCTGTACTCTCGCTCTCTCCGTGATTATGGGGAGGAGGCAGGAACGGGGTACTGATTGGGGATGATCAGCCGTGATCACATTGAATGGGCAGTGCTGGCTCGAAGGGCTGAATGGCTTCCTCCTGCACCTATTGTCTATTGTCTATTGTCTATTGACCACATGGGCTTTCTCTGGGCACTCCGGTTTCCTTCCACTCTCCAAAGACGTGCAGGTTTGTAGAGGAATCGGCTCGCTGTAAATTGTCCCTAGTGCGTGTGTATGGGGTGGTCGCTGGTCAGTGTGGATCTCAGTAGGCTGCAGGCCTGTTTCTGTGCTGTATCTCTAAGCTGGGGCTGGGACTGCGACTGCGTATCTGAATAGACTACAAACTTTGCAATGGATGTCCACTTCCCTTCACCCCCCCCCCAAGCAGTAGATTTTTGTTGCGAAATCTAGCTTGATCTTATCCCAATGCTCTTTCGGAGATGCTGTCCGAGTTACTCGAGAACTCTGGAGTAACTCATACATAGAAACATAGAAGCATTAAAAAAAAAAGCAGGTGCAGGAGGAGGCCATTTGGCCCTTCGAACCAGCACCGCCATTCCATATGATCATGGCTGATCATCCAAAAAGAAAATCTTCGGTGTAATCCACCATCCACACTTCCGTCCTACATGTAGAAGATAGACAATAGCCAATAGGTGCAGGAGTAGGCCATTCGGCCCTTCAAGCCTGTGGGATACTCACATTACAATGACACAAAGCTGGGTGGCAGTGTGAACTGTGAGGAGGATGCCATGAGGATGCAGGGTGACTTGGACAGGTTGGGGGAGTGGGCAGATGTATGGCAGATGAAGTTTAATGTGGATAAATGTGAGGTTATCCACTTTGGTAGCAAAAACAGGAAGGCAGATTACTATCTAAATGGCGTCAAGTTGGGAAAAGGGGAAGTACAACAGGATCTGGGGGTCCTTGTACATCAGTCTATGAATGTAAGCATGCAGGTACACCAGGCAGTGAAGAAAGTGAATGGCATGTTGGCCTTTATAACAAGAGGAATCGAATATAGGAGCAAAGAGGTCCTTCTGCAGTTGTACAGAGCCCTAGTGAGACCACACCTGGAGTATTGTGTGCAGTTTTGGTCCCCTAATTTGAGGAAGGACACTCTTGCTATTGAGGGAGTGCAGCGTAGGTTCACAAGGTTAATTCCTGGGATGGCGGGACTATCATATGCTGAGAGAATGGAGTTGCTGGGCTCTGGAATTTAGAAGGATGAGAGGGGATCTAATTGAAACATATAAGATTGTTAAGGGTTTGGGCACGCTAGAGGCAGGAAACATGTTCCCGATGTTGGGGGAGTCCAGAACCGGGGGCCACAGTTTAAGAATAAGGGGTAAGCCATTTAGAACGGAGACGAGGAACCACTTTTGGGGATGATCAGCCATGATCACATTGAATGGTGGTGCTGGCTCGAAGGGCCGAATGGCCTACTCCTGCACCTATTGTCTATTGTCTATTGTTAGACAGCACCCGAGGTCAGGATGGAACCCGGGTCTCTGGCGCTGTGAGGCAGCAGCTCCACCATTGTAGCGCCCACCTTGGCTCGACCTATTGTACTTGCTCCATTGTATTATATAAAGCATTATCTGACGTGATTGGATAGCATGCAAGCTTTTCACTGTACCCCGGCACACGTGCAAACCCTTATCTCATGACCAGG
Organism: Raja brachyura; assembly: GCA_963514005.1. The sequence continues at coordinate 120,036,505 of OY740785.1, forward strand.
CGTAGTTTTGTTGAGGGTCGTGTTTGAAGATCAGTCAGTAGTAGCCTCATAGTGTAATGGATAAAGGATTTTGTCTGCCTCTTGTTCAGTGACATGCCAAATAATACAGATTGTTTGATTAATAAATTCGCCAAATCAAATTAAGCATAAAATTCCCCTGAGCTGGCTGGAGCTAATGCGGTCTGCACAGTCTGCTCAAATAGTTTATAACCAACCTTGATCTCAGGAGAAAAAAAGAGGGGCCCTTATTGATTTTAATAGCGGAGGTATTTTTGTCTGCCTTCAGCCTACACTCAATTTCGGGTCAATTTTATCATTCGGTAATTAAACGATTCTTAATTGCCTTACCGTATCTCCAGAGTAGTCAGGAAATGAAAGTAACTTCGGAGGAGGCACTAAAGAAGGGAACTGAATTAATATCATTCTAATGGGGACCAGTTCATCAGATACAGAGATGCGAATGGCATGTTGGCCTCTTGTTATAGAGGAGTCAAATACAGGAGCAAAGAGGTCCTTCTGCAGTTGTACAGAGACCTATGAGACCACACCTGGAGTATTGTGTGCAGTTGTCGTCCCCTAATTTGAGGAAGGACATTCTTGCTATTGAGGGAGTGCAGCGTAGGTTTACAAGGTTAATTCCCGGGATGGCGGGACTGTCATATGCTGAGAGAATGGAGCAGCTGGGCTTGTACACTCTGGAGTTTAGAAGGATGAGAGGGGATCACATTGAAACATATAAGATTATTAAGGGTTTGGACACGCTAGAGGCAGGAAACATGTTCCCGATGTTGGGGGAGTCCAGAACCAGGGGCCACAGTTTAAGAATAAGGAGTAAACCATTTAGAACGGAGACGAGGAAACACTTTTTCCTCACAGAGAGTTGTGAGTCTGTGGAATTCTCTGCCTCAGAGGGCGGTGGAGGCCGGTTCTCTGGATACTTTCAAGAGAGAGCTAGATACGGCTCTTAAAGATAGCGGAGTCAGGGGATATGGGGATAAGGCAGGAACGGGGTAGTGATTGGGGATGATCAGCCGTGATCACATTGAATGGCGGTGCTGGCTCGAAGGGCTGAATGGCCTACTCCTGCACCTATTGTCAATTGTCTATTGTCTAAGATCCCCTGTCATCCTTCTAAACTCCAGAGTGTACAAGCCCAGCTGCTCCATTCTCTCAGCATATGACAGTCCCGCCATCCCGGGAATTAACCTTGTAAACCTACGCTGCACTCCCTCAATAGCAAGAATGTCCTTCCTCAAATGAGGGGACCAAAACTGCACACAATACTCCAGGTGTGGTCTCACTAGGGCCCTGTACAACTGCAGAAGGACCTCTTTGCTCCGATACTCAACTCCTCTTGTTATGAAGGCCAACATGCCATTGGCTTTCTTCACTGCCTGCTGTACCTGCATGCTTACTTTCATAGACTGATGAACAAGGACCCCCAGATCCCGTTGTACTTCCCAGAACCTGCCTCCCTGAGTTACTCCAGCATCTTGTGCCTAGGAAAGTGTCCACCAGTTGTAATATTCTTTCCGTTAAACGCCCAGTTCTTCTGTCTTTGATGAAAATTTAACTTGGCAACCAGCCACTGAAGTGGAATTGCCTTGAGCAATATCTTAATGGAAAAAACTCGCTACAACATTTATCTCTGGCTTTGAATGGGTAATGTAATGTTTGATGATGCCTTTAGGAATGCGTGGAATTGAACTCAACACCTTTCCTCCTCCTCTCGAATGTCAAAGCAACGCTGGTTAAACGTAATGTTTGATGTCTTGCCTTGTCTGCCTGGTCAATAGTCAATTGACAATAGGTGCAGGAGTAGGCCATTCGGCCCTTCGAGCCAGCACCGCCATTCAATGTGATCATGGCTGATCATCCACAATCAATACCCCGTTCCTGCCTTCTCCCCATATCCCCTGACTCCGCTATCTTTAAGAGCCCTATCTAGCTCTCTCTTGAAAGTATCCAGAGAAACGGCCTCCACTGCCCTCTGAGGCAGAGAATTCCACAGACTCACAACTCTCTGTGAGAAAAAGTGTTTCCTCATATCCGTTCTAAATGGCTTACCCCTTATTCTTAAACTGTGGCCCCTGGTTCTGCTCCTAGATGCTGCTGCACCCGCTGAGTTTCTCCAGCACTTTTGTCTATGATTTTCCAGCATCTGCAGTTCCTTCTTAAGCAACAGAAATGAACCATCTTGTACAAATTCTCTGCTGCCAGATAATATTTATTCACTAATCTGAATGGGTCTGAAGGATTTGAAGAAGGATCCTGACCCGAAACGTCACCCATTCCTTTTTCTCCAGTGATGCTGCCTGGCCCGCTAAGTTACTCCAGCACTTTGTGTCTATCTTCAGTCTAAACCAGCATCTGCTGTTCCTTCCGACACATGTTTACTTAGTGCTAGTTATATTAATTACTGAGACATTAAACATCTCTGGCACAGCATTCTCTGAAAGCATTCACTTTATCTACAATCAGTGCTTATTTATTTCATTTATGTGTCAAAAGATGTTTTATCTGACAATCCAATATCTGAAGATGATCTATCTTTACTGTTGTGTTTTCAGAAGCATTTTAGACAGCAAGCATCAAAGTTAACTTTCAGACTAATGAAATACAGATTCAGGAAACACAGAGTGCTGGAGTAAAGGGCCTGTCCTACCAGCATCCGACTCCATGCGATGAGTGCGATCAAACTAGAAGCGGGGGCCGCGCGGAGGTCGGGTGATCACCTGTACAGGGCCGTTCCCACCAGCATGCGCCTGCATGCAGCAAGCGCGACCAAACCGGCAGTGAGGGCCGCGCGGAGGTCGGGTGAGTGGCGCAACGCGGCGCAAAGTGAGGCGAACTTGGAGTGAAGTCTAAAGGTAAGTTCGCCAGGACAGAGAGGGGCACACAGAGAGGGGCACAGAGGCACACACACACAGAGGGCCACGGAGCCACACACAGAGAGGGTCACGGAGGCACCTACAGAGAGGGTCACGGAGGCACGACGTCGAGGCGGTGTGTAATGCGTCGAGGCGACTGCGAGCCGACAAGCCGTTGCCGCGCGGAATTTTTGAACATAGTCAGTTTTTCGGAGCCCCGCGCGATGTCGGGACGAACTCCGCACAATTCCGCACGGCTCCGGCGATCGAAGTGGGACCGGCCCCGTGATGCTGGACGGCTCAAGCGACCACGTATGGAGTTGCATGCTGGTGGGACAGGCCCTTAACTCAGCGGGTCAGGCAGCATCTGTGGAGAACATGGATAGGTGACGTTTCACACAGTGCTGGAGTAACTCAGCGGGTCAGGCAGCATCTGTGGAGAACATGGATAGGTGACGTTTCACAGAGTGCTGGAGTAACTCAGCGGGTCAGGCAGCATCTGTTGAGAACATAGATAGGTGACATTTCACAAAGTGCTGGAGTAACTCAGCGGGTCAGGCAGCATCTGTGAAGGGAAGGAATGGGTGACGTTTCGGTTCGAGACCCTTCGGATCTCGGCCCGAAACGTCGCCCATTCCTTCTCTCCAAAAATAAGTGATTTTTCAAATGGTGCCAATTAGTAAGGGTGCGAATTATCGGATATTATGGTATTCTGGAGAGAAGGAATGGGTGACGTTTCACAGAGTGCTGGAGTAACTCAGCGGGTCAGGCAGCATCTGTGGAGAACATGGATAGGTGACGTTTCACAGAGTGCTGGAGTAACTCAGCGGGTCAGGCAGCATCTGTGGAGAACATGGATAGGTGACGTTTCACAGAGTGCTGGAGTAACTCAGCGGGTCAGGCAGCATCTGTGGAGAACATGGATAGGTGACGTTTCACAGAGTGCTGGAGTAACTCAGTGGGTCAGGCAGCATCTGTGGAGTGAAGGAATGGGTGACGTTTCAGGTCGAGACCCTTCTTCAGACTGAATAATTTGATGATTTTGTGCTGTGGTGCTGGGCGCTTTACCACCGTTTTGTTTTGTATTATGATTCGGAATTAAAAAAAATATTTTTGATTAAAGAAAAGAGAGAGATCCATGTATGTCACACTGAGAGTGTCCCTGCTGGTAGCTGGAGACCTGGGCATGGCCATGGAGCAGACTAGCATTTGAGCACCACACAGGAAAAGCTGGAAATCCTATTCCCTTCATTGGAAACACAGCGTGGAAACAGGCCCTTCGGCCCATCCAGTCCAGGCCGGCCGTCGATCACCCCTTCCCACTAGTTCCATGCTATCCCACCTATTTCCTACACTCCTGGTACAATTTGCAGAGGGTCAATTAACCCACAAATGTACATCTCTGGGGTGTGGGAGGGAGGTGCAGCACCCAGAGATGACCCACGTGGTCACAGGGAGAACATGCAAACTCCACATGGACAGCGCCCGAGGGCAGGATCGAGCCCGGATCAGCAAATGTGACGCCTTTTCATGGAAACATAGAAAATAGGTGCAGGAGTAGGCCATTCGGCCCATTTGAGCCAGCACCACCATTCAATGTGATCATGGCTGATCATCCCCAATCAGTACCCCGTTCCTGCCTTCTCCCCATATCCCCTGATTCCGTTAGCCCTAAGAGCTAAATCTAACTCTCTCTTGAAAAAAGTCCGTTAATTTACCTCCACTGCCCTCTGAAGCAGAGAATTCCACAGACTCACAACTCTCTGTGTGAAAAGGATTTTCCTCATCTCAGTCCTAAATGGCTTACCCCTTATTCTTAAACTGTGACCCCTGGTTCTGGACTCCCCCAACATCAGGAACATGTTTCCTGCATCTAGCCTGTCCAATCCTCTAAGAATTGTATCTGTTTCAATAAGATCCTCTTTTCAGTAACTAACTGGGGAAGGTGTTGAGAAAAGAGCAGCATAAATGACCCGATGTACACCCCGGTCTTTGAGCCCAGCGGGGCATACACATGCCACAGGGGATGTAATGCCGGCTGCTAGACTCTGGCCAACGGCTCGCCTGGTGCCACAAGGGCTGATCAGTCAGAGCAACAGGAATAGATCATCCGGGAAAGCACGATGCAAAGAGAATTCATGCCCAAGTCAAGCATGAAATTAAACTGTCAAATATTAAAGGCCCATCAACAACAGTGTGTTTACGAGTGTAGAACACACACACAACATAGTACACAGAACACGTAACATGCAACACAGAACACGCAACATAGAACACAGAACATAGACAGCTGTCCCTTCAGCCCGCCTTGTCTATGCTAATCGAGACTAGCAATTGTATGCTAGTCTTGATTAGCAAGACTAGCACGTCCCACTTTCCTGCATTTGGCCCGTATCCCTCTAAACCTTTCCAATCCATGAATCTGTCCAAAAATCAACAACCCACATTCGCTAATCTCACACTGACCCAACTAGATTCCCCCCCATAAAAATACAGAGTGCTGGAGTAACTCAGCGGGTCAGGCAGCATCTGTGGAGAACTTGGATAGGTGACGTTTCACAGAGTGCTGGAGTAACTCAGCGGGTCAGACAGCATCTGTGGAGAACATGGATAGGTGACGTTTCACAGAGTGCTGGAGTAACTCAGCGGGTCAGGCAGTATCTGTGAAGGGAAGGAATGGGTGACGTTTCGGCTGGAGACCCTTCGGGTCTCGGCCCGAAACGTCGCCCATTCCTTCTCTCCAAAAATAAGTGGATAAGTCTCCAGGTCCTGACAGGATATTCCCTAGGACATTGAGGGAAGTTAGTGTAGAAATAGCCGGGGCTATGACAGAAATATTTCAAATGTCATCAGAAACGGGAATAAGTCCCCGAGGATTGGCGTACTGCGCATGTTGTTCCATTGTTTAAAAAGGGTTCTAAAAGTAAACCTAGCAATTATAGACCGGTTAGTTTGACTTCAGTGGTGGGCAAATTAATGGAAAAGATACTTAGAGATAATATATATAAGTATCTGGATAAAGAGGGTCTAATTAGGAACAGTCAACATGGATTTATGCCTGGAAGGTCATGTTTGACTAATCTTCTTGAATTTTTTGAAGAGGTTACTAGGGAAATTGACAAGGGTAAAGCAGTGGATGTTGTCTATATGGACTTCAGTAAGGCCTTTGACAAGGTTCCTCATGGAAGGTTGGTTAAGAAGGTTCAACTGTTGGGTATAAATGCAAGAATAGCAAGATGGATTCAACAGTGGCTGAATGGGAGAAGCCAGAGGGTAATGGTGGATGGCTGTTTGTCAGGTTGGAGGCAGGTGACTGGTGGGGTGCCTCAGGGATCTGTGTTGGGTCCTTTGTTGTTTGTCATGTACATCAATGATCTGGATGAAGGGGTGGTAAATTGGATTAGTAAGTATGCAGATGATACCAAGATAGGGGGTGTTGTGGATAATGAAGAGGATTTCCAAAGTCTACAGAGTGATTTAGGCCAGTTGGAAAAATGGGCTGAAAGATGGCAGATGGAGTTTAATGCTGATAAATGTGAGGTGCTACACCTTGGCAGGACAAATCAAAATAGGACGTACATTGTAAATGGTAGGGAATTGAAGAATACAGTTGAACAGAGGGATCTGGGAATAACCGTGCATAGTTCCTTGAAGGTGGAATCTCATATAGGTAGGGTGGTAAAGAAAGCTTTTGGTATGCTAGCCTTTATAAATCAGAGCATTGAGTATAGAAGCTGGGATGTAATGTTAAAATTGTACAAGGCATTGGTGAGACCAAATCTGGAGTATGGTGTACAATTTTGGTCGCCCAATTATAGGAAAGATGTCAACAAAATAGAGAGGGTACAGAGGCGATTTACTAGAATGTTGCCTGGGTTTCAACAGCTAAGTTACAGAGATAGGTTGAATAAGTTAGGTCTTTATTCTCTGGAGCGCAGAAGGTTAAGGGGGGACTTGATAGAGGTCTTTAAAATGATGAGAGGGATAGACAGAGTTGATGTGGACAAGCTTTTCCCTTTGAGAATAGGGAAGATTGAAACAAGAGGACAAGACTTTAGAATTAAGGGACAGAGGTTTAGGGGTAACATGAGGGGGAACTTCTTTACTCAGAGAATGGTAGCGGTGTGGAATGAGCTTCCAGTGGAAGTGGTGGCGGCAGGTTCTTGGGTATCATTTAAAAATAAATTGGATAGGCATATGGATGAGAAGGGTATGGAGGGTTATGGTATGAGTGCAGGCAGGTGGGACTAAGGGAAAAAAGTTGTTCGGCATGGACTTGAAGGGCCGAGATGGCCTGTTTCTGTGCTGTAATTGTTATATCGTTATATGGTTAAGTGATTTTTCAAATGGTGCCAATTACTAAGGGTGCGAATTATCGGATATTATGGTATTCTGGAGAGAAGGAATGGGTGACGTTTCACAGAGTGCTGGAGTAACTCAGCGGGTCAGGCAGCATCTATGGAGCGAAGGAATGGGTGACGTTTCGGGTCGAGACCCTTCTTCAGACTGAATAATTTGGTGATTTTGTGCTATGGTGGTGGGCGCGTTACCACCGGTTTGTTTTGTATTATGATTCGTAATTAAATAAATTACTTTTTGATTAAAGAAAAGAGAGATATCCATGTATGTCACGCAGAGAGTGTCCCTGCCGGGAGAACATGGATAGGTGACGTTTTGGATCAGGATACTTCTTCAGACTGATTGAGAGTGGGGGAGAAGAAAGCTTGAGGAGAGGAGGAACAGGAGAGAGTGCGACAGGTGACACAGGCGAGGGGGGTAGTCGATATGCAGACGGTTGGTACAGAGACGTCTGATTTTTAGGGAATGGAAAGTGGAGTTAATATCCTTAGCAACCGAGAGATCGTGCAGGCCTTGGCAGACAGACTGAAATTAAATCCAATGTTTTATGCATAGTAAAACGGAAAGTGAAGCTAGCTTAATACAATTCTTTTGCGAGATTCATATATTGTATTGATCTTTTCATCTAGATTTTCATGACATCAATATGACTCACATTAAAAATTGAAAATCTCCAATTCGTACGTTTTTAAGCATTTTGGCAAAATGGGAATGATTCATAGAGAGATGTTGAGAAATGTAATAACTATCTTTAAGTGTACATTATTACAGCTGTCAAGTGACCAGTCTCATCATCCCAGACCAGGGACCGGGTGATATCCGTTCCGATGACACCGAGGAAGCTGGTCGGATGGTCTCGACCCAAAACGTCGCCAATTCCTTCTCTCCATAGATGCTGCCTCGCGCATTGAGCTTCTCCAGCATTTGTTGTCTACGTTAGATAATAAATATATTTCGGATGAAAGCTCGAACCATAGTGGTGACCGCAAAACCACAGAGTTGCCCTGAAAGAGTTGTCCGAAGAAGGGCCTTGACCCGAAACGTTACCTATCCACGTTCTCGACAGATGCTGCCTGACCCGCTGAGTTACTCCAGCACTCTGTGAAACGTCACTTATCCATGTTCTCCACAGATGCTGCCTGACCCGCTGAGTTACTCCAGCACTCTGTGAAACGTCACCTATCCATGTTCTCCACAGATGCTGCCTGACCTGCTGAGTTACTCCAGCACTCTGTGAAACGTCACCTATCCATGTTCTCCACAGATGCTGCCTGACCCGCTGAGTTACTCCAGCACTCTGTGAAACGTCACCTATCCATGTTCTCCACAGATGCTGCCTGACCCGCTGAGTTACTCCAGCACTCTGTGAAACGTCACCTATCCATGTTCTCCACAGATGCTGCCTGACCCGCTGAGTTACTCCAGCACTCTGTGTCTATCTTTTGTCATAAGAGCGTCTTTGGTTTGCTAATATCCTTCAAGAAAAGAAACCTGCCAATTTTAATTATTACAAAAAATGCAGGAAATATTCTGCCTCACTGCTCACTGGCCCAATGGAGCAGTCAGAATGAGAGTGTTGTGCAGGATTGCCATAAAGTTACTCTGCGAGTCGAATCGGTAGTAAAGAAAGCAAACTCAATGCCAGCATTTATTTCTGGAGGGCTAGAATACAAAAACAGGGATGTAACGCTGAGGCTCTATAAGGTGCTGGTCAGGCCACATTTGGAGTATTGTGAGCAGTTTTGGGCCCCATGTCTGAGGAAGGATGTGCCGGCTCTGGAGAGGGTCCAGACGAGGTTTACAAGAATGATCCCAGGAATGAGTGGGTTAACGTACGATGAGCGTTTGTCGGTGCTGGGCCTGTACTTGCTGGAATTTAGATGAATGAGGAGGAGACCTCATTGAAAATTACAGAATAGTGAAAGGCCTGGATAGAGTGGATGTGGAGAGGATGTTTCGACTGGTGGGAGAGTCTAGGACCAGAGGTCACAGCCTCAGAATTAAAGGACATTCTTTTAGGAAGGAGACGAGGAGGAATTTATTTAGTCAGAGGGTGGTGAATCTGTGGAATTCTTTGCCACAGAAGGCGGTGGAGGCCAAGTCAGTGGATATATTTAAGGCAGAAATAGATAGATTCTTGATTAGTGCAGGTGTCATGGGTTATGAGGAGACGGCAGGAAAATGGGGTTAGGAGGGAGAGATAGATCAGCCATGATTGAATGGCGGAGTAGACTTAATGGGCCAAATGGCCTTATGACCGTATAGGTTTGAAATAAGGGGTGGCATTGGATTGGCAGTAATATCCAGAACCTCTGCTTATCATTAAATTGGATCACTGGTTATCCGTGTTGCCGGACCAACAGAGGTCATGGACTCCGTGTGGTGTCCAACAGTACCAGAATGTTCCCCCTAGTCCACCGAGGGGCCGAGGTTATTTGTGGATTTGAGGAAGGACATTCTTGCTATTGAGGGAGTGCAGCGTAGGTTCACCAGGTTAATTCCCGGGATGGCGGGACTGTCATACGCTGAGAGAATGGAGCGGGTGGGCTTGTACACTCTGGAGTTTAGAAGGATGAGAGGAAATCTCATTGAAACATATAAGATTATTAAGGGTTTGGACACGCTAGAGGCAGGAAACATGTTCCCGATGTTGGGGGAGTCCAGAACCAGGGGCCACAGTTTAAGAATAAGGGGTAAGCCATTTAGAACGGAGACGAGGAAACACTTTTTCACACAGAGTTGTGAGTCTGTGGAATTCTCTGCCTCAGAGGGCGGTGGAGGCCGGTTCTCTGGTTACTTTCAAGAGAGAGCTAGATAGGGCTCTTAAAAATAGCGGAGTCAGGGGATATGGGGAGAAGGCAGGAACGGGGTACTGATTGTGGATGATCAGCCATGATCACATTGAATGGCGGTGCTGGCTCGAAGGGCTGAATGGCCTACTCCTGCACCTATTGTCTATTGTTCGGGTCCAGCAAAGTGGGCCTCGGAAGTCGGCAATGGGAACGGATCGCCCCAGTTCCAGAGCCCCGGCTGCAGGAGGCAGATTCCACCCGCCGATCGGCCACGGGACGTCCCGATGAGGTGGAGATTGGGTGCCTCGCCCGGCCTGGGAGACACATTTTCAGCATGACGTCCGGGGAGGATTTCAGGTGTACTCTCGGAATTTAGTCCGGATTAAAGGAGTTGCGGACCACCAGTTTCTGTAAAATTGGTGGTGGACCTCTCTAAGTCCCACTCATCCAATTTACAGGGAACCTGGATATGAAGCTGTCGACGGTGATTTAGAACAAAAATGGACATGCTGGCACTGAAAACTGCATCCCACTTTCAATTTGATTTCATTAATAAAGTGGCTGTTTAATTGCAATCTGATATTGCTTAATATACCATTGAATAACATTGTTTCATTCAGCATATTGGGTATCAATAAATTGCATCTATTCTTGAAGATGATAATGACGTTTTGCTTGTGCGGCGTTAAACCTTGGTTAATTTAATTCTCATTATACTTCACTGCTTAAAAGGACACAAAGTGCTGGAGTAACTCAGCGGGTCAGGCAGCATCTGTGGAGAACATGGATAGGTGACGTTTCACAGAGTGCTGGAGTAACTCAGCGGGTCAGGCAGCATCTGTGGAGAACATGGATAGGTGACGTTTCACAGAGTGCTGGAGTAACTCAGTGGGTCAGGCAGCATCTGTGGAGAACATGGATAGGTGACGTTTCGCAGAGTGCTGGAGTAACTCAGCGGGTCAGGCAGCATCTGTGGGGAACATGGATAGGTGACGTTTCACAGAGTGCTGGAGTAACTCAGCGGGACAGGCAGCATCTGTGGAGAACATGGATAGGTGACGTTTCACAGAGTGCTGGAGTAACTCAGCGGGTCAGGCAGCATCTGTGGAGAACATGTTTCCTGCCTCTAGCGTGTCCAAGCCCTTAACAATCTTATATGTTTCAATGAGATTCCCTCTCATCCTCCTTAACTCTAGAGTGTACAAGTCAAGTTAGGTCACTTTTATTTCTATAGCACATTTAAAAAACAACTCTCGTTGGCCAAAGTGCTTTACATTGGTGGAGGTACTAACGTTATACAACAGTGGTTCATAGATTAAATACAAACATCGCTACATACATATAGCCCTCACTCAGAGGACGTCAAGAAAGGCTTGGGAGTAAAGATGAGTTTTAAGTCTCGACTTAAAGTAATGGATGGAGGGGGCAGTTGTGATGGGAAGAGGGATGCTGTTCCACAGTCTAGGAGCTGCAACCGCAAAGGCACGGTCGGTCGCCCCTGAGCTTATGCCTAGACCGCGGGATGTTCAGTAACCCCTAGCCCAGCCGCCCCATTCTCTCAGCGTTTGACAGTCCCACCATCCCGGGAATTAACCTTGTGAACCGACGCTGCACTCCCTCATTAGCAAGAATGTCAGCTGGGAAGAAGCGGTCCCTGAATCTGGAGGTGTGCGTTTTCACACTTCTATACGTTTTGCCTGAGGAGGGAAGGGAGAAGAGAAGAGGGAGTGACCGGGGGCTTGGTCGGGATGTGTCTGGTTCCAGCTGCAATGGAAGAGCCGTTTAGCGATTACTATTCCAATTGCAGAGAATGCTTCATGGGGGGAATGAATAATTGTGTTCAGGATGTGGAGTTAATGGATCTAATTCTCCACATGGTGTCTAGAAGGTTAATCGCCGGCATTGACATTGTCAGCATGCATGTTTCCTGGGTCAGCCCATTTGTAATGTGAATCACAGGGCCAGATGCAGGCTGGGTCAACATGAGTCTGTGCAGTCGTGACGTCAACTGGCATTCAATGGAAACAAAAAGGGATGTGGACGATTAAAGGCGAGAAGACAGTCGGGGTAGATAGAAACATAGAAACTTAGATAATAGGTGCAGGAGGAGGCCATTCGGCCCTTCGAGCCAGCACCGCCATTCATTGTGATCATGGCTGATCGTCCCCTATCAATAACCCGTGCCTGCCTTCTCCCCATATCCCTTGATTCCACTAGCCCCCAGAGCTCTATATAACTCTCTCTTAAATCCATCCAGTGACTTGGCCTCCACTGCCCTCTGTGGCAGGGAATTCCACAAATTCACAACTCTCTGGGTTGAAAAAGTTTTTTCTCACCTCAGTTTTAAGTGACCTTTATTCTAAGACTGTGGCCCCTGGTTCTGGACTCGCCCAACATTGGGAACATTTTAATGCCAGATAAAATGCCAGGGCCTTTCGAGAGCCTCTGAATGTAGCTCTGGCCATTAGCAGCCAGGTCATAGAGTCATAGAGTGATACAGTGTGGAAACAGACCCTTCGGCCCAACTTGCCCATACTGGCCCACATGTCCCAGCTACACTAGTCATAGAGTGATTCAACGTGGAAACAGGCCCTTCAGCCCAACTTGCCCATACTGGCCCACATGTCCCAGCTACACTAGTCATAGAGTGATACAGTGTGGAAACAGGCCCTTCAGCCCAACTTGCCCATACTGGCCCACATGTCCCAGCTACACTAGTCATAGAGTGATACAGTGTGGAAACAGGCCCTTCGGCCCAACTTGCCCATACTGGCCAACATGTCCCAGCTACACTAGTCATAGAGTGATACAGTGTGGAAACAGGCCCTTCAGCCCAACTTGCCCACACCGCCCAACATGTCCCATCTACACTAGTCCCACCTTTCTAAGTTTGGTCCATATCCCACCAAACCCAGTACTATCCATGTACCTGTCTAACTGCGTCTTACACATTGGGATAGTCCCAGCCTCAACTACCTCCTCTGGCAGCTTGTTCCATACACCCACCACCCTCTGTGTGAAAAAGTTACCCCTCAGATTCCTATTAAATCTTTTCCCCTTCACCTTGAACCGATGTCCTCTGGTCCTCGATTCCCCTACTCTGGGCAAGAGACTGCGCATCTACCTGATCTGCGCATCTACCCGATAAATTTGACTTTGACTTTGATCTATACCTCTCATGATCGTATATACCTCGATACAATCACTATACAGGGGGGGGGGGGTAGAGAGGGAGAAGAGGGAGGGGTGTAGAGATCTATGATGACATTTTTAGTGAACTATGTACATCACTCCAAGAACCCTCTCCTCTACAACACTCCCCAGAGCCCTGCCATTCACTGTAAAAGTCCTGCCTCTTAAAGATAGCGGAGTCAGGGGCAGGAACGGGGTACTGATTGGGGACGATCAGCCATGATCACATTGAATGGCGGTGCTGGCTCGAAGGGACGAATGGCCTACTCCTGCACCTATTGTCTATTGTCTGTTGTCTGCCCTGGTTTGACTTTGCAAAATACAACACCTAGCACTTATCTGCATTAAACTGTATTAACCATCACTTGCCCGCCTGGCCAATCAATCAAGATCCTGCTGCAATTATAGATATCCATCTTTGCTAACTGAATGAATGAATGAATAAGTTTATTGGCCAAGTATTCACATACAAGGAATTTGCCTTGGTGCTCCGCCCGCAAGTGACAACACGGCATACAGTGGCCTCATTAGCCCGGTTGCTCTGCGGTTTCTAGTTGGGGGGGCGCTCACTTTGTCTACAGCTGCGCAGCAAAGCGCGTGAAGGAGGCAACTTACAACACGCTGACATAACATTAATCTTCTAAATAAGATGAATCGAACAGACCGCTGCACCCTGCACTGCACGTAATGAATATAATCTGTCTCGTGCTTTAAATTGGAATTCATTGCCACAGACGGCAGTGGAGACAAAGTCATTGGGTTTTGTTAAGATGAAGATTGTCATTCTTCATTAGTACGGGTGTCAGAGATTGCAGGGAGAAGGCAGGAGAATGGGGGTGAGAGCGAGAGATAGATCGCAGGAGGATGATTGTATAGAAACATAGAAACAAAGAAGTGTTAAAGAAGGAACTGCAGATGCTGGAGAATCGAGGGTTACACAACAGGCTGGAGAAACTCAGCGGGTGCAGCAACATCTAAGGAGCGAAGGAGATAGGCGACGTTTCGGGTCGAGACCCTTCTTCAGACAGGGTCTTAGAAACATAGAAATTAGGTGCAGGAGTAGGCCATTCGGCCCTTCGAGCCTGCACCGCCATTCAATGTGATCATGGCTGATCATCCAACTCAGTATCCCGTACCTGCCTTCTCTCCATACCCTCCGATCCCCTTAGCCACAAGGGCCACATCTAACTCCCTCTTAAATATAGCCAATGAACTGGCCTCAACTACCCTCTGTGGTAGAGAGTTCCAGAGTATAGAGGTGTATACGACCATGAGAGGTATAGACAATAGACAATAGGTGCAGGAGTAGGCCATTCGGCCCTTTGAGCCAGCACCGCCATTCAATGTGATCATAGCTGATCATCCCCAATCAGTACCCCTGTTCCTGCCTTCTCCCCATATCCCCTGACTCCACTATCTTTAAGAGCCCTATCTAGCTCTCTCTTGAAAGCATCCAGAGAACCGGCCTCCACTGTCCTCCACCGAGGCAGAGAATTCCACAGACTCACAACTCTCTGTATAGATCGGGTGGATGCACAGTCTCTTGCCCAGAGTAGGTGAATCAAGGAACAGGGGACATATGTTCAAGGTGAAGGGGAAAAGATTTAACAGGAGTCTGAAGTAGACAAAAATGCTGGAGAAACTCAGCGGGTGAGGCAGCATCTAGATACCCGGTGGGCTGAAGGGCCTGTTTCCGCTCTGTAGCCCTAAAACTAAACTAAAACTAAAGTGCCTGTCCCACTTAGGCAATCTTTTAGGCAACTGCCATAGTCGCAGCAGGTCTTACACTGAAGATAAGACACTAAACACAGAAGTAACTCAGCGCGTCAGGCAGCATCTCCGGAAAATAGATGGGTGACCCTTCTTCAAACTGAATGGCTCTTCAACGCCGCTGTCGTATCTGCCGCCACCACCACCCCTGCCAGCGTGTTCCGGGCACCCACCACCCTCTGCGAAAAACACTTTTCATTTCCCTTTTAAACTTTGCCCCTCTCACATTCAATATTCAATAGACAATAGACAATAGGTGCAGGAGTAGGCCATTCGGTCCTTCGTGCCTGCACCGCCATTCAATATGATTATGGCTGATCATCCAACTCAGTATCCCGTACCTGCCTTCTCTCCATACCCTCTGATCCCCTCAGCCACAAGGGCCACATCTAACTCCCTCTTAAATATAGCTATTCCTAGCTAGTCACTATTCATAAGCCCTCTAGTGTTTGACATATCCAAGCTGTGAAAAAGATTCTGACTGTCTACCCTATCTATGCCTCCCATCATTTTAAATACTTTTATCAGGTCCCCCCTGTCAATGAGCCATCTCAAGCATCAAGAGGGTTTATTTGTCATATGTACCGCAGCAGATCTGTGAAATTCATACTCGCTGCAGCTCTGCAGACGCAGTAACACGCAACGAACAGATACGATACAAGGAGATAGAACTTTATTTATCCCAGGAGGAAAATTAATCTCATAAAAACACAAAATACATGAAACATGAAATTAAAGAGACGAGTGGAAAGGCTTAGGGGATGAGCAAAGATTGGGGAGGGGGAGGAGCAGGGGTCAGTCTCAGTCTAGCCCACAACAGAAGGGGGGAGGGGTTGCACAGTTTGATAGCCACAGGGAAGAAGGATCTCCTGGGGCGTTCTGTGCTGCATCTTGGAATATAAATATAGACAATAGACAATAGCTGCAGGAGTAGCACATTCGGCCCTTCCAGACATTCAACGCGATCATGGCTGATCATCCCCAATCAGTACCCCGTTCCTGCCTTCTCCCCATATCCCCTGACTCCGCTATCTTTAAGAGCCCTATCTAGCTCTCCCTTGAAAGCATCCAGAGAACCGGCCTCCACCGCCCTCTGAGGCAGAGAATTCCACAGACTCACCACTCTCTGTGATAAAAAGTGTTTCCTCGTCTCCGTTCTAAATGGCTTACCCCTTATTCTTAAACTGTGTGGCCCCTGGTTCTGGACTCCCCCAACATCGGGAACATGTTTCCTGCTTCTAGCATGTCCAAGTCCTTAATAATCTTATATGTTTCTATAAGATCCCCTCTCATCCTTCTAAACTCCAGAGTGTACAATACATCTAAATATACAATGATGAATAAAATAAATCAATAATCAATAATCAATTGGCAGTCCCTCTTTAAAACGCAGTGCAACCAAATGCCCTTTTCAATAGAGACTCAAGGAACTAACAGCGGGTAGAGTTGCTGCCTCACAGCACCAGAGACCCGGCTTCCATCCTGATTACGGGCGCTGTCTGTACGGAGCTTGTACCTTCTCCCCGTGACCTGCGTGGGTTTTCTCCGGGTGCTCCGGTTTCCTCCCACACTCCAAAGGTGTACAGGTTTGTAGGTTAATTGGCTTCTGTAAAATTGTAAATTGTCCCTGGTGTGTGTAGGACAGACAATAGACAATAGGTGCAGGAGTAGGCCATTCGGCCCTTCGAGCCAGCATCGCCATTCAATGGGATCATGGCTGATCATCCCCAATCAGTACCCCGTTCCTGCCTTCTCCCCATATCTCCTGATAGTGTCAGTGATCATTACGGTGAGGTCTCGGTGGGCTGAAGGGCCTGTTGGTACATGTGACAATAAAAAACCTTTAAAACCTTTGTTTCCACGCTGCATCTCTAAAGTCTAGACAGAGCAACCTGGTTCCCTACCTGTCCATCATTAGTTGTTCATAAATATGTGAAATCACACTGTTATGTGCTATTAAAGTTGCCTGGGGTAAACGGGACAAAAAAGGTTGGGATCCCCAGGTCTAGAGTCTAAAGGGCCTGTCCCACTTAAGTGCCTTTTTCGGCGACTGCCGGCACCCGTCATAGGTCGCCGAAAATGTTCAACATGTTGAAAATCCAGCGGTGACCAGAAAAACGCTACGACTCTTTGGGCGACTAGCGACATGTCGCGGGGTGAAGCCTGTATGGTCGTGAGTAGTCGCCCAAAGAGTCGTACCTTGTTCTGGTCGCCGCTGGATTTTCATCATGTTGAACATTTTCAGCCACTGGCTGCGACTATGGCGAGTGCCGGCAAGTCGCCGAAAATGTCGCGTAAGTGGGACAGGCCCTTCAAGTCTTGATGCTGGAGTCTTGCGTTGAACGCAAAGTGTTGGAGTCGCCCAGTGGCATCTATGGAGGACATGGGTAGGAAACGCTTGGGTCAGGACCCTTCCTCAGACTCTCTGCGGAGAAGGAACGAGCTTAGAAACATAGAAACATAGAAAAATAGGTGCAGGAGTAGGCCACTCGCCCCTTCGAGCCTGCACTGCCATTCAATATGATCATGGCTGATCATCCAACTCAGTATACCGTACCTGCCTTCTCTCCATACCCCGATCCCTTTAGCCACAAGTGCCACATCTAACTCCCTCTTAAATATAGCCAATGAACTGGCCTCAACGACCTTCTGTGGCAGAGAATTCCACAGACTCACCACTCTCTGTGTAAAGAATGTTTTCCTCATCTCGGTCCTAAAGGAATTCCCCCTTATCCTTAGACTGTGACCCCTTGTTCTGGACTCCCACAACATCGTGAACAATCTTCCAGCATCTAGCTTGTCCAACCCCTTAAGAATTTTGTAAGTTTCTATAAGATCCCCCCTCAATCTTCTAAATTCCAGCGAGTACAAGCCGAGTTTATCCAGTCTTTCCTCATGTGAAAGTCCTGACATCCCAGGAATCAGTCTGGTGAACCTTCTCTGTACCCCCTCTATGGCAAGGATGTCTTTCCTCAGATTTGGAGACCAAAACAGTACACAATACTCCAGGTGTGGCCTCACCAAAACCCTGTACAACTGCAGTAGAACCTCCCTGCTCCTATACTCAAATCCTTAGATGGGCTATCGTGGATCCATCACGGCCTGGTTTGGCTCAGCCACCAAGCACGACACCCGGAGGCTGCAGCGAATCGTCCGATCAGCAGAGAAGGTTATTGGCTGCAACCTTCCCTCCATTGATGAACTGTACACTGCAAGGGCCAGGAAGCGAGCGGGCAAGATCATCTCTGACCCCTCTCACCCTGGCCACAAACTCTTTGAATCACTTCCCTCTGGAAGGCGACTCCGGACTGTCAAAGCTGCCACAGCCAGACACAAAAACAGCTTTTATCCACAAGTAGTTGCTCTACTCAACAGCCACAAATCTGTAGCCTCCCTTTGATCTGGTATTTTATTTAATTCACATGTTTAATCGATAATGTTTTATTATTAATGTTTAACGTGTTATGTGTCATTCCTAACTGTCATTGTATGTCATCTTGTCACTTGCGGGCGGAGCACCAAGGCAAATTCCTTGTATGTGAATACTTGGCCAATAAACCTGTTCGTTCATTCATTCATCTTGGTCAGCACGGATGAGATGGGCCGAATGTCCTCGTTCAGTGCTGCCTGCCTCTCTGACTGGATGAAAGGCCAAGCCCTGGGGCTCGCTTGATCCTCTGATCTGCTTTGAGAACATGATACTCTGCCGTCACACCGACAAGGGATTAGAACGCACTCTGTTGAAAGAAACGCAGAGAATAACAGTGTTTCATTTCCTGCCTGTCATATTGCCACGGCGATTAGACGCTGCAACTCTCTCCCTGCGCTTCCTCCCTTTCACAAGGCAGCCCGTGAGCAGGGCTGACAACGGCAGTATGTTATCACCCTGCAGCAGGCAAGTAGCCTCCTGCGAAACCAATTTGCGACGTTTGAGCGCTAATTTTTCAAAAGGTGTTTCTGTCCCATCAGGTTGCTAATAACAAATACAATGCCCTGGGTGACAACTGCTGGGATTAACAATGAATTTATAATATCGCGCTGCATCGCAAGCTGTCAGAGACACACCGCACTGAGAGGGAGAGTGGAGAGGGCGTGAGCACAAGCTGCAGCTTCAGCTAATGGGGCCACATCATCATGTCATCGTGGTTTTATGTCACAGAGTCTTTAGTCATGGAATCATGAAGTCACAGTCATAGAGCCTTCAGTTCAGTCTAGGTTATTGTCCCGTGTACCGAGGTACAGTGAAAAGCCTTTGTTGCATGCTAACCAGTCAGCGGAAAGACAACACATGATTACAATCGAGCCGTCCACAGTGCATACATATGTCATCAGATCAAGTCAAGCTAAACTAGCCAAGTCAAGTCTATTCATTACATACACATACGAGATGTGCAGATCAATAGGAATAGGTGTAGAATTAGGCCGTTCGACCCATCAAGTCTACTCCGCCATTCATTCACGACTGATCTATCTCTCCCTCCTAACTCCATTCTCAATAAACAATAGACAATAGACAATAGGTGCAGGAGGAGGCCATTCGGCCCTTCGAGCCAGCACCGCCATTCAATGTGATCATGGCTGATCATCCCCAATCAGTACCCCGTTCCTGCCTTCTCCCCATATCCCCTGACTCCGCTATCTTTAAGAGCCCTATCTAGCTCTCTCTTGAAAGCATCCGGAGAACCAACCTCCACCGCCCTCTGAGGCAGAGAATTCCACAGACTCACCACTCTCTGGGTGAAAAAGTGTTTCCCGTCTCCGTTCTAAATGGCTTACCCCTTATCCTTAAACTGTGGCCCCTGGTGATGTTTGTATCTAATCTATGAAGCACTGTTGTTAGTTATACTATTCTTATACCAATGTAAAGCACTTTGGCCAACGAGAGTTGTTTTTTAAATGTGCTATAGAAATAAAAGTGACTTGACTTGACTTGGTTCTGGACTCCCCCAACATCGGGAACATGTTTCCTGCCTCTAGCATGTCCAAGCCCTTAACAATCTTATATGTTTCAATAAGATCCCCTCTCATCCTTCTAAACTCCAGAGTATATAAGCCTGGCTGCTCCATTCTCTCAGCATATGACAGTCCCGCCATCCCGGGAATTAACCTTGTAAACCTACGCTGTAAACATAGAAACATAGACAATAGGTGCAGGAGTAGGCCATTCGGCCCTTCGAGCCTGCACCGCCATTCAATGTGATCATGGCTGATCATCCAACTCAGTATCCCGTACCTGCCTTCTCTCCATACCCCCTGATCCCTTTAGCCACAAGTGCCACATCTAACGCCCTCTTAAATATAGCCAATGAACTGGCCTCAACTACCTTCTGTGGCAGAGAATTCCAGAGACTCACCACTCTCTGTGTAAAGAATGTTTTCCTCATTTCGGTCCTAAAGGAATTCCCCCTTATCCTTAGACTGTGACCCCTTGTTCTGGACTCCCCCAACATCGGGAACAATCTTCCAGCATCTAGCTTGTCCAACCCCTTAAGAATTTTGTAAGTTTCTATAAGATCCCTCCTCAATCTTCTAAATTCCAGCGAGTACAAGCCGAGTCTATCCAATCTTTCCTCATATGAAAGTCCTGACATCCCAGGAATCAGTCTGGTGAATCTTCTCTGTACCCCCTCTATGGCAAGGATGTCTTTCCTCAGATTTGGAGACCAAAACTGTACGCAATACTCCAGGTGTGGCCTCACCAAAACCCTGTACAACTGCAGTAGAACCTCCCTGCTCCTATACTCAAATCCTTTTGCTATGAATGCTAACATGCCATTTGCTTTCTTCACTGCCTGCTGCACCTGCATGCCTACTTTCAATGACTGGTGTACCATGACACCCAGGTCTGGTTGCATCTCCCCCTTTCCTAATCTGCCACCATTCAGATAATAGTCTACCCTCATGTTTTTGCCACCAAAGTGGATAACCTCACATTTATCCACATTATACTGCATCTGCCATGCATCTGCCCATTCACTCAGCCTATCCAAATCACCCTACAGCCTCCAAGCATCCTCCTCACACCTAACTATACCCCCCAGCTTGGTATCATCTGCAAATTTGGAGATGTTGCATTGAATTCCCTCGTCCAAATCATTAATATATATTGTAAATAGCTGGGGTCCCAGCACTGAGCCTTGCGGCACCCCACTAGTCACTGCCTGCCATTCTGAAAAGGACCCGTTTACTCCTACCCTTTGCCTCCTGTCTGCTAGCCAGTTCTCTAACCACATCAATACTGAACCCCCAATACCGTGTGCTTTAAGTTTGTATGCTAATCTCTTATGCGGGACCTTGTCGAAAGCCTTCTGAAAGTCTAGATATAACACATCCACTGGTTCTCCCTTATCCACTCTACTAGTTACATCCTTGAAAAATTCTATCAGATTTGTCAGACATGATTTACCTTTCGTAAATCCATGCTGACTTTGTCCAATGATTTCACCACTTTCCAAATGCACTGCTATCCCATCTTTAATAACTGACTCTAGCAGTTTCCCCACTACCGATGTTAGACTAACTGGTCTGTAATTCCCCGCTTTCTCTCTCCCTCCTTTTTTAAAAAGTGGGGTTACATTAGCTACCCTCCAATCCTCAGGAACTACT